>OZ012611.1:6830212-7548510 GCA_963942555.1 Aleiodes leptofemur
GGAGATTCACCCCTTTTTGCCTTAATCTTTTGTAGCTTTTGAAATTCTCTACGAAAGAGAGATTGGGGTAAAGACAACGTATCTTCATTAGTTTCTAAGATATTCAATTGTTGTGAATGATCCCAGAGATGACAATTTGTCTCGTACCACCCCTTTACCACTCAATCGATCCACAGAAATCGCAAAACCAAAAATAATTTTTCTTACATAATTTATCACTAAACTGTGCAATAGATCAATGAAACATTTTTGATCTTCCCGGACGCGAATTCCCCAATGAAAACATTCTACTTCACTCATACTGTACACAAAATTCCACATCTGAGTTATGGTGTTCCTGCTATCATCTTCAGAATACTGCCATGAAATCATTACACAATCAGGACATGACAACAAATTAGCTTCTCCTTTCACAAATTGAACTGGTCCATAATTGCTATTCCAGTTAAGCCTCTCTGTGAGCTAATTGTCAATATTAATGTCAGAATTACCATCTTTACTGTGAATATATGCTGAGTGGAACTACAAAATTACCCGCAAAATCGCAATATCGTTCATCCAGTAATCTTCATCTATTTCTCCAGTGGTGTCTGATTTTCGAAATTCAGGATGAGAAAAAATTTTGCGCACTGGAATCGGGTGAAAGAATGGATGCATCACCACAGACATTCCAGCAACCACTGACAACTTAGATACAGGTTTACCAATGAACACGTGCAATATCGTGAGAATATGAGTCTCATCGATAATTGTTCCTGTGCACAAATGAGCACCAGATAGTTGTATAGAGACAACATACTTGAAATCACCTTGTTTGGCAGAAAAGCCAGTATTCATATTGTGTACACCTGGTGCAGATTCAAGGATAATCATTATTAGTGGCTTCCAAGTGATAAAGAATGCTATGTGATCACTCAATAAATTCAACTTATTTCGTTGAACTAACTCACCATTTATTAAGAGGAGGACCATCAGTAAAAAATCAATTCCGAATTTTTTAACCGTAAAAGTTCTTTCAGAAAATTTTTTCACTGTCTCATACATATTGTCACGAGCTTATTCCTCATGTTTCTCGATAGAACTGACGTGGCATCGGATAATGGACATCGTAGAATGATAATAAAATTTTTATTCCTGTTTTGCCGTAACTATTCGGCTGAAGATAATACAGAAAATATCCATGCATTTTTCCTATGATCTCCAGCTCATATGCATTATTATCAATTTCTTTAGGAATGTGATTACACAGGTTCAAAGGTCACCCCATTTATTTTCATTTACAGATTACAGACTACCACGATATCGCGATTCTTTAACATATGTTATCCTCAATTTTTATTCAGTTTGACATACAAAGAATATGTGTAACCTCATCGGTTTCTGCTTACAAAATAAAATTATAAACATGTTTTTAACATTGAACCTACAATTTTGTAAAAATGAAACTATGATTTACTCATAGCAAGACGTATGAATTCTTCATATGGGTGTAACTGCAGAAAAATTGCGACAGGAGGTGACTGATCATCCATTGGAAAAGCTCTGACGATAATTCCAACTGGCCTGCCTTCACAAATAATGGGATTACCAATGTCTTTCTAGAAAAAATGATGAAGAAATTAGATCTAATTATTTGTTCTTAGGAATGTATTGATAATTTTTCTTACATAATCTGCAATATGCATGTAAAATGGATTTCCAGCACAGAATTGCCACTGAATCAGAGACACGGACCATTTTCGACAACTTTGATCGGGCAGTATCTTTGCAAGGGTCATCTTGAGCGTCACCAGCTCTCTTGCATTATTCATTGCAAGTCTCCAGTGGAATGTGATGCAATTTAACTGAGCCCGAACATTATTTGTTTTTAACCAGTGAAGTAAATCAAAAGTCCAACCAAAGGTGACAGGTGCTGCAAGCTAATGTGAAGGATAAAATAGAATTTTTTTTTGCGATAGATGAAGTTGAACATTTGAGTGAAAGGAATAAAAGTCTTTGAAGAGTTCGATCATACAAGATTGTACTGAAATACTTACCACTAGAACAGCGATATCGTTCTTCATATACCAATTGTTCCCTTCTGTTGATTCTATTTTCTCCAGTGGATGAAATATAATATCATGAACTGACAGCCATCGCATTGTAGAATTCGCTTGCGATGGACCAGCATATCCAGAAGCTACTCTCAAATTAGTTTTGTTTTTGGACATAACACAATGTCCTGCAGTGAGAATATGAGTTGCATCCAAAATTAATCCACCACACAAAAAGTGGATATCGTGCCAAATTGAAACGACAAACGGCACTTCACGAGGACGTACATTCTTTTCTGCATTTGTAAGTACAGTCTTGATGAATTTTGAGTGAGCCATTGTATTTAGAAGAGTTGAGGGAGTGCCAGTGGCTCTATTGTCGGTTACTTTAGTGACTAATCCAATCATCACATCACCACAAACGATTGGGCTACCAAGATCACCCTAGAGAAAGAAGAATAAATAGATGAGGATTCACAAAAATTATTTATTCAAGCTGCAGATAATTTGTCTCACAGAAGTTATCGAAGAGGTTCGCAACAGATGAGCGAAGCATTGTTCATTTTCTAGGACGTAAATACCCGACTGAAGACATTTTGCTTCACTCGTAGTGTAAACAAAATTCCACATCTGAGTTATTGTGTCCCTGCTATTATCTAAAGGATACTTCCATGAAATTATCACACAATCAGGACATGACGACCAATTAACTTCGCTTTGCATCAACGGAACTGGTCCATAATTGCTGTTCCAGTAAAATCTATCTGTAAGCTACCATTGTCAATAAGAGTGTTAGAATTATTATCTCAACTGTAATGATATGCTGAGTCAAATAACAAAATTACCCGCAAAATCGCAATATCATTCACCCAGTAATCTTCAACAAGTTCTCCAGGAGTGTTAAATTTTCGAAATTCAGGATGAGGGAAAATTTTACGCACTGGAATCGAGTAAAATAATGGATACATCATCACAGTCATTCCACCAACTATTGAGAGCTTAGATACAAGTTTACCAATGAACACGTGCCATATCGTGAGAATATGGGTCTCATCGATAATTGTTCCAGTGCACAAATGAGCGTCAGATAGTCGTATAGAGACAACATACTTGAAATCACCTTGTTGTGCAGGAAAGCCAGTATTTATATTGTGTACACCTGGTGCAGATTCAATGGTAACTATTATTAGAGGTCTCGAATTGATAAAGAAGACTCACCGATGACCCGATGAATTCAACTTTTTCGGATACACTAACTCACCATTCATTGAAAGAAGGATAATCAGTAAAAAATCGGTTATCCAGGATTTTTTTACCGTAAAAATTATTTTAGAAAAAATTTTCACTGTTCCAAGCATATTGACACGAGCTTCTTTCTCAGCCTTTTCGACACAACTGACGTGGCGTCAGGTAATGACCATCGTAAAAAGATGATAAGTATTTTAGTTCTATTTTGCCGTAACTATTTGGCTGAACATGATACCGAAAATATTCATGCATTTTTTCTTTGATTTCAATCTCAAATGCATTCATATCTTCGCCTTAGAATCGAAGGGGTTTAAATGCCAAAAACACTAATAATTTTCCAATTATTTGGCAACAATTATGTCATCATTACTTGACAAGACATTTTCCATGTCCATCTTTACATAGACATAGCCAAAATATTATTTCTTTATATAGTACGCGAAAAATAATGAATATGTGTTTAGGAATGAGTGTGATCTTGGGTCCTATTGTTGTTAACGTTTTGAGCCAATTATAATAAACGGTATGATGAATGTGAATATTGAAAAAGAAAAATTTAAGTCTCATTACATGGTAGTATGACTAAATATTTTTTTTTACTGATTTTATTGCTTTACTTTTTGTGATTCAGCCACATAAATTTTATTCTTCACGATTGTTTCGTTTCTTTGGGGAATTGCTAGATTCTTCTTTATAATTTCACTTTTTTGGGCATTAATTACTTTTTTGATAATATTACACCTTTTATATTCTGTGCTTCGACGGAGAATTCCAAAATTAGTTCGAGTAACATAATGAATAAAAGATGGATTAACTACATTGTTTTTTGGAATTCTCGATCTAAATTATGGCACGCATGCCTCTTTGTTTTTATATAGTCTTTCTATTACATTATTTCTTCGGATTTACACCTCTTTGTTATTGACAATTCAAAGTAACGGAACGACGTTTGCGCTGGAGATACGCCTCTTTCTTATTATAAATTCAAAGTAACCAAGAGAGGTGTGTACTGAAGATCCGCCACTTTGTTTTTACGAATTTTTGGAGAAGGAAACTGAAGTCAGTAGTCAATGGTCAACAAACCGGCGTATGTGCCGGAGATACGCCCATTTGTTATTAGTATTTCTTCAGTACTCAGGAAAAATTAAAAAAAAAAAGATGAAACCAAAGAGGCGTAGGTGTTGGAGATAAGTCTCTTTATTCATAGTGGGTGGTACGTGCGCCTATATATTATCATTTTCTATCTTTTCATCAATATTGCATAAAATGTCCAGGAAATACATTTTGCTTATTTCATATTACAAAGAATATATAACTTCATCAGTTTCTGCTAACAGGATAGAATTATGAATACAGTAATACATGTCTTTAGCTTTGAAACTATAATTCTTTAAAAATGAAACTATGATGTACTCATAGCAGAACGAATGAATTCTTCATATGGCTGTAACCACAGGAAGATTGCTAAAGGGGGTGACTGATCATCCATTTCGAAAGCCTTAACGAGAATTCCAAGTGGCCTACCACCACAGATAATGGGATTACCAATGTCCCTCTAGAAAAGATAATGAACCAATGAATCTGATAGTATACATGAGATCTGATTGAATCAAACTAGATCTAATCGGATCTGATTATTTTCTCTTGGAAATTATTTGATAATATTTCTTACATAATCTGCAATATGCATGTAATATGCATTTCCAGCACAGAATTGCCACTGAATAACAGACACTGACCATCTTTGGCAATTGTTATAGTCTAATATTTTTGCAGTGGTTGTCTTTAATGTAATCATCTCTCTCGTGTTATTGATTACACGCTTCCAGTGAAATGTCTTACAAAATAGTTGAGTATCAACATTACTTGTATTTACGTATTGAAGTGAATCAAAGGTCCCACCAAGAATGACAGGTTTTGCAAGCTAAAGTGCAGAATGAAATAGATCTTTATTTCTTCAATTGTTGAAGCTGAACATTTTATAAAAATTAAACAAGTCTTTGAATAATCGATCATACATGATTGTACTTGCCACTAAAACAGCCATATCGTTTTTTATATTCCAGTCGTCTCCATTTGATGCAACATCTAATTCATACTGTGGATGAAATGTTATATTATGAACCGAAGACCATTGTATTGTAGAATCCACTTGTGACGCCCGATAGTATCCAAAAACTACTTTCAAATTAGTTGTGTTCCAGTGCACAACACAATGTCCTGCAGTGAGAATATGAGTTGCATCCAAAAAAGATCCACCACATAGAAAATTATTGTTATACCAAATTGAGACGATAAATGGAACTTCGCTTGGACGTACATCCGATTCTCCATTTGTAAGTACCTTCTGAATGAATCTTGAATAAGCCAATATATTTAGAAAAGTTGAAGGAGTTCCAGTTACTTTATTGTCTGTTATTTTCACAACAAATCCAATCAGTACATCACCACAAACGATGGGGCTACCAAGATCGCCCTAAGAAAATAGAAATTAATTAATGAGATGAATTCATCCACAGAAATCATTTATTGGAGCTGAAAATAATTCGCCTTACATAATTTATCAATAAATTTCGCAATGGACTGATAAAACATTTTTGCTTCTCCAGGACGCGAATACCCCATTGAAGGCATTCTACTTCACTGATAATGTATACGAAATTCCACGTCTGAACTACTGTGTCCCCGCTATCCTCTAGAGGATACTGCCATGAAATCATTATACAATCAGGACATGACGACCAATCAACTTCTCTTTGCATTAACGGAACTGGTCCGTAATTTTTGTTCCAGTAGAATCTATCTGTAAGCTACCATTGCCAATGATAATGTTAGAATTACCATCTCTAATGTAAAAATATGCTGAGTCAAACAGCAAAATTACCCGCAAAATTGCAATATCATTCACCCAGTGATCTTCAACCAGTTCTCCAGGAGTGTCTAATTTTCGAAATTCAGGATGAGGAAAAATTTTACGCACTGGGATCGAGTCAAAGAATGGATGCATTATGACAGACATTCCACCAACTACTGACAGCTTAGATACAGGTTTACCAATAAACACGTGCAATATCGTGAGAATATGAGTCTCATCGATAATTGTTCCAGTACACAAATGAGCGTCAGATAATCGTATAGAGACAACATACTTGAAATCACCTTGTTTTGCATGAAAGCCAGTATTTATATTGTGTACACCTGGTGCAGATTCAGGGTTAAATATTACTAGAGGTCTCTGATAGATGAAAAATACTTACTGATCACCGTATGAATTCAACTTATTTCGTTAAACCAACTCACCATTCACTGAGAGAAAAATAATCAATAGAAAATCAAGTATTCTGGATTTTTTTACAGTGAAGATGACTTCAAAACTTTTCTTCACTGTCTCAAACATATTGACGTGAGCCTCTTCCTTCAGCCTTTACGATACAACTGACGTGGCGTCAGATAATGAACATCGTGAGAAGTCAATGAAAATTTTATTTTTATTATGCCGTAACTCTGTAGTTCAAGAAGATAAAAAAAAAACTATTTTGACATTAGTTTCCAAGATATTCTCAAAAAAAGGTGACGAAAAATCGATTCATCCTGTTTCACCTCTTTGAAACGTAATGACACGAGTTCAAAGGTCGCCTTATTTTTTTTTTCCATTCACAAATTATCCAAGTTTTCTTGAATTACGGATTTTTTTTTCTTTTTCAGAGTATATATTCAGTAGATTTCACGCTGAAATCCCACCTCGTCCTTTGGTGTAACATCAGTAAGAACTGTAATAGTGCGAGAGATAAGGAATGAAGAGATCTAGAGTCAAATGGAGCCCCTCGTCGTATTCCCAGTGAAGATTTCATGGGCTCTCTTATCGCCAATACGGGATCAACTTGAACAAAGGAAAAAAAAAAGGAAAAACAAAGATACACTGAAATTTTTGCTATGAATATATGAAATATTTATAATGTTACTTCATTCATGTCTCTAATACCAAAAAAAGAGAGATAATAATCCGAGGAAAGGATCAAGGGACTATTAACTTGTATTCGTGGAGATGCTTCCTTGTAAATCGGAGATCGTTTTGGTCAATTCTTCTCTTTACACCCTGAAAACGTTTCTCCGTGTTACTTTGAACGTGGGATGAACATTTTTACGTGTCATTGGGCTTATTCTGGCAAATGTGACGGTGTCTATATTGCGGTCAACGAACTTTCGTTCATATCTATCTCAAGCGAATATACTGGGTCGTTAAGACATTACCAGGAAATTGTTTATAATCAATACCCTCCACACAATTCGATGAGCCTATCTCTCCGGATCATTCATTTTTCTTGGCTGATTCAATTAGGGTAAAATAAAGAAAAGATGTTGAAGAAGGAATTGTCACGTAAATTTTCACATTTTAGTCGTTGAAGTCAGATTTTTATTGCTTATACTGATGTTAATGAACATTGTGCAGATTTTTGATAGCAAATTAATCAGTTTTCTCTGAATTAACATTTATAGATTTTCTCTAGGGCCAAATAAGCCTTTTCTTGACAATTTCGAAATAGTAACATTCTTTCTGATGGCTATAGATATGCTATCTGAAGCTGGAACTGGTCGGAAAATCGCAATAATAAATACATGAATCAATGAGGAATAATTAGAAAAATCTTTTTTGAACAGAGGAAAGAATAATAAAGAGGTAAAAAGGAGGGGAACTATATCTTTCTGTCATTTATTATTTCAGAATATTAATGGAAATTTTTGAATGTTTAAGAACTTCACCTTCATTTGGACCTGCGTCTATCGCCTTGAAGAAGGTGATCAAAGCTGCCTCATTTCTATCACTGGAATCAATGTATGCACCGTTTTTCTTCTGTTATGTAAATTAATACAATTTTATTGATGAATGATAGGAAGTTACATTTTTACATCGAAATTTTTTTTGGAAATTCGACGATTTTGGGTAGGAAACCCTTTTGATTTTTACAGAATTTTGTTGATTTTTACTTTTTTTTGCACTTTGGGATATCTTTTGTCCTATTAATCGCAATGACTTGAGATTGATTTCAACTGGAAGATGACATCATTTCCCATCGACTCATGTGTTCGAAAACTCAGATATTAGGGAGTGGACGTTATGTGGATGGCAAAAAGGCGAATGACAAGAATTGCTGATACACCAGTAATTAAAGCACGTGGGAGACCGTTGATGCACCGCCTCAATCCCACCATTGGAGTCAAATATTGCGATACCAGCAATGTCCCGTTGAAGGCCTTATGGATTACTGACTCTTAGATCCAGGTGAATCCGAGAGAAAGAGGGGCTGGGGGGGCATATTAGTTGCCTTATTGCTCTTACGGAGTCTCCAGGATAAACTACCGATGATTGACGATTTCCCTCAAAATTGTCCGACTCACTTTCGAACATTATGGGGTTTTGAGTAAATTTTTATTAATTTTTCGATAAGTTATGGAGGTGAAACTAATTATTTATAAAAGTTCGAATTTCCAAAAAATTCCTAGAAATTTATTCTGACACATGCTTTCCATTTCTAATTTCCTCAGCTTTTCAATAGTTTTCAAATTATCGAGAATATCTTGTCTCAAATGCTTTTCCCAATTTCACCGAAAATCTAATTATAATATAATAATTGTATTCTGTAGGTAAATTCCAAAAATTCTAGACAACCATATCAGCATGGACAATAAGACGCAGAAGAATACCTAGAATATCCCATCGATCACATTCTGATGATGGTACCTCATGGATAGCACATCCCATGAATTATTACCCACAATACTTCACCTGTCGCTGGATAGTTTGCGTCACTGAATGAAGGATATTGAAGGTTTAGTGATATGGCACTCACGTGGCAGAGATTAATAGTCGGTTGTTCGAGAATGTTATCAGGAAATAGCTTTTTTTTTCTTCTGAAATGTCACCAATGATACGATTTACTCGAGACCTATTCGATTATTAATGAGCATTAGAAAAAAATCTTCAAGCTGATGTGATTGAATTTGAATCTTATTGTTGGAGATCAATTGCGAGGACTTTGTTTCACCGTGTCATATCGATCAGCTGATCTTCATCAAATTCTGACAGCCAATTCCGTGAGCCCATGACTCTCCGGATCATCCATTTCCCTCAACTGGTTCAATCAGGGTAACTGTATGACAAAAAAAATGCTAAAAAAGGAACTTTCCACGTGAATTGGATAATTTTTTCTATTTTCATCTTCAAAATTACATTCACATCGGTCACACTGATGCTGATGAACAGTTGTGGAGTTTGGTGTACAGTCAATTCAGAAAATCTAGGGAAATTTTAGAGTTTTTTCGAAGATTCCTGAAATTTTGGAAATTCTTATAAAATCTAGAAAGAAGACTTGACATTACTCACAAAATTAGAGAAATGCGATAGAAATTTCACGAAATCTTTGAAATTCGTGAAATCTTTATAAATTCATCTAAAATGAATAGTGATAATGCGTGAAACTCGATTTGAGCAAGTCATAGAAGATTTTGAAATATTTACATGGCGATACGGAAGAGTTTGAAAGTATTAGTGGGTATGAAAAAATCTTTGTTGAACGATTTTTTTTCAAAAATGACAATTGTATTTCAATTTATTTTGTATTCTTCAGAAATATTCATTTTTTCTATGCACAGTGTTATTATTTTGATCAAATTTTTTAAATTTGATTTCTGATAAATCTTCGTCTCCGCCATAAAATCTTGAAATTTCTTAGCATTTTCTGGAATCTCCTGAATTCTCATAGAAATTTATGAAAGGTTCAGAAATCCGTTCAATTTTCATAGATCAAAAAATATTATGAATTTTCATGAAGTCTGCTGAGAATTCAAGGATCTCTGGATTCTTGAAATTTGAAGTTCAATGTACACGGATTTTAGAAGTGATTATCCCATCGTAATGAAAATTGTAAATAGTGTGATAATGTTGATTTAATCAGCGTTCTTTGAATCAACATTTATAGATTTTCTTCAGGGCTTCATAGGCTTCTTCCTGACATTTCAGAAATTTCGTCATTTCTTCCGATAGTGCGGATCCTGATCCTAAAATCCCGAAAATGAATACATAAATGAATGAGGAATTTAGGAAATATTTTTTTGATAGAAAAAGAAGGAGCAAAAATTGATAAAAGGTAAAACAGTTAAACTCTGTTTTTGTCATCTGTTTTTTGAGAATATCTCGGAAAATGAGTCAGATTAGACGATTTTGTGCTCATCTTTTTTGTAAGTAGCTAAAGAGTCCTTTTCTTTCATAAAAAGAACATGACATTGGTTCACTTCAGACGTGTCCACAGTTTATTTTCCTACCTATTGGCCAATTCGTATTCTCATCGACCAATAAGAATCGTCGCAGCTGGCGCGCTCATTCACGACTCACTTCGAGTCGGTTGACATGAGTTTTAAGGTACTTCCGCAGGAAGTAAAGAGGAATAGATCCGAATGTGTCACAGATTTTAAACTTTGAGGATATATTCTTCTCATAAGTAGAAATATGTCTGAAAGTTTCATAACAATCGACCACGTAGTTTTTTTTTATTAATTATTAAACTAATCAATTTACACAAGCCCTAATGGCACGTACTTATTTTTAAAAATCATCGACAATCTGCTGCAGTCTTACCCACGCGCGAAATCACTTCCCATATTATTTATAAATATAACTTGATAATTTTTTTGATATTTTACCACATAATTATTGAGAAATATCAATTAATCCATAAAATAATTATGAGGTTATGGTACAATGGTGGTGACACACGGATTAATTAATATTTCTCAATAATTACGTGGTAAAATATCAAAGAAATTATCAAGTTATATTTATAAATAATATGGGAAGTGATTTTGCGCATGGGTGAGACTGCAGCACATTGTCGATGATTTTTAAAAATAAGGGCCTGTGTAAATTAATTAGTTTACTAATTAATTAAAAAAAACTACGTGGTCGATTGTTATGAAACTTTCAGATATGTTTCTACTTATGAGAAGAATATATCCTCAAAGTTTCAAATCTGTGGCACATTCGGATCTATTCCCCTCCACTTACTGTGGAAGTACCTTAAAAAAACATGCGCTCCAGCGCGCGTTCGTTCTCGTTTCAAAAGAAGGTCCTACTGGGAATAGTACTATCTCGCTTAGTTTCCAGGGCTTAATTTAATTAATTTAATTTTTGAAATATTCAAGTACTTCACCTTCATTTGGACACTTATCCATTGCCTGGAACATAGTGATCAAAGCAACCTCATTGCCATCGGTGGAATGAACGTATACACCGTCTTTCTTCTGTTGTGCGAATCAATATGATTTTATTAACTCATGAGAGAAAGTTATATTGACACCACTTTAATTTTGAAATAAAATTTAGAAAATAACATTTGAAGTAACTAGAATACTTTACTCACCAAACCAAGTTTATCGGCGACACATTGATAACCAGCATGAAGAAAATTGTCCTGATTCGCAAAACCTGGAACTTGACGATAATTTTACAAAATTTTATATATAAGGGAGATCGTGACAAAATGGACGTGGAAAAAAATCCTGGATCATGTTGCCACGAAGATCTATTTTGCCGCACTCTCCACTAGTAAAAATATATTTGAAGGATTTTTCAATCACTTTCCCCTAATGAAGAAGAAAAAACAATCTCTCATTCGAAACATTCTGTTTGGGATTGCCAAAGGTAATTTGTTTTTTCACTTTTAAAAATGGAATTAATCATTTTCAAAAACGAATCAATCGAATGAATTGACTTACCAAGACATTGTTTCAAAGCAGGTTCAAATTTTTTCTGTAAACAGTTGAATACGTTTTCCCCATCCAGTGCATTCGCAATTGTAATTAGAGCCAGAATGATGAAAAAACGTAGAGCTCGAGACATTTTATTAAACTGAATTGAATACTCTTAAAGCAACAGGTAGAGTGTGGCTGACTCCTATAAAACATTAATCGTGTTATCTCGTCATGATTGTATTAAGAATCTACACAAAAATCCAAACAAATCCAATGATAAATTTCAATCTTTCCCCAAGATTATATAATATCGACCCGACAGTAGTCTTAAAATTCGGAACAAAAATGTAGAATTACAATTTATTTGGATTATGAAGTCAGCGGAGAGATTGACTTCTCGTCTCGTCCAAATTTTTCCATGAATTTTTTGATTTTATGAAAATTCAAGTCACCACTTGCAGCTATCCAGAGGTTCAGAATTATTCGTTTGAATAGAATACATATGAAATAGCAACTGTATTCTGCAAATAAATAGCAAAACAGAATGAAAAACAAGGACTGTTTGGGAAAATAACGAGTAGAGAATAAAGATCAACAGATTGGAAGGATTTTTGAAGAAAATGAGAAAGTGATGATAGGAAAATAATAGATATTAGAATAATATAGAGGGAAAAAAAATCATACCACACCCGTGAGAGTGGGTCCCAGGCCATCCTGTGAGTAAAGATGGGGGACAGCGACTAAGCGGGAGGGTCGGGTATTGATGAAATTAAAAATAAGTAAGGGGAAAATCTGTCGGGCAGATTTTTCAAGATTAAAAGTAGAGATACCGTGCCTGCGAGAGTGACTCCCAAGCCGCTCTGCGGAATCTATCCGGATAGGAAGCGGGGATATCAGCTGAGCAGGAATGACAAGTATGAATAATAATAAATAGATAATAAATATTTTTGATTTCTCATATAGGTCATTGATCCTTCTCATCTGAGTCATAATCATCGATTCTTACACCCGGCTTGTCAAAAAGAAAAGAAATTCGACCCACCAATTGATTTTACACTTGTATAATTCCTCTCCTCAAATTATTAATGCAATATTATCATTATTTTCCTGTTATTTCCTATCTTATTCATGTGCATGCTGGACAGCTGTCGTCTGATTCTGATCGAATTCTGACAGCCTATCCCATGAACGCATTACTCTCCAAACGTCCCACATTACTCAAGGGTAACACGACTGTAAAAGTCTCAAAAAAGGCTGATTTTTTTTCTATAAAAAAGTGGCAATAAAATGATGATATTTAACCCTCGGAGTACACTGGGGGCCCAAAAATTTTTTTGCCCTAAAATATGATAAAATGAATGAAAATATCTGAAATAGTCGACTCCGACGCTTAGAAGCTTTTTCATTCAAATTCGCCGACTCTAGAAAAGAGGTCCAATTTTGACTAATTTTTTTACCATCAAAAGATAGTTGAATCAAACCAACGATGATTGTATTCCAAAGTACATTGTTTTATCTACAAAAAACCTCATTACATAGATTCCGAAAAAATGTATAGTTTTCGAGATATAGCACTTAGAGAATGGACTGGGGTCAATTTGACCCCATGTGTGCTCTGAAGTTCTGTTCAGAGGTGTGTAGGGGAGAGGTGCTGCAATTGTAACAGGGGGCAATTGTAACATTCATCAAATCACTAACAATGCCATTAAAAATCATAATTTTTCTTTTGGTAACTTATTTGAAATAGTAATTTATGAGGTGGACAAAAGTTTCAGCTTCTGATAATGTTTCAATATTTACAGTTTTTTAAAATACGCGTGAAAACATTTCTTTTCACACCTCAAAACTTTTTCAGCAACAATTTTGTTTTTTAATATTATTATGCAGGGCTTGTATGAATACTTTAATAGGCATATTGTGAATAATATATATCATAGTATTTTATATTAATTTTTTCATTGTTTTATTATAATTGGATTTCTATTATCAATTGATCAAAGGGCATTACGTTACAATTGTACCCCTTACACGCCGCCATCTTGATGTCTGTTTTCCGCCAAATAAATTCATTTTCCAATAAGTTAATGTTAATTTTAAATTATTTAACTAAATCGGTATTATAAAGGACACTATAGAGTAACTCCCTGATAGAATTAGAATTCAAAATTTCAAAAAACAAAAAAGTAATAGTAAAAAGAAAATTTTTTGTTACAACTGCAGCACCTTTCCCCTACTCCGAGGGTTAAGGGAGTGATTGAGTATATATTTGAGTCTTCAGAAAAGAAAATTCATCGAAAAATATCAAACATGACGACACAAGAGCCATTTTTGCGAGGCCCCTCGAATTCAAAACACTCGGCGGCACGCAGTGTAACTGGTGCAAATTTCAATTGAAAAGAAAAAAAAATGGTTCAGTCTAGAAACACATGGCGACAGGAATACGTAGGGGATTTTAAAAATATTGTTTTTTGTGGGATTCGTGACCATTTGAATGAAGAAATTCAAATTTCGGCCAAAAAACCAGCAATTTTTTATCAATAATAACTGTGCAAATCCTTTTTTTGAAAATCCCCTACGTTTTTCTGTTCGAAATATCGTTTCCAAGATGCTGTGGGAAATTCAAATGAAAATATGAAAATTATCGGAGTTATGCTGCCTGCTCATTTGAAAAATCATGTTTCGAGAAAAACACGATTGAAGTTTCGACTCAGGCTACGACCATGAAGAGATGCTTTCCGAAAAATTAAAAATTTCATGTGAAATAATGGGTTTCCGGTGATAATTTTTCTTGCCCTTATTCTGGAAGGCCCAAAGTAATTTTTAAAGCAAGAAAAAAAAATAGATTTTTTGAAAATTCTACAGCGGTGTTACCCCTTAACTGGCAAGGGAAATATATGAAAAAAAAATGCTAACGAAGGAATTTTCACGTGAATCAGATCATTTTCTTTATTTCAATCTTTAGATGCTAATGAACATCGTACACATCATTTGTGTTCATTCAATCAATTGTTTTTGGATTCACATTTATAGGTCTCCTTCAGGTGCTGATAAGCCTTTACCGAACATTCTTCGAATTGCTCCATTTTTTCTGTTGGTAAGATGGTAAATAGTAAATTAATGAGGAAGAATCCCTATAACTTCCTATCGGGAAGTTGATAATTTTCGAAATATTTTCCAAATTGAACAGGAAAACTCTATTTTTCCATTGTTTTTTTTTCAGAGAATATTCCGGAAAATAAGCGAGAGAGAGTGATTTTGCTTGAATCAGCTGCGTTATCTCACTTGGTTTTTGTCATATTCCCTAAAGATAAATGGAAAAATTCGACTCATTCTGTTTCACCTCTTCACTACACAGTTAATCAAATTTTTAAAATATTCAGGTACTTCACCTTCATTTGGACATGCAAATATTGCCTTGAAAAAAGTAATCAAAGCTACTTCATTGCTATCAGTGGAATTAACGTATGCACCGTCTTTAATCTATTATGCAAATTAATACAATTTTATTAACTAATAAGAGGAAGTTACATTTAAATCACTTCAACTAACCAGATTAATCTTTTCGGCGAGACATTGATAACCATTGCGGAGAGAATTCACCTGATTTCCAGAGTCTGAAACTTTACAGTAATTTTGACATTTTTCAGCGAACGAAAACAATCAATCTCTAAAGTAAGAGTAAATAGATTTTCGAAACAATTGAGATAATTGACTTACGTATACATTCTCGCCCAGCAGGTGAAAGGTTTTCTTCAATACATTGAGCTACGTCTTCTTCATCCTGTGCATTCGCAATGATAATTAGAACCAAGATGATTAAAAAACGTAAAGTTCTAGACATTTTTCTAAATTGACTTGAATACTCCTGAAGCAAAAGCTAAAATGTACCTAACTTTTATAGAACAGAAATCGTGTTATCTTGTCAGGATAATTTACTTAGTAATCTAAATAAATCCCAATTCTAATTTTTTTTGTCTCAAAATTGTATGACCTAAGGCGAATAATTTTCAAATTTGAGGAGGAAAAAATGTAGAATTGGAATTTTTCTGGATTATTAAGTCAACGTAAGAAACCAAGTTTTTTGTTGGCATACTTTGAGGTAGTATCCCAGCAAACTCGAGTACAATTAAGGTATTACTATCGCTTATATCACCATTAAAAGTGGGGGCAAGAGAATTCCGCAGAAAATTATTGTGAAGAACTCAAAAGATATGGAAATTGTTTGATCTATAATACAATTCAATCTCGAAATAATTCTGCATTCCATTAGAAGAAATAATAGTACATAGTAAAATTGAAACAATAACTTAAACCGATTCGTTGAATCTCTTTTAAAGAATCGGGATTAAAGATTTTGATACGCTCCTGCCTGCACACATTGATATCAGCCGGAATCTCGTTTTTTTTTTCAAATAACTATGAACAGAACACGACTTCAATTTACATGGGCTTAGATGGGAGAAATTAAAAATTGGAAATTAAATATCTCAAATTTCAAATGTCAGAAAATTTCCCTTCATAAGAGAAAGCTGTGGGATTACAATTATTTGATTTGAAAGAAATCTCGAACAGCTATCTGTCGATAAATGAGGTGAAATAGTTATGAGAAGAGTGGGGATAGAAATGAGAGTGTAGGGGAAGAAGGGACACTTCTCGCTAAACGGTCGACCGTATAACACTCGAATTATCTTTCGCTAATATTAATATATATAATTGTACTTATCCTGCAGGAACGAGAAAATAACGTAAAATAGAAATTATAAGGTTCAAACGAGTAACCCATTAATTTAAGATAAGTACTGAAAATCTATTATATTATTTATCATTATTTTCTTTTATTTTGCTCATTCAGTTATTGCTCCAAAATGAAATAATGATTTCTGACGCAACTTTTATATTAATTCTCACATACATAATTTTATACTTTATATCTGTGAATGTGGACAAAATTGAATTCAGTTTCAATGTTATTTATAAAATTTATGTTTGATTAAAAATTCAAAGAAGAAAATTCTAAACTTCTTTGCCACGAGAAATAAGTATATTTCGTTTAACTCTTATTTTTTGTTACTTGACAAATCCACCAATCAATTCATTTCCTTCAATTATCAACATCATATTTTTTTTCAAGTAAATTAACAAATTCAAATAACAAATTCATTAATTTCACTGCAGAGCTTTAAATATCAATGCAAAATTTCAAAAAAATCATATTTCAAATTACTTTGTGATAATAATACCTTAAGCCCTTTTTTCTTTGATGCTGTATAAAAGATGATATTTTTTACATTTTTTAGTAATTTTTGCCCATGAACTACTGATATATAAATCATTCAAAGTTTCTGAAAGTAGCGATGATGGGGATGAAACGACCTAGATCAGACAGAAATAATGAAATTACTAACAAACCCTACAGTTGACCAATTATTAGGGCCGAAACGTTGGTGTACGGTTTGATCTACGCTGAAGCTGCCTATAAATCAGACACATTTTGAATGGTTATTAATATCAAATTGACATTTATAAACGTTGAAGAGTTCGTGTTCCCCAATAATTCAAAAAATTGGTTAACATTTACATATTATCATAATCATTTAGAATGTGTTTGTAATTATACTTCTTATTTGCATTGCAAGTATATAAACAATGTAATTTTGATTGATCCATTCTGAAAGACTCTTCTCAACGTCAGGAAACTCAGACAGTCGGCTCCGCTTAATATTTCCATGTCCTTCAGAACACTGAGACTTAATAGAATCTTTGAACTTTATTATTTTATAAAAGGTAGACTCTGGCAAACCAAACTCATTAAGTATTTCCTTTCGCAATTTGCCGGCATCGAACGCATTTACAAATTTTAGTTTATCACTCAATGAATATGCTTTAATTTTGCGTTTCGGCATTTCAATAACGTAACAAACTTTCCTCAGCGAATGATACTCAGTAACTGTAATGAGTAATCAATAACTCGCAAAATAAACTACTTTACACATTGTGTTCATGAAATTTACGAGACGTTGTAAGCAAAAGAAAACAAATTCATTCGACTCTCGCTTATAGAGGTAAAGGGCGAGAGATAGTCTCAATTATAGAGGTTTGAATATGGAAAATGACTCTCTGATAAAGAGGTTTTTATTTCTCACTTAAAGAGGTTTTCGTGAGTTAAAATGAAGGGACCTGTTAATTATTCTCACTTATCCAGTTTTCTCGCTTATCCAGGTTCGACTGTAGTTTGATCATTTTTTTGGATAAATTAAATCAGGTTTTTCGGAAATATCAGTAATTAATTGGAAAATAATCAACAAATCCTCATTTTGTATTTTATTTTATCGTCCGTCCTCTGGGATAGTAGGGGAGACGGGGGCAAAATGGACCTGTTCGTCAAAATGATTTAGGATTTTTTCTCAGAGTGAAGGCCTCTACAAAAAAATTAAAAAAAAATCACCGATAATATTCACATATTGAAGCATCTTCTCAAATTTTTTCAGATTTTTCCATAAATTCCTTCACTTCGAAAAAAATTCCTGAATCATGATGCCTCAGGGGTCCATTTTGCCCCACTCTCCCCTACCTTGATCACGTGAATTTAATGTGTCTAATTTTTTCATGGATTTTTCAACTCCTCAAAACTTAAGTCACCAAATGCTGGTATCCAACAGTTCAGAATTATTCGTTTGAATAAAATACAGACGAAACTCAGCCATTGATTTTACGCTTGTGTAATTCTTCTCCTCAAATTATAAATGAATTATTATCATTATTTTACTGTTTATTTATGTGTATGGTGAAATGTATCCAACAAGACCTGGGCAACATTCCAAATGGAATGGATTGCTCCAATGTTTCCGTATTTCCCAAAGCATTAACCACTTGATAGTTGTGTTTCTCTAATCCCAATGCGACAAATCCTATTTGAAAACTTTTTGAAAGCTCCTCATCCAATTACCAACTCCGTGTCAACTTCTATCTTCCTTTCCGGAAAGTTTCAAGCTGAATGATCCGAGGATATGAGCATCAGGAATATATGATCATCAGAATTTTCTTCTCTGTGAATTTTCGTTAATTTCGTTGGGTAGGAGAAGATGACATTTTCCTCGAAATCAGTGAAAATATTTGAGATAGGTTTTTTTTTATGATTCAATCCAAAAACTGAGGCAATTTCCACAGAAAAAATAGAGGTCAAAATTAATTTTTGATATATTTTGGAAAATTCTAAGTTTTCGGGGGAAAATATCTTCTATTGGCAGTGGCGACTTGAGGTTGATCTTAACCCGGCGTCTGTACACTATATTTTTTGGTGCCCGGTGTGTATACTGGGTACTTTAAGGAACAGTCGAGTTAACAAGGTTCTGTAGGCTTCCAAAAAATCTGCAAAAATTCTGGGTTACTTATTGGAGTGTCTCCTACATGGCCCAGCAGCTATCTAACTCGAAAGTTAAAAACCGTTGTTAATAAAAATAAAACAATCGTCCAAAAAGTGGGAAAAACGAAATTTTTATCACAAAATCGTAACTCTACAATAAACAAATTTAAAAAAAACGGTTCTAAGGTTTTGTAGCTTAGACTATGAGCTTTCAAAAGAATATAGTGTTTTTTGTGTGGGTTCTAAAAAGTTGAATTATTTGAGCACCTGAAAGTGGGGAATATTTTATGGATTCATGCATGTCATAAAATAAACGAAAAAGTAATTTTACGATACAAAAATGATTTTCTATCATTCAAAATACAAAGAGATGATATATTTAAGATAATCGTTCAAAAAATCGAAATTACTGTGCGCAATTGTTACAGAAGTGGAGTCGATGGTCCTCTCGAAAATGACCCTTCTAGGGAACGGCAGCGACTTACACTCACTGGCGTTTCTAGGTAAGCTGCCGGAACCGGCAGTCCCGTAGGCATTTAGTCCCTACTACTACCTAGATTTTATAGGGAGGGTAACCGAAGCCTGCCCTTTATCGGCAAGCAAGAATTTTGAGTTCGGAAATTCGACTGTTCCTTCAAAGTCCCAGTATACACACGCCGGGTTAAATGGAATTTGAAATCATCTATTATTTCGTGACTTTAACGGCAATATCGCACTTAGAGAATTTTTCGGACTGTAAAACTAAGAATACAGCAGAAAAGACCTTGATCATAAAATATATTAACAATGAACTAACTTTTATCAAGCATTGCTATCAGATAGTACACATGACTATAAAATAGTGGTTCTAGCGATAATTCTAAGTGCGATTATTAATTTAAAATAGTTAGTTTCAACTTTTGAGAAACAGCCATGCTAGAAGAAAAAAATCCCCCCAGTGCGGTCATAGAAGCGTTTGTTCGCTTCTATGATCGATATTACTGTTGAAGTGATGTCACGAAATAATAAATAATTCATGTACAGTCGATAACATCTAATTCTGTGAAATTTGAAATCATTTGCCATCATATTATGTGGTTTTCTTTCGAATATCGATTTTTGAAGCACTTATAGGGCAAAAATAGATTTTTCACAAAAAAGCATATAAGTACCTCAAAAATCGGATTTGTTTTTACACAAACCACATGAATGAATGGCAAATGATCTCACCATTCATTCATAAGCGACTCCAAGTGATTATGACAAATAGAACTGAAGATACTCTCAAAACAGTGAAAAGAATCAAAAATGAAAAAAAGTAGAATTCTTAAAAAATTCTAAAAAATCATTTTAAAAAATCCATCCCAAACCGTCTCATTGAAATTCCTATTTTTCTTCACTTCCCCTATCAAACGTGCGAGAGCATTTCCCAGATCCCGGAATATTCGGATTTCTAGAGATTATGCTAAACTATTGTGGTTATTGGAGGATTCCTTCCAAACTCTCCAATTGATAACAAATGAGGTTTTAATTATTCCCTCGGATTGATTATTGTCACATGGTATCCAAGAATTTAAGTTTTCCAATTTACAAAAAAAGAAGGTTTCCAATTGATTTCCAATATTTCGTGATAACAATTGTTAATCCAATGGTAAATCATCCCGAGCAATGCAAGAATACTCCAACAATAGAGAATCATAATCCAATCGATAAGAGAATTGAATTGTTAGGATATCCCAATTGAGCCCTATTCACCTCCTGTTGTGTCATTGCATGAAACTCCCGTAGATACAGGCAGAGAATCCTTCTCTGATAAATTCAATAATCATCAATATTATCTCTGCAGAAGCAAAATCACGATTAATCAAATTCCTGAAATATATCTCCGTTTTCAATTCAGTATTGTCATGATTCTCAATGGAATATCTTGGAAACTAATGGAGATACGCCCTTTCTGCTTCAATCTTTTATTCGTAGAGAATTTCAAGTGCTACAACAGAGGATTGACGCAAAATCACCCTATTTCTTTTAGTTACCGAGATATTTCTAAAAATATGAATAACAAAAAAATACATTTATTCAGATTTAGAAGAAGACATAAAAAATAATTGAAAAAAGATGAAAGTCTCTAGAATTGATTTTCCTGTATTTTTTTCCTCGTGGATAGAACCCCTTAAAACCAGGAAATAAAGCTCCACTGGGAGTTGACGAGAATCACTAGAGTTTTGAATAAATTTTAGTAAAATAATTTTCATATTTATATTCTTTAGAAATAATTTACTTTTATTTATTTGTTTATAAAAGAAATGAATGTGTTTTCATGTGAATTTTCAATGAAATCATGGAAAATATCAATGAAGCATCCAGTCAATATATTCCCATAAATAATATTCAAAAAATTCAAATTTACCCTAATGTGAATATTTCCTTTCTCTTTTCCAACCCACGATAAAAATGAATAGATATGTAGCACAAAGGCATCTTCAATTCCACATCATTTGGTAAAGGTAAAAATGTTTCGAGTTATTCATGTGTAAAGTGAATGGGCTCTCGTCAGTGGTGAAGTGCACTGCATTATTGCAGAGAGAAAATTGATAACCATTACTTTCTGGGTAGAAAAGACGTGAAATTACTTGTCTCATTCTGTCTCTACAATTTCCTGTGGCCTGGATTCTCTCACAGGATAAACGTCATACATGTGTGAGAAAAAAGATCGAGCGAATTGAGAGACAAAATTGCGTAGCATCAAAAAAAAAAATCTGATGTTAAAGAAAATACATTGTGAGACGAGATAGTTGTGTGTCCAAGGGGAAGACAATTCCCTTGAGGCAATAAGTGCTTTGATCTTTGCTGGGATTTTTCCCCAACAGAGAGACGGATTTCATCAATTTATTACTGATACTCTTGATGAGAACTGCTTTGAGAATTTTTTTTCCTTTGATCTACAGCTTTAAGGTAGTATGCTAGAGTACGGTCGATAAAACAGAAAAAATGAAAATTTGTAGGTCAGCTTCCAATTAATTTCTGATAATTCGAAGAAACGTGCCCTAATTGACCTAGAAAAGTGATTAAACTATTCGAAACTCATATCATTAGCTTGCGAATATATTTTTTTTTCGTTCCTCATTTCTTTTCTTATATTACTAATTTCCTTATAAAGTAAATGTTCTCATGGTTGCAAAGTTAAGCTCAGCATGAGCCTTTCCGTATTGTTTACTAATGAATATTAATTATCAAGGTTTTGTATTATCGAATAGTCTTTAGTTGCAAAGTTGGCACTGATTACAGTAGAGCTTCTTCTTATTCCAATTGGCTATATCCCCATAGAGGGGCAAGTGCCAATTACAGTAGAGTTCCCCTTGTATCAACTCGTCGAGACTAAGCCACTTCCTTTGTATCAATTTCTCCTCAATCTCCCACCTGGGAGTCTTGACGCATGTTCAGTTTGCAACGTGGGGTTATGAACACTAAGACATCGATGCGCAATAAGTTGCGCACTAATCCTCGGAGCTGAGAGTGGGGATGAAGGAAATGAGGAGAAATTGACTTAAGCCTTAAGTCTTAAGGTATTTCGAGCGCCCCACCTCGTACCTAGAAGGGTACAATGGGGGCAAAAAAAGCATGGCCATATTATGTTATTAACTTGATCAACAGGTTTTTTCATCTAGAGAAACATGTTGTTTAGCCTTTATTTTCACGGTAAAATCCATAAAATAAACTAATATGGAGATTCTTCAATGTTTTTCTTTTTCTAATTTTTTCTCTCAATAAAATTTAGAGACATCCTTGGCGTAATACACCCAAACGCAGTGTGTATGGATATACACGTACACGGGCTCGGTGTGTGAATGCACGAGCCTGCGTTTGTGTATGTGTCTTTTTTCCAATTTTTCGGACTATAACATTTTTTTTTCTCGTTAGCTAAATGGGCACATATATTTTTTTTTTTGTAAATATTTCTAACAACTGACACTATCACTGGGATTCTTTTCTTTGAAATCTCAATTATTTTGAAGAAGTTATTGGAAAAAATATGACTAAATTCACGAATCTCCATGTTTTCAAATGGAGAAAAGGCCAAACTTTGAGGGCCGATATCTCTGTTTCCTTTAGATGGACAAGTTAATTTTTGGGTCATAACAAAGATTTTTTATTTCTTTTCCTCTACATTTTGAGCCTAGTTAGAAAAAATTCTCAATTAAAGTGATACCGCGCTCGAAATACCTTAAGGATGTTCTACTGGTATTTTAACAGAATTAAAAAATGTACGAATTCAATGAATTTTTTTCCCGAGGTTCTCCAATTCATAAAGAAACCGTGTGCAAAATTTTGGATTCTCTTCATACCTGGTTTAAAAGGTATAAATTTTTTAAAAACCATCGTTCAACATGTGTTCTTATGGGAAATTCACAAAAGCTTAAGAAACTTTTCCAAAAATTCTTCAGATCGGATGAAATTTCGGAAGTAGGTGAGAAATTACCCCCCGCACAAACGTTACATTTTTATACGACGATTGGGTCAATAATTGGCATTAAAATTGATAAAAATGCTTGAAAAATTGTCACTTGCACGTAAGTGCTGCCAGTTTGTGTCGCCAGAATTTCCTAGAATGCAACGCTTTTTTCAAAATAATTCTCAAACTAATTAAATAAAGAATGAAAAAAATATCTATGAAATGTAATGATAATAATATAATATTTGAACACCCGTAGCGTTCCATGATTCCCTGAAAATACTTTTAATGAGGAATTTCAAAACTCATTTTTTCATGTTCAGGGATTGGAACACTGACGAAATCACTGCCCCTCTCATACCGCACAGCCCCCGCTTACAATACCTGTAGAACATTCTCAAGGGAAACAAAAAAGCTGACACATGGTCAGTTGTCACAAGGGGAGTTGACATAAAGGGAGCTCGACTGTATAAGAATCGAAGACTTATATTTGAAATAATTACAAATCAGAGCTTTCCCTCCCTAACCCCATTTTCACCACTATGTTTCTATTCTCGTTATGCCCAGCCCTCATCCTCACCACATGAATAAATGATCAATGATTATTAAATAATGGAGTCTTCTTGAGAGTTTTCATGAAATAGAATAGAAATTCAATATTTTTCCGTGAAATATAAACGAAAATACTGTCAGGTTTTCTTATCCTATCTCAATAAAAATTCCATCTACCCATGATCCTTGCCAGAAGGAATGTTTTTTTTTTTTTACTGAAATTGTCTCAGATTACCACTCCTCACATTATTAATTAATTCGCATATATAAATAGTATATTACGTACCTAAGCCATAAGGGTGCAAAATTTTTGTCGCCATTGACTTTTTTACTTTCACGGTGCGTACGATATTTTTCGTACCGAGAAAGCGAGAAATAAATGTTCTTAATCGAGTGAAGCGAGGTTAGAACCGTCGTTTTTCACGGCTTAGGTGCAAAAAATGTTTTTCAATCAATAATATGGCACTGATTGATTGATGACGGAACATTCGTTTCTACATGAATATGTACACTGAGCGGGAAAAAACGCAAATGAGGGGACTGGCGGGAATAGGCGCATTTATCTTCTGCATGAGATAGAGAGAGAGGCAAATAGTTAGTCGTACCCTATAATGAGAATTTCTCAATAACCATACGGAGAATTGAATATTTTTTTCTTCTATTATTTAGTTGAAATGCTGTCCTCTTCGTCGATTGTTTTTAAATAATGGGTCAACTGTGTGGTTTTTTAGTAATTTCGTTATTTCTGTCCGATTTAGGGCGTTTCATCCTCATCACTGCTATTTTCAGTAATATTGATATTTCATATCTCATAAACTACACGAACAAAAATTATAAAAAAATCAGAAAAATGTAGAAAATTATCATCTTGGCAACGACATCAAAAAAAATTAGGAGTTAACTGTACTCTAATTCGCTGGGATACCACCTTAATATTATGGAAAATAATATTTTCGTGGTTTACGATGCCATTAGTAGGCCATAGTCTCACATTCATGTGCTTCGTTGATAGGAAATGACATTTTTTATTCCCACCTCTTCATGAAGATATGAAGTACATGGTGCATTTAACCATCAGCCATTTTTCATATGAAGAGGACATACAAAAAGCATTTATGAACACTTGCTGGTAGCTTTCGGCTGATGGCTCGTTAATAAAAAAGTTAATGGGTTTGCAACTCGAGAGATGGGAAATTTCACGATTTTATTATGATAGCTTCATCATCTCCAGTAGTTAAATCATAATTAAATACATAGGTAATTGCTTAATTGGAAAAATTACGTAATTCATGAGAGGAGGATTATGATCGTTTGATTATTCATGAGGTCCACTTCAGTTAATGAGAAAATAGTCGAATATGGAGAATTATTGAATGCATATAATCTCTGGTTGTCATTCTGGAAAAGCAGGGCGATTGAGACATCGATAATTGCATTTAAATTGACGTCCGAGCTAATTGCCGAAGGGTTGGATTTAATTCTGGAGATAACAGACGTGCGACCATTTTTTTTAGATAAATGAAGTATTGAAAAAATATAGGGAAATAGAAAACTAATAAAATTATGAAGTTAAACTTTGAAACAAAAATTAAAATAATTTATTCGTTAAAAACAATTTAAAAAATTGGAAGTGTGCAATCGGGTTTTCTCCAAGAAAATGTTGATAAATTAATGAAAAAAAAAATTTATTGCTTTTTAAATACCTGTTGATTAGAGCAAATAATCGTTATTCATGAATTAATGATTTATCATTTTCGGTGATTATGAAGCTAAATGAATTCTGGGATTCAGAGCTTTTTATTAAGCACCTGTCAAGCAGAAACTTTACTCCAATGCGTGGCGTGTTCGACTCAATTTAGTGGAGGCACTAGATCAAACGGTTGAGTCAGCTCTCGTAGCACCTTGGCTTGATCGAGAGCCTGTAATCTACGTGCTATAAAATACCTCGATAAATTTTTACAAAGACTCACTTAAATAGGGGAAAGTGAGGGGAGGGGGTGAAATCGAGATTTCAGTGAAATGGCTTGCGATTGAATTTTCTTAATGATTGCATCGAGGAACTGAAGAAATTTTTGGTGGAAAACGAGGGTCAGAATAGATTGTTTTTTAATTCTTTGGAATTCGAATTTTAAGGCACGAATTGGGGGTCAAAACTTTTCCATTTTCGATTTTTTTTCTCACTTTTTCGAGGATATCTCCGAATCTTCTTGTCGTCGTGATTTGAGGTTGGTCTTCAATGAAAGGTGAGATCATTTGCCATCAATTTATGTCGTTATACTTGGGAAATTGTCGATTTTCAAGGTATTTATGTGGAACTTTTGTAAAAATCAGTTTTTGCCGTATGAGTATCTCAAAAGTCGATATTTTTTTTTCAACCATATTGTTGATGGTAAATGATCCCATCTTTCATTTAGGACCAACCCAAAGTCGCTATCAGATATAGAACTTATACCGAATGGACCAGAATGGGTCTGGAGGCGATATAATAATAAAAAATAAAAAAAAAGATATGGAACTGGAGATATCCTGCGAAAAGTGAAATTGTTCAAATTCGTGAAGAGACAGACCCCCAATTTTTCCCTTGAAAAAGGAGAATGCTCAAAAAATTATGAAAAATAAATTTTTACATATGTTTTTCAACGGAAATTTCCTCAGCTTTCCAATGAAATCATCTGGAAAAACCTATCTCAGATATTTTCACCATAAAACATGAAAAATTCAAAAGTAAATGGAGATAATCAAAAGATCAAGATTTTATTTTATTAAATTGAACGCGATTTGTCTCAATAATGTGATTGGAGAAATTTTAAGTACATGATGGTGTCTTGCAGCGAAAGTGTCGCATAAGTGGAACCTGAATTAGACTCGGATGTTGATCAATTGAGATTTACAGTGTAATAGTTCATGACATGTATCTCATTTCGACATCATCTATCGTTTCATTGAGGGATCTTAGAGCTCTGTAATTTATCTTGTTAGATGTGTATTGGGAAGTGAATTTTTCCCTCTCATTCGCTTCAAAATGAACGTAAGCCTATAAATAGCAGGAGGGGGAAGGTAAAATGAGCAAGTGTGTGAAATTATGGTAAACATCTTTTTATAATGTGAGGGAAGTAAATCATAAGAGGAGAGACTGGGGTAAAATGGATCAGCGTGGTAAAATGAACCGGAATTTTTTTTCTGAGTGAAGAGCTCTACTTAAAAAAATTGAAAATATTCACCAACAAGCGAAACATGCTGGAGCATCTTTTCAATTTTTTTCAGATTTTATGAAGATCTCTTTCATTCCGAAAGAAATCCCTGGATTATTTTACCCCACAAATCCATTTTATTCCGATCTCTCCTAGTATTAATCTACTGACTGAAGCTTCTTTTTCCGGGTTGAAAGAAAAAATGAAGAAGAAGAATGAATCTCCAGTGATTTGCACGCGCCGCCACCAAGAATTATGGAGATTGCGGAGAATAAACAAGGAGACAAAATGTATCATAGAATATACTCTTTTTTTTTTTAAATAATATTTCCTGGGATTTGAGAGGAAAAGTTTGGAGGTTTCGAAATACCATTCTTTCTGGCAACAGGCCATATATTACGTGGAATATACGATCCTTTGCTTTTAGCAGAGTCTCAGATTTGTACTCGTTGAGATGGAAACATCGTTTCTTCATTTTCATGAGTGATATCATGACTCATCAGGATTTCTTTCTTCTTGATAACAGGAAATTCGTGAATGAACACCTTGGGTATTGGATACATCAAATACATCATTCATGGATCATCTCAACTGAATTAATCAAAAGTTTCAGTGTAAAAACCATTGAAAGAACAAAAAAATGTAAGGGCGGTTCACTAATATCAACTTCTTTCAACATGAAATATTGAGGAAAAAAAGGGAAAATAGATATTTTAGTCGAATGGTGGAAGACAAATTTCTTGTGAAGTTTCCAGTTAAAAGGTGAGTAAATTTCAGGTGAAGAACAGGTGCAGGAATTTATTGTTGAGGATTAATAGAAAATTAGATTTTGAAAATTCAATGATTTTCTGAATATTTAACTTCTCTGAAGAGACTTGAGATCAATCTTGAATAAAAGGTAAAATCATTTTGAATCCATTTTCATAGATTTTTGAATAAATTATGATTTTGTTCTAATAAAAATTCGTTTTTTCTCTATAAATAATTCGAAAACGGATTAAAATTCATTCGAAATGCCATTAATCGATGGGGAATAATCTCACCTTCCATTTGAAATCAGGTGCGAATCGCCAGGACCAATAGAACCTGAAATATCTTCAAAATACCGAAAAAGTTTAAAAATCGTCGAAAATTCTACAAAAAATCTAAAAAATTAATTCTGCCTAATTCGCATTATTTTACCTGAAATTTCTTGAACTTGTCACTAAAATCTTGAAAAAATTCCCATCTCCTATCCTTGACAATGATCCAATATGATTTCCGTCATTTACATCATTCGGCTACAAATTCAGTTGCAAAAAAATGAAACAGAATAAATCAATTTTTAAAAAAATCTTTCTATCAAAATATCTCGGAAACTAATGGAGAAACTCCATTTTTGTATTTCATTCATTTTTGTAACTCTTGAAATTCATCACAAGAGTGGCTAATGACAAAAATGGCGTATCTTCATTACTTACCGAGATATTCAATTGAAAATAATCACAAAAATAATTCGATTTTCCCTGATTTTTTAATCTCAATTTATGAACATTGAATTTATTATAATTTCAATTCATAAAAATTCCTCTTACAAGAATAATAACACAGATTTCCCTAAAATATAATCACGATCATAATCACAAGTACCATTAAATTCTCATATACTAATAATTCAGATGAACTGATAACACCGTAAGTAATTAGAACGGTGAATTCAATTCGTATCAATGTTATATATGTATGTTTAAATGAGCAAACACGGAGATACGTAAGGATTTCGCCTGCAATTAATGTCCAGTAGATATTGATTCGACTCGAAGTATATTACCGAGTGTAGCCGGTACAATCAGATCAGGCAAAGTACCAATATTTCAATTGAATTTTGAGAATAAAAACAAAAAAAAAGATGAATTAATGATTCTTGCAGGGAAATGCAATGGGAAAAGTTTTTGAAAAATAATTTAATTTATTCAGCTCCATTTTGTGGTAAAGTTTTTGCATTCATGTTAATTGCTTAACTTTTTCACCATCTTTTGTCCTCATCTCCATGTATTAACGAAATCACAAACACAAAGAGGTGAAAACTTTCTTGATTTAGTTCTTTTGTTGAGGTGAAATTTTTTGGAATTTATTGAAAAGGTTAGAGGATAAAATATTTGATATAAATAAAATTTTTGGAAAATTAAAAAAAAATATTATTTCGGAGAAATTGAAGCTTTTTCATTAAATTTTGAAATCTTCCAATAGCTGTTTATTTGTTCAGACGTAGAATTTATGAATTTTGTGTGTAAACAGAAAACTCATTCCACGTGAATTTGTCATGCATAAAATAGTATTTATTGATCATTGATGAGTATCAGTGATTTTAAATATTGCCTATGCGTGTACAAACAGTGTTTACCAGTAAATGCATTCGTAATAAATCAAAATTGTATTTTTTCCATAAATGCATCAATTGCAAAAAATATAAAAAATTGACTTAAATAAAATGAGGCCTGGTGGCTTGAAAATAAAATCCGTGAAAGGAAAAATTCGGTTTTATCATTTTTTAAAAATCTATTGTCAACATTTTCCATTTTAATTTATTATACTTGAATAAATCACATTTAAACAATTTTTTTCAGTTTTTTCTGAGTTGAGTTGCCGAATAAATTGATAAAGAGGGTATGATTGATACTATGCTGAGTCTCAGAGTCACTTACGACAGTTAAATTGATTACTTCTCATTCAAACACTGAATATGAGGGACGAAAAACGATGATTACTTCCTGGAAGATAATTTTTTTCAGGATAAATGATCCGTTGTTATCGAGACAAGAAGTTAGTCTCTGGAAAAAAATCGTATTCCGAGGAAATGATGGGTAATAGATTTTTTTTTTGATGATTCCATTGAATAGCTGAGGATAATCCATATAGAAGTTCCTCAAAATCTATTATTTATCAATAAAATTCAATTCAATTTTTTTAAATTCACTTTTTTGAAAATATCTTGGCAAATGATGGAGATACCCCGTCATTGTCCTGATCCTTTTTCGTAATACTTGAAATTTTCAACGGAAAAATATTAGAGGAAAAGGGACGTATATCCATCATTTATAAAGCTATTCCCAAAAAAACGAGTTCACAACAATTAACTTTTTTTTTTACTTCTTCACTAATTAATTTTCTCATTGACTTTTCCTCAATATCTCGGAAACTAATGGAGATACGCCCTTTTCATCCCCATCTATTTTTATACCTCATGAAATTTTTTACATAAAAGTCCAATGCAAAATCGTCAAATTGAGCTCATTAGTTTCCGAGATATTCCTCAAAATTTTTCCTCTTTTTTTCACTTCCGAGTTTTGTCCATTATTTTTTTTTAAATATCTTGGAAATGAAGTGCGAAATCTTTTGTTGTAGTACTTGAAATTCTCTCTAAAAATATCTTGATATAAAAAAGGCGTATCTCCATTATTTACTTATTTACATTAAGATATTCTATTGAGAATAATTTTATGAAATAAGTCGATTTTTCCTGTTTTTTTAAATTTAATGTAAAATAATTCCAACTCTCATCTAAAATCCCAGAATTAGATATGCCCTAATTCTAGTGATAATACGTTGTACCATACGATTCCCATGGGAATAACATAAAGGTACCGATAAGACCTTAAATAAGACCTCAATCCTGTTACCATTGTTCCAGCCTAGAGCTTTATCAGAGTAGGGATAATGGGGATTCTCTTCATTTGAATGAACACGTAGTATAGTCAGCCTGTTCAATAGAATATTGAGGGCTTATACTGCAATCGATTGCCTCTGGAGAAGAGCGAAAATTAACATCATTCACTTAAACCCTTTATTTTTTTAAGGCAGTAGTCTGCTTTACAAACATCTAATTAGTGTAAGTATCCAAAAACTTACATTTTTTTGGACCGAAAACTTTACAGACCGTTTTCTCGAGTTTTCATTTTCACAAGTTTTGGAAAACGGTGCCGGCGATAGTAAAAACAATATATGTCCGATCAAAAAAAGCCAAAGTGATCTAGCTTCAGTATTGAATTATCTTCTATTTGAACTAAAAAAGTTGGACAAAAGTACTATTTAAATTACTTGTTTTGCAACTTAAAGTGAATTTTTTTTTTCAAAAAAGTGAATTTTTTTTTTCAAACTTCGAAAAAATTTGGAATTTCGTCATTTCTTCGGTATTTTTTTAGTTCATATAGAAAAGGAACTTATAAAAACTAAAAAAAAATTTGGTTCCACTGTTTCAGATGCATCGCACGACCTCCATCACCGGCACCGATTTACGAGTGCACACTCCAGGCGCCCCAGAAAAATCGTTACAACTTTGACAAATTTCAATAATTTGTAATAATAAAAATTGTTTTTCAAAGCTTGAATATAATATACTATCGTCTCAAAATTTCGTTTACCGCAATCATTTCCTTCCCTTTCAAAAAAATTGTTGAAAAAACGCTTTTTTCGGCTCCTAAAGCAGACTACTGCCTTAATGCCTCATCAAAGATAATAATTTCAAACATTTTTCTGAATTTTTTCATCATTTTTTCTGTCTAATATGTCCTTCAAGCTGCAATTGACATGAAGAACCGAAAAAACACAATAGCTCACCGGCTACATTATATAGGGGAAAAGGGATTTCCAGCAAGTATTGCTTAATTCAACTGACCGTCTTCAGTGAAAAATATAAACTGTACGCATTTGCAAAAACGTTGCCGTTTTGTTCCTTTGGGTGCTCTCACATCGCTCAATTTCTTCCCCATCGGTAAATGGTGCGAATTTCAATGTGAATTAAAATAGAATAGAAGAAAAACGAAGGTCAATGAATATGTAACTACATCGATTACACAAGATTTCAAGCCATTACGTCGGATTACACATGCAATCGGTATAATCGACGAATATTCGCGATTACACCGATTGCATATGATTACACGAGATTCGTGTAATGATTAGAATCGCGAGTGACACCGCGATTACACAAGTGAATAGCCCCTCGAAAAATAACAGTAATAGGGATGAAACGCTCTAAATCGGACAGAAATAACGGAATTACTGAGAAAAAACACATAGTTGACCTATTATTTGAAAACTATTGACGAAGAAAACAGTATTTCAACTAAATAATAGAAGAAAAATATATTCAATTCACCGCATAGTTATTGAGAAGTTTTAATTAGAAGATAATCCTCACTATTTGCCTCTCTCTTCATCTCATGCACGAGATAGGAGATTAGTAATCTAGAAAAGATTCGAGAAACAAAAAAAAATTATATTCACAAACTGAAAATATGACTTTCAAATAGTTTAATTACTTTTTCGAGTGGATTAAAGCACTTCCCCTCAATTATCAGTAATGAATTGAAAATTAACCAGCAAATTTTCATTTTCATCTGTTTTATCGATCATGATCTCAGATACTATTGGGTTGTTTAGAAAGTAATTTCGATTTTTTTGTTATGAAAGAGATAGACGATTTTCCTATAGTGTATAAATATTGAATTATATATTCTCCGTTTTGATCCGATACCATTTGCCATCTTTTTTTGCAGTAGTATGATTGCACACTCCTGAAACTTTTGGTCTTCCCTAGCAAAAAATTGATCAAAGCAATTTTTGATGTCCTCCCTAGAAGTCACATCGAAGTTTCCGGAAAATAATCTTGCAAACTGGTTTTGGTACTGGAGTTCTGTCAATACACATCTACCAATTTTTTTCTTGCTGAAACAGTATTTTCATTCTTCTGACAGTAAAAAAGTAAAATATTCCGAAAATTCAGTTCCGACTTGTCATATTTGATAAAGCATCAAACAAAATTGATTACACAGAATCGCACAAACTTTTTCACAACAAGCCTCACTATATCAGCTGTCAATATATATATTAACAATATGGCTTAAGTGTGGAGCTGATTGGGGGAAAATACAATTAAGTTCTCTGTTGGAAAGAATGACATTAATTTTCGGATATCCCAATATTTTAACTTCTCTTTTGTTTCCATCAAGATGTTCTTAGAGTTAATGATGATTCGCTGGAGGGTCTGACGAACAAAATAATCAATGCACTCCATCTTTCGTATCTATTTCTATTGCCCTTTTTATGCTCTCAACTCTCGAGATTTTTACCAACTGAAATAATTCTTAAATGCGTGAAAAAAAAAAAAAACATTAATTCAAACCATTTTTAGTAGTCACAAAATAATATTAAAGAACAACACGTGCAGAAGAAGTTCACGGATTCTATGAATCTCAATTTAAATTCAGAGCAGGCGTTTTCACACGTATATTGAAAAAAAAACATCATGTAACACAAATCCAATCTGCTATTGATTTTAACATTGTTTTTTTTTCCCCCCAATCAATTAATACGAAACACTGCACAAGAGGGTCCATTCTATTTTTCGTTGATTTTCCGTTTCCTCCATGCAAACGAGGAATTTTTCCAACACATATGAAAAACAATAAATAATAGAAAACAATTTTTTTATTCACAAAATTAAAAATATTTAGAATTCTGTAAAATTTAATCAACTAAATTTTACGCAAAAACTTCACGTATACTCTGATAGTTCTATTCAAATTCCTTAACTTTGTTCTAATCAATAGGGTGAATTTGCACAATGCACCTGAGGCAATTTATTCTTTGTGGAAAATTTTCAAGCGTGAATATTGTTGAGTCTGGCATAAAAACTTTATGACAGCAGTTGTTAATTCCAAAGGGCTTATTAGCAAGAATTTGCTTGTTCCGGTTATTCTGTACCAGATAGTATTTTTCACAAATAAAAAAGAATAATAATAATAATCATAATGATAGTGCCCTGAGTATACGTAGTTTGTGTGCATTACGTATAATTGCTTCTTATGAATTTTAATCAAGAAATTGAGAGAATATTTTGAACTTTTCAAGTAAAACTCGGAAATCCTTGAATTAATTTAGTTTTTTCTCCAATGAAAAAGCAATAAATTTTGAGTCTGATATTGAAGCAACGAAATTAAATTATGCAGAATGAAAATGAATGGATTTTTACCTCTGAAAAATCCTGAAAATTTCCATAATTCCATCGAATTATTTCCATCATGAAAATTTCCTCTGGATCTAATCCGAAAAATCTGAGATCAGCAAAAATGTAAATGACACGTGGATTCTGTTGATCCGGAGAATAGGCTCATAAATTTCCAATTGATTCATCCAATTGCCATCACATCCACAAACAATTCAGTAGCGAAGAGGTAAAACAGGAGAAATCAATTTTTTTTTCTTCAAAAATCATTCTCAATGAAATATTTGGAAACTAAAGGAGATACGGCCTTTTTTTTCTAATCTTTTTTTTGTATAGAATTTGAAGAGCTACGAAAAAGGATTGGAGTAAAACAGGCGTATCTCCATTATTTACCGATATATTTTCAAAAAACTAATGAGAAAATTAAGTAGTAAAGAGGTGAAAAGAATAAATCAATTTTTCTTCATTTGTTTTTCAAGAAAATCTCACAAATTGAACGAGATATCACTCGATTTAGCCCTTATTTTTTTTGTAGGAAATTTAAAGAGCCACAAAAAAATTTCTGGAAAATATCGCTCTACCTCGCTTATTTTCCAAGATATTCCCAGAAAAAAACTAATTGAAAAATTCACTAGTGAAGAGATGAAGAAAAAAGAATTAATTTTTTTCGGTTACTTTTTCTCAAATATCTTGAGAAATAATGAAGATACGCCCTTTCCTTTCTAATCCCTTTTGTAGCCCTAGCAGTTTCGCAAATGCGGTTTAAAAACCGTGTAAATTCCGTTTAAAAATTGTAAACACTGTGTTTACACCGTTCATTCGTGCTTTTTTTAACAGTTTTTCTATTGTTTTTACACCGGATTTACACAGTTTTCAACAGAATTTAAACAGTGTTTACACACTTTTTGAACGGACTTTAAACCGTTTTCGAACGGAATTTACACAGTTTTTATACGGAATTTACACAGCCTAAATCTTGCACAAAAAACGGTATATATACCGCATGAATTCCGTTTAAACACAGTTTTTAGTACGTCTCAAGTATGTCTTAAGGCAAAAAACGACGTATCTCCTCCAACTATCGAGCTTTTCTCGGAAAAAGAGCGAGAAAAATTGACTCATCCTATGTTTCATTCGCACACAAACGTATAAGTATCCTTTCTTATCTTGAATAATTTCATGTTTGTGTGTAAAAAAACAAATGCAAAGGTAGTTGACGTCTGTTGAATGACAAAACTAGAGAGCGCAGGCGGCAATCACTGCCAGGGTCATTTCTGGCAGCCCTAACCATCGGCTTTCGTCGTACCAACTCGGTTAGCTTGCTCTCAGTGCGCCTCCGAAGCGCTTCAGTATCGTCCAACAATCCACGCCGGTTTCATCCTCATTTTCATATAATTTACCAATAATTTTAATGCGAAGTTCTGCGGAAAAATAATAATTAAATTTTTTAAAAATTGTAAAATTCATTATTATTTTTTAAATCAAAAATTGAAAAAAAAAAAATTGTTTTAATTTTTATTTATGTGATTTTTTCATTTGTGATGTGAAAAAAATTGAGTGTTTCTTTTCGGTAAATTTCGAATGTAAAAAAAAAAAACTTTGAAGTGAAATTGTGTTGAATGAGTCAAAACATGTTATATCCAAGTGCTAATTCATCCGCCTGTTCTCCCTTGTTCACTCCACATTTATAAACACGAATATGCACATGTAATTTAACAGGGGCTTTTTATTTATAACATTGCGTTATATACATAAATTGGAGAGAGTATCGTATCTCTCCTGTTAATCTACTCCACAAACTGAGTGAATATTTGCAAAATTTCGGATATGATATGATAGTGAAGAGAATTGTTTGGTGTTAATTAATGATTCTGTGATGTAATTATGAATATTTGAAAAATCAACGGTGAGTTTTATTAATGAATTTCTATTAATTTTTTTTCTTCTTTTTTACAATAAAATTTCGAATGAATTATTGCATAATGCAATTGGGTCTTCAAATGCGTAGGCAGTTGCGGAGTGAATATAATATAATATTTCAATTGCCTTTGAATTAGCACAAAGGGGTAAAACAGAATAACTCGTTTTTTTCGGGAATTTTATCAAAAAAATTCAGGCAATAAGGGAGATACGCCCTTTGTGTTTGAAATCATTTTTGTCCAGAATTTGAAGGGCTACAGAACAAGATTGCAATGAAATCGCCCTATCTCTTCTAGTTTCCGAGGTATTCTTTTAGAGAAACCCAAAAACATCGAATTTTTAAGAATATTAAGTTGTCAGATAAATCGATTTTATTTTCATTTTTTTTTTTCAAAAGGCTCGGAAACCAAGCGAGATAGAAAAATTTTTAGAATGATCTTTTTTGTAGCCCTTAAAATTCAACATAACAAAGATCATTATGAACATTGCTCTATCCCGTTTAGTTTCTGAAATATTTAAAAAAAAATAAATGATGAAATAAAATCGATTTGTCTTGGTAATTCATGCGCCCTCTCCGTTCTAATCCATTTTTGTAGAAAAAGGTCGTATTTCCATTATTTTTCGGGATATTTCTAAAAAAAAAAACAATTCATTCGGTTTTACCTCTTTACTACTGAAATAATTTGGAAATTATATATTTTTCTAATGAATTACAACTCTGAAGGAAATAGAACAGAGAAAAACATTTTCTGTCCTGACAAAAAGAAAACTACTCAGAGACCATCAACAAAAGTGGTAAATAAAATACCACAATTCACGACACGGATCATCTCAAAGTACAAATCTGTCTCTTCTCTTTTATCCTCAATTTTCTCATAGTACTTTTCTTCTTTTCTCACCCATCGACCTAATTCTCATCCATTATCCAACCAATTCCAGGCAGACCTCTTTGCCGTGTCAGAATAAAAGCTCTACACCATAACTTTCTGTTACTTTACGGAATAAAATAAAATGTCACTTGTCTGTTTACATCTTCCATTTATCTGGGATTGGAATTACGAATGAAAGTGTTTTTCATGAATGATAATCCGTTTGTATTGGAGTGAAAGCCCCAATGGTCAATGAGTTGAAAGGAAAATATTAAACCTCACGAATTATCTTCAATTACACGGAGAGAAAAATCCATGAAAACTTTTGAGAAAAATTACAATTAATTGATAATCGGTCTGTTTTGGAGTCAAATCACCAATGTTTAACGAGTTGAAACAAAAATATTAAATTTCACGAATTAGTTTAATTAGTGGAATTAAAAGTGTCCCACGTGAATTTTGATGCATCACCTTTAAGACTTTCATTCAACTTTAAAGATTAAACCTCAGAGCTACCATAAACCAGGAAAAAATTATTTAATTCATCTATCAAGCTGAATCGAGTAATTTATCTGACAATATAATTCTGAGAGAATCAAGACTCGGCTGAGATTCCATTGATAAGTATGAAGAAGGAGAAAAAAAATTGTATTTTTTTTTAAAATACTTTTTTTGGAAATATCTCTGAAGTTAACCGAGATACCTTTTTTCTCTATTTTTCTAGTGACTCAAAATTTTTAGCAAAAATGTATTACTGCAAAAAGGGCATATCTCCAGTATTTATTGAGATATTTGAAAAGAAAGACTGAAAATAATTATTAATGAATTGTTTTTAACATTAAATATTTTTAAAAAAGTGAAAATTAGGGATGCTATTGGATTATCGGTGAGAGACTATTATCAACAGTTTTTTTTCTTTGAATTCATTTATTTCAGTCAATAATTGCATCAACGATAAATGCATTACTCGATTCCATAGAAATTCTTTGAATGCATGGAAATTCTCGTTGTAAATTCATTGATAGAAGTGAGTATAGAAATGAAGACTGAGTGAGACTGATAATTTACAAATTGATCAATAGAAATTGTGAATTCAGAGAAGAAATTCGAACCACTCATTCAATTGAGATCTCTCAATCAATTGACAATTGAATGAAATATTCACTGCAATTCTTCGGTTCCTCATTCTCCTCAGGGCAATATTCCATTTCATTTTTATTTACGAGGAAATGAATGAAATAAATTTCGATATTAAAAGTCGTTTACTAAGGCATTCAATTTCATTGCTGATAAATAGGGCCAGGGAACGTTCGGTCTCGGTTTTGATCAGACTGAACTCAGCCACATAAGATGATAGGGGAAGGTGTGGCAAAATGGACACCCGGGGCAAAATGGACCCTTCTTTTTTTCGCATAATTTTTTTTTTCATTGTGTGAACATTGAGTCACGCAGAATACATTCAAATTCTTTCCTATTTTTAATTAAGTTATGGGCACTTTTCTGTGAAATAATTTTTTGCTCCATAACTAAGGCACAGATAGGGTTCCTGCTGGATATTGTATCTGACCAAATTGCTAAATTTTTCCTTGAGAAAGTAAGAGAGTTTGATTTAATTAATTATTGATATTTACCAATGATAAAATGATATTCTCTTGCGTTGAAGATTTTATTTCATTCAATTGTGAATCCTGTAAGTATTTGGAATTTAATCATTTTCATGAACTAATCTGCGATTCTGTTATCGTAGCCAATGGCTTAGCGATCAGCTTGAGAAGTATCCAGGTTTGGTACCTATAATTCATCGAAATTTGAGTATCCAATTGATTGCAAATGATTGAGATCTCTGGAAAATTAACTAAGAGGAAGGATCGTTGAATTTTCAATACTTTCAGGGTTCAGAACTGAATCAAATGAAATTCCTGTGACACAGCAAGGGAGCTTTATGGTATTATTATCAACCATTAATAACTGATTAAACCAAACTCTACTCCTTTCTCAACGAAAAAAAAACGATTCGGTCAGGTTCTATATTGATCAGGAACCCTCATCGGCGCCTTAGTTATGAGGCAAAAAATTATTTACAGGATAATGCCCATAACTTGATTATACTGAGAAAAGGATCCGTTAACAGTTAGCTCACGGATTGAGTGGAACAGAAAAATATACGTTTGCACCAAAATCGTTTTTAGTTGCAGTGAACGAATATTAGGTGCTTTCAAATACTTGAGCCGGTTCGCTCAACAGCGTAGTCGTTAAATATTAACGAATATGCAGTTGGGGTCCTGTGATGGCGAAATACAATCTTCTTTTTGCTTGAACGTGCTTTCCGTTGTTGGAGTAATTTATTCTCATTATTTTCATGACAAATTCTATTTTTTGAAAAAATGGAAATTTAATTATCTGAGAGGAAATGTTGTTTTTACAAATGAAAACTTCTATTTTTCGACATAATTGTTGGTGCAATTGTTTCTCAGTTTTCAACAAGAATCATCTTGGGGATTTGATTCCAAGAAATCTCACGAAGGCGTCCATTTCACCTCATTTTAACAGAGCTAATAATCTTTTCATTCGAGTGAAAGGTTATTAATTAATCAATATAATAATCTTTTTGATTGTGATCAATGTTAAATTCTGCCAAGTAGCCATTTGTTTGAGACAACCTATCATTCACTACACTGAGGGAATTTTTTCATACTGCCCTGACTATCTGCTTATAGTCAAGGTCAAAATCAACTATTTCAAACTAGTTATCACGCCCAGAATTATAATGTTAGGGTTACTATTTGAGATCACTGCATTGAATGGAGACGCACAACATATGCATTATTATATTTTAGTTCTGTTAGCCATTTCCATATCATAACCTACACTTTATGAAGTAGTGCTCGACTGCAATAGAACAGAATCGATTGAATCATATGTAATTTACTAATGATTGAGTACATGAAAATTCTATCCGTGTAAATTTGTCATTAATATCCGATTTTTCTGAAGAGTTTCCTAGCAGAAACGAAATTATGAAAAACTTTGAAAGTTATAAAAAAGGAAAAAATTATAAATTGTCTCCTTTTGGGTATCATAACTAATTTTGTACTACAGCTATGAGAATCAAATTTCACATAACGAAAACCAACAGTTGATACTCATGTCTACTATCTGATAATTATACTTGAAGCTAAAAATTCATTTTTAGAATAAAAAATTTATATTTCTGATCACAATATTTACTAACTATATGATTATAGTCAAGGCCTTTTTCTACTATATTTTTTAGTTCTAGACACCGAAAAATTCTCTCCGTGTAACTATTAGTGAATGGTCCACTTACCTCAACCGAAGTCCTTTAAATGAACCATTCGTTGACATTAAATAAGGCTCGTTCCTGCCAAACGAATCGTTTTCTCAGTGTGAAAATAGTAGAAACATTGAAAGCTTCATTCCAATTTCCGTTTTACCCCCCATCCTCTGAATACAAAAATGTGAATGTATTCTACCTGACTCAATGTTCAGTTAATGAAAAAAAATTTAAAAAAAGAGTGGTCTATTTTGCCCCGGGGGTCCATTTTACCCCGGAGGTATATTTTACCCCAGGGGTCCATTTTGCCTCACTCTCCCCTATTTATTTCTATTCAGAAATCTCAAAGTGATATTCCTGAATGCGTGCGACGTTTTTGAAGTGAGAATTCGTATATTAGCTACGTGAAATTGGATATTTTGTCAGAGCGGAAGGCAAGAAAAATACTCCCGCAGGCATTTTGGCAAATGTGAGTTATTGTCGCTGATGCGTCGCAAGTGCGTTGTTGATACGTCGCAAGTGCGTCGCTAATGCGACAATTCTCCATTTTACACGTGTAAATATCAATAACTCATATTTTCCAGAATTCCTCTAGAAGTATCTGATGATTATTCCATCATCTGACAGAATATCCAATCCTTTTTCCATATACTTTAAATACAAATTCTCTCGAATTCTCTTCAAATTCTCACGTCAAGAATACCACACGAATTTAGAAATGTCACTTTGACGAGACCGAGACCGAACTTCCCGGCCCTACTGATAAATTATACAATTTTTCAACTTTGAAATTAAAATTGAAGAGGACAACAAAACTATGATTTGCTCGTAACAGAACGTATAAATTCTTCATATGGATGTAACTTCAGAAAAAATGCTACAGGAGGTGACTCATAATTCCGACGAAAAGCTTTGATCATAATTCCAACTGGCCTGCCTTCTTCAATTATGGGGTTACCAATGTCCCCCTAGAAAAGATAATGAACCAATCAATCAGATTTGATAATTGTTCCCTAGAAATGCATTAAAAAACTTTCTTACAGAATCTGCGACAAAATTATAATATGGATTTCCTCCACAAAATTGATGTTGAGTGAGCCCTATCAACTTTTTTCTGCACCTTTCTTCAGTCCATTTCTTTATGAATGTCGTCATGAGTTTCATCGTGACTTTTCGATCTTTATTTATTGAACGCCTCCAGTGAAATGTCTGGTGAAGTACCTCAGAAGAAATTGGGCCAGAATTTTTATATTCAAGTGAATTAACAGTCCCATTATAAATGAGAGGTTCCGTAAGCTAATATGGGAAATAAAATTGGAGATTTTCTCGTAAATTGGTAAAGTTAAACATTTTTCCGGTAGAAAGAAGTCATAAGAAGTTGTACTGGAATACTCACCACTAGAACCGCGATTTCGTGGGATACAGGCCCATGTTCTCGATCTTCTGAATAATATATAATATCACGAACCGATGACCATTTTGCTGCAGGACTAAGGTATGATATTTCGTGATAGCCAGAAGCTACTTTCAAAAGTTCTTTTTTCAACTTCCGAACACAATCTACCGCAGTGAGAATGTGAATTGCATCCAGAATAGATCCACCACAGCTGGGATAATGCCCATGCCAAATTGAAACAATGTATTGAAAGTGTTCTTGAGGAACCGCTACTTCTGCATCTGAAAGTAATTCGATCATTTTCACTCAATCACTCCAAAGGTGAAAGAAATAGACTCATTGAAGAAGAAGAAAATTTACTAGTTCGTACGATCCGGATGAACTGCAAGTAAGGAGATATGTTTAGCAAAGTTGATGGAGTTCCAGGGGTTCTATTCTCTGTTACTTTAACAGCAAATCCAAGCATCACACCATCGCAAACAATAGGGCTACCAAGCTTGCTCTAAGGAAAGAAAATTTAATTGACGAGACTAATTTATCCGCAGAAATTATTCATCAGAACTGAAAATCATTTGCCTTACAGAAGTTATCAATGAGTTTTGCAACAGATCAACGAAACATATTTCATTCTGTAAAACGCGAATGCCTGATTGAAGACATTCTCCGTCAGTTATAGTGTACACAAAATTCCACATCTGAATTATTGCTACCGAATCCAGTTGAGGATGTGCCCATGAAACCATCACACAATCAGGACATGCCGACCAATTAATTTTCGTCTTGAGCTGAACTGGTGCATAAGTGTTGTTCCAGTTAAATCTTTCTGCAAGCTGTCAACCAATAATAATATGAGAATTACCATATCTACTGTGAAAATATGCTGAATTAACATAAAAAATTACCCGCAAAATTGCAATATCATTCACCCAATGATCTTCAACCAGCTGTCCAGGGGTGTTTAATCTTTGAAATTTAGGATGTGGGAAAATTGTCTGCACTGGAATCGAGTCAGAGAATAGGTCCCTTACCTCAGTCACTCCAGCAATTACTGACAGTTCAGATACCGGATCATTGATGAATAAGTGGGCTATCGTGAGAATATGAGTCTCATCGATAATTGTTCCAGTGCACAAATGAGCACCAGATAATTGTATTGAAACAACATACTTGAAATCACCTTGTTGTGCATAAAAGTCAGTGTCTATATTGTGGACACCTGGTGCAGAGTCAGGGGATAATATTATTAGAGACTTACAATTGATAGAGAATATACTGAGAGAAAAAATAGGTGTAAAAATTACAAAAGAAAAAATTCCATTCGAAAAATTCCATTATTTCAATAGGTCTTAACGAATATTCTGTTGTAGCCCCATTCGAGCCCCATAATAATCATTTGCATGCATTTTTTCAAATGAAACTCAGGTCAAGCCAGTTCAAAATGGTAAAATATATGATCAAACGCGTAGATTTGTGGTCAGGACTAATGCTTCGATTGAATTAGAGGAATGAAATGAAATTCCCAACCACGCATTCATCAAAATGCAAAACTCTACGCGATTAAAAGAACTATTTTTATTTTTGTACTGGAACCATAGTTACGACGCATTAAACCATTTCTTTTAGGCATGAAAGTAATCATTCTTCTAGAATATTGAATTAATTATGATCGTTTCATGATATATTGGATAATTTTAGAAAGATAATGTGTCATTTCAACTATTTCTAGGAAATACATTATTATCAGGATATACATTACTAACTGTATAATCATTCCAACGAAATGTTCAAGTATCATCCAATCAACGAAGAATCGTAATTCATTCATCCAAATAAGCGGGATTTACCTCATCGTCTGTATAGGAACTATCCATACAGTTAGATGAGCTAACCCTTCAAAAAAAACAATTTATCAAAGTAAACAAATCTTCTCTTCTTCTTCGCTATGGTTCCAACCATGAGGTCATGCGGCCGAGATTAAACAAATTAGTTCTTCTTCTTCTATTCCTTAATGGTATTTTGTGAAATTTAATCAATGAGTAATAATACAATATTCTTTGCAATCAACCATAAGATATGTAGTTTCAACGAATTCTTTCTGGATTAACAAGTTGATCTGTTTAAATAAACAAGATTTAGGAAATTGAACAACTTTTTTAATGATTAACAAATAGTAAATTACCTAACAAGTGTAGTAGAGTACTTTTCTGACGAGTGTGAGGTTGCAAAACGAGCCTAAGGCGAGTTTTATAATCACACGAGTTTTGTTTTATTAAGCACAACGTGAGGAAAGTGCCACTGACCGCTCGCGTAGCGTAGTGGCTACTTTCCGCACGGCATACGGAAAAAATATTTTGTAAGAACCCATTGTCCAGATATTCGATTGTTTCCACCACTTTTTCTTCTCTCAGTGTGCTTACTCATTACTCAATGAATTCAGTTCATTTCGTTAAACTAACTCACCATTCGTTAAGAGAAGAATAATCAGTAAAGAATGGATCATCCTGGATTTTCCCACCGTAAAACTGATTTTAAAAAGTTTCTTTACAGTCTCAAACATATGAACACATGGCTTCCTCCCAAGAATTTTCGATACAACAGACGTGGCGCTGGGAAGTGAAGCTCTTCAGAAAGAAATGAGACATATATTCCCGCTACATCACAAATACTTGGCGCCTGATAAGGAAATTTAATCCCACAGATTTGAAGAGTAACCCATTCATTTTCATTTACAAATTACCTTTATTTCCTTTCTGTAAAGAAGAGGTGTACAAATTATAAATGAATTTGATCCAATCGAATAAGATTATTCATTTTCAAATTCGAATTAAGGAGGTTCGATCGCGGTGGTGGGGGGCCACTGGAGTAGGGATAGACTGCTGCCCGGGTACGGTGCGAGGGGAATCTCATAATTACAATTTACATTTATCGAAAGAGCCTGAAAAAGCTTCTAATCAGAAGCAAAACGTCACGATTTTAGGAAATAAATGTGAAGATTGACTCCGACTATTTATTCATCTGTCCAACATCTCAGTTAACCTCAAAATTCAATATTTTTCAATTTTTTTCGATTTTTTTCTTTGTTATTTTGCCGGTGACCCACTGTTTTTTAATTTTATTCTGATTTTATGAAGCTCAAATTTTATTATTGAAGCATAAACGAATTTTCATCTATCGCGAAAATTACAGAAAAAAAAAATTTTTCGCTGATGTCCATAAAAGCCAATGTATTTTGCTATTAACTCAGAAAAGATTCATTTACATTATATAGAAAAATTAGATTCTTATCTATCAAAAAAAGGTCGTGATCGACCCTCCTTAAGTATTTGAAATATTTGAATAGCTCAAGTAGTTTGAGTCATGCAAATAATTGTATGAATTCGATTAGTTCCGATAATTTGGATAATTGGAGTACTCGAGGAGGGATATATATATATGGCCGAAAATTACGGAAAATTTCCCACGCAACTACTAGACCAATCGTTGTGTAATTTGTAGGGTAATTTATTGCAAACCAGAAAAATAAAACTTTTTTCTCCATTCCTCGATTGAAAGTGCTTACTTCCAGCATCAATTTTAAAGCAGAAAGCCTAATTTTCATCCACTAATAGAATTATACGCACACCCTCTGTAACAGCGGGAGCAAAAATTTATACGTGCACCCAATTTGACCTAAAATCATACTTTTTTGTTTGAAGCTCTACCAAAAATTCGAATTCCCCTTTTTTGAAAGTTTTTTCCATCATGCATCAGCTGAACTCATCTATAAATCGAAAAAATTTGATCTTTCGATCTTAAATGAAGCGCTTTCGAGTTATCATGCTCCGAAAAAGTACTTTTTCTTGATCTCCTAGCCGAAAGTACGGTGTTCCCGCCCGGATTTCGCTCCAGGAAGAGTGGCTTTTGTGGCGTTGTTGTTGTTATTTGTGCTGCTTGCGCAGCTGGCCTTTAACAAATTATGTTATACAGCCAATGTTACTAATTTTATGTGACAGCCTGTGCTCTGATCAGAGACTATTTTCTGTTTTTATGAGCTACACAACTTTCTATCCAGTCGGGACTCGAATCCTGGTCTACCGCATGTGAATCTACAGTCCAATCCACTGTGCCAGACAACTGGCCGGCTATCGCAGCTCCATCTATTGGCTCAAATATATGCTCAATCACTCCCTTAAATATCATTATTTTATTGCCACTTTTTCCATAGAAAAAAAATAGCCAAAAACGCCTTTTTTAGACTTTTACAGTAGTGTTACCCCTTAAGGACGTTCCTTCGCAATTTAGCGGTTAACTAGTGCCATTAGAGTAACTAATGAAATCACGCCGTGTGCCAGTAAACAATGGCCAAGATGCCAAACGCCGTGATTGCATTATTCAATTATTGAGGAATTCTGGGCGTACTCGATGTCAAAATATCAATAGCAATTTTCGTAAATCTTCGATTCTTATTTTCACGCCTAATTTGGGTTAAATCGAAGATTTTATATCCCGTAATTAATTCGGGAAAATTCACACGCGGCCTATTCTAATTTCACACACACGTACACTTGTCACTGTAATTATCGTCCAGTCCAGTAATTATCTTCACTAATTACCACTTATAATTAATATATAGGAGCAATAAAAGTAATGTGAACTGAGAATTATGACGACCAGGACCAAAGTGACGTTGTCCAAGGTCATGGCCAAATCGCAGCTCTCCTCTCCCGAATTCATCCATTTCAGTCAATCCTCGTGGAGAATTCCCCTTTGGCGATTGCCCATTGGCTGTGAATATCTCCGGAAATTGGTAATTATGATTGGGGCCTTGGTTTTCTTATTCCGGGAGTGATGACCGCTTGGTGCTGTCACCATCTAGTCCTTTCGCGGTCTTTTTCCCCCTTTGTTCAAAGTAACTTTGGGCTCCCAGTGCATTCTCCGGGTATGATCCGGGATTTACGGGCATCTCTTTGCTCCTGGTATTTCCAGATCACTGATCCTCTTCACTGCTGTGATCCCGATGCTGCTCTCCTCCTTCGGGCGTACCCCAAGCGTAATGTCTCTCACACAATCTATATCTTTCATTCATCCCTCATTCATTCATTCTGGAGCGGAGAGAGAAGGGGAATTACGCTCATTTTATATCACTGAGTTTAATCAACGGGCTGTTTTGCTAGTTACAATAGAACACATATATTGAACTGCGCTTATGATTTTTTTTATTGAAAAATATTCATAACTAAAAAAGTCATCAGATACTAAGTTGAAGATCTCCTGACAGGTGGTGGCTTCGGAATCGTTGGTTTAGTTGACGTGAAAAATGAAAATCATACATTACCATATATTACAAGAATAGAGCCAAACTTACAGGTACGGATTTCGAGGAAAAAATTTTTTTTGTTGAAGATATTGGAATTGTTTGAAGAGTGGCCTTTTTCAGTGATACAAAAATCACAAATGAATAGGAAATGACACAAATGTTCCGAAAGAATGCGCACTTGAAGATAGAGACATCATCATTGACCAATTAAAAAAGAAAATTTGATAATCGATCAAGTAGTTTTCAAATTACACTAGGCACCGTTATGGCAAAACGCCCTTCGAGAAAAAGGCGTACAAAGTTTGCTAATATGATCGTTCGCATGAATAGGGCTACTCAACCCTTCACTTAAGCGATTCGCTAGGAAATTTTATCAATCAATATCCAAGGCCTCATCCAGGGACTCACCATATTCTATCAATTCCGGAGCCATAATAGGAATCTTCTCACTATTTCTATCCAGCAATATTATGATGCACAGAAATATAATGATAAGAAAGAATAGGACGACAACGCTTAGTACAGGGCAGCAGGGCAAGTGTCACACTTGCCGTTTGACCTGTTCGGATATAAACAAGCATAACTCACCTAATTTTTATAATTTAATCATGAAATTTGGCAGGTACATTTCTCAATGTATCTTTCTTTTAGAAACTACAGAAAAAAATGGATTTGTTGTAATTTGTACATTGGCGTAAACCCTTAATGGAATCGAAAATGTTCCACATGAATTTTCATTCATCACCTTTAAGACTTTCATTCAGATTTAAAGATTAAACCTCAGGGCTACCAGGAACTGGAAAAAATCATTTAATGCATCTATCAAGCTGAATCGAGTGATTTATCTGACAATATAATTCCGGATGATTTAAGACTCGCCTTAGGTGCAAAAAGTGGGTATCTCTTTTATTGACTAAGATATTTGAAGAAAAAGCATGGAAATAATTGTTACTAAATTTTTATGACATTAAATATTCAACAAAAAAAAGTGAAAATTATGAATTCGATTGTGTAAATGGTGAGAGACTATTATTGGCAGGTTCTTTTTTCAAATTCATTCATTTCGATCAATAATGGCATCAACGATAAATGCATTACTCGATTCCATAGAAATTCTTTGAATTATTCATTGATTAAAGTGAGTGTTAAAATGAAGACTCGGTGAGGCTGATAATTCATAAAATGATCAATAGAAATAGTAAATTCAGAGGGGAAATTCGACCAGTTCATTCAATTAAGATCTCTCAATCAATTGATAATCAAATGAAATATTCATTGCAACTCTTTGCTTTTTCATTCTCATCAGTGCGATATTTCATTTCATTTTCAGTCACAAGAGAACGAATTGAATAGGCTTTGATATTAATAAAACGAGTATTAAGGGTATACTCTAGTTTCTTGGGTCAAAAAAAACGATCTTTCAGAATTTTTTTTGAGAATGCTATGGAAGATATGAATATGAAAATGAATAGATATGATGAATAAAGTCTTCAAATACAGAACAAAATTTTTTTTCATCTATTTTTTCCAAGTTCTGCATACAAAATCCATTGCTTAATCTAACGCTGTAATTTTGAGGCCGCTCGGCTCCCACACGATTTCTCGGCAACGGTTTGTCTGATACAAAAAAATCGGAGTGCTTTAGATTCGGTATGATTGTGGCTACGGATTGAAGCACCAAAATATTAATTTTCAACTAATTTTGTTAATTTTATCTTTAAAAAATCAAAACAACTGGAAAAAAGTGTTCATTTTCACTGTTTTTCGTAAAAAAATAGTAAAAATCCAATTTTTGACTTGATAGAGGTTCATCTTATGATTTTCTATGTGTAGAATACGTGGTGTAAATTTCAGAAGGATCGGCCCACTGGTTCTGGAAAAATCGTGTGGGAGGTCCGAAAAAAAGTTATTTAGAGAAAAACGGGTTTTAGGTGGTTTTAAACAAGATTTTTTTCACTTTCAACGAGAAATCATAAAGAAATCTTACCAAAATTGACCCTGTGATACCTCCACAAAGTTTTTAGATGTATATACATTCGAAAAATGTTGAAAAAAAAATTTCAAACTAGAGTACATCCTTAAAGCAATCAAATTTATTGCTGCTGAGTCATACAATTTCTTCACTTCGAAATCAAAATTGAAGAAAAAAAAGAAAACTATGATTTATACATAGCAGAACGTATGAATTCTTCATATGGATGTAAATGCAGAAAAAAAGCTACAGGAAGTGACTCATCATTCAAGGGGAAAGCTTTGACCATAATCCCAACTGGCCTGCCATCCAGAATAATGGGATTACCAATGTCTCCCTAGAAAAGATAATGAACAAATTAAATAGATCTGATAATTTTTTCATTGGAATGCATCAATAAACTTCCTTACGTAATCAGCGACAAACATGTAAAATGCATTTCCCGCACAGAACTGCCGCTCAGTGAGCAACATCGTCAGTCTTCTGCACCTGTCTTCGGGCCATTTACGTACAGCAGTCGTCATAAGTTTTACCGTGATTTTTTTCTCATTATTAATTGATCGCCTCCAGTGAAATGACTGGTAAGCTTCCTGCGAAGAAACCCCACCTAAATTTTCGTATTGAAGTGACTCAACAGTCCCATCATGAATGAGAGGTTCCGCAAGCTAATGTGGGAAATAAAATAGAAGATTCTTTCGTAAATCAGTGAAGTTGAACATTTTATTGAAAGAAAGAAGTCGTAAGAAATTGTACTGAAATACTCACCACTAAAACTGCGATTTCGTGGGATACAGGCCCATCTTCTCGATCTTCCGAATAATATATAATATCATGAACCGATGACCATTTTGCTGCAGGACTTAGGTACGATACTTCATGATAGCCAGAAGCTACTTTCATAAGTTTTTTGTTCAGCTTCCGAACACATATTCCCGCAGTGAGAATATGAGTAGCATCCAAAATAGATCCACCACAGCTGTGATAATGCCCATGCCAAATTGAGACGATATACGGGAATTGTCCTTGAAGAACAGCTGTTGCTGCATCTGAAAGTAATTCGATCATTTTCACTCAATCACTCCAAGGGTGAAAGAACTGGACTCATTGAAGAAGAAGAAAATTTACTAGTTTGTACGAGCTGGATGAACTGTAGGTGAGGAGATATGTTTAGCAAAGTTGATGGAGTTCCAGGGGCTCTATTCTCTGTTACTGTAACAGCAAATCCAAGCATCACACCATCACAAACAATAGGGCTACCAAGCTTGCCCTAAGAAAAGAGAAGTTAATTGACGAGACTAATTTATCCACAGAAATTATTCATCAAAACTGAAAATCATTTGCCTTACAGAAGTTATCAATGAGTCTTGCAGCAGATCAACGAAACATATTTCATTCTGTAAAACGCGAATGCCTGATCCAAGACATTCTCCTTCACTTATAGTGTACACAAAATTCCATATCTGAATTACTGCTGCTGAATCCAGTTGAGGATGAGCCCATGAAATCATTACACAATCAGGACATGACGACCAATCAATTCCTGTCATGAGCCGAAGTGGTGCGAAAGTGTTGTTCCAGTGAATTCTATCTGCAAGCTATTATCATCAATAATAATGTCAGAATTATCATCTTTACTGTAGAAAAAAAAAAGCTGAGTAAAACTCAAATATTACCCGCAAAATCGCTATGTCATTCACCCAGTAATCCTCAAACTGTCCTCCAGGACTGATTAATCTTTGAAATTCAGGATGATGGAACATTCTCCGCACTGAAAACGAGTTGAAGGATGGATCCGTTACCTCAGTCACTTCACCAATTACTGCCAGTTGAGATACAGGTATACCAATGAACACGTGGGCTATGGTGAGAATATGAGTCTCATCGATAATTGTTCCAGTGCAGAAATGAGCACCAGATAATTGTATAGAGACAACATACTTGAAATCACCTTGTTCTGCACGAAAATCAGTGTCTATATTGTGTACACCTAGTGCAGATTCAGAGGTGACTATTATTAGAAAGTTTCGATTAATGAAGGGGAGACGTCATTAAAATCAGTTTCCTAAAAGTGTACTTTTTTTTTTTCTTCATCAACTTTGGAGTATTTAGAGAGTATTAAAAAAATATGAGAATTTTCCTTTAAGCCATTATATTATAAAAAAATCCACAACCCGGTAGCTTATGGCCTGACATTTTCAAACACACCCATGCGTTTAACACGTCCTAAAAAAATTATGAATTATTTTTAAGTCACTTCAATTCCACTGAAAGAATTCACGTGGGAAGTTTTACAGATTTTCCTTAAGCCGTTCTTTTATAATATTGAAAAAACTGCTGAAAAAACTGAATTTTTCAATCGAGACTGGAGCCATTTGTAGAACCGCTGAACGCAAAAGGCGCGCGCATTTTTGAAAATAGTTAAAATTAATTTAGATAATTCTTCATTTTTTTTTGTTAATTTACGATGGAAACTATTTTTTTCAGTTCTAAAGCATAGTAAGAATATCAATATGTAAATATAAAATATAAAATGGGCCTTGGGCAACTTATACTTTTTGTTTTTGTTTAGTACTCTGAGTACTTGAATTTTTGCATGTCACTTTTAGAGGTTATAGGCGGCAGCATGCTCAGCCAATGAAACCATCTCCTCATGGATAGTAATGGTACCAACTTATTTCATTCAGAGCCGTCTCTCGATAATTAATTAAATAAAATTTCAAAGTAAAGAAAAAAATAAAATAACGAAATTTCGATTCAGGGAAAATAGTAATTGATATTTATGAATATTTTTTCGAGTTGAACCCAGCCGAAATGTTAAAATATGTGAGAATATTCTATTTATCTTAGATTGGCAATAGCTCTCGGATCCTTTGATCATTTGCCCCTCACACCTCACCCCGTAGAGACCTGACGTCTCCCCTCAAGGCAGTATTATGATACGCTCGTAAAAAAGACTGTTTTTGTTAATTTTTTATGAAGATACTACCATAGATATTGGTAAAAGGTCCATTCAGTTCAACAAATATACTTTAGAAAATCATGAAACGCATTTTTATTTATATTTTATTCAATTCACTTTCAATTCAACTTAACACTTTACACTTTTCATATAAATGAACAACGGGTGAACGGAGCTCCTCAGAAAATAGGTACGTCACTTGGCGGTGGTGATAACTTGATAATGGCCCATTAAAAACACAAGAATCAAAATAATTTATGTTCAGTATATCAGTGGCTATAGCGCATTCTACGGAAATTGATGTTTATTGGCGAATAACAAGATGGTGGAAGTTTGAAAAGAAAATAAAGTTTTTTCTGCCGTTTTTGGCTAAAAAAAATAGTAAAAATCGAAATTTCAATTCAGTTAAGGAATATGTTGTAGTTACTACCGTGGGAAATATGTCATTCAAATTTCATGAAGATCGGTTCAGTGGTTTCGCAGAAATCACCGCTGCCGACCGAAAAAACATAAATTTGAGAAAAATACGTTTACAGTTTCTACACGCAGAATCGTACTCACGTGTACAGATGATGCTTTGAGCGAGCAATGCTTTGAGTAGCAACGTGGAGAGCTCATAATTATATAGTTGAGTGCTCCGATCACTTTGAAATTTTAACATAGTACTTTTAGATACATATATGTACTTTTGAAAGTTAAAAACCAGAATGATCCCTTAATTGAGAATTTCGTTAGAGTAACTCACCATTCAGTGAAAAAAGGATAATCAGTAAAAAATCAATCATCCTGGATTCTTGAACCGTGGAAATGATTTTAAAACGTTTCTTCCCTGCTTCAAACATATGGACTCAACCTTCTTTCTGAGCCACTTCAATACAACTGACGTAGCGTCAGATAATGAATTTCGTAGCAGGGTATTACATTTTTATTCCATTCATGCCATAAATATTTGGCTCCAGATAAGCAAATCTAATACCTGAAATTCCAAGATTATCCTACTCATTTTCATTTACAAATTACCTTCATTACCTCTTTCAAACGGGTGAACGAATAATGAATGAATTTGATCGAAGTGAATGAAATCATTCAATTTGAAATTCGAAGTGAAGACTTGGAATATTTGAACAGTTCAAGTAGTTTGAATCAAGCAATTGGTTGTATGGATTTGATTAGTTCAAATAATTTCAATAATTCAGGTGCTCAACTCGAATAAATTTAAAGTTTTATTCATGCTGCAGTCGTAGTGAATCACTCAAATAGGATAGGTCCAAAAGTCTCATGCAGATTGTTTGTGGTATGAAAAATTTTCTACCAAAAATTCTCTGAAATTATTTCAAATGGTTCCATGTTAGGAACGGTAATCCACATGTTGAGCAGTTGAAATTATTTTCTTTACACAAAGATAATGAAAATTTATGACAGCATTTTTCAAGTGGCGTTATAATTCTTTTCCTACGTCAGAAGGTCAGAATTTATGGCTAATTCGTGAAATACTGGCAAGAAACCGGCAATTTTATTTTTTTTATAATTTACAAAAAAAATGTATTCTCTATTGGAAACACATTCTGTAGATTCCTCACATAAAAAAAAAATTTGCAAGGAACAATGAGAAAAGAATAGATCGACGAAATGAGCTCCTAAAATTTAAATGTAATAAATATGATAACGCCTACAGACGAATATTATCGAAACCTTGAAAAACTAGAATGTTGTATTCCCCACCCGATCTCGTACAGCGTAGGAACCAAGTAGAATGAAACCAAACAAGGGTGAACAAAAAGGGACTGAGATACATGGAGTGAGATAAATGAAACGTGAAATGCATCTGTAAAATGAGATAAAAATCAATACTCTCCTTATAAATGACTGAATATCACTTTAACTGTTCGCATGACTCGTTACTTCAATTATCGTCTATTCTCAGCATTGGAAGTGAGTTAGTGGAAAAATACTATTTTTAAAATAGAGAAAGATGATGTCAGAAGGAGTTGAGGGGTGAAAAGGAGACATTTCAGTTTTGAGGTTTTGTATAATGAAAATCGTTCAAAATTAGTGAAAATATTTGAGATAGGATGCTCTTGATGTTTCTATTAAAAAGCTGAGAAAATTTTCGTTGAAGAACATATTTTTAAAATTAATTTTTGATAATTTATTAAAAATTCTATTTTTTCAGGGGAAAGTTGGGTGTCTGGATTCTCTACGAAATTGGACGATTACACTTTTTCGGAGATATCCCAGATTCTATTGGTCGTAGCGACTTGAGGTTGGCCTCGAATAAAGGTGAGGAGCTTTTTGCACCAATCCATTTTTTTCGCTTCTGAAGTTTTCCACAAAAATATAATAGGAAAAAAAGAATATATATCTCCACTATCTACAGAGATATTCGGGGAAGAAGAATGAAAATAATTGATGCTGAATTTTTGTGACATTAAATATCTAAAAAAAAAAAAGAGAAAATTAGGGATTCTATTGGGTAATCTGTGAGAGGTTATTACTGACAGTTTTTTTTTTCAAATTCATTTATTTAAATTGATAATTGTATCAACGATGAATCCATCCCTCGACTCCATAGAAATTCGCTACGAATTCATTGACAGAAGTGAGTGAGACTGATAATTTAGAAATTGATCAATAGAAATTGTAAATTCAGAGGGCAAATTCGAACAGCTCATTCAGTTGAGCTCTCTCAATCAATTGACAATTGAATTGACTATTCACAACGATTCTTTATTCTCCTCGTCACGATATTCCGTTCCATGTTCATTGACAAGGGAATGAATTCAATAACTTTCCATATAAAAAGTCTTTGAATAGGCCATTCAAATTTATTGCTAATGAGTTATACAACTTTTTAATTTTTAAATTAAAATTGAAGAAGAAACCAAAATTATGATCTACTTATAGCCGAACTTATGAATTCTTCATATGGATGTAACTGCAGGAAAACGGCTACAGGAAGTGACTGATCATTCATTGGAAAAGCACCGACCATGATTCCAACTGGCTTGCCTCTGCAAACAACGGGATTACCGATATCTCCCTAGAAGAAATGATGAAGGAATGAATCAGATTTGATCATTATCCTGGGAATGCTTTGATAATCTTCCTTACAATATCTGCGATATGCATGTAATATGGATTTCCCGCACAAAATTGCCTCTCAGTGAGCAACGGTGACACTACTCTGCATCTTTCCCTGTCGACTTTTGTTATATGAGTCACCATAAGTGTCACTGTGATTTTTCCATAGTCATTTACTGTACGTCTCCAGTGAAATGATTCACAAAGTAACTCAGAAGAAATAACACCAGCATTTTTGTATTGAAGTGAATTAACAGTCCAACCAAAAATGAGGGGTTTTGCAAGCTAATGTAGGAAAAAAAATAGTACATTTTTTTGTCAATTAGTGATGTGAATATTTCATTGGAAGAAGCAAATCATATAAAATTGTACTGAAATACTTGCCACTAAGACAGCAATATCGTCGGATATATACCCTCGATTTTCTGGATGATCTGGAGAATGGTATATAATATCAAGAACCAATGACCATGTCGTAACATCACTTAGATACGATGTTTCATGATATCCAGAAGCCACTTTCAAAAGAGCTTTTTCCGTCTTCCGAACACAATATCCTGCAGTAAGAATGTGAGTTCCATCCAGAATAAATCCACCACACTTGTGATATTCCCCATCCCAAATTGAGACGATATACGGGAATTGTCCTAGACGAGCAGCTTTTTGTGCATCTGAATTTAATCATTTTCAATTAATCACTACAAATGTAAGAGAACTGGAATAATTGGAGGAGACCAAAACTTACTAGTTAGTACGTTCTCGATGAATCCCGTATAAGCCACTGTATTCAGAAGAGTTGAAGGAGTTCCAGGGACTGTATTCTTGGGTACTCTTACAGCAAATCCAATCATCGCACCATCACAAACGATTGGGCTACCAAGCTTGCCCTAAGGAAAGGAAAATTAATTGACCAGACTTATTTATCGACAGGAATGATTCATCGGAGCTGCAAATAATTTGTCTCACAGGAGTTATTATTGAATTTTGCAATAAATCACCGAAACACGTCTCAGTCTGTAGGACGGCAATGTCCGAGCGAAGACATTCTGCTTCACTCATAATGTACACAAAATTCCACATCTGAAATACTGCTAGTGAATTCGGTTTAGGCTGTGACCATGAAATCATTACACAATCAGGACATGACGACAAATTAATTTCTTTCATGACCTGAACGGGTTCATAAGTGTTGTTCCAGTAAAATCTCTCTGCTAGCTACCATTACCAACAATAATGTTAGAATTACCATCTCAACAGTAAAAATATGCTGAGTAAAATTGCAAAATTACCCTTAAAATCGCAATATCATTTGTCCAGTAATCTTCAACCAGTTTTCTGGAACTGGCTAACCTTTGAAATTCGGGGTGTGGGAAAATTTTCCGAACTGGAAATGAGGTAAAGAATGGATAGACCACCACAGACATTCCTGGAACTACTGTCAGTTGAGATACAGGTTTATCAATGAACACGTGAGCTATGGTGAGAATATGAGTCTCATCGATGATTGTTCCAGTGCAGAAATGAGCATCAGATAGTTGTATAGAGACAACATACTTGAAATCACCTTGTTCTGCACGAAAATCAGTGTCTATATTGTGGACACCTGGTGCAGATTCAGAGATAAATATTATTAGACAGTTCTAATCAATGAAGAATACTTGCTCATTACCCAATGAAGTCAACTTATTCTGTCAAACTAACTCACCATTCACTAAGAAAAGAATAATTAGTAGAAAATCAATCATTCTGAATTTTTTGAACCGTAAAAATGATTTTAGAACGTTGACTTCACTACCTCAAACATTTAGAGACAAGCTTCTCTCTGCGCCCATTCGATACAACTAACGTGGCGTTAGATAATAAACTTCGTGAGAAGGAAATAAACTTTTATTCCCGTTATTCTGTAAATATTTGACTTTAGATAAGAAAATGTAATTTCGGAAATTTTGAGATTATCCTATTCATTTTCATTTAGAAATCACCTTCATGTCCCTTTTTAAAAAACATGTGTTAGAATAATATATGAATATCATTCAATTCGAAATTTGAAATAAATAGTCGAAATATTTAAATAACTAAACCGTTTACTTCGAAAAAGTCTCCAATCGTCGCGTAATAGCACGGGCAAAGAGCTGAGTAGTTCGAATCTTGCGAATAGTTGTATTGATTCGATTAATTTAGATAATTTGGTCGGTCAACTCGAATAATATTGAAATTTCATCAATTCTGAGGTTGCAGTGAATAGATCAAATATGATAGGTCCAAAACTTGAATGCAAATTATTTTTGAAAAATTTTGTCAACTACGAGGCTCAGATAAATTTATCAACATACCTATTTATAGTACGAAAATTTTGCTAAAGAAGATCGCTCAAATTATTCCACATTTTTTTGCCTCAGAAACGGTTATCTAAATGTTGAGCGATTGGAATAATTTTCTTTACACAAAGATAATGAAAATTTATGAATAAGAGACAATGTGAAAAAGATAGCTCCACGAGGTGAGCTCCTAAAATCCCATTCTAATGAATGTGATAAGGCATACCGAAGAGTATTATCAAGGCCTTGAAGAACAAAAATATCGTGTTCCCCACGGGATCTCGTGTAACGCAGTAACCGAATTGAACAAAACCGAACAGAGAAGAGCTAAGATACATGGAGTGAGATGTATGAAACCCGAAATGCATCTACAAAATATGTTAAAATCTAATATTCTTTTCGTAAATGGCTGGATATCACTTTAATTGTTCAAATCGTTCCTTACTTCAATCATCGTCTATTCTTGTCAATTCGATGTCCATTACTAGAACTGAGTCAGTGGGAAAATAAGGGATGGTACGGTAATAAGGCGATGAAGGGTGAAAAGGACACATTTTACATTACTTTTTCAGGGGAAATTTCGGGGATTTGACTCCTCACGAAATTGAAAAATTTCACTTTTTCGGGAATATCTCGAGTTCCATTAGCCATAGTGACTTGGGATCGGTCTTGAACGAAGGTGAGATCATTTTGTCATTAATTCATGAGGTTCCAAAAAGAAAATGATCCATTTTGAAGTATTTATAGGACAAAAACTGATTTTCACAAACTTAACATTCCTAATATTTAACGACTTGGAACAAAATATTCAATTTCGAAAATTAACTGCAAATTCTGATCATCAGGTATTCTTCTTCATTTTTATTTGCAAATGAATGTTGGCTGATTATTGAGGGAATGAATTCAATAAATTTCGATATCAAAAGTTATTTATTAGAACATTGAAATTTATCGCTGATGAGCTATACAGTCTGTAATGTATTAGCAAGGGGAATAAATAATTTAATAGACTTTGATTATAATAATACTTATTGATTTATTCAGATATTAATTAAAGGAATATTTATACGTGTAGTAATCATTATCGTGAAGGAAGAGCACGTGACTTCATGAAAATGGAGGGAAAACTAACGTTACGTCCTTTATTTAAATTATATCGCTTTCATATATATACATATATACATATATATATCTCAGCGCTCATACATTACACAGTTTCTCAACTTTGGAATTAAAGATGAAGAAAAAAAAACAAAACTACGATCTATTTATAGAAGAATGTATGAATTCTTCATATGGACGTAACGGCAGGAAAACTGCTACAGGAGGTGACCGATCATCCATTGTAAAAGCCCTGACCATAATTCCAACTGGTCTGCCTTCTTGAATGATAGGATTACCAACGTCCTTCTAGAAAAGATGAAGAACAAATGAATCAAATGTGATCATTTATTCCTGGGAATGTATTAATAAAATTCCTCACAGAATTTGCGATATGCATGTAATATCGATTTCCTGCACAGAATTCCCACTGAGTAAGAGATACTTTCATCTCATTTCTGCATCTTCCGTTGTCGATTTTCTTTACATAAGTTGTCATAAGTTTCACCTTCATTTTTCGATCGTTATTCACTGAATGCCTCCAGTGAAATGACTGGTAAGTCAGCTCGGGAGAAACAAGAGCTGCATCTTCGTATTGGAGTGAATTAATAGTCCGACCAAAAATGAGAGGTTTCGCTAGCTAATGTGAGAAAAAAAATACGATTTTTTTTTCAATTGGTAGAGCTAAATATTCCATTGGAAGAAACAAAGCATACAAAATTGTACTGAAATACTCACCACTAAAACAGCAATATCGTGAGAGTTATCCCAATTCGCTCGATATTGTGAATGATGTGATGGATAATATATAATATCAAGAACCAATGACCATTTTGTTGCAGGACTTAGGTACGATGTTTCAGGATATCCAGAAGCCACTCGCAAATTAGCTTTTTTCGACTTCCGAACACAATGTCCCACAGTGAGAATGTGAGTTTTGTCCAGAATAGATCCACCACAGCTATGATAATTCCCATCCCAAATTGAGACGATATAAGGGAATTCTGTCAGGTGAACCGCTCTTTCTGAATCTGAAAGTAATTCGATCATTTTGAGTTAATCACTCCAGGTATAGAAGAACTGGAACAATTGGAGGAGCCAAAAATTTACTAGTTAGTACGTTCTCGATGAATCCATAATGAGCCAATATATTTAAAAAAGTTGAAGGAGATCCAGGAGTTACATTCTCTGTTACTTTAACAGCAAATCCAATCATTATACCATCACAAACAATTGGACTACCAAGTTTGCCCTGAAGAGCGGAAAAATTAACTGATAAGACTAATTTATCCACAGAAACTAATTATCGGAGCTAAAAATAATTTGTCTCACAGGAGTTATCAATGAGTTTTGCAACAGATCAACAAAACATGCTTCATTCTCTAAGACGCGAATGCCTGATTCACTACATTCTGCTTCACTCATGGTGTATACGAAATTCCACATTTGAAGTACTACTGGTGAATCCTGGTGAGGATGCGCCCATGAAATCATTACACAATCAGGACATGACGTCCAATTACCTTCTTCTCTCATGAAGTAAACTGGTCCAAGGTTGTTGTTCCAGTGAAATCTCTCTGCAAGCTACCGTTACCAATAATTATGTCAGAATTACCATTTCTGGTGTAAAAATATGCTGAGAAAACTGAAAATTACCCTTAAAATCGCAATATCGTTAACCCAGTAATATCCAGCCAGCTTTTCAGAACTGGCTAATCTTTGAAATACGGGGTGAGGAAAAATTTTTCGCACTGGAAATGCGTCAAAGAATGGATGCATCACCATAGATATTCCAGCAGCTACTGACAGTTGAGATACAGGTGTATTAATGAACACATGCGCTATCGTGAGAATATGAGTCTCATCGATGATTGTTCCAGTGCACAAATGAGCACCAGATAATTGTATAGAGACAACATACTTGAAATCACCTTGTTCTGCATGAAAGTCAGTGTTTATATTGTGAACACCTGGCGCGAATTTAGAAGTGAATATTATTTACTCATCACCAGGCCCCGGAACTTCGTACATCTATAAGTATCGCCAGCCGTAACTGATACCTTGGTTACGAGAGTAAACAAACTTTGAAAAATGTCAATTTCAGTGCGAATTTCATTGAAATTTGTATTACACGATATGGGATTTTTTAATTGATAAGACTAGTGATATGTGTGCATATATGACTTGGTACTCGTGAGTAAAATAATGCAGTGAGTGGCAGAGAAGGATAAATTGGAGGAAGCTCCATGAATTATTAAGAAAATATAGCCAAGGCACATGAAGAGGAGAAAAAAAATAATAATGAAGACCTGAGATAGGAAAAAATCTCTTCTCCATTACGTTTTCTTTTAATCGTCTCCAAGTATTTTCTAAATCTTGCCACTGTCTTTTTTGAATACTACGCAAGTATTTTTTGACTTTTCCCCAATTTCCTTCGAATGTTGAATTATAGAGGGTAATCTTGGCATTAGAATAGTACTGTTCAAGTTTAGGCTTATTAAAAAACTGAAGTGAATGAATGACACTGTATATGAATTAAGGATAAATCGAATAGAGCATCAAAAACTTAATATCGGATTATTTCATTTTCTTTTTAACACTTTATTATGTTTTTTTACATTTTCCTTCCATTCCAGGTTATTGTACTTTTCGTTTTCTCCATACCTCTATTTGTATTTTTTTAATTTTTTCTTGCTTTTCGTGTCTTGCTCCAATTGTCGTCCTTCTCTTCCACGCATTGCGTTAATCACAAGCACAACTCCACCACGCATATCTGAGCTGATGACCAAGTCTGGAAGGGAGAAGATTTAAAAACGACTTGAGGAATATTCAAAAAAGACTTGGAGAAAATTCAAAAAACACTTGTAGAAGATTTTAAAAAGACATGGGGAAGATTGGAAAAGACGTAATGGAGAAGAGATTTTTTTTACCTCCGTTCTTCATTATTATTTTTTTTCTCCTCCTCATGTCTCTTGGCTACATTTCCTCAAAAATTTATGAAGCTTCTTCGAATTTATTCTTCTCTGCCACTCACTGCATCATTTCACTCGCGAGTACCAAGTCATATATGCACACATGTCACTAGTCTTATCAATTGAAAAATCCCATATCATGTAATACGAATTTCAATTAAATTCGCACTGAAATTGACATTTTGCAAAGTTTGGTTACTCTTGTAACCAAGGTATCAGCTACAGCTGGCAATACTTTTAGATGTACGAAGTTCCGGGCCCTGCTCATCACGCAATAAATCCAACTTATTTCGTTAACCCTAGACTGGTCACCTAACGCGCATCTACGACTTTGGTTCCGTCTTGAGGGATTCACCGCCGTGTTGTTCGGCGACGACGTTGCCGAATTCCCTCTAACTGCCCGAGCGCATACTGCGAGTTTTTGGCAACGTCACTCACTCAACAATTTCATTTAATATTGGAAAAATTTCGCCAACTCCTAGAATTCATTTCATTTCTTCATCTAATCACCATAGTATGTAATGCAAACAATATAATAGTTTGTGAAACATTTCGATGAACAAATTCGATTTTTTTCAGAATTTCACGTTCAGCCAAATGATTATGAAAAAATAAAAATGGTGGAGCCCGGCGAATCCCTCATAGGGGGACCACTCTAGGGTTAAACTAACTCACCATTCAATGAGAGAAAAATAATCAGTAAAAAATCGATCATCCTGGATTATTTAACTGTGAGAATAATATTGAGAAATTTTTTTCACTATCTCAAACATATAGCCACAAGACTTCTTTCTCAACCTTTTCTACTAACGTGGCGTCAGATAATGAATTCCGTAGGAGGAAAATTACGGCTTTAATATCGTTATGCCTTAAGTATTCGGCGCCTGATAAGAAAATGTAATTCTATAGATTTATAGATTACTCTATTTGTTTTCATACTCAAATCCCTCGTATTTTTTTTGAATAAGAGATGGACGAATGATAAATGAATTCGATCGAATTGAATGTTCAAAATGTTTGAATAGTTTCAGTAATTTGAATCATGCCAATAGTTGTATTGATTCAATTAGTTTAGATAATTTGGATAAATCGACTGCTTAGCTCGAATACCTCTGAAGTTCCATTAATCCTATAGTTGCAGTGAATCCATAAAATAGAACAGGACTAAAAATTCTGTGTGAATTATTTTTGAAAAATTTCGTAAACTGCAAGGCTTCTCTGAATTCATCAACATACCTATGTAGAGTACGAAAAAAATTTCTGAAACGACCTCTCAAATTATTTCACATTGTTTCGTATCAGGAACGGTTATCTACATACTGAGCAGTTGGAATAATTTTTTTCACACAATGATAATGAAAATTTACGAGCAATAAGTAGGGCAAGACGTTGGTATAGTATTTTGACTAGGCTGAAGTTGCCTACAAATGTGAACACGTATTAACCATTTCAAATTTAAGCTGACAGTTTATAAATGTCAGAAAAATCATAATGTGGAGATGTAGGCAAATATGCTAGTAGATCTGACCAAATCTGATGAGATCTGAGAACCCCACAATGGAACGGCTCAGATCTTTATCAGATATAATTATATATAATCGGATCTTGGTGGATCTGACAAATTGATAGAATTGGATCTGATTAGATCTAAGAATTAGATTTTTTCACACTTTCCGAGATTGCAAAATATCTAATTAGATATAATTAAATTTTTAACAAATCCCCCGGGTAGTCAATTATTTAAGGAAACAAAAAAAATTATAAATTCTACATACAAAACCCATTCCATGAATTTCTCATATAAAAAAGAATGAGAACTCAATAATATAAAAGACAATGTGTGAAGAATAGCTCCACAAAATGAGTTCCTAGAATTGAATTGTAATAAATTCGATAACGCATAGAGAAAAACATTATCGAGGCCTTGGAAAACTCAAATATCGTAGGCCTCACGTGAGCTACTAACAACGTAGTAACCAAGTGGAACAAAACGAAACAGGAACGAAGAAAAAGAAGATAAGATACATCGAGTGAGATAAATAAAACCCAAAATGCATCTGTAAAGTGGGATAAAATCCAATATTCTCTTTGTAATTGGCTGAATATCACTTTAATTGTTCACATCGCTCGTTACCTCAATTATCGTCTTTTCTCAGCAATTGGATATCCATGACCGGAAGTGAATTGATGAAAAAGTAGAGAGAGGTGAGGTCATAAGGCGAGAAGGGGTAAAAAGGAGACATTTCTGGTCTGATGTTTCATACTATGAAAATGACTTCTGAGACTTTCATTCAGTTTTAAGGATTAAACCTTAGGGCTACTGTAAATTTAAAAAAATCCTTTGATGCATCCATCTCGCTGAATCGAGTAATTTATCTGATAATATAATTCCGAGTAAATCAAGACTTGGCTTAGATTTCATTGATAGCATGAAAGAAGAGGAAAGGACAGTTGCGTATTTTTTTAAATTACTTTCGTTTGGAAATATCTCAGGAACTAACCAAGATACGTCCTTTTTGCCCGAACACTGTTTAGAAGTTTTTTTGTATTCGCGGAAAGGGAGCGTATCTTCATTCTTTACTGGGATATTTGAAGGAAAAAAAAAGAAAATTAATGTTTATTGAAAGAAAAAATATGGAAATTAGGGAATCTATTGAGTAGTCTGCGAGAGACTATTACTGACAGTCTTCTTTCTTCGAATCCATTTATTCCAGTCAATATTTCATCATCGATAAGTGCATTGCTCGATTCCATAGAAATTCTCGTTATAAATTTATTGATAGAAGTGAGTGTAAAAGTGAGGACCGTGTGAGATTGATAATTTACAAATTGATCAATAGAAATTGTGAACTCAGAGGGGAAATTCGAACAGCTCATTCAACTGAGTTCTCTCAATCAATTGACAATTCAATGGACTATTCACTGCAATTCTTCGCTCTTTTATTCAGCGACAGTCCTCTGTGCGATATTCCTTTTCATTTTTATTTACACGGTAATGAATTTAATCAATTTCGATATGAAAAGTAATTTGCTAGGGCATTCAAATTTAGTGCTAACAAATTATATAGTTTCTCCACCTCGAGGTTATAATTGAGAGAGAAAAAGAAAATTATGATCTACTCATAGCAAAACTTATAAATTCTTCATATAGATGTAACTTCAGAAAAATAGCTACAGGAGGTGACTTATCATTCATTGGAAAAGCACCAACCATCATTCCAACTGGCTCGCCATCACAAATAACGGGATTACCAATATCTCCCTAGAAAAAATGATGTAGAAGTTAATCAGATCGGATTATTTTTTTCTGGAAATGCATTGATTATCTTCCTTACAGTATCTGCAATATGCATATAATATGGATTTCCCGCACAGAATTCGGCTTCATTGAGAAAGACTGACATAGTTCTGCATTTTTCATTATCGACTTTTGTTACATGAGTCGTCATGAGTTTCACCGTAATTCTCTCATATTTTTCTCGAGTTATTGTACGCTTCCAATGAAATGATTGGCAAAGTGACTGAGAAGAAACATCACCTGCATTATTGTATTGTAGTGGATTAACAGTCAGACCAAAAATGAGAGGTGCCGCAAGCTAACGAAGTAAATATAAGGTAATATTTTTTCATTAATTGTTGAAGTTAGAAGAAACAAATGATACAAAATTTTACTGAATACTCACCACGAGAACAGCGATATCGTCAGATATAGACTCATTCGCACGATATTTTGAATGATATCTAATATGAAGAACTGATGACCATTTTGTAACAACACTTAGGTACGATGTTTCATAATATCCAGAAGCTACTTTCAAATTTTTTTTTTTCGACTTCCGAACACAATGTCTCGCAGTGAGAATGTGAGTTTCATCCAGAATAAATCCACCACATCTGTGATAATTTCCATCCCAAATTGAGACGATATACGAGAATTCTCCTATCGCAACAGCTGTTTGTGCATCTGAATGAGATCATTATTCATTAATTACTGCAAGTGTTAATGAAGTGGACTAGTTGAAGAAAACGAGAATTTACTAGTTTGTACGTTCTTGATGAATTCTGAGTGAGGCAATACATTTAAAAAAGTTGAGGGAGTTCTAGGTGCTCTATTCTCTGTTACTCTAACAGCAATTCCAATCATCACACCATCACAAATAATAGGGCTACCAAGCTTGCTCTAAAAAGAGAACAATTGATTGACGTGAATAATTCATCCACAGAAATTATTTATCGCAACTGAAAATAATTTGGCTTACAGAAGTTATCAATGAGTTTTGCAACAGATCATCGAAACATGTTTCATTCTGTAAAACGTGAATGTCCGTTTCAAGACATTCTGCTTCACTCATACTGTACACAAAATTCCACGTCTGAATCACTTCTGCTGAATCCCGTTGAGGATGTGTCCATGAAATCATTACACAATCAGGACATGTCGACAAATTAATTTCTTCCATGAACTGAACTGGAGCATAATTATTGTTCCAGTGAAATCTCTCAGCAAGCTGGCATTACCAACAATAATGTCAAAATTACCATCGCCATTGTAAAAATATGCTGAGTGAAATTAAAAAAATTACCCTTAAAATCGCAATATCATTCACCCAGTAATCTTCAACAAGTTCTCCAGGACTGTCTAACCTTCGAAATTCGGGGTGAGAGAAAATTTTCCGTACTGGAAACGAGGTAAAGAATGGATAGATCACTACAGACATTCCAGCAGCTACTGACAGTTGAGATACAGGTATACCAATGAACACGTGGGCTATGGTGAGAATATGAGTCTCATCGATAATCGTTCCAGTGCACAAATGAGCACCAGATAATTGTATAGAGACAACATACTTGAAATCACCTTGTTCTGCATGAAAGTCAGTGTTTATATTGTGGACACCTGGTGCAGATTCAGGAATCAATATCGTTAGAGACTTTCAATTAATGGAGAATACTCACTCATCCCTCAATGAATTCAACTGATTTCGTCAAATTAACTCACCATTAATTAAGAAAAGAATAATCCATAAAAAATCAATCATCCTGGATTTTTCAACCTTTTAAATGATTTTAGAAAACTTTTCCACTGTCTCAAATGTATAGACACGAGGCTTCTTTCTCAGTCTCTTCTACACAGCTAACTTGGCGTCAGATCATGAACTTCGTGGGAGGAAAATTAAGCTTTTAATCCCATTGTGCCTCAAATATTTTGTGATAAGGAAGGGGCCGTCTCTGTGATTGACGTCAAACGAAAGGCTGAAGAAGGGGGGCGGAGGAAAGGTAGTATATCGGAATAAAAATTTCGGTGGTAGATAGTGAAACTCGTTATAGTTCAATTGGTAGAGCATCAGACTGGTAATTCATTCCTTATTTTTGCCAAAATTTGATTCCTTGACAATTCTCCGATTGTAAGTCTGCGATGGTCAAATTTTCTGAATAATCCTATCCTATCCTCTCCTCACCAAGTCCCAAAGCCGACATCCTAATGAAAATATAGAACGCTCAAAATTTAAGTCCTTCCCAAAGAATAATTTCAAAAATGGGGAGAAAGGGGAGGGGGCATCATAGATTCGTGACAAGGGGGTGGGGGGACTCCTAAAATTTGTAATTTCACAAAAGTGAAATCTAAAAAATTTTAAAAAATTGGAATATATATATATAGTATTTAGTTTTCACATTGATATTATTTTAGCCTAAAAATATTGGTTAACAAGAAATGTAGACAGAAAATTGCAAGTAAACAATTCCTTGCAAAAACACTTTATTTTTTTTTTTCTATAAGTCTTGTTTCTTATTATGATTCTCGCAATGAAAACTTTTTTTTTAGAAAGTATCGACAAGAATTTATTTGTTTATAACTATACTGTGTTAGACTATTTGACCTATTATGCCTTCTTTATGTTCTATTAATGTTAATATATGCATTCACATTAATATATATCCCACAGGTTGGAAAATTACTCTTTTCTCATTTTTAAAGGATATGTGAATGATGAATGAATACGATTGAATTGAATAATATCATTTAATTCGAAATTTGAATGAAATATTTGAAATATTTGAATAGCTTAAGTAGTTCGAATCCTCCAGATAGTTGTATTTAATCACACTCAACGGTGTTAGAAACTAATTACATAAGAAAATTGCGTGTCTCTTCTTCGTTTCTCTCCATTTTCAAGGTTATTTGAATCATATAACCATTACAATACAAGAAATTTCAACAGCTCATTCTGTTGAGTTCTCTCAATCAATGGACAATTCAACGAAATATTCACTGCAATTCTTTGCTAATGAGTTATACAATTCTTCAGTTTTAAAATTAAAAATTGAAGAAAAAAAAACTATGATCTACTTATAGCAGAACGTATAAATTCTTCATATGCATGTAACTGAAGAAAAACTGCCACAGGAGGTGGATGATTATTAATTGAAAAAGCTTTGACCATAATTCCAATTGGTCTGCCTTCTTGAATAACGGGATTACCAATGTCCCCCTAGGAAAAATAATGAACAAATCAGTTAGATCTGATCATTTTTACCTGTAAATGAGCTGATAAATATTCCTTACAGAATCTGCAGTATGCATGTAGTATGGATTTCCCGCACAGAATTCCCGTTCACTGACAAACACTGACATTTTTTGCATCTTTCTTTGTCCAATTTTCGGATATTAGTCGTTATTAGTTTTACCGTAATTTTCCATTCTCATTTATCATATGCCTCCAATGAAATGACTGGCAAAGTAGCTGAGGAGAAACATCACCTAATTTGTCGTATTGAAGTGAATCAAAAGCCTCACCGAGAATGAGCGGTTCCGCAAGCTAATGTGGGAAATGAAAGAGATTTTTTCCATCGATTGATAAAGCTGAACATTCGATTCCACGTGTTCTGATCCATCAACATTTGATCCAGTGACATTTCATCCTTTTCGCTTTCATACGTTAATAATGTTGTCGTCCTAGAGTGAAAAGGGCGTAAAAGGTGCACGTTTCCTATCTCGTTACGCCCTTTCCACTCTAGGACCACGTTATATTGAAACGGTTTTGATACCTTATAATAAATTGGAATATTTTTTTAAGCATGTGCGCACGGCTATGAATTTTTGTTCCCTGGATCAGATATTCGCAGATTTCAAGAAAGGCATCACATATCCACAGATTTCAAGAAGCGGATCAAATATCATGGTTCAATTATCAGTAGATCAAAAAAAGGATCAAATGTTTTGGATCAATTGTTGCTCGACCAAATTCCGTAGATCAAAAGACGTGCCAGCGAACATTCCATTGGAAGAATCAAATTATCCAAAATTGTACTGAAATACTTGCCACTAAAATAGCGATATCATGGGATGAATGTCCATTCGCTCGATCTTCTGAATGATGAACAATATCAAGAACTGATGACCATTTCGTTACAGGACTTAGATACGATGTTTCAGGATATCCAGAAGCTACTTTCAAATTATATTTTCTTGATTCCCGAACGCAATGTTCTGCAGTGCGAATGTGAGTTTCATCCAGAATAAATCCACCACAGCTATGATAATACCCATTCTAAATTCAGACGATATACGGGAATTGTCCCGGAAGAACAGCTGTTTGTGCATCTAAAAGTCAATCGATCATTTTCAATTAATTACTGCAGTTGTAAAAGAACTGGACTAATTGAGCAAATCAAAAATTTACTAGTTTCTACTTCCTTGATGAATCTTAAGTGAGCCAATACATTCAGAAAAGTTGAGGGAGTTCCAGTGCCTTCATTTTCTGTTACTCTAACAGCAAATCCGATCATCACACCATCACGAACGATGGGGCTACCAAGCTTGCTCTAAGAAAAGAAGAATCAATCGATGAGAATAATTCATTTACAGGAATTATTCATTGGAAATACAAAAGAGAATTGAAGTAAAATTTCTCAAGAAAAGTATCAAATTCTCAAGAATATGACGTTCTCAGGAAAATAAATTTCCTTTTTCTCTTTTTTTCTCAAACTAATGATAGAATGAAGTCAATTCGTCTCAGGAATTAAGGGAGCTACGCCTTTTTTTCTGATCCCTTTTTGTGGAAAATTTGAAAGGCCGCGAAATAAGATTAGCACAGCAAGGGTGTAACTCCATTATTTTCCGAGATTTTTCAAATTTATCTAGAAATAATTTATTGGAGCTGAAAATCGTTTGTCTTACAAAAGTTATCAATGAGTTTCGCAGCAGATCAACAAAACATGTTTCATTCTGTAGTACATGAATGCCCGATTCACGACACTCTTCTTCATTCACAGTGTACACAAAATTCCACATCTGAGTTACTGTACCCCTGCTATAATCTGTTGCATATTTCCATGAAATCATCACACAATCTGAGCATGACGACCAATTAACTTCTCTTTTCATGAACGGAACAGGTCCATAATCGCTGTTCCAATGAAACCTCTCTGCAAGCTACCATTACCAGTAAAAATATCGGAATTACCGTTTCTCCTGTAAAAATATCCGGTGTACAACTAAAAAATTACCTTCAAAATCGCAATATCGTTCACCCAATAATCGTCAAATGGTTCTCCAGAATTGGATAAGGGGTAAAATGTGAGATGGGTGAAAATTTTCTGCACTGGAAACGAGTCAAAGAATGGATGCATCATCATAGCCATTCCAGCAACTACTGAAAGTTGAGATACAAGTATGCCAATGAACACGTGGGCTATGGTGAGAATATGAGTCTCATCGATAATCGTTCCAGTGCACAAATGAGCACCAGATAATTGTATAGAGACAACATACTTTAAGTCACCTCTTTGTGCATGAAAGTCAGTTTCTATATTGTGTACAGCTGGTGCAGATTCAGGAATAAATATTATTAGACTTCCAATTTATAAAGAATACTCACTCATCAATCAATAAATTTAACTTATTTCGTTAGATTAAGGAGGAACTGCAGCAACTGAACCAAAACAAATGCAATGTGACAGAGTCCTGAAAATTTCTGAGTAAGTTTATTAGGTGATTGAAACCATGTACTAATTTTATAGAATTGAGTTACCGTGAATATAATACCCAATAAACTTATTGAGAAATTTCCAGGACTCTGTCACATTCCCTTCGTTTTGGTTCAGTTGCTGCAGTTCCTCCTTAACTCACCATTCACTGAAAAAAGAATAATCAGTAAAAAATCCATCATCTTGAGTTCTGCAACTGTGAAAATCTCTTTGAAAGTTACTTCGCTATCTCAAACGTATGAAAACACGACTTCATCCTGAAAATTTTGGATACAACTGACGCCACGTCGGGTAACGAAACTCGTGGAATGGAAATACAGCATTTAGTCACGTTATGAAATATTTGGCGCTTGATAAGAAAATGTAATTCCACAAGTCTACAGATTACTCTATTGCTTTTCATCGACAAATTACCTTTATTGCTTTTCGTAGAAAAGCAGTGTACGAGAAATAGATGAATTCGATCGAATTGGATAATATCAATCATTTCAAAATTCAAATTAAATACTCGCAATGTTTGAATAGTTTAAGGAGTTTGAATCATGCGAATAGTTGTATTGATTCAATTAGTTTAGATAATTTGAATAGTTAATGTGCTTAACTCGAATAATTTTGCAGTTTTAGTGATTCTGTAAAATAGAATAGATACAAAAACTTTAGAGATTAATTTTAAAAAATTTCGTGATCCATAATTTGCGAAACTAAGTACATCGGGAACCATTCAGCATATTGATGATCTCCAGACTTACAACTGAGAGATTGTCGAAGGAGCAAATTTAGAAAAAGATGGGAAATGCCCAAGCGAAGTTCGAACTAACAACCTTTAGATTATCGGTCTGATGCTCTGCCAATTGAGATATTGGGGGTTTCACTAATTACCATCGAATTTTTTATTCCCATATACTTACTTTCTGCCACCTACCTTCCTGAGGCAATTTACATCTTTCAGAATATTGACAATCACCAGACTTACAACTGAATTATCGAATCATTAACAAGTGCAAAAAGAGCAATGTATGAAATCAACGTTTTTTTAAAAGCTACGAACTTTCACTCCTAATGCGTGAGAGTTTTTTTATTTGCAAGGAAATTTTCATTAATTATAAAGGGAATGAATCTAATAAATTTCGATTTATTAAACGTAATTCAATAGAGCATTCAAATTTATTGCAAATAAATTATACATTATCGCTATAAGTATTCCCATTCTGCATCATGATCTTTTGAATTGTGTTCTACGACATACGGTAATGTTACAGCAGAACGTATGAATTCTATGTACGGATGTAGCATCAGAAAAATTGCTACAGGAGGTGACTTATCATCTATCGGATAAGCCCTGACCATAAGTCCACCTGGCCTGCCTCCACAAATAATGGGATTACCAATGTCCCTCTAGAAAATAGCATGAATAAATTAGTCAGATCTAATAATTTCCCCTGGGAATACATTGATAATTTTCCTTACAATATCTGCGATTCGCATGTAATCTGGATTTCCCGCACAGAATTGCCAATCAGTGAGATAGATTGACATTGACATTGCTCTGCATCTGTCGTTGTCGACTTTTCTCACATGAGTCGTCACGAGTTCCACCGTGGTTCTTCTATTGTTATCTACATTACGCTTCCAATGAAATGACTGGCAACGTAGCTCAGAAGAAACATCACTTATATTTTCATATCGAAGTGGATGAAACGTCCCACTAAAAGTGTAAGCTCCCCGAATCTAATGTAGAAAACGAAATAATAGATTTATTCCGTCAATCAATTTCAATTTATCAAAGCCAAACGGCTCCATAAAACAATATAATTTACATAACCATACATAGTGGGTGAAAAGCCCAATCGATATAAAATCTACACAAATTTTCATTACATTCCTCTTTTTTGTCTTTTTTTCTAGCACAAAGCTGCTTTTAATTTTATTACTACTATTTCCCTATTTTTAAGCCCTGAGTGAATTAGGCCTTTAATCGTTCCATAGAAGGAGAAGTATGATCCACCAAAAAAATTAGCCCGTGATCTATATTCATTTACCAAGTGAGCAATTCTATTTCTCGATCTTGACGCGACGTAATTTCTGGTCGATAAATCTAACCATTTCATTGAAAGAAATAAATCATATGAAATTGTGCTGAAGAACTTACCACTAAAACAGCGATATCGTTGCGTGCATGCCCGACAACTCGATCCGCTGGCAGATCTGATGAACGATATATAATATCATTAACTAATAGCCAGTATGCAGAATTTCGGTACGATATTTCATGATGTCCACGAGCAACTCTCAAATTATCTTTATCCGCGTGCCGAACACAATATCCTGCAGTGAGAACGTGAGTTTCAGTCAGAATCAATCCCCCACAGCTGTGATAATGCCCATCCCAAATTGAGACAATATACGAAAATTCTTCGGAATTAACAGGTATTTGTTCACTAGCTAGTACGTCCTTGATGAATTCTGAGTAAGTCGATATATTCAAAAAAGTTGAGGGAGTTCCAGGGGCTCTATTCTCTGTTACTCTAGTAGTAAATCCAATCATCACATTATCGCAAACAATGGGACCTCCAAGCTTGCCCTAAGCGAAGAAAAATTAATTAGAATAATTTGATTATTAGTTAACGAGAATTAAACGCGAGTGATTCACAGAAATTATTTATCAGAGCTGAGAATAATTTGTCTTACAGAAGTTATCAATGAGTTCAGCAATAAATCGCCGCAACATATTTCATTTTGTAGGACGCGAATGCCCGACTCAAGGCATTCTTCTTCACTCTTAGTGTACACAAAATTCCATATCTGAACGAGTGTGGCTGGATAGCGGTCATCTGGTGGAGAAGACCTCCATGAAATCCTTTGACATTCAGGACATGATGACTGATCAATTTCACTTGTCGCCAGCTGAACTGGTCCACAATCGTGGCTCCAGCGAAGTTTCTCGGTAAGCTGCCAGTATCAACAATAATGTTAGAATTACCATCTCTACTGTAGAAATACAAATGCTGAGTAAAGCTACAAAATTACCCGCAAAATCGCAATATCATTGACCCAGTCATCTTCAGCCTCTTCTTCAGAATTGGCTAAGAGTTTAAATCTGTGATGAGGGAAAATTCTCTGCACTGAAAATGAATCAAAGAATGGGGGAATCACCAAAACCACTCCAGGAACTACTGACAATTCAGTTATAGGTTTATCAATGAGTACGTGGGCTATGGTGAGAATGTGAGTTTCGTCGATTATTGTTCCAGTGCACAAATGAGAACCAGATAGTTGTATAGAGACAACATATTTGAAATCGCCTTGTCGTGCTTCAAACTCAGTATGCATATTGTGTACACCTAGTACAGATTCAAGGGTAATCATTATTAGAGACTGCCAAGTGATAAAGAATGCTATGTGATCACTCAATAAATTCAATTTATTTCGTTAAACTAACTCACCATTTACTAGAAGAAGAATAATTGGTAGGAAATTGATCATCCTGGTTTTTTTAACCATAAAAATGATTTTAGAAAAATTCTATACTTTCTCAAACATATGGTCACAAGATCTCTTTTTCAGCGTTTCCATTCGACTGATGTGGCATGGATACTGATTTTTATGGGCGAGAAATACAGCATTTATTCACGTTATACCTGGAACATATGGCATTTGATAAGAAAATGTACCTCCACAGGTTTAGAGATTAGTGTATTCATTTTCATTTCCAGATTATCTTCCTATCTTCTTTCAAGGGAAGACTGTCCAAATTATAAATGAATTTGATTGAATTCAATGATATCATTCAATTCGAAATTCGAATTGATTATTCGAAATATTTGAATCGCTCAAGTACTTTGAATCATGCGAGTAGTTGTATTGATGCGATTAATTTAGATGATTTGAATAATTGAAGTGCTCAACTCGAATAATTTTGAAGTTTTATCAATTCATGTAGATTATTATCGAAATATTTCATAAACTACGAGGATCAAGCAAATTCATCAACATACCTATACTACGAAAGATTTCCTACAAAAAAGATCTCTCAAATTATTTCACATTGCTCCATATCAGAAACAGCTGTCTACATGTTGAACAGTTGGAATAATTTACTCAAAGACAATGAGAGTTCATGAGAATACCTTTCAGATAAGCCTTTTCCTACGTCCAAATGTAGATGTTTTTAAGGTCATTGGAATCATAAAATCTTTATCAATAAAAGGAAAAACAAGCAGAAGTGCTACTCTTTGTGCGTTACTGGCAAGCCCCACTCCTTGTGCGACATTTAATGTGTTGCCAATTCGATTGGCAAAATGCTTCCGAATGGAATTTCATCAATTTTGCATCAAATCGCTATTCATGTATTCCATTGCTCAAACAAATAACATCATTTTTACGACAAATTCGCACTTAAACATTCCTACGAATATTGTTCCAGACCGTATCGATCTGTTCAGGATTCAATCTTAGGACCTGCAGTCCTAGCTTACAATAATCGATTAAATTGCAATAATGTCATATGATACATAAATTTTCAATATTAGATGAAAACTGAGATCCTACGATAAAACTTGAAAATTGAAGTTCAGGTTTCAAATAGGATTCCTATTCTTTCCGATTGTCGTCAGAAGAAAATGTACTCATTTGGTAGAAAAAATTGTCTACTTTCGAATGGTGAAATAAAAAATAGAAGCGTTCCTAGGGAGAAAGCTAAGAAAAACCGTGATTTTTGAAAACACTAAGTTATCGAAAACTCTTACAAGAGACTGCCTCTGAAAAATCTGAAATTCTCACCATTTGTGGGGCTCATTGAGATGAATCTTTTAAGCTGAACTTGGGTGAAATCGCTCCAGTAGTTTTCGAGATATAACCTCTTTTCATAAAATGGTTTTCGTGCAATATCTCAGAAACTACTTGACCGATTTCGCCCAATTTCAATACCAAACTTTTCGTTCATTAGATGCATAAACCCACGAAATTTGGAGTCTCTAACTCAAATAGTTTTTGAGCTATCGTGTATACAAAATTCAGGATAAAAAACACTGTAATTGAAATTATCCGCAAACGAAAAATCGCAGCAAAATTTACCCCGAGTGAAAATTGTGTGTTCAAATGAGATGAATTTCATCGCTGAGAGTGGGGGCTGTGAATCAATTTTTTGCGGAGGAAAATCGAAAAAACGATTTTTCGAAAATTTGATTTTTCTCGAAAAGTACTCAACCGATTTCGCTCAAATTTCACGGAGAGCAATTTGCATGGGGAGAGAAAGTACTGTTAAATTTTCAGGTCCCCAAGTATTACCGTTCCGGAGCAATGAGCTGATATCTGTCACACAAACACACACACACACACACACACACACATACATACAGACATTTTTTAAAAATGTCATTTCTCGACGTTTTGGAACATTCTGAGTCATATTCCGATGAAATCTCGAGATCGAAAAAAATCGCGTTTACAATGCTTCCATTCGGAAGCAAAACATTCGAAATTCCGTATTTTCAAGGAAAAATCACAGGTTTCACCTCAATACCCCCGAAACCGTAAAACCATCAATTATGATGCATAATTCTAAAACTCAATTTTTCTATTATGTGATGAACCACAAATACGTGAGATTGATTCAATGAGATGAACCATCCAAATTATTCATTGCTATTCAAGATATTCATATTTTGAATATTCAATTCATTTCAAGCACTATTCACACACCAGTAATGAGGAAATAAAACTTCCATTCTAGGTTTGTCGTGACTATTTGGCTCAAGATGTTAAAGCAAATGTTTATTCATTTATTTATTTATTCATGAATGCCCTTGGCAGGTGTACAATGGAAATTAACAGTTAAGTGTAAAATTTTACACAAATAAAATTGATAACAATAATAATATCTTTTAATACATACTGATCACCAGAATCAATTGCCATCAGAAATGTCAGTTTAGAGCTACTCTTTTATTTCTTTTAGAATTGTTCTTCTCGCCTCACTTTTGATTATTCCCTTAGACACCCCAAATAGATTGACCTCCCCCGCAAACTCATTGATCACCTTGGATATTCTAAATATCGGAGCACGAGTAGAGTATCGTGACCTCACTAGAGGCATTTCAATTACCCTAGTAACTCGTAGACGAACATCAGGCACAACAAAGTCTAGAAGCTCCACTAATTGCGGAACATCAAAATGTCCGTTAATGATATTAGCACCACAACAAAACGTTAAATACTTTCTCCTGTCAGCAAGAGCCGAGCAACCTGTATAACCATAAGCCTGAGTACGATCCATTACGATGTTTTTTCTGCTACTGCGGAATCTACTATGTTTGCAAAAATGTTGATGCATTTTTTTCAGTGTTTTCCTTTACTCACAAAATATTTGGGTTTACTTGAATTTTCATCTTTCGACGATTAGATCTGAAGATGAATCCCCCAAAAAATCTAGAATTCAAAAGGCTGGACTTATTCATCAGAAAAATTCTTGAGAATTCAATCTGACATACGTTTTCCGTCTGGAATTTCGTCAGCGTTTCACCGAAAGCATCAAAAATATCTCCTACCTCAAGTATCACCACGCGATTTCAATCAATTTCCTATTTTTATTGTCCAAGAAAATAGAAACAATTATCAATTCTCCATAGAAAACCCATTCCGTAAATTCGTCATACAAAAAAAAATAAAACCCAATAATACAAGAGACAATGAGAGAAGAAGAGCTGCACAAAATGAGCTCTTAAAATTCAATTGTAATAAATGTGATAACGCATACAAAAGAATATTATCAAGGGCTTGAAAAACTAGAATATCGTATTCCTCAGGTGAACTCGTACAACGCAGTAACCAAGTTGAACAAAAACAAAAAGGCGTGAATGAAAATGGACCAAGATACATGAAGTGAGATGAATAAAGCACAAAATACATCTGTAAAATAGGATAAAATCCAATATTCTCTTCGTAAATGGCTGATTGTCACATTAATGGTTCACATCGCTCGTTACCTCAATGATCGTCTATTCTCAGCAATTAGATATTCATGACCGGAAGTGAATTACTGGAAAAATAGGGATAGATGGGATAATGAGAAAATGAGGGATAAAAAGGAGACAATCCAGTTGTTATCTTTTATATTATGAAAATTACTTGTGAGACTTCCATTCAACTTTGAAGATTAAACCTCACGGCTACTATGAACCAGCAAAGAAGTTATTTAATGCATCTATGATTCTGAATCGAATGATCCATCTGATAATACAATTCCAATTGAAGCAAGACTCGTCTTAGATTCAATTGATAAGCATGGAAAGGAAGGAAAGAACGGTTTCGTATTTTTTTCCATTTTTTTGGGGGAATATCTCGAGCACTAATGGAGATACGTTCTCTTTACCCCAACCTTTTTTGTAGCTTTTGAAAATTTCTGAAAAAATGAATGAAGGCAAAAATGACGTACCTCCAATAGGGAAATTGGAGAAAAATATCAAAATGCGAAAGTTTAATATTCTATTGAGCAATTAGTCAGAGACTATTACTAACAATAATTGCATCAACCATAAATGCATTACTCAACCTCATAGAAATTCTTTGAATTCTCGAAAATTCTCGTTATGAATACATTGACAGAAGTGAGTGTGGAAAGGGAGACTGAATAAGACTGATAATCTACAAATTGGTCAATAGAAATTGTGAATTCAGAGGGAAAATTCAAACGGTTAATTCAATTGAGTTCTTTCAATCAATTGAAAATTCAATGAAATAGTCAATGTAATTCTTTGCTTCTTCATTCGCCCAGTGCAATTTCAGTCCACTATTCCAGTCTATTTTTATTTTCGAGGGAATGAATTCAATAAATGTTGATACAAAAAGTAATTTACTAGGAAATTCAAATTTATTGCTAATGAGTCATACAATTTTGTAATTTTGAAATTGAAATGAGAAAAAGAATTATTATCCACTTATAGCAAAACTTATAAATTCTTCATATAGATGTAACTTCAAAAAAACAGCTACAGGAGGTGACTTATCATTCATTGGAAAAGTACCAACCATCATTCCAACTGGCTTGCCATCACAAATAACGGGATTACCAATATCTCCCTAGAAAAAATGATGTAGAAATTAATCAGATCGGATAATTTTTACCTGGAAATGCATTGATTATCTTCCTTACAGTATCTGCAATATGCATATAATATGGATTCCCCGCACAAAATTGATTTTCCATGGGAAACAGTAACATTGCTCTGCATTTTTCATTGTCGACTTTTGTTATATAAGTCGTCATGAGTTTCACCGTTATTTTCTTAGATTTTTCTCGATTCATTGTACGCTTCCAATGAAATGACAGGCAACGTGACTGAGATGAAAATTCACCTGCATTTTTGTATTGGAGTGAATTAGCAGTCAAACCAAAGATGAGAGGTACCGCAAGCTAATGTGAGAAATAGAATTTGTTTTATTATTGTAAAAGATTTTTTTTCGTTAATTGGTGAAGTTGAACATTTCCTTAAAAGAAACAAATCATACAAAAGTTTACTAAAATATTTACCACAATAACAGCGATATCGTCGGATATAGACCCATGCCCTGGATCTGACGGATGGTATATAATATCACGAACCGATGACCATTTCGTTACATGATTCAGGTACGATGTTTCAGGATACCCCGAAGCTACTTTCAAATTATATGTTTTCGACTCCCGAACACAATGTCTCACAGTGAGAATGTGAGTTTTATCCAGAATAAATCCACTACATTTATGATTTTTCTTATCCCAAATTGAGACGATGTACGGAAATTCTCCTGTAGCAACAGCTGCTTGTGCATCTAAACTCAATCACTTTCAATAAATCACTACAAGTATAAAAGAACTGTCCGAATCGAAAAAAAAAACAAAAATTTACTAGTTTGTACGTCCTTGATGAATCCTGAGTGAGGCAATACATTTAGGAAAGTTGAGGGTGTTCCAGGGGCTCTATTATCTGTTACCTTAACAGCAAAACCAATCATCACACCATCACAAAGAATGGGGCTACCAAGTTTACCCTAACAAAAGAAAAATTCATTGACAAGAATAATTTATCCACAGAAATTATTTATTGGAAACGAAAATAATTTTTCTCACAGGAGTTATCAATAAGTTTTGCATCAGATTACTGAAACATGTTTCACTCGGTAAGACGCGAATGCCCGATTGAATACATCCGGTTTCATTCATAGCGAACACATAATCCCATATTTGAAAAAGGGTTGCTGGATCCTCTTGAGGATGTGCCCATGAAATCATTACACATTCAGGACATGCTGCCCAATTAATTTCCCTCTTCATGCATTGAACAGCATGAGTGTGGTTCAAGTTAAATCTATCTGCAAGCTACCATTACCAATAATAATGTCAGAATTTCCATTTCTACTGTAAAAATATGCTGAGTAAAACTACAAAATTACCCGCAGAATTGCAATATCATTCGTCCAATGGCCGTCAAACGCTTCTCCAGGATTGACTGCAGGTAAAAATGCAGGATGAAGAAATATTTTACGCACTGGAACTGGGTGAACAAGTGGATGCATCACCACAGACTGTCCAACTATTACCGACAGATGCGATACTTGTTTACCAATAAGCACGTGGGCGATGGTGAGAATGTGAGTAGCATCGATCATTGCTCCAGAGCACAAATGACGACCAGATAGTTGTATAGAGACAACATACTTGTTGGAATCACATTGTTCTTCATTAGAAGAATCAGTGTGCATATTGTGTACACCTGGTGCTGGTTCAGAGGTGAATATTATTAGAGGCTTCGAATTGATGGAGAATACTCACTAATCACCCAATGAATTCAACTTATTTCGTTAACCTTTCGTTACTCGTGCTATGAGCGCGATGCCGTCCTTTTGACAAAAATCGCAATGGAAATAAGTATATGGATGATTATTACCACACACTTTACCAAATCCCTCTTTGGAATGTTTACCAGCGTTAGATATACTCATAAGCGATAACTACTGATTTAATGTATACGAAAAATATATTTATATTGAGCAAGGTCGTGAAAAAACGGCACAGTGTTCATGAAACGAGTTAAATCGTCGACTCAATTTTTCCTCCAATGTTGCCAGCTTTCACTCAAAACCTCTCGGCCAACGAGAAATTCGAATTCTTTCCATTTCGATAAAGAAGTGAACCTCAATATTCCCTTGATGAAAATATGAGCAAATATGAATGATCATCAGTTATTATCATGATGAGAAATATATTTTTTGTTACTATCTAGCAGAATGGTAACATCGCATTTCATTTAACACGGGCGGCACAGTGCTCACCATGCAATGAACAACGTCGGGCAACTGAGCGCGAGTAACGAAAGGTTAAACTAACTTACCATTCACTATGAAAAAAATAATCAGTAAGAAATTGATCATCCTAGATTTTTTCACCGTAAAATTAATTGTAAGAAATTTCTTCAATGTCCCAAACATATGGATATCAAGCTTCTTTTTCAGCGTTTTCAATTCAACTAACGTGGCGTTAGATAATAAAATTCGTGGGAGAGTAGCGAAATTCTTATTCACGTGATGTTGTAAATTTTTTGACTTTAGATAAGATTTAATTCCATAAATTTTAAGATTACCCTAGTCATTCACAAATCCTTTCTTTTGAAAAAACAGGTCTGCCAATTACAAATGAATTCAATGGAATTGAATGATATTATTTAATTTCAAATTCCAATTCAATGTTTGCCATTCTTAAATAGCTTGAGTAGTTCAAATCATGCGAATAATCGTATTGATTCGATAGCTTTTATTATTTTAATAATTGGGGTACTTAACTCAAATGATGCTGAAGTTTTGTTCATTCTGTAATCACAGTGGATCACCAAAATAGGATGGGTCCAAGAATTACATGTACATGCTTTTTTTTTAATTTCGTAAACCACGGGACTCAGCTAAATTCATAAATTTATTTATAAAACGAAAAATTTTCCACGAAAAAGAACTCTCAAATTATTACCCACTGTTTCACATTGGAAACGGCTGTCTACATGTAGAGCAGTTGAAATAATCCTCTCCACACAAAGATAACGAAAATTTATGAGTAATAAGGAAATAAAACTTTGGTTCCTAGTGTGCCATAACTATTTGGTTGCAGATGATAAAAGAAATGTTTACACATTTTTTTCGTAAATTTTTTTGAATATTTCACTAAACAAAATATTTGAGTTTTCTTGAATTACTGAAATTTTGTATCTTCTACAAAAGCCAATAGAAATGTATTAGAAACCTCTTAAATAAATAGCAAATGAGCTGACCTTCCACTTTTTTCTTGAACTTTCATCTCACGACAATTAGAAGAGAAGACGGATCCACCCAAAAAATCTAAAATTCAAAAGGCTAGACTTATTCATTAAAAAAATTCTGAGGAATTCATTCCGACCTATGTTTTCCATCGGAATCTCTCCAGCTTCTTAACGAAGGCACTGAAAAAATCTCTCATCTCAAGTATTTCCACGCGAATTCAATCAATTCCCCATTTTTATTATACAAGAAAATATAAAAAATTATAAACTCTCCACAGAAAACCCATTCCGTAAATTCCGCATACAACGACAGTTTAGCTGTTCGGTCTGCGTACGGCTTAGCGGATCTACGGGGTTAAGCAGCATTGAGTCTGATTACTACTTGGATGGGTGACCGCTTGCCGTACGCAGATCCGAATAGGTAACAAACTGAGCGATGAGGCGCGATTACAGAGAATAGGGAACTTGCATATTTTTTGTTTATTTTTTTTTCATTTCTATGAATTCTACAGTATTGTTTGAGATTAGGGAAATTTTTTTTGTTGTTTTCAAATTGTTAATTATGGAGAAATTTACAATTAAAAATCTCCAAATTTCATACTGCTCTAATACGGATCTGACGTCATAATACCACATGCGTAATTCAAGCTGTGGCTAGTGATGGCGCGGCTGGAGGATATTTGAATTTTCGATGCGCGATAATCATAAAGAGGTTATGTGTATAAATTTCTTTGGAAGGAAACACGTTTTGAATTGAAATTCTCTAAACAATGTTCGAAGTTAAGAAGAGGAAAATAAAGAAATACGCATTTTTTGACAATCAGCATAACCTTCAACGTCTGAGTAACGACAGGTGAGTATAGATGGCGCACACAAAAATTTTGATATTCTGACGTCATGTCCGATTTGGAGACGTTCAAAAAAATGATTTTTCAATTAATAATCATGAATTCATTAACGAGTAAAAATATTTTTTCTTGCCTCTTCTGTTAATCACTATCAATAAATATTGAGAAAAAAAAATAAATAAAAAATATGCAAGTTCCCTATTGCTGTGTCTTTCGCGTCAGCGTGACAGAAAGGCACATTAAGGCTCTGTATGAATCCGCCTGCGCTTCTTCTTCTTCTTCTTTTTTCGGCTGCACTGATCAGGGCTTTCTATGGTTTCCCCTGGTTCACGGCAAATGCGGTGCAGTAATAAAAGTCGATCCATGGAGTCGCAAGGGGAGGTGGGAAGGGAAGCAAATGTAAAAGGCCGGAAGGTCATACATATGGAATTGTGGGAAAATAAAAAAAAATAAATTCCGCATACAGAAAAAAAAATACCAATAATGCAAGAGACAATGAGAGAAGAATTGCTACACAAAAAGAACTCCTACAATTCAATTGTAATAAATGTGATAACGCATAGAAAAGAATATTATCAAGGGCTTGAAAAACTAGAATATCGTATTCCCCAGGTGAACTCGTACAACACAGTAACGAAGCTGAACAAAAACAAAAAGGGGTGAATGAAAAGGGATCAAGATACATGAAGTGAGATGAATAAAACGCGAAATACATCTGTAAAATAGAATAAAATCCAATATTCTCTTCGTAAATGGCTGAATGCCACTTTAATGGTTCTCGTTACCTAAATTATCGTCTATTCTCAGCAATCAGATATTCATGACCGGAAGTGAATTACTGGAAAAATAGGGATAAATGGGATAATAAGGAAATGGGGGTTGAAGAGGAGACATTCCAGGCTGTAAGTTTTATGTCATGAAATCGTTCAAAATCATTGAAAGTAATTGAGATAGAATTTTTCTGATGATTCCATAGGAAAGTTGAGGGATAATGAAAAATCAGTTCTTCAAATGCTATCAGTGATATCGGGCACTAAAAAAATTGATTTCGATCGATGATGAAACTGTCTTTGAGGAACTCCCCGTCTAATACGGACAGGCCGGCGGATAGGCGCCGTACTTGAAGGGTTAACGAAATTGATGCATGAATTCTCTCATTAGTTCACGAGTTCCATTTCGTCAACGAAAGCAGGATCTCATGCGTCGAAAATAGGCCCTCCTGAACATTCTAATTTTCCTATCAATCAATATCCTAGATCACAGAAAATTCAGTCAGTGGCACTCTAAAATTGACAAGAGATCTACCACATTTCCATGTCTAGTACGACAAAAGAACAGTTCCTCATATTATTTTTTGAAGAGCTGAAAAAATTCGGGTGCTGCATACGAATATCTGTGGAGAGGTAGTTTGGATTGCACTTGATGGACTCCACTTTGTACAGAATGCTCGCTACTTTCTTGGCCCCTCTCCAATACGTCTCATGCGTTTGTTAGAAGATACACTCATTCCTAGCGGATTTTTCTCTCCTAAGGATGGTAAAATCGATTTTGACTCTAATCGAAAATCGATTTTCGTATCAGAATAGTCGATTTTTTATAATCGAATTGAAACAATGAAAATCGATTAATAATCGATTTCCGATTTTCGGTTTTCGTTCCGCACAATGTAACATTTGAACATATTAGTATTTTTGCAATCATCAGATCAGTATAATAATATCATTAAATTTTCATTAAATTCTTATAAACGTGTTGGTTTTTGAATGTATTATGTTCTCTAGTATGACATACTCGATATGAATGACTAATACCAAATGGAAACTTGATGATTTGAATATCAAGTGTCCAATTTTCTTTCATAATTGAATAATTATAGCACAATAAAACTTGTATTTGAAAAAAAAAATTAATCGAAAATCGATCAAAGTCGATTTCAGACTAGGATTAATCGTTTTTGATAATCGCAGCCACCATAATTAATCGAAAATCGATTATTAGAATCCCCTTTCCATCCTCGTTCTCTCCGTGTGGGTGACGAGGCTGAGGAGCTTGGAAGCGGGAAACGAAGCTTATGACATACTCCAGTCAGGTATTTGCCCCCTAATGACAAAGTTCAAGACTTGCATAAAAATCGGGCTATAGATAATTAGATGCATAATGCATCTAATCATGAAACTTGAGAACAATGGTCCACAGTACATATGAGATAATCGCAATTAAAAATCACTTTTTTTGTACAGGCAGTATGAGAAAACGTGGAAAACTACGAATTTTATTTTTTTTCACGTTGAAAACAAAAACACCATCATTATGAAAAACTAACACCTATGGAAACTGTACATCTAGAATTATTTTTAAAAAAATGGAGATCATTGACCACATAGTTTCGGTGAATAAGGAAGAATAAAACCGTATTTTTACGAAATTCTCAGGGGAAAGGGTATCAAGAGGGCCGCGCGAGTGCGTCGTGGGAGAAAAGTTCACAGCTGTGTGTATTCATATAGAGGATACTACTGTGTGAATGTACAGTCAAGTCGAGAATATATAGGTTTATACTAGTACATTATCAACACATAGGGTGGTGTCTCAGAGCCAAAACTTTTTAACTGGACGGTAGAGAGGCAACTACGTTGAGGGGATACATGAGTTTCACGGCTTCAAAAAATCAATTTTTTTCATAGCCTTATTAAATTCTACAACATATCCAGAATATTGTCCTAAAGTTTCAAGTTGATCCGAGTGATAGTTTCGAAGATACAGCCTTAAGAAGTTGCGCGCTCAAGGCTAGCTGAGTTGTCATTCAAAACTTTAAACACGTTTTTCTCAAAACTGTGTTTTCAAAGTCGGTCGTCAAGATTTTTCGAGCACTACTCAACCGATCTTGATGAAATTTTGGGCAGGTCTCCCAGATACAATTTACAAACACTTGGACGAAGGATTTTTTCTTCAATTACAACTATAGTAGTAATTGAAAAAAAAAATTGGATTTTTTGCAGTGGTTTTTACAAAAAAATGAAAAATTCGGCTAAAATTTCGCGGCATTTTTTTTTATATATATCTTTAAAAAATGCCGGGAAATTTTAGCCGAATTTTTGATTTTTTTGTAAAAACCTCTGCCAAAAGTCCAATTTTCATTTTTTTTCTTTCATCTAAGTTCTAGTTCAAAGTGTTAACTAAAACACGTATTTTTTTTCACTTATGATGATCCTGCTAGAGTTCTGCTGTCAACGCAGACGCATCTTTATCCGAGGGCTCGCTGAAAATGACCTCACAATGGCGGAGTTTTTAATATTTTTTTCTAAAAATTTTAGGAATCTTTTATTGAACGTGTATCTTCAAGACAATGAAAAGTTTGAATGAAATATTTCATTTATTATATTTTTTTGTAAATGATCGAAAATAGGCCGTTTTTTACTGGAGAAAACCCATGTTACCCCTTAAAATTCAAAGGAATTTGAAAACAGACAACTCGTTCTTCATATATCAGCCCCTACTGTCGAGGAAGACAGAAATTGAAAATTGGTGAAGTCATAAGAATGCAAGGCACACTAACTCTCTGTGGCTGCATCTTCCGCTAAGTTTGTTATTCGGATCTGCGTACGACAAGCGGTTACTCATCCAACTAAATAGTAACCACACACTTCAGTTACTGAGTTTAGTAAACTTTACGCATACCGAATAGGCAAACTGTTGGTCTTACTGATCTCTTAAATAATTAATGAATAATTAACACAATTCATTATTCATAGGGATGTATTCCCTGTTAAATCATTAAAAATTCATGAAATATCTCTCAATCAATTGATTTTTTCAATTTACTTGAATAAATACTGATATTAATTTCGTGAATAAATATTGAATTACGTTCCATGCTTAATTTAATGATAAAAAAAGTAACGATGCGGAATAATTTATGGAATCGAACATCACAAATAGAGTGAGACAATTAAAAAGCTACGATGATTGAGGAAAATACAATTTTTTATTTATCATAAATTTGTGTTTTTATTTACCTCTAAATTGCGTGTATTTTCCATTTTAAATTGGTAGATATGAAAAAACGATAACAAAAAATAGGAGAAAAAAATTCTCGTTAGCTACAATGGAGAATTAATTGAATTGGAACGAATAATCTATTTGTGATCGTGTCATGAATTCATGAATATTAATAATATTTTTCTTTTTATAGTTTTATCTCCAAATATCTCGGTAATTATTGGGAATACGCCTTCTTCACCTCAGAACTTTTTTGTAGCTCTTCAAATTTTGAACAAAACCGTTTCAGGACAAAAAGGGCGCATCTTCATTAGTTTCCGAGATATTCTCAAGAAATGATTTTAAAAAATAATTTCCAGAATTCATTGATTTTTCAACGAAATAAAATAAATAATCCATCGAAAATTTAGAACGTTTGAAAAAATCCCCCTCACATAAATTCCCATCGTAAATAAAATTTTATTTCAAGTCATCCTAAACTCATTTTTCTTTTTTTTTTTTTTCCATGAATTAGTCACAGGTGTTTAGTTGAAACTGTCGTAAACATTGAACTACCGAGTGTAGCTTTTTTTATGATTTCCATTGAATTTGTAGTATGCCATTATTATAATATTACTCTTGCTCTATATAACATAATGGCTCTGATGTGTAACGTAGTTGAATAAACTCAAGAGAAATGACGCCATGACTCTCTTGTGCATTGATAAACGCCTGTGCTCATGATTTTTATTGAGAAACTCGAATTTTAGTAGTTTACATCAGATTTGACGTAAAACTCTCAACCATCATCTTTTGCAATTATTTTTTAACTGAGTGGATTTATGAGAAAATATCAAGAGACCTTTTTTGTAGAGAATTCCCATGGCTTCAAAAAAATATTAAGCTAAAAAAAGGTGTATCTCCATTATTTATCGAACTACTCGTTGAAAAAAATGTATAAATTTTTTTTTTCTTTAAATTAAGAAATTCATAATTAACCCTTCAACACTTATGGGCATTTCCCCATGTTGTTAGTCAATAATTTTGAGTTCTTACGTTCCATTTTTTGTAATTTTCTAATCTACATCATCAGAAATCTTATTTAAAAAAGAGATAATTCAAGACTATTTAAATAACAAAGGAAGAGGCACTGAGGGAGCCCATCAGACGTGTGTATCACGGTAATGACGGAGTCTCGTAAACTGAGATAGTAGCGACTGAGGGGGAGGGAGCGGGGCTGTCCCCACTCTAGCGCAGCGGGTACAAGTTAGTCCGACTTCAGCGTTAGAGGGTTAAGTTATCATGTAAAAATGAAAATTGATGGAAAATTTCTTGAGGATAAAGTAGAATGTTGTGAAAGCCTGCTTTCAACAGACTAAAATTCAGCGCAAAGAATTGAATGAAAATCCTCGAAAATAAATAATACTACGTCATAATTTAAAACAAATTTTTAAAAAACGAAAATTGAAATTAGGAAAATTCATTTTTATAAGAATATTCTAAGACAGTTTTGCAGAGAATTTTCAGAGCCACAAAAAAAGATTGAGGTAAAAAAAGGCTTATCTCCATTATTAACCGAGTTATTTTTCAAAAATATTACAAAATACTCAGAAAAAGGGAGCAGTCGATTATTTCTCGGATAAAATTTCTCGGAATATATTTCTCCAAAAAAAATTCTCTGTCAGAAAATTCATTTTCAATACCTACAAAGTCTAAAGTTTTTTAGAGAAATTTTTTTCAGAGAACTTTTTTCCGAGAAATTTTTTCTGACAAATTTATGTGGAGAAATATTTTCCTAGACCCGAATTCTCTATAAGAAAGGTTTCTTGACATTCCTTCATGAATGGACTCAATTCAATGATAATTACAAAATAAGTTTTTTTTAGAATTTTTTTTCTGGGGTCTAGGAAAATGTTAAAAAAAACTTATTTTGTAATTATCATTGAATTGCTTTAAAACACCTCTTGTTATCCACGAATTGTTGAATTGTTCAAACGTTAATTCAATTAAGGCTTTATTTTATTTCACACTCAATGCTTGTCGCTTAAGAGCCTTTCTCCTCAATGAATGATTGTGCATCTCTTTTGATTTTATAATTTTTATGTTATTCTTATTCTTTACTATTCTTTTTTCTTTTTCTCTATGTCATGGAGCTAAATACACGTTTATAACTTTATATACTTATGTATGTTCCCCTTGCTATGGGTACTGTACCTTTTAAGCAATAAAGAATATCTATCTATCTAATTATCATTGAATTGAGTCCATTCATGAAGGAATGTCAAGAAACCTTTCTTCTAGAGAATTCAGTTTCCCACGAAAAAGCTTTCCTGCTAAATTCCCTTGAATCTCGTCGTTTTTCGAGATATCCAAAAAAAACACTGAAAGTATTGGGGAAATTGATGAACACGAGTCAGATAAATGATGAACTGCAGAGATGAAAGTAGAGAGCATTCCCCTGTAGATGAAACTGCACACGTGTGACACTGATTCCTATTCCAGAGGGATCTAGTGATTAATCGTTTCAATTCTCCCTTTATTTTTTTACCATTACTTTTTCCCTCGTTTCTGCATCTACCACGTGTATTAGAGACAAAATGGCCAATTTACTTGTTCTCCCTCTTTTTCGTTCGACTAGACTCTCTTGAATCGTGTGGAATTCACAATGATTCCCACTTCATATGAAAATTAGAGTAGTAACCGGCAGCTGGCTCATTCCCCACCCAGTGATTTTTTGGATATAATTAGATTTTCGTGTATAGCAATGGGTGTAGATGTTGTGAAGGCATCTTTGTATTATTTTAACTGAGCAGACGGTATCAAAACAGATAAATACGACTGTTAGAAAATAGGTGAACATGACTTAGCGAAAAAAGGGGGGGGGGAGGGATTGAAATTGGTACTTTTTTCATTGAATTTTTGAGAACATCTCAGTAAATCATGGAGATATGCCCTTTTTGTCCTAAGACATTTTTATGGGGAATTTCAGGAGCTACAAAAAAAAGAATTCGGATACAAAAAGGCGTTGCTCCACAATTTACTGAGATATTCGAAAAAAAATAAATCTGAAAAACGTCAATTTTCTCTTTAAATGGAGAAAATGAGAATTATTCAACGTAAAAATGGAGAACTCTTGGGAATAAAGAGGAATTTTTTGCTAATGTTCTCTGAAGAAACTAGAATTCAGTGAAAAGACTTAATTGGAAATGCTTGTGAATAAATGAGACTATTTCACAATTTAAAAAACTGATATTCTGCAGTCTTTCTTTTTATAATTGCATTTTTCATTTTTCAGAATAATTTAATGGCAAAATGAAAATTAATGAAGAACTAGCGGAAATAAAAAGACATTTTGTGCTCATCTCCTCTCAAGAGACTCAAATTCAATGGAAACAGTTAAACGAGAATGCTTGCCAATAAATAACACTATTTCGTAATTTAAACATAATTTTTTGAAAAGGAAATTGAAACTAACAAATGTCAATTTTTTTTATAATCAACATTTTTCAAGTATCTCTTTAAATAATGGAGATACGCCCGTTTGCTGCAATCCTTTTCTGTAGAAAAACTCAAGAGCTGCAAAAAAAAAATTCGTAGTAAAAAAAAGACGTATGTCCACTATTTACAGAGGTGTTCTTAAAAAATGACAAAAAACGTCAATTTACTCATTAAATTAAGAAAAATGAGAAACTCTTGGGAATTAATGGAATTTTTGTTTTAATCTTCTTTCAAGAGATTAGAATTCAGTTCAAAAGTGTTAAACAAAAATGCTTGCAAATGAACGACATTATTTCACCGGCTCCGAAATAAACGAGGTGGAAATTTGATTAAGTTTATGCAGTTGATGCGGATTTATTTCCTCGCGAAGAAGAATACAGAAACTTAGATAAAAAAATAAAAAAAAGGAGACAAGTTTCTTCCTTGACACTTCAAGTGTTAGAGGGAAAGATATAAAAATGGCGTCAACAAGTCGAATCATTTACAGAGTTCAAGGTAAACACAATTTATCTCAAGAGACCTCGAGTACTGAAATTTTATCCACGTATACGAAACAACAATATTATTCATTTGAATAATGTAATGTACCGAAAAAAAAAAAAAAAAAAATCTTGAAATTCAACAATTGGCAGAGGGCCTCTTTTACATAAAAATTTACCAGGTCATTGCACACGTTTCACCATTTACTCATTTCAAATTCAATTGAATTTTTCCGTTATTCCATTTTATTTGAAAAAAAAAACACATTCACCATTTTCCACAAATGAATATTTGAAAACTAAAAAAAAAAAAAAAAAAGAAGAATCACTTCAAATGAAATTCGTGCAGACGTGGGAAATGGTTACCAAAAATAATCTCCACCATCTCGGATAGTTTGGCACAAGTTACTCGAGATATTTATCGTGAATATATTTCGTCACCCATGAGGCCATTAAAAACTCGTGTTTAATTGAATGAAAACGACAAAAAAAATACAACTCAGATTTTGAAAAATCGCAATTTTCAGAATTAATAATAACAATAATAATAATAATAACAATAAAATTAATCACAATAATGATAACAATAATAATAATCAGTTTTATTTTAATATTAGAGATTTTTCCGAATTCTCGAAATTATTTATAAAGAATTTTGAAATAAATTTTTTTTTTTTTCAAATTTTTTTTTTTCAAATTTTTTTTTCAATTATAGTAATAATGAAAGGGACGACTTAAATTTTCGTGAGAAAAATGAGACAAGTCTTTGATTAGAAATTGTAACTCACACTCGAGCATTAATCTTGGATGACACGAGACTGAATTCTTGAAAGTCCACGTCTGTCCAACAGCATCAGCGATTGACCTTGTATTGTGTGTATCACTTTTAAAAATAAGTATTGAATGACGAAATTTTCCTCAAAATAAATAATTAAAAAAGGATTTTTTTTCTTTTTTAATTACAGGAATAAATTGCAGGACTGTATAGATTGAGGGTTGATGACGTGTGTTGACGTAGAGATTAAATTAATGATAGTTGAATGAGGAAAATAGCTAACGTGCAGCCCTACTGTGCTTGACAATTAGGCCAGAGTCAACGTCTAATATCACATGATTAGTAGGTTAATGAAGGGGTTCATTATTGCAGTACAGAGGCATTACATGCTTCTAATTCTTTAATTAAAAATATTTTCTGTAAATTGGAGCAAAAATTATTCAACTCATTTTTCTTTATTATAGAGGGAAAAAATTATTTTTTCCCTGTAAAGTTTTTGAACAAATTCATTTGCTTTTGTTTTTTTTTTGAGGATATCTCGGAAGCTAAGTGAGATGGAGCAATTCTGCTCTGATTCGTCTTGTAGAAAATTTTGAGAGTTGAAAAAAAAATGCGAGCAAAATTGCTCTATCTCGTTTAGTTTTTGAGATATTCTCAAAAAAGTGATAATGGAGTTCAATTCGGGAAAATTCCAGAAAATGTTTGGAAAAGCTCAACAAATGCTGAATTGGGCGAAAAATCCTAATTTTCAAATATTATGTGGGCGGACAAAATTAGATTTGGGAAAATCTTAAAAAATTGTGGAAAATCCGAGAAAATTTCGGAAAATTCGAAATTGGGGAAACATACCGATTCTCAGATACAATGTGAGCAAAGAAAGATTGCTAGAGTTTAATTGGGAAGAATCCTAAAAAACTATGGAAAATTCGGGAAAACTTTGGAAAATCCGGCAATATTTCAGATTGTGGAAAAATTGTGATTTTCATATACCATGTAGAGTAAAAAAAGATTGCTAGAGTTCAATTTTGAAAAATCCCAGAAAGTTCGAAAAATCCGGAAAACTCCGGAATATTTCAGAACATCTTAGATTCGGAAAAAAATCCTCATACCATGTGAACAAAGGAAGGTTGCCTAAGGTCAATTCGGGTAAATCCTACAAAATTGTAGAAAATTTCGGAAAATCCTGGAAAATTCTAAAATGAGGAAAAAAATCCTGTTTTAAAAAAAATATAATTGTAGTTTATTGATAATATAATTGTAATTTATTATTTTCTTGCAATCAACAAAACTATTTTATTATGTTAAAATTAATTATTAAAATAGCAAGAAGTGTTCGCAGGTCCCCCCCCCCCCTCTCTTAAAATCGATTTGTCTCAAAATTTTATACTTGTGAAAAAAATCAGAATATTCTTTCAAAAAACAGAAACTTATCTGAAGATTACAAGAAAAACACTTTTAATACTTATTTTGTTCCTTCTAAGTGCTTTCATTCCAATTAGTCTTTTCAGCTCAAGGTCAGTCACTAAAAAAACATGAAGCATTAAAGTTCGTTGAATCAACTAATTCTCATTGTCTCAGAAAATTTGACCCGTCTGAGAGTAATTACATCAGCCAAAGGAAAAGCCTCTGGCTAAACTTTCTAACGCGTTGAGATTAGGGTTTCTCTTACGATAATAAAATTAAGGTGAAAAAAAAGGATCACAACTGCGAGAAAAAAAAAGAAATGTAATTTACAACAAAAAAAAAGAGTTGTTGAGAAATGATGACGATTTTCTTGATCCATAACTGTATGAATTGAGGCCAAAAAAAAGTTAGAGAGAGTTATTCATCAATTCATGTGTGTGTGGGTCATTCGACCCAGCTTTATAGTAACGATCTTCGAAATCCCAAAAACTCGATTTATTGGAGAGTTTCCTGAACGAAATACTTTATTCATGACATGAGTATCCGGGTGGAAATGAAATTTTTCTATTTTTTGAATCAACATTTGGGTCAGGAGTGGAGTAACACAAATGTAAATCATCTGTTCCGTTTTTTTTTTTTTTTTTTTTTTTCAATAAAAAAAGGAAATAAAGTGGAAAAAAATCAGGAAAAACATAAATTAACATTTTACATGAGTGAAGCGGTCAATGCACGATGAAACAATGGAGGCAAAGCGATACTGCCTGTAAAGGGAAAAATGCAGAGTCTGGTCAGACACACTGCGTCTGCTGTAGTCAGTGATTTATCACTTGTGGCAGAGCAACCATGAATTTCATACGCACTTCCATGTCTTCACACGTTTCCGGGACACACGGGGATTTACACCGGTTGTTATTGCACGCAATTTCATTTGCATATTCAAAGAAAATCACGGAGCTATGAAAATATTCTGGAATTTTTTAAGAATTTTTTGATGAATAAAAACGGAAATTTGAAGGGAAAATCTCAAAATTGGGAAAAAATCAAACTTGGGAAAAAAAATTGAAAGAAAAAACTCAAATTTGGAGAAAAACTCAAATCTCCAAAAAAAACTCAAATTTGTGAAAAAAACTACTGACACTTGAAAAAAAAAAAATTAATTTGAAAAAAACTCAAATTTTAAGAAAACTCAAATCTGAGAAAAGCTTGAATTTAAAGAAAAACTCGAATTTGGAAAAAAACTCGAAACTAGATATCTTTTCCATCTCAAATTTCTTCAGCTCTTCAATAGAATAATCCAAAAAAAAAATCTATCGCCCACAATTTCCCGAGAATCTTCATTTCCCCATTATTCAATTAATGAAAATTCTCATCTCACGAATAAACATTAAACTCCGTTTATTTGGTTCGATTCATCACAAAGACGAGGTCAGTTAACTGTGACGATTGGAGAATGACGGGATGTGAGTACGTAGAAGCATTCAGTATGGCTGTTAGCCAGTTTGACAGACTGCGTAATGAAACCACTGAAATTGTCCTTCGCTAAAGCAAATTCACTCTCGAATCACCAGTGATGGCAGTGGAGCAGATAATTTATTGCATTGTCACATTGCGTATATATATCTACAAAAAAGGTCATTAGAATTTCGTTGAATTATTTGCCCTTTTTTTTGTTGCAGAAATGATTGTCCGATGTAATATTCCATAAATTGTTTGGATTAACTCTTTTTCCGATTCCTATAAAAATAACGAGAGCCATTCAGATATCGAGCCCTGCAGCTATCAGAATATACTCTAGTACTTCTCCAACAAATGCCCAAAAAAAGACAGAACATTTGTTTCATCTGTGACTCTTCACTGCTCTTTTTCCATCAATTAAGCTAGTATCCCAGCGAACTCGAGTACACTTGACCCCTTATTTTTTTGATGCTTTATCGAAGATGATATTTTTTTACATTTTTCTGAATTTTCTAATAATTTTTGCCCGTGTAATTTAAGAGATATGAATTATCAATGTTACTGAAAATAGTGCTGATGGGGACGAAACGCCTTAAATCGGACAGAAATAACGAAATTACTAAAAAACCACACAGTTGACCCATTATTTGAAAACAATTGGCGAAGATAGCAGCATTTTAACTAAATAATAGAAGAAAAAAATATTCAATTCACCGTATAGTTATTGAGAAATTTTAATTAGAAGGTAATCGTAACTATTTACCTCTCTCTCTATCTCATGCATGTGATAGAAGATTAATGTAAAAAAAATTCGAGAAAAAAAAATTATATTCACAAGCTGAAGATATGACTTTCGAATAGTTTAGTCACTTTTTCGGGCAAATTAAAGCACGTTTTCTCAAATTATCAGCAAGTAATTGGAGATTGACCTATAAATTTTCATTTTTTTCTCTGTTTTATCGATCGAACTGTGGGATAATACCTTTAAGGAAATGTCTTCAGAGACTTGGTTGGAACCTCGGCCATCGAGTTTCCGGTAATTCATCAAAAGGCTTTTTTTAGTAGCTCATAAAATTCCGGCATTTCCCTCCGGAAAAAAAAAAACCAACGCATAATTTTTTTTCATCATTCCCTTTTTATTTATCAAGAAATCTCCTCTGAAGCCCATAAAATTTCCTACAAAAAAGGCCTCTCAATGTTTCACCATAAATTCATGCATCTCAAAGATATTCAAGTCATAAAACATAGAAAATTGAAGTTTTTTATGGGAAAATTAATGAATCGATTCTGGAATAATCTTCACATTGGAAAATATGAGAAAAAAAATGATGAAAGTTTTGAAAAGTGTCAGAATTTTTTTTCCTTATCGAAACTTGAAGAGTTTCAACTTCAATTTGAAGTCCAACATGATTTTGATGAACTTATTTCATTTGGATTAAAAAAAAAAAAAACTTTCTCCAACAAAACTCATTTACACTGAGTCTCAATTTCACAGTCTGATGATGCCAAAATTAAGAGCAACTGAGTTTGTGGGGTGTTAATAATGGTCAGGTTTAACGCGCGTAATTCAAAATTCACTGAAGAGTGTGATAACTCGATTCAATGACAAAGAAGGGAAATTAATTAATTAATTCATGTGAGAGAATTGAATTAAGAGATGAATGAAGAGAAAACCTTGAAAACATCAGTTTTTGTGATTGTCTTCTTTGCTAAAATGAAGTAGAGCGATAAGAACGATTATTACGAAAGTTTCACTTACTCAACAAATGAAATTCAATTATCTCCTTTGTCCTTCTGAAAGATAGAAGAAATTAAACAATTTTCAAATTTGAAGATATTTTGGAAAATAACAAATTGGGAAATATAATTGATTTTTCTGAAACCAAGTGTGCAAAAAACGATTGCCGGAGTTCAATTTTGAAAAAAATTTTTTAAAAAATTGAAAATCCCAAATTGGGAATTATGATTGATTTTCTCTCCTCTCTAACGCTGATTTTATTTTCTCATTTTCCAGATTCACCTCTGAGAACTGCAGCTGCAAATAACCTCTTGAAAAAGATAAATAAAAGATTATTATCTCACTTCAATTGAACATACTGATGAAAAATTGTATTTAATTTTATTTCAATTCTCCTGCCTCAGGATATTACAAAAGACCATGAAAAGGATAAAACGTGTGTTGACTCAACGAAAAACTTTTCACCGTGTGTGAGATATACGTAGGCGAAATGAAAGTTCAAAGACGAGAGAAAAAAAAAAGAGTAGTATAAAAGTGCAGTGGTGGATTCCCAGAGGTTTCTTCAAGGCAAAGTTAGATACTGGTTACAGATAGGGTGAGACTGGAGAAGAGACAAAGAAAAGAGCCCAAGGGGCTGGACATACAGTTACAATTCTACTGGGACAGAAAGGAAGATGGTGACGTGAAGAATTGTGATAAGAGTAGTAGAAGAAAAAGGGCAGAGGTTGAGGAAGAGGAAGACGATGAAGAAGCAAATGTGTTTATTAGATTAGTTAAAATTAACTTTTTTTTTTCGTGTAAAAAATGATGGAAATTAATTATGAAATGGTTAATTTTACCACAGAATTTAGTAGTGATTGGACTAATTATGATTCGACAATTATTTCGTTACGGGATAAGAGTAATTTAACACTTGAGTGTAATGCTGAATTGAATGATGGTGCACTGTTCGAATTTATTACTAATGGCATATTACTCAATCTCGTTGGTCTATTTGGACTGTTTGGGAATATTATCTCTATGATTATTCTATCGAGGCCACAAATGAAGTCCTCAATAAATTATCTACTCATTGGATTGGCCAGGTGTGATACTGTTCTGATTATCACTTCGGTAAGTTGGTTTTTTGAATTTTTAGATGAATTATTATTTTTTGACATTCTTTTTACATTATGAAAATTACGAGAAATTGAGAAAAATAGTTGAGATAGAATTCTTCTGATGAGTTATTTGAAAAGCTGCAGAAATTCCCGTTGGAAAACATGAAAATTCGAATTTTTCAGGGGAAAATTGGAGGAAACTTTTTTTTTGAAAATCGGCCCTCGTGGCTTCTCCCAAATTTTCTTTTCTTTCTTTTTTCATCTACTGATTAAATTGTTGTGAGATTTTCAAATTATTAAAAGAAATTTTAAAATTGCACTTATTTCTCATGAATTTTGGAATCAGCCCTTCTTCTCTGCAATCCATTAGGAAATTCCTTTTCCAAGTCCATTTTGTTTCTCCTCTAACTTTGTTTTTGAGAATCTTTAAAAAGAAAACGGCGATCAGAGAAATGGCAGATTTTTGAACAAAAAATATTCAAACTAATGGTCGGAGAAAAAACTTCAATAAAATTGGAGGAAAATTTTATGAAATTAAAAAAATTAACTTCTTTGGGGATATCTACGGTTTCATTGGTCGGAGATACTCGCCATCAATTTAAAAGGTTTAAACAAAAAATTTCATCAATTTTTGAGGTATTTATGCGACAAACACTGATTTTCATGAAAGTACTCATGAATACCTTGAAAATGGATAATTGAAAGGGAAAAATGATATCAATCGATGGAAAGTGAGAAAAATCGAAAACGGAAAGGATTATCGGGGTTTAAGAATCTTGGAAAATTCTGGAAAGTCCCGGAAAATCCCGAATTGGAAGAAAATTCTGTTTTTTTAGAAAACATGTAGACAAAGAAAGGTTGTCAGTGTTCAATCCAAGAAAATCCCAAATTGGGGAAAAAATCCCCATTTCTTTAAGCCCTTACCCCGACTAGAAATTTTGATCCGGGTCTCATCTGGACCTCATCAGGCTGGCCTGACTCCAGACGTCAGGCCCTCGCTTGGATGCCTTATCCGGTCCACGTCTGGATTGTAACGCGCTCGTCAAGTCAGGGCCTGACTTGGATCGCCATCTCAGGACCGGATGAGGCAATCCAGATGAGTGCCGGATGAGAAATTCCATACATGATCCAAAAGACTTTAATCATTAATTAATCAACGCAATAACAAAAAATATATTATTTATTCACTTTCAAGTGATTGATCGTTATATTCGCACGTGAGATGACATTTTTTCACTGAAATTAGAGATTTAAAATTAGGAAATTAGCTTGCACCTGGGTGGACTCGATCCCAGAACCTTCTACACACTAAGCTGACCCGCTAACCACTTGACTACAGTTCAGTTATAGCATCTGTCAGTCTGATCATTCACATAAACTTCTTCCATAGGGATATTAATAATTTCCAGAATTAGATCATAAATCTGTGGGGGACTCAGAATGATTCATGAGTTGTTTATGATAAAGTTAATAAAGATTAATAAACGTCCGGGGAACCTGATATGGTCCTGATCATTTCCGGATCAAGATAAATTGATCGGACTTAGAGTTTTTCATAATTCCCGATCAGATTCCCCAGATCCGGGAGATGACAGGGCCAGAGCAGGCCAGGTCCTATTAGAGTTAGCGTTCTCTCTAAAATTCTCTGATCAGGCTATCCTGATATAATACTCATCAAGGCCATCTTTGATCGGGCCTGCCCATGCTATAACGGATCTGGATTTGATCAGGCGTGCTCATGCTATACCAAATCAGTATAGCCATACCCACTCCGGATCTAGATTTGATCAGGTCTGCCTATCTTATACCTCATCATGATAGCCATATTCACTCCAGATCAGGACTCGATCAGGGGTGCCCATGCTATACTGGATCAGGATAGTCATACTCATTCCGGATCAGGATCTGATCAGGCGCGCACGGGTTATACCGGATCAAGATAGCCATACTCATCCCGGATCCAGACTTGATCGAACGCAGCCACGGCATGCCTGATCAGGATAACCGTATTCATTCTGGATCCGTACCAAGTGTGACAGCAGGCGTGCCGGATAAAATTTCTAGTCGGGTACTAGACCCAAAAAAATAGAATTTTCCAACAAAAAAAAATCAGAAACATTTATTCCGACACATGTTTTCCACCGAAAATTTCCCCAGCTTTCCAATGGAATAATCAAAAAAAAATCATCTCTCACCATTTCATCAAAATCCTAATTTTATCCCTCTTCCCCCAATTTTTCCATGTCTAGTATTGATCCTATTACTCAAGAATGTTTCCTCAAAGAGAAACTATGTAGTGTACTCAATGGAAGAAACAGAAAAAGATGTAAATAGAAAATTTTCGATTGTCCAACAATGTTGTCAGAGCCATTCCGAATGTTTTCCCTCATTCAAAGAAAATGAAAAAACCACAAAGCATTCCTCACATACCCATGACATCTCACTCAAGATTTGATGTTTTTCCCCCTTTTTTTCCCTCACAATGTTCAGATAGAAAAGAGTGACTTGACGCATCCGTTAAATCAGTAACGTGAAAATTTATCGGAAATATATTTTATCGAGGTCGAGACAATATTTAAGAATCGAAAGTTTCCAGAGAAAAAGTTTTCAAAATTGTTCTCTTTCACCCATTTTTTCGTCTCGTGCTATCCATCATTTTTCATAAAGAAAAAAACAAATCCTACATCAACACCGATATCGAGACTTTCCTTCCCAGAAAAGAAAAACCTCGACAATTTTTTTTTATTTCCAATAATAAATGGGCATAATATTAGAACCAGGAGAATAGAATCATCTGTCTCTCTTTCTCTCTAAATCGGGGGAATCAATCTTGGGGAATTTCCGCAGTGTCTGTCTTCGATTTTGATATATTTCATAAAAACCCAATGATCAAGTCAAATTAATCCCACTCCCCTTCCGAAACTTTTTATTCACTTGCCCAAAAAGAAAAAAAAGAGAATAATCTCGAGGAAAATTTCCATTTTCTTACTGACTTCTTTTTTCTTCTTTACTTCTAAATATAAATATAATAATGAAGAAATTGATGTTGAACAGGTGCTGATACATGGATTACCAGCAATTTATGCATACACTGGACTACTTTTTGACTATAAATTTTGTGTATTTCCACAAATTGTGAGATACTTGTATCCACTTTCTTGCATGGCACAAATGGTAACTGTTTACTTGACACTTACTGTAACAATGGAGCGTTATGTTGCTGTGTGTCATCCACTACGTGCAAGGGCATTTTGCACTTATGGAAGAGCAAGAATTGCAGTACTTTGTATCGTCATTGTATCAATTATTTACAATATGCCAAAGTGAGTTTTTTATTATATAATTAAGAAAAAAAAATATCATCGGCTTAGAGTGAAAGGGGCGTAAGTGCCATTTTTCCCGATTTTTTTCTTCAAAATATCAAAAAGGCGTATCTCCTCTATTATTGCTCCAATAGGCTTTCCAAAGCCTCTTACGCAATATTAGTAAAAAAATTTTTTTAAATAACATATAGGCGTAAGTACCACCGACTAATAACAAAGGGGCGTAAGTGCCGGAGATACGCCTCTTTGTTTTTAGTGTTTTCATTAAATTTTCTCTAATCATCGGGAAAAAATTGAAAACAAAGTGGCTTAAGTGCCAAAATTCGGATGAAAAATCCTAAAAACAAAAGGACATAACTCCAAATATTCTCATGAGATAACGGAAATTAGAAAAACAAAGAGGCGTAAGTGTGGAGATACGTCCCTTTTATTTTAAAATTGGTAGCTACGCCACTTTGTTATTTCAATTTTCAATTATCCAAATAATGTTCCAGAGGCCATAAAAAACATTTTGGAGTGATAAGTGGACATACGCCCCTTTCACACCAGAATTTCGTGTTTTTGGCACTTACGCCCCTTTCACTCTAAGGTGACGATATTTTTGTCATTATTTTGAATGGAATATCTCAGTAAATAATGGAGATACACCCTTTCTATTCAAGGATTTGTGGTTGTCGAGAATTTCAAGAGCTACAAAAGTGTCTTGAGGCAAAAATATCTCCCATTATTTACAGAGATATTTGGGAAAGAAGCAATAGTGAAGAGATAAAACGAAGAATCCATTGCAATTTATTTTTTCTTTGGAAATATCTCGATGAATGATGAAGATACGCCCTTTTTGCCTCGAGACATTTTTGTAGGGAATTTGAAGAGCTACAGAAATGGATGAGAAGAAAAAGGGTATATCTCCATTATATGCCCTTCGAAAAAAAAAGCATTATTCAATAGATAAAACAAAGAATCCATTACAATTTATTTTATTTTCTTAATATTTCGACGAATATTGGAGATGCACCCTCTTTGCCTCAAGACATTTTTGTAGGGAATTTGAAGAGCTACAAAAATAGATGAGAAAAAAAGGGCGTATCTTCATTATTTTGGAAATATCTCCGAAATTAATGGAGATGGAGATACGCCATTTATTATCTTAAGATATTTTTGTCGAGAATTTGAAGAGCTACAAAAATGTCCTAGGGCAAAAAAGGGCGTATCTTCATTATTTATCGATATATTCACAAAAAAGAGGGGAAAATGAAGGAGAAGATACGCCCTTTTTATCCTAATCTACTTCTGTAGTGAATTTCGAGAGTTATTAAATAGTTTTGGGGCAAAAGGGCGTATCTCCCTTATTTATTGAAATATTCCCAAAAAAAAGAAAGACAAAAATGAAATTATTCCATTTTTTTTTAGAATATCTCAGTCAATGGCGAAGATACGCCCTTTTTATTCTCATCTCCTTTTGTAGAGAATTTGAAGAGCTACAGAAATGGATAAAGGCAAAAAGGGGGTATTTCCATTATTTATCAAGATATTCTTTAGAAAAAGATGAAAAAATTGTTACTAAATAAATTTGATTAATTTCATCGTTTAATTTCATTGATTTTCTATTGTTCAAGGTTCTGGGAGGTGGACCTTGAGGAGGAAATCCACTGGAAATACAATGTCACTGTTTACTGTGTTGTGCCAGCTATATTACGATCGAGTGATCTTTATATTACGATTTATGTCAATTGGATGTACTTCTTTGTATATTACGCCTTTCCATTCGTTGCACTCGTCGTATTCAATGTCGCAATTTATCGAAGGGTAAGTTGCCTTTTTTTAATTAAGGTAGTATCTCAGAGGACGGTCGATAAAACAGGAACAAAATAAGAGGATTTGTAGATGAGTTTCCAATTAATTGCTGATAATTCAGGAAAAAGTGCTTTAATTTAGCTGGAAATAAAAAAAAAAAAAAAAAATTTAACTGGAGAAGTGATTAAACTATTCGAAAGTCATATTTTCAGCTTGTGAATATAATTTTTTTTTTGTTTCTTGAATTTCTACATTATTAATCTCCTATCACATGCATGGGATAGAGAGAGAGAGAGGCAAATAGTTACGACTACCTTCTAATTAACATTTCTCAATAACTATTCGATGAATTGAATATTTTTTTCTTCTATTATTCAGTTAAAATGCTATTCTCTTCGCCAATTATTTTTTTATAATGGGTTAACTATGTAGTTTTTCTAGTAATTTCGTTATTTCTGTCCGATTTAAGGAAAGGGGGGGGGGGGGGGGGGGTAAGAGCGGTGAAAAAAAAAGCATATTTTCAAGAATTTTTTCAGACGATCCAGGTAATGCTGGTTTATTTGATTAACTTCCATATAATAATATAACATCTGAACTATGTTCTCCCAAATTTTCATCGCAAAACATTGATAAATAAGCTGTTGGCAGCAAATCTCCGCAGGCGCCTCAAAAAAAAGTGGTTTTGTGGTGTACACTAAAACTCTTCACCGGATCATCAGAAACGAAAAAATCCAAATGGATTGATTAGGTAAGATATTTCACGTGGTAATGTACTCGAGTTTTTTTTTAAATTGATTTCTGAATTTTTGGTAGTACTTGGAAGTCAAAAATGCGATTTTTGCTTGAAAAAATCCGGTATGGCTATTTGCGCCATAATATCCCAAAACAATTCCAGAAAAAATATTGGATATTCCTGAACCGGGAGTCGAACCCAGGATCTTCCGATGTCGCGTCGGGCGCTCTCCCGATTGAGCTATCCAGTGATATACCAATTTCCATTCGAATTGCCTTGAAAAGTCGCTCACTCAGTACATACCCCCACCTCTGCCCATCCTGCAGTAATTTAAATTAAATTTAATCATATTTTTGGCATATAACTGAGTATCCGTGACTTTAATATGGCGTAAATAGTCATACCCAAAAAATCAACTAATTTGTTACTCTAAAATAACAAATAATTATAAAAAAAGAAAAAACTCGACGACATTACCTCGAGAAACATCTAAGCTCATCAACGCACTTGGATTTTCCCGTTTCTGTTGACCCAGCGACGAGTTCTAGTGTTCACCGGTTTTTTTGGAGGTGCCTGCGGATATTTACTGGCAATAGCTCATTTATCAATATTTTGCATTGGAAATTTCGAAAAATATAGTTCATATGTTGTATTGTTATATAGAAGTTCATTGAATAAACCAACGTTAACTGTATCGTCTAAGAAAATTCTTGAAAATAGGCTTTTTTTTCTCGACTACCAAAACCCTACCCCCCCCCCCCCCTTAAGGCGTTTCATTCCCACCACTGCTATTTTCAGTAACTTTGATAATTCATGTCTCATAAACTGCACGGACAAAAATTATGAAAAAATTCAGAAAAATGTTGAAAAAATATCATCTTTGATACAGCATCAAAAAATAAGGGGTCAACTGTAATCAAGTTCGCTTGGATACTATCCTAATGCATTATGTCTAGGAAAGCCGCAAGATCCTGATCGTTCGCTGAGATATAATAATTATGTACTCGGTGAATTTATCCTAGTAATTTTGAAGGCCATTAAGAAAGTTCACTGCGGTAAAAACCGTTGAATGGTCCGTTTAATCTTCACGGGAGAAGGAAAATTGTGTTATGATGAAACAAGATTGGAGGAAAAGTTTTAACCCAATTTCCACTCGTTTTTTCTTGAAGAAAAAGGAAATGAGGAGAGATAGAAATTGACGAATGATGATGGCGTTTATGTATTAGAGGAAAAGTGGAGATTTTCAATGAAGTAGTGAGAAATGGAATTTTTTAAATCGATCCCATTGAAAAACTGAGGAATATTCCGGTGAAAAATTTTTGTTGGGAATTTTTTTATTTTTTGGATATTTGAATTTTTTCAATTTTTTCGAGAATATCTTTGGTTCTATTTGTCGTAATGACTTGGGGTCGGTTTTCAGTGAAAAGTGGAAATTTTGAAAATCAGAAACAGTGAAAATTTTCAAGTTTTCTCTCAAAACGTAAGATTTTCAAAATGATAAAAAAAATTAATTTTTACATACTTCACAATCGAAATTTCTTCAGATTTTCAATGGAATCACGAGAAAACATTCATCTCAAATATTTTCCTTAATTTCTCGCAATTCCCATAATATAAAAAATCGTAAATTCTCAGAATCCTCTGGAATATCCTAATTTCGTTATAAATAAAAAGTATAACTAGACTCTAATAAAAAAAATCTAGTTACGATTATCTCACCACAAAAGCTGGTTTTATATAATAAAAGAGAAAAATTCCAGAGGGAAATAATAATTCTTCCCCTTTATTTCCCTGTCCTCCTTCTGCAATTCTTTTATCATGAAAAAATATCACAACTGGGTCTCTCCATATACAGCAACTGGCTTGTTTTCAATTTCCCAAGTGGTCCATAGGGGCTTTTCTTGTAATCACAACAGGTGAAATCCCTTCCGACACCCTGGCACTTCCAATAGCCATTCATCTAGGCCTTTTTATCCGTCAATATATTTTCTAAAGAAGCGGTCTATTCATCCGGCACTAGCACCTTTTCTCCCCTTTTCCTCGAGCACAAATGCCGCAATTAGAAATCAATAAAAGTAAAGTAGTGGAAATTGACCTTTTTTTTTTAGTTAAGGTAGTATACCAGAGTGCAGTCGATAAAACGGAAGAAAATGAGAATTTGTACATTAGTTTCCAATTAATTGCTAATAACCCGGGAAAACGTGCGTTAATTCACCCGAAGAGGTCATTGAACTATTCGAAAGTCATATCTTCAGCTTGTGAATAATTCGAAAAAATCATTCTGTTGAATCTATTATCTTCCAAAATTTCTCCCGAAACGGCACCTCTACAAAAAAATCTGTAAAAATTCACCAAAAATAGAAATATATCAGAGCAGCTCTTCAAATTTTTTCAGATTTCTTTGTAACGTCCTGCACTCCGAAAAAATAATTATATATTTTTCAAAAATTTTCTCTTTAATAAAATCATTTTCCTCCAGAATTTCTCACGGAAAGGCACCTTTACAGTCAAATCTTGAAAAAATCACCAACAATTTAGACATGCCAGAGCATCTTTTCAAATTTTTTGCGATTTTTCCATGAAGTCCTTGGCTCCGGAAAAAATCTTCATATATTTTTCCAAAACTTCTCTTTATTAAATCAATTTTTCCCCAGAATTTTTTCCAGAAAGAAGTCCTTCTAGAAAAAATCTGAAAAAATTCAACAATAATGCAGACATATTGGGGCATTTTCTTAATTTTTTCCCCGATTTTTTTTTATCACAGCCATGAGATAGAGAAAGAGGCGAATAGTTACGACTATCTTCTAATTAGAATTTCTCAATAACTATACGTTGAATTAAATATTTTTTTCTTCCATTATTTAGTTAAAATGTTGTTTTCTTCGCCAATAGTTTTTAAATAATGGGTCAACCGTGTAGTTTTTTAGTGATTTCGTTATTTCTGTCCGATTTAGAGCGTTTCATCCCCGCCCCCACTATTTCCAGTAACTTTAATAATTCATATTTCATAAACCACACGAAAAAAGAATTATGAAAAAATTCAAAAAAATGTAGAAAAATATCATCTTTGATATGGCATCAAAAAAATAAGGGGCTAACTGTACTCGAGTTCCCTGGGATACTATCTTAACGTAAAAAATTGCCGTAAAGCAGTATTATTATTTGTTGTCGCTCCAGCAGTTGCCCCAAAATGTCATCGTTGCACCACAGACACTACTAACTCTTAGTCAGAAGCAAAGTGGAGGGAGGAGTAAGGGTATATACCCCACGTAGGGGCACTTTGGCAACATATTTTTCTCACCCTCCGTCTTCCTCTTCCAACCCCCCCCCCCCCCCCTTCTCTACACCCCCGCAAACAGGCGCCAGTGCCCGTAGCGCTTTACGTCAAAAAGTGTAATGGTGAGCCAAGAAAAATAATAAAAAAAGGAGGAAAAGAAAAGAGTTCTGCATCGATACTCCAGAGAGAACACAGTAAACTCATTTTCATTCAATTCTTTCATATGGAAAAAAAAAGAGTTAGAAAGAAAAAGATAAGAATAGAATTTTTTTCCTGGAGTTAAAGTTCAAAAGTAATCTTGAAATTGTCTGGGACAAGAATAAAAATAATTCATTCAGATCATCGTTCTATTTTTATCTCTCAGGAAAAATGGAATTTTTTTGGAAAGATTATTCACGAGAATTTCAAGTAAATTAATAAAATTTAGGGGAAAGTGGGGTAAAATGGGGAGTTCAATGAAATGATGAGAGATGACTTTTTTTTGATGATTCCATCGAAAAAATGAGACAATTTGAGGTGAACAACACCTTTTAGTTGTCAGAAATGATTTTTTTAGGAATTTTTTTAAAAATAAACAATTTTTCTTTACAAAAATGAAGTTTTTAGACTAATTGATTCGATTTGATCAATTTTTTCGGAATATCTAGGAAACTAAGTGAGATAAGGCGATTTAGCCCTAATTCATTTCCGTAGAAAATTATAAGAGCTACAAAAGAAGATTAGGACAAAATAGATCTATCTGACTCAGTTTTCGAGATATTCTCAAAGAACTGATGATAATCATTAAAATATAGGGAAAAATGCGGTAAAATGAGAATTTGAATCAATTTCTTTAAGACCGAATTTTTTTCGATGATTCCATTGAAAAACTGAGGAAATTTTAGATGTGGAAAAGATGTGGAAAAATTATTTTTCTTTAGTTGTGTTGAAAATTCAAATTTTTTTAACAAAAATAGAATTTCGAAAAAAATCTCAAAAATGAAGTTGAACATAGGTTTTCCAGCTGAAATTTCCTGAACTTCATCATATCATCAATTCCTCAATTCCTCAAAAAGTAGTAAAATACAATTTTTTTTTAGTTTTTCGAAAATTTCAATTTTTTCAGAGAATAAATTTTTTTAAAAATTCTCAAAAATGAATTCTGAAATATATTTTCCATTTCAAATTCTCTCAGCTTTTCAACTTCGAATCATAAAAAAAACGTAAATTTCAAATTTCTTCCCCAATTTCCATAATATTAAGACATTAAAATCTTCACCCAACAATTTATTAATAAAAATTCTTAAATTTTAATTTTCAGGTTCGAAAAGCAAATCGAGATCTCCAACAACTGTCTCGTCACCAGCGCCGTGAAATAAATTTAGCGACAATGCTTCTTTGCGTAGTAATAGTATTCATCGTATGTAATGTACTTCCATTAGCATCAAATGTATTTGAAAAATTCAAAGTACTACCACCAGGTTGGTTAGTGCAATCCGGTAATCTTCTAGTTACAATAAACAGCAGTATTAATTTTATAGTTTACGTTATATTTGGTAGGAATTTTAAGCGCTTATTTATTCGATTATTCTGTAGTTCCAAGTTCTTTGGTGCTGGTAGAGATAGTCCAGAATTTCAGACAAACGATGAATCAGTCGTCACTAATATGACTAACATTGAATTGAGAAATTCGATACGCAGATGTAATTTGCATCGTTCAAGTACGACTATTCATAGGAATAATAATGTACATTTGAATGGAAGCTTGAGGCAAAGCGTCAAAATATTGAATAGACCAGCTAGTCCAGGCCCCTGCGTCTATTATCCTGCAAGAAGCCCAGTTAGAAGCCCAAGTCTATCAAGATCTTATGTTAATAATGGGTGGAACAATAAAGACACTATCGAAACAAATTATCTCAATAATAATCAATAAGTTATATTTAATATCGCGAAAGTGTTTTGAAAAGGACTTGCCCTTTTTATCATTGAAAAAAAAAAGATCGAAATTCTTTAGGCGAATTGATTTGATTAAAATCACAAGTTTTTTCAGAATGTCTCGGAAACTAAGCGAAATAGAGCGATTTTCCCCCGGAATTTTGTTTTTTGTAGAGAATTTCAGGACTTTTTAAAATTAATTAGGATCAAAGAAATCAGTTCTATTTCCCTATTTGAAATTATCCAGAATTTTGCAAATTATTTTGAAAATAAGTTTCGATTTTTGCTTATTTGATTTATTAACAATCAGTTATATTTCCCTATTTTTCTATCTTGCTTAGATTCTGAAATATTCTCGAAAAACTATTGGTAACAAAAATCGATTAAGAATAAGTTGATTTTTCTGCTAACAGTTTTTTGAGAATATCTCAGAAACTAAGTGAGATAGGGAAGCTTTTGTGAAGACCTTTTTTGTAGCTCTCGAAATTCTCTACAAAAGCAGATTAAAGCAGAATCGCCCTATCTCGCTTATTTTCCGAGAAATGTTATTAAAAAACTGCTATCGAAATGGAATCAATTTCTCTGAACACTTCAGATTCTTGAGGAAAAACTGTTTTTTCATGAAGAAACTTTAGGAATTTTTATTTTTATCAACTCCTTGAGTTCTTTACTGAACTCGTATCGAAGTTCTTCTTCCGTAAACTCTGAATTAGCAAAAATTGGGAAAAAGCGGAGGGCAAAAAAAAAAGACTAAAGAGGGACTTTCGAGGGTAAAATTGAAGACTTTTACCGCAGTTGTCACGTAGTTGAGACTTTGTGTGGATAAAATCCGATTTCATATTATAAGACAAGTCGGGAGATCCAGCCCCGAGGTAAGACCACACCTACGAGAAAACTTTTCAGTTCTTTATCTCATATGGGACATATTTTTCTTTTCCATTGTGAGAAAACTCTGATAATACAAATTCTGGAAAATCTAAAATTGAGTAAAAAAATAAAGATTTTTTCCCGATTTCGGATTTTTTGAGAAAGTCTCCAAAATTTAAATTTCAGAAAGTTCTGAAGAATTCTTCAAAAAAATCCATATTGGGGGAAAATCTGGATTTATCTCGAATTTTAAATTTTTCAGTAAAATTCCGGAAAACTCAATTTTGGAAAATTCGGAAAAATTCCTGGAAAATCTCAAAAAAAATCCCAAACTTGGAAAAATCAGGATTTTTCCCCAATTTTGAATTTTTCGGAAAATTCGGAAAAATTCCTAAAAAATCCCATATTGAGAAAAATCTAGATTTTTTCCACAATTCGGAAATTTCTGAGATTTTTTAGAGTTCTCCCAAATTTGTTTTGTTTTTTTTTAAATCAGCATTTTTCTCCAAATTAGAATTTTCCACGAATATCCCGGAAAATTCAATTTTGGTAAGTTTTTAAAAAATCCCAAATTTGGAAAACCAAATAAGGATTTTTCTCCAATTTGGTGTTTTCTAGGATTTCTCAGAATTTTCCAGAATCGTTCCAAATTGAACTGCGGCAAGCTTTCGTCGTCAATATCATTTTTAAAGAATCAAGATTGTTTCCCCAATGAAAACAATAAAATTTACCTACTGATAATCATGAAAATCGTCATGCACATCTGCAAATGAGAGAATGAGAAATTAATTCTAATTTCCCTTTTTTTTTATGAAGTGAATCCTTTCATTTGAATTACGACTGATTATTTCTCATTCACTTCACAACTATAAATATTTAAGATAATTTGTAAATAAGAGTGAATAAATTTGATTTTGTAAATTTTGCGAGAAAAATAACGTTTTATTAATTACTATTCTTTTTTATACGATATAATTGTAATATAAAACTCGACGATTTGTGTACAGAAATTAAGGAACAAGTAAAGAGTGGAAAAAAAAATTACCTCGAAGTTTTCATGTGATAATAGAGAATCGAATTAAGGAAAGTAATGTCACCGAATATGTAAAGGATTTTTTTTCTCTTTGTAATTCCACAATTAATTGAAGAGAATTGATAATTAGTCTCTTAAAATTCTCAAGTATTAAGTTCCTGACACAAATACTCGTGTATTAAATATTCATCAAAAATGATAATCAAACATGTACCTCATTATAATTTCAAGAATGAAACGTATTTGTAGAATATTTCATTAAATTAAGAAAATCTCCGAAAATATTGGGTTTTTGGAGGGTTTTTTTTTGTAGGGAATTAAGGTAGTATCAAGAGTACAGTCGATAAAACAGGAAAAAATGAGAATTTGTAAATTAGTTTCCAATTAATTGCTGATAATTCAGAAAAACATGCTTTAATTTACCCGAAAAAGTGATTAAACTATTCGAGAGTCGTATCTTCAGCTTGTGAATATAATTTTTTTTTCTCGAAATTTTTTTACATTACTTATCTCCTAACACATGCATGAGATAGAGAGAGAGGCAAATAGTTACGACTACCTTCTAATTAAAATTTCTCAATAACTATACGGTGAATTGAATATTTTTTTCTTCTATTATTTAGTTAAAATGCTGTTTTCTTCGCCAATGGTTTTTAAATAATGGGTCAACTGTGTGATTTTTTAGTAATTTCGTTATTTCTGTCCGATTTAGGGCGTTTCGTCCCACTACCGCTATTTTCAGTAACTTTGGTCATTCATATCTCATAAATTAAACGGGTAAAAATTATGAAAGAATTCAGAAAAATGTAAAAATATATCATTTTTGATACGGCATCGAAAAAATAAGGGATTAAATGTACTCGATTTCGCTGGGATACTACCTTAAATTCTCTACAGAAAAGGTCTCTTGATAAGTCCTCGAAAACCCAACGATTTTCAAGATATTCTCAAGCGAACAAAAACCTAACTTTCCACTTGTTTTTTTTTTGAATAGAAATAAATGTAAAAAAAATTATAGGAAAACTGCAGAATTGATTGAGTCATTACTGTGCAAATTGTTTCTAATTTAAGTCTAGATTTTACAAATTAAATCTCAATTATTGTTTCTTCGATTGTAAGCATTTAGTATTTAAGAAAATGACAAACAATTTAAGAGGGAAAAAAGACGCTCTCATGGCTGTAAAACGAAACTACGTATTCTAGTCATGAATTAAAAAAAAAATAATAATTTTTCTAGGATAATTTAATGAAAAGAAAAAGAAATTATTAAAAATTCTGAAATTGCAAAAACACTGTCAACACTTAAAATTCATATACAAATATTTGAAATAAACATCTTCACTGCTTTGAAACTCGAAAAATACAGCTTTCAACGCCAGTTTAAATAATTCAGATTAATTGAATCTGCCTCCAAATAAAAATCTGCAAATTTTTCAAAACGAAAATTGTAATTACGCTGAAGCATTTAAATATGAAAAATCTGAAACTATTATATCTACTAATGACGATGGAGATTATTTTTTCTTTTTATAAAATCGAATAATGAAAATATCACTTCTCTCTTTACTGTGGTATAATGATTAAAATTTTATTGTAAATAATCACTATAAAATATATTTATCAGAAGCAAAAAATAAAATAGAAATTTCATTTATCATCCCGTCTTTTATAACTATCTCGGAAGCGAGTGAATTCAAAGAAAAAATTCAGAACCCTTTTTTCGTAGAGAATTGAATTCTCTACAAAAAAAAATCTCTTACAAAATTTCCCTGGATCCAAGTTCCTAAGATATTCGCAGAAATTTGAAAAATTATTATCATTATGAATTGGAAGAAATTAATTTAACAATACTGGATAATTGTCAAATTATTGGCATTATTATTATTTAGAGAGAAATATCATCGGGCGTTCCGCAAGATAGTGTACTTGGACCTCTTCTTTTTTCCCTGTGCACCTCTAATTTTGCTACTTCCGTTCATTTAAGAAGCATTTAAGTGTTTCCGTTCATGTAAGCACCTCTCGCCTTCTTTATGGGATGCCTTGGCGTCTAATATCATTACACTGAGAAAAAAATAGTGTTGAAAACTATCAAATATTGATATTTTTTACCATTGGATTGGTATAAAAACTTATAAATAGCAAATATTTTTTTGAAATAATTAAAAATGTTGTTGGATTGACTGAATTTAGTTCATTTGAACGGATTAACTAGTTGCATTGACTAAATTCAGTGAATTCAACAGTTTTTTTTAATTATTTCAGAAATATATTTCCTAAGAAATGATACAGTTGTTTATATTACTTGTGCACTATGAAAAGTGGACCAGATGATTATTGATCTGAACGATGATTTAGCCAGACTCTTTGATTGTTGTAAGAGCAACGATATTCGCTGTAATCCTGATAAAACACAATTTATGATTTTTCATCCTCATCAGCAATCGTCTTTTATGGAAATGGACAGTTAGCCTAATTTTGTTCTCGGACATCGCATGCTTGTTAGAACTTCAACAGTAAAATATCTTGGTGTAATGCTATCCCAATTCCTAGACTGGGATGATCAAGTATCATCGATATGCACGCGAGTGTTCGGAAATTTTCGTAAACTTAGAGCAATAGGTGATTCATTCGACAAGGATCTAAGAAGGCGCATGGTAGCTGCTTTCATTCTTCCAATCTTGAACTACTGCTGTGTTGCTTTAAGTAGGTATTTCATAGCATAATAATACCAGGCTCCAGCCAGCTCTGAATGCCTGTGTTCGTTTTAGTACATATCGTCATCGATATGATCGAATCTCTGATGAAAGTCGTCAGCTTGGCTGGTCTTCAGATGATGATTGTAGATTTCTTTTCGAGGTCTGTTTCATCTTCAAAGCTGTGAAACTCGGTCATGTACCGTGAAGGCACCAGTTACCGGACGGTTAAGGCAATGGTACCGGTTCCCGGACAAGTTAGAATTAAATTATCAAAATGATAAAAAATTCCAATTAAATGAATCAAACAATTGACTTTATTGTTATTTTAACATTTTGCAAGTCTTGAAAAACTAGATTTTTCAACTTGAATATTAATTATTAGTATATTTTGCTGCTGCATCCGGAAATTGGGAGCCGTCCGGTAACCGGGTCCATCATGGTAGTTCTTTTCAGAAATGATCTTCAGCTGCGTGTGTCACACAAGAATTTGAGGAACAGGATTGATCAATTTCATATTCTCAATGATCTGTTTGCGAGACTCGAGATTTATCATTGGTCTTTCGTTGTGACTTCTGCAAATTTTTCTCTGTAGGGTTTTCCTTTGAATTGATAACTTTTACCTATTGCAAACGTTTCTTCCTAACACTCATGTAAGCACCAGCAATAAATCTCCACTGTATATATGCGTTAAAGCCTCCGGGGTGTTGCTATAGACTGAGATCTAGTCATCACTTTGTAAATAAATAAAGGTAGAGGAGACTGGGGGAAAATGGACCTAGAAGATAAAATGATTCGAGATTTTCTTTAATAACGGCGGCTGCTATGAACGATCTGAAAAAAATCAAGAACAATATCGACACGTTGGAGCATTTTCTCAAATTTTTTCAGATTTTTCCATCAAGTCTTTACGTCGAAAAGAATTCCTGAATCATTTTGCCACAGTGGTCTATTGTGCCTCACTCTCCACTACATAGTTGTTTTCTATATATGTTAATAATAATAAAAAATTAAAAATGTTAAAAAATGATCTGCAAATTTTTGGAACTCTTCATCTGACGATATTAGATGAGCAGATACACTTGCAGTTTTCGATTAAATGAGTCCGAATTATTTATTGACAAAAGAGACTATTCCATAAGAAGCCATCTGTGATTATGATTATTAGTTATTTTTATTTCTAATTTACGTATATCGCTTGGCCGTTTATTTTCGGCGTAATTTTCTACTAATTATTGTGTATTACATAGCTAATTCTTTGGAAGAAAGTTTTGATTGAATAATTCCTGCAAACTATCAACTGATATCGGATTTTCATTATTATCGTTATTAATATCTTGTTATGAATTTACAAATTTATAGTGCTGCTCAACCACGAATGAATTACTATTATATACTTTATGTATTTCATCTGGCTCCAATTGGCATTTTCCTGGAATCTTAATGCAATAAATATCAAAATATATATCGAATATCAAATTATCGAGATGAATGTAGAATTTGAAGAATGATAAAATTGTATAAGGATCTCATAAACTGTTAGGTTTAGAGGAAAATGTCACGAGACCTTTTTTGTAGAGAATTAAATTTTCCACATGGAAGATCCCTTGACATTTTTCGCTAAACCCAATAATTTTCAAGGTGTTTCCAAAATAATTCAATTAATCATCAATATGTATTCGTGTGTTCAGATCATTGCGCCGATTACGAGCAAATGGAGATCTCTTTAATGAGTTCTTACGTCGACGAATGGTAGTTGCTTTGATTCTTCCTATTTTTGATTATTGTGCACTGGCTCTTACAGATATATCTGAACATGAAAATCATAAACTACAAAGAGCTTTCAATGCTTGTGTTCGTTTTGTTGCTGGATTACTTCGATATGACCATGTCTCTGAAGCCAGACGCCAACGAAATTGGGTAAATATCGGAAATCGAAGACTTTTGCTTGCGGCAACCTTTATTTATAAAGCAATCAAGCTGAATCACAAAACTTTATTTACTAATGAACTTCAATTTCAAGTTTTGAATGCACGATTACGTCATAATAATCGTGACGATTTACTCTATGTTCGTACATCGAGACTTTCATCTCATCAAAAGTCGTTTCTTACAACTGCATCAATTTTTTGGAATCAATTGCCTTCTGAGATAACTTCTGCTAGCTCGATAGAACAATTTAAAAAACTGTGCTTCCAATTTTTGATGAATCAGGAGATCCGTGCTGTGATAAATAACTAACGAACGATTGATAGTTGCATTTATTGTGATTGCTAGCCATTTGTCAAAATTTAACTTCAATAGTAGCTTTCATTAATAGTATAGATTTTGTTTAACTAGGAACTACTTGATATTTCTGTGATACCTCAAAGTTTTATTATTTTTGTTGTAATGCAAATACTAATTATTAATTATTTATATATTTTTCATACACAATTCAATGTGATTACTTTTTGTATATTTCAATGTTATTGGCTCCGATAGGGATTGTAGCCTGGAGCCTCTTAAATAAATAAACATTAAATATTAAACAATTTCCGAACTCATCTGAAAATTCACAGTAATATTGAAAATCGAAAGAAAGAGTATCTCCAGAACAGTTGAGTCTAGGAGAATTTATCAAGAGACATTTTCTGAAGACAATTTAATTCTTTATAAAAAAGATGTCCACATTTTTCGCTAAACCCAATAATTTCCAATGTATTTCCAATATAATCAATGATTTTTAAACTCATCTGAAAATTCAAAGTAATATTGAAAATCGAAAATAAAGAGTATCTCTAGGACAGTTGGGTTTAGAAGAATTCATCAAGAGACCTCTTTTGTAGATAATTCAATTCCCTACAAGCAAGATCTCTCAACATTTTTCTCTAAGCCTAATAGTTTCTGAGAAATTCTCAAAATAATTCACAACTTCTAAACTCACTCAAAAATTCACAGTGATATTAAGAATCGAAAATAAAGGGTATCTTCAGAGCGGTTTGTTTCAGGTGAATTTACCAAGAGACCTTTTTTATAAACAATTTAATTCTCCACAAAAAATGTCTCCTCACACTTTTCTCTAAACCCAATATTTCCCAAGAAATTTTGAAAATAACCTACGGAGTTGAACAATTAACTTATTTAAAGGAGTTGAAAAATTGAAACACTCATACTTATCTATTAATTTATTTGAAAGGAGCAGAAAAAGGAATAAAAACTCTCAGAGAAACGAAAAATAAGAAAATAATCGACAGATGTTACATAATTTTATATCTCGAATCAGCTACAGCTCCATCACGAATTTTTCTGTTCCACTTTATGATTTTTCAGCCACTGGTTTTGCCTTCTTTGGCTTCAATACATTATAGGCAATGACAAGTCCCAAAACACTGAGTGTCAATTTAGCTACCTAAATAATTGAACAAAAAAAAAATTAATTAAATTATTCAAAAAAAATTCGAATGACAGGTTAGAGAGAAAATTTGAGATACTCACATTGGCTCGACCATCGTTAGTCGTGCTGTTGAGGTATTTGTGGATTCCAGTTAATTTTTCAGCTCCTTCTGACATTTTGACAATTGTTTTGGTCAATTAACAATTGGAAATTCGATTTTTTTTTAGCGTTCGACACCACTTTGCAATTTGCACTATTCTTTTCTCGGAAAAATCGAATGCGAGAGCAATTTAGAGAATTAACGAGGTTCTAGGGATTTCCTGAAGATGGCAGCACCATGTTAAACCGCGAAAATTCAAAAAAGTAGAGAATTATTGAATTTAAAGAATTTATCGTTGAATTTTAAAAAAAGGGAAAATTAATTAATCAATTAATTCTTTTATAATCTCATGACCTAGTGAAAGGCACGAGGGCTTGAATCACTGTGACTTTGATCTCCTCCAGCGCCAATACACGAACACAAGAAAAGTCGTCAGAATAGTGACTTTAGCGACCTGGAAGTGATAATTGATTTTTTTTTAATTTTTGTTATATCGTGGATCTATAAACAAAAGGGCGTAAGCACCAAAAAACCCACTTTTCAGAGGGAAAAGAGCGTATGTCCAAAATGCCTTTGAAAATGTTCTTTATGCTCCAATGATGCAAAACAAACGAATTCAAAATTCGAGTAACAGAAGGGCGTATTTGCCAATGCTAGCGGAAATGAAGCGTATGTGCAACATATACGCCCTTTTGTTATTATGATTTTTTGAAAAGGTCTGAGAATTAATGATAGTAAAAGGGCGTATCTTCAGTTCATACGCCCTTTTGTTATTATGATTTCCACAGAAGGAAATTCATAATTGAGAAAAATAATTAAAAACAAATAGGCGTATGTGCAAAAGATACGTCCTTTTGCGATTAAGCATTTACTGCATAATGGTTCAAATGGAGAACAAAAATTAAAAGCAAAAGGGCGTATTTATCGAAAATACGCCCTTTTGTTATTATAAATTATATGGCAGGCTGGCGCAATTGAGGATAAAATTAATAACAAAAGAGCGTATGTACAAAACATACGCCACTTTATTATTATCACGATACGCAAATCTTAGAAATATTTGAAATCAAACAGGCGTATGTGAGGGAGATACGCCCTTTCTATATTAATAATTGGACTTACGCCTGTTTGTTATTTGAGAAAAAAAATGCTCCAATTGATCGGAAAAGTCGAGCATAATCGATGGAAAAAAAAATTAAGCCCTTTCGTTATTAAAAAAAAAGAAAATGAAAAAAATGGCACTTACGCCCTTTTGTTTCTAGGTCGACGATATTTAAATTCCTGGATTTTATTTGTTTTTTTTTTAATTATCTTAGAAGCTGTTATATTTAAGGGAATTTCCGAGAGAACCTTTCTTGTAGAGAATTTAATTTTCTACAAAAAAGGTGTCCTGACTTTTTTCCCTAAACTTGATAGATTCAGAGATATTTATAAGAACGTGATCGAAGAATTTCAAATTTCTTCAATATTTGAACAAAAAAATAGAAAAAACTAGAGAAAATTGACGCACTCACATTTGCACGTCCGTCCGGAGTGTGGGAATTTAATTCAAAGCCTTTCGACTTCAATTGATTCAATTTTTCCATTATTATTGGTGGAATTTTTGGTTTATCCACAGTTAATCCATTTGATTTGCTTCCACCTGGCGCTGGTGTAAATAATTTCGACTGAATTTGTGGAATTTTGAATTTTTTGAGCTTCGAAAAAAACGGCTTCTCATCTAGTTTATCCTAAAAAATGCAATTTTTTAGAATAAATTAAATTTCCTCATCATTGGAAAAAAAAACAAAATTTGCAAAAAAAAATTATTTAATTTTATCACCAGCTTTTTCTTAGATAACTCGGAAACTAAGCGAGATAGAGCAGCTTCACAGAAATCTTTTCTGTAGCTCTAAAAATTCTCTACAGATAAGGTTTCGTCGAAAATTTCTCTATCTCGCTTAGTTTCCCAGATATCTCCAAAAAAACTGTAAAATCGATTTTTCTAAAAAAAAATTTATTAAAATTGAAAAAAAAATTACCTTAAAATTATTGAAGAAATTATTCAATGAGCTCATAATTTTCGTGCAACTTTCATTCATCGTTCCCACGAGATTTCTCTTGAAAGACTCCCACTCCGGTTTTTTCATTGATTCCATTAAATCACTCGTCAATTTCTTCAATTCCATAAATTTAGTTTCAATCGGTTTGACCAATCCTTTAAATTCTTCCGCAGTCATCAATTTTTCTTGCAATTTTACTTTAATATCACTCATCAATTTCAATTGCTCATTAGCATTTTTTTCAATCGCCACTTTATACTCATTTAATAACGCCTGAATACTTTCAAAATCTTTTTTCGATTTTTTCTTCAATTTTTCCAAATCTTTTTCCATAAAATTCTGAATAATTCCCTCAATTTTTTTAAACAATTCTCTCGTTTTTTCTTCGATATTTGCAAACATTTTTGAGGCTTCAGACTCTTCTGATTTCAAAAAATCTGCAGAAATATCTAATTACGCAATTATTAATGGTTTAAATTAATCAATTTTTTAAATTATTTTATTGACTTACTTCCTTACTTTTTTCTTTCAATCTTGTACACAAATTCTGTAAATAATCACAGAAATTAGTAATTCGCGACGATGAATCTGCACATTCTTTCGGTTTAATAGTTTCACTAGTTTTAGTTTCAATTTTTTTCTCTTTCTTTACTTCCTCTTTTTTATCACTTTCTTTCGGTTGTTTTTCGTCAGAATTAACCATTTTTTTTAATTAAAAAAATAAATAAAATAATGAAATAGCGCTGGTTATTTTGCGGAACGTCAATTGTTTCATTTTCGCTGTTTTTTTCTTATTTTCGGTGGAAAAACGAAATTAATTCGTTTTTTGAGATTTTTTCTGGTTTTTAATAGAACGTATTTATTTTACAGTCTCAATCGTTTGAAATTATAACAAGATTCAATGACAAAATTCATTTAGTAAAAAAATATAATTAATTTACCGCAATTTTTTTCCTCTCATAATTTAATGATGGAAAAAATAAAACGAAAAGACTCAATTTTCTCTCAATTTTTTCGAAATATCTCAGAAATGAAGAAAGACACAAAAATTTTATAGAAACCTTTTCCATAGAGCGGAATGAGCACTTCAGAAAACGTTTCCATAAAATTTTTGTATCTCGCTTAAATTCCGACATATTTACAAAAATTGGAATGATAATCGTTTCATTCCGTTTTACCCCTCCAACCCTGAATTTTAACAAATTCTCTTTGTTTTTCTCTCCAACACTGATTAATCCTCATCTCCCCAGACGTCCAAAACTAAAAAAACGTCCAAGCTCAACTTCTCCATAAAAAAAAAAAGGGAAATATGATAATACAATAGCAAAATTGAAAGGAAAGAGCAAAAATTCCAGAAAATCCGATCTATTCCCTTAAATATCTCGAAAACCGCGAGATTCACGAGGATTCATCAAGAGATCTTTTTCGTAGACAATTAAATTCTCTTCAAAAAAGATCTCCTGTCATTATGAATTTAATACTACAGGAAGGATAGCGGAGTCCATGTGAGGAGAGAGTATCGAGGAGGAAAACGGATACTCTTCCAAAAGAACTGTTCTTTTTTCAAAATAAATCCATCAATTCATTCCACTTTGCTCTCAAACTTGTCAAAAAAAATAAAAATAAATTATTTAATTAATCTCTTGCCAATTAAAATACGCAATAAGTAACGTTGAGCAATCCTTGAGCAGTGGATTATCAGTGGCGCCTTGGTTTCCCATCAAGTGTCGAATATCCTCCCGGGAAACGACTTTCAGAGCCTTCTGCATCTTCAGCAGAATTCTATTAACCGGAATGAGATAAAATTTGTCGCTCTTACTAATGGAGCATCCACGTGTCTTCACATCAATCAGATCAAACAGCCTCGGATTTTCCCTCTTTCCAACGACCTTGAGCCACTCCTGATACTTCTGCTCATGCAGCACCTTTCTTATCACCGCAGTATCCGAAAAATTCGTGAGTCCAACCCTGAATTGATCAATTGTGATCCATCCCTGATTGTCAATGAAGAATATAAACATGGTGCACTTGGACAATTCGACCTGCAGACACTCCGGAAGTACTTGCTCCATCACTCCACCTGATTCCTCCATCTCCTGCACAATCTGCTTATTCTGCACATTTCTTGGAGGAAGTGCCGGTTTAAATTCCGAAAATGGCAAAATTTTCGGTTTATTGTCATTGTTATTAGTCTCATTATTATTAACTTCAGGAATTATTTTAACAGGATTTCCACGTGTTCTCGGAGGAATAGGCGGAGGAATCCTGATGACTTCTGGAGACACATAGACATCGTACTTGAAGGGATTTGTATCACTCAAGTGTCCAACAGACCACGTGGACTCTGACTTGTATAATTGAGGCGTTGGAGAGTGCGAATGATAAGATTCAGTTTCATCATTGCAAATCTCTGCACTTTTTTGCTCGCGAATATTTGAAGACGTCAGCAAGAAGGTCAAGTCGTCGCTGGATTCAGAGGATATTGCCTTTTCAATTCCATTTTCATTTTCTTTAATTTCAATGGAGTTTTGAGAGTTTTCTGCACCATTTTCATTGACTCGAATCACTCGGCAATAACAATCATCGATAGCACTGTAATTACTTCGAATTGTTTTTTTATCCTCTTCTACGTCACGTCTCATTGTCTTCAAGACGTCGACGTCGAGCATCTTGAGATCGATAATTCCGTTTATCAAGTCGTCAACGGCATTCAACAGCGATGTAAATTGAATATTACGATAGAAAAATCGCGCTTCATACGTCTTTGATTCTTTCAATTGATTCAATAAATTTTGAATTAATTGAACATTGTCATCACTGTATGATGAAAATCCTGGAGGTGGATTTGGAATTAATGGCTCGACTTCTGAATTATCATCCCACTCGTGACACTCAGCGTAGAGGCTCAAATCGCTTGGATCAACTATCAAATCCTAAAGACAAAAAAATTTATTGGGATTTTAGATAAATAAATACGTGGCAGTTTTTCTTTTAGTTTTTAATGAAAACTAGATTTATTATGAGATTGAACATTTCATACAGTATTGCTTAATTATATAAACAGGTAACAGAATTTTTTTTTTTTTTTTTGTAAATTGTTGAATCAATTGATTTTGTAAATCAGTGGAATTTGAATTTTTTTAGCCCCAAATTCAGTATTAATTATTACAAACTATTAGAAATTATGGAAAATCACATTTTGGATTTTTTTGGCATATCTCGGAAACTATTGGATTCAGAAGAATTAATGAAAAGACGTTTTTATCAATAAAAACTCGTAAAAAAAAAAGATAAATTTTTCAGACAAATTCAATTTTATGATCAGTTGTTTTTTAATATCTCGGAATTGCAACGAGATAGAGTGATTTTGCCCTAAGGAACTTTTGCAGAGAATTTTGAGGGCTACAAAACCGTATTCGAGCAAAACTGCTCTATCTCGTTTAGTTTCCAAGATATTCTCAAAAAACCGGAATAAAAAAATTTGTCTAGTAACTCCATAATCGCAGAGAACTAATTAAAATTAAGAAAAAAAAAATTATTATCAATTTCTGTTGATAAAGTCTTCGATAGTAAAATTAAACCCCAATTGAGAGGAGAGTGTGCCCATTTTTCCGTGTAATCCTGACTTTGTGACCTCCTGGAGTATCGAACCACTCAAAAAAGAGGTTTCACTTTCCTCTGGAGATCTCGGGATCTCTTCAACATCATCATCATCATCATAATGGGCCTCATCACTCTCTGATCCCGGTATATCATCGATACCAAAGTCCGATGCTTCTGAAGAAATCTCATTTTTCCTCGAAATCGTTGATTTTTCAAAATTTGATTCATCAATTTTCGGCAACAAAAATTTTCCTTCAAGATTAAATCCACAATCATTATTATTATCATCATTCAATAAAAATTTACCAATTCTTGTGTCACCCTCATCAGTTACGAATGTATAATTCGGATCAAAGCAAAAATCGAATTCTTCATCATCAGTTTCACAGTCTAAGTCATTGAAAACCGGTATTTCATAGGATAAATCATCAGGCACGACAATTTTCATTGATTTATCGTCGATTCCATTCATTTCTGAATGAATATCAACATCTGCCTTTTCTTCAACTGCAATTTCTTCAACTTTTTCTTCTTCATTTACTGATTTTTCTTCAATTAACTCATCAAAATTCTCATCAAAATCATCAGAATCTTCACAATTACCTTCACATTCTGAATCATCAGAGTCCAGCTCGGTAAAATCATCAGTATTCGACGAATAAATAATTTCTTTGATTCTTTGTGATGAATTTTTCAAAAATCCCCTGTAAACCCCTGTAATTTCCTCGGTATTCAATGAATCCTCTGTAGATATCTCTTCAATAAGAACTTTCCTCTCATCAATTTCTTCGATTCCCTTTTCTTCATCAGACTCCTCAATTTTTGTGCTGTTGAAAATGGAATGTCCTCGTGACGCTGATAAATCAATAACAGTAGACACTGATCCCTCTGATTTTTGCGATTTAACCGGTGAAATCTCCTCAACCGGTCTCGACTCCACAACTTCATTGGCCCCCAAATTCCAGTCGGATCCTGAAGAATTCTCCATAATCGACGAATCCACGTCGACATCGAACTCATCAACTGCAGCAGATACTCTAGAAATCTCCAGACTGGTTCTAATATTTTTGAGTACTTGTCTGACCATCGGCGTGATGATGCCAGGTGTCTGCTTGACCGAATTCTTCGGTTTCACCAACGAGAACGGCTTCTTCATGTACTTTTCAATGCTCTTATCAACGATTTTCGTGAAATAATGATCGGCATCGACAATTTCACGTTTGCGCTTTTTAACGCTCTTTAGGAGTTGAAGTGGCGTTGGTTTTGCTGGTGATATTGGACGATTTGGAGTTTTCAGCAAACCTTTACCAGCAGCACAAGCCTCGGTCCAATCAATAGCGCCTGATTTTAATTCAGTCGCTTTTAGTTTTACTATCGTCTCGAATTCGGAGATGACGTCGAGGTCTTCGTTCGTCACTTCTGAGAAAATTACTGATAATGCGGGCTCTTTGGCGATGCTACTGTCTTGACTCTGGGGATTATCGAGAGATTTTTCAGCATCCGGTGCTTCGTCTGAGAGCAGCGAAAGAGATGATGGTCCCTCGGAATCACTGCTGCTGCCTTTTCTGCTCTCTGATGACGATTCCGCTTTTGGTTTTGTGAAATTGTAGTGGTTGGTGACTTTTTCTGAACAAACAGCTCTTTTTTCTGGAAAAACATCTTTTTTCTCTGGAAAAACATCTTTTTTTTCTGGAAGACCATCTCTTTTTTCTGGAAAAACAGCTCTTTTTTTTGGTGGTGGAGCATCGATTTTTTCAACAGAATCTTCTGGACTTTTTGAGTCACTTGGATCATCGGATTTTTCATCGAGCACATAACCACAGGATGGACAACACCTCTTTTTGTCTGATTGACTCGAGTTTTTACCTAATATTTTAGCCCTCAGACTCTCGACTTTACTGACAATTTTAGTTTGTGATAATTTTAATACTTTATTTGGGGCTAAATTGTTTTTAATTAATTTTTCAACCCAATTTTTTGGTGAATTTGGGAAATTTTTTGAAGTATTTAGAGACTCTAAGTAATGCTTGTATTGGAAATTTTTTCCTCTAATACGAACCATTGTACCGTGTATTGCAAGTCCATTATCGACGAGCCAATCGCCAATATTAAGGTCTTCTTCGCTTGATGTGTCTGTTAGGCTGATCAGCAGAGAGTTATTCTGGAATTTTTGGGAATAAAAGGTGAATTAATCAGTGATTTTTATGATAATATGGGGATTTTTGAGAGTTTTTGGATTAAGGTAGTATCCCAGTACGTTCGATAAAACAGAAAAAAAATGAGGATTTGTAGATTTGTTTTCAATTAATTGCTGATAATTCGGGAAGATGGGCTTTAATTTACCCGAAAAAGCGATTAAACTATTCGAAAGTCATATCTTCAGCTTGTGAATAATTGGAGAAAATCATTTTGCTAAATCTATTATATTCCAGAATTTCTCCCGGAGAGGCACCTCTACAAAAAAATCTAAAAAAATTCAACAACAATTTGGATTTGCCAGAGCATCTCTTCAAATTTTTTTCTGATTTTTTCATAAAGTCCTCCGCTCCGAAAAAAATCCTTATATATTTTTCGATATCATTCTTTTTATGAAATTCATTTTTTCCCAGAATTTTTTCCAGAAAGAAGTTCTTTCCGAAAAAATTTAACAATGGTTCAGACCTATTGGGGCTTTTCCTCAATTTTTTGCCAGATTTCTCTTGATCACAGGTATGAGATAGAGAGAGAGAGAGGCAAATAGTTACGACTACCTTCTAATTAGAATTTCTCAATAACTATAAGGCAAATTGAATATTTTTTTTTTCTCTTATTTAGTTAAAATGTTGTTCTCTTCGCTAATTGTTTCCAAATAATAGGTCAACTGTGTGTTTTTTTTTTATAATTTCGTTATTTCTGCCCGATTTAGAGCGTTTCATCCCCATTACCGCTATTTTCAGTAACTTGATAATTCATATCTCATGAACTACATGGTCAAAAATTATGAAAAAATTCACAAGAATGTAAAGAAAATAGTATCTTTGGAGCAGCTTTAAAAAAATGTGGGATCAACTGTAATCGAATCCACTGGGATACTACCTTAAAACGAGAATTCAGTAGTGAAGGGGTAAAACAGGAAAAATGGCCTTATTTTTCTATGAACATTCTCGCTACAGTATCTCGGAAACCAAACGAGATAGAGCGATTTTGCCCTAAGCTTTTTTGTTTTGTAGAGAATTTCAAGAGCTACAAAACAGCCTTAGGGCAAAAAGAACCTATCTCCAGTAGTTTCAGAGATATTTTCAAAAAGCTATCGAAAGAAAAAAACAGTTTTCATGTTTGACGTTTTCACTATTGAATTCATTCAGTGCGCTTACCTCAAGATACATCTTCCCGCACATAGCAACAAGTGGTTTGTCATGAACACGTTGAACAAAAGTGCGGCTAGTTTGGATCGGCCAGACTAATTTGACTTTTCCCTCGGGAGTTCTGATCTCATTTCCATCAGGAGGTTTTATGTTATAAAGAGCACAGGGAATTGCCTGAGCCGGGAGCTGAGAAAATTGACGGTGAAGAAAACGTAGTTCACTTGCTGGATGCTTGTGAAGGGTTCCATAATCGTAATATAATATCTGTGGACAGTAAAAATTAGTAGAATGAAAGAGACACTTTAGATTTGATGTTTTATGCTACAAAAATTGGGAGAAAGCAGGAAAAATATTAGAGATACGTTTTTTGCTGATGATTTCACTGAAAAGCTGAGGAAATTTCCGCTGAAAAATGTATCTCAAAATCAATTTTTCATATTTTTTGGGAATTTCTCGTTTTTCAGGAAAAAATTAAAGGTCTGATACTTTACAAAATTTTTTTTTTTACTTTTTCAGCGATTTCTTCGGTTGAATTGATTGTAACACCTTGGGGTTGGTCTTGAATGGAAGATGAGATCATTTGCCATCGATTTATGTGGTTTCTAAGAAAATTATCGTCTTTTTAGAGATTTATAAGGCAAAAAAACCTAATTTTCAGATAAATGACTATGAATACTTCAAAAATCAATAATTTTTCTGATAAAACTACATAAATCGATGGCAAAGGATCTCACCTTTCATCTAAGATCCATCCCAAATCGTTAGGACTAATGAAACGGGAGATATCCTCGAAAAAGCAGAAAAAATTAGCAATTTGTACACAAAAAATTGAAATTTTCAAAAATCTCTAAACAAACAAATCTGATACATGCCCTCCACCTAAAATTTCCTCAGTTTTCGGATGGAATCGTTGGGAGAATTCTATTTCTTATCATCTCATCAAAATCGAATTAATTCAAAAAACGATTAAATACTCATTCTCACCGATGCTGTAGAGTCCTGATCGGGTTCCACCGCTTTCACGATTCCCCTGTGCCATTTTCCGTAAAATTTACAAACCACATTCAGCCCTCTCTCCAGGATAATCAATGGCACAGTATATTTGCTCTCATATTTACAATAAAAACTCCTGAAAATTAGGAAAAAAAAATTAATAAATAATTACTCCATCAATAACTCTAAAACCCTTGGATTAACAAAAATTTCTGAGGAAACCTTTTTTGTAGCTCTCGAAATTTCCCACAAAAAATGTCTCTTTTTAAATTCCTTGAACTTCACTCATTCACAAGATATTCCTAAAAATCCCCCGAAAAAAACAGAAAATTTCCTTTTTTGACAATTATGAAATTTCCAGGCGAATCGACTTTTTTCCATTATCAGTATCTCTAAAATATCTCGAAAACTAAGCGGGATAGCGCGATTTAACCCCAATTCTTTTCTGTAGCTCCTAAAACTCTCTACAAAACCGTCCAAGGACAAAACTATTCTATCTCGCTTACTTCCCTAGATATTCTCAAAAAACTGATTTAGAAAAAAAATCCCTCTTTTTCAAGATTTCTTCATCAATAAATTTTATCAATAAGTTTCCTCAAATATCTCGGAAACTAAGCGAGATAGCGCGATTTAACCCCAATCCATTTGTGTAGCACTTAAAATTCTCTAGAAAACCGTCTTAGGACAACCCCTCCCCCCCCCCCCCTCTCCCTACCTCGCTTAGTTACCAAGATATTCAAAAAAAAAACTGATAACAAATTCATTTACTCTAAAAACTTCATATTCTCAAATCCAAAATAATAATAATTCTAAATGAATTTCTCCAGCACTTACTCCAGTGTATTCATCATATCCCCGAGTTTCAGCTGCTTTCTCCTCAGTTGAATCCAGAAGAAAGACGGTGAAAATGCATCACAAACTACAACTTCCTCGTATCCCTTTTGATCCTGATCAAAGCAAGTCATGGAGATTTGTCCAATAGACTCGCCCATAGGTACAACATCATCAGGAATAAGATTATTAATCATGTGCGGTGGTATAGTAGCCGGCACAGCCGGTACATCATCCTCAGGATCCTTATAAACCTTATAAACCGATGCCAACGTTGGTTTCGACAAATTCAAATTTCCCACACTTTTAGCATGGAAAAGCTGAAAATCCCCGGCAGGATTTGGCTGAATACATCTGAAAACATCAGGCAGTTGCAGAACAAGATCACTCAGACTATTAAATCCAAGTTCCTCCCATTCCAAAGGTATCTTGTACTCTTCCATAAAAATCTTGGGCAAATCAGCACAAAAAATGCCTTTCGGCCGATTTTGTATCAGCTTCTCGAGTCTGAATTTCATCCTATCATTGATGATCATTCCTATACCATCTTCCTCATTAGCATCTCCACCATTAGCCATTTTCCCCTCATTCCCCTCCATTTCTGCAGCACCGACATAATCGAAATCCCCCAAATCCTCTCCCATATCATCAATTTCGTCTTTGTCCAGGGCGAAATTAACAAGTGGCTTCTGGATTTTTCTTGATTCTTCATTGAATTCCTTCGATGTTACCCAGGGAACGTCATTTGATCTTGCACCGTTTACGTTAGCCGCATAAACAACGTCACCTCGAATTTGCACTTTATTGCCCAAAGATTCGAGGATTTCATTGAGTCCACGAAGATCAAAATAAATACTCGGCTTTTTGTCGCGCATCCTGTAAACAATGACGTTCTTTGCCAGACCTCTCGTCTCATTCTGGACCATATCCAGAACGAGTGACGTCATTGATGGATCATTGATGCGAGTCAATGAAGTTGCATGTCGTGTAACACGTGAATAGTAGTTCGGTGGAATTGAGCTGTTTTGACGACTTCTTGATCGAAATCTCGGCGGTTTCGTCGATGTTTTCTGTTTGGCAACGAGTTCACTGACATGACGGGTTTTTTCAGTGCCAAGGAAATTAATGACATTCATGCCATTTCGAGTATGCAGATGTATCGATGGAATTGTACGCAAAAAATCAATGAGAGTTGGAAATCCAAGTTCATTGTATGGAATTCGTTCTCCCTCTTCTTGTCTATAATTACTGTCCAATTTTGCTAGTGGTATGTTGTATGGCGGCTTTTCCGAGACCAAAAGAGCTGATATTGTACGCACTACGTCATCACGACGGTTCGTGTTACAGCGCGCCATTTTAATTATTCTCTTCTTCTTCTTCTTCTTATTCCTTTTGGCTATATCCTTGTTATTCTTTTTATCGGGGAAAATTGAGATCCGGAGAGAGTCTGAAGCATTGGAAAGAAAATTATCGTTAAAAAAAAAACAATTGATTTTGATGTTCTATGGTGAATAACTCGGTAAATAATGGAGATACGCTCTTTTTGTTCTGATATTTTTATTTGAGAGAAAATTTTAGAAGCTGAAGGAAAGAGGGATTGGGGCGAGAAAGGCGTATGTGCATTGATCAGAAGATAAAAAGAAAAGATCAGAGCAAAAAAGGCATATTTCCATTATTTAGCAGGATATTCTCAAAAAATGATCACGAAGAGAAAAATTCGATAAAGAATAATTAAATTCCCATCGTTTTGGAGAAACGCCCTTTTTATCTTAAATCTTTTTTTTTAAGAATGTTCCAAGAGCTAAAGAAAATAATTAGGGCAATAAGGGCGTATCTCCATTATTTAAGGCTTATATTCTTTATTCAGGAGCTGAAAAAAAAAGAGTTCGAGCGAAAAGGGCGTATATCCTCATTATTTAGTAGGATATTCTAAAAGAATTGCAATGAAAGAAAAAGATTAAATACAAAATAATTGAATTTTCATAGTTTTTTCTAAATATTTCGACAGATAATGGAGATTTATCCTTTTCACCCTAAGGATTAGCCTTTTATTGTAGAGAATTACGAGAGCTAAAAGGAAGGATTGGAATGAATGAAGGGCGTATTTCCAATCTTCAGGAAGATATTCTCAATGAATTGTTTAAGAAGAAATTTAATTTAGAATAATTCGGTTTTAATCATTTTTTTCCAAATATCTCAGTAAATAATGGAGATACGCCCATCATACCCCAATCCTTCTTTATAGAGAATTTCAAGAGCTAAAAAAAAGGATTGAAGTAAAATTACCCTATCTCGCTTAGTTTCCGAGATCTTCTCCAAAAACATAAACAAAAAAATCTCAATTAAAAGAATCTATAACGCGATCAATTTTTCAACTATTCTTCTTCCGCAAATATCTCGGTAATCAATGGAGATACGCCCTTTGTGTCTCAATCCTTTTTCATAGAGAATTTCAAGAGCTGAGAAAAAGGATTGAAGTAAAATTGCCCTATCTCGCTTAGTTTCAGAGATATTCTTGAGAGAGTCGTCAAAAAATTTTATTTGATGAGAATTTAATGAGAATTATCCATGAAATAGTCAATTTTCCCCGAAAATAATTGAGATACGCTCTTTTTACGATAATCCTTTTTCACAGAAAATTTCTGCAGAGCAATAAAAATGTTTCAAGGAAAAAAAGACGTATCTCCATAATGTACCAAGATATTCTAAAATAATTGTACAAAGAATTAAAAAAAAAAACAATTCAACTTCCCTCATTTTTCCTAAATTTCTCGAGTAAATAATGGAGATACGCCCTTTTCACCCCAATCCTTTTTCAAAGAAAATTTCCCGAGCTAAAAAAATGGATATTAGGCCAAAATTGCCTTATCTCGCTTACTTTCTAAGATATTCTTTTAAAAAAACTAGTGAAGAAAAGAAACTTTAATCAGAATTTTCCATTAAAAAAGTCGATTTTTCTCAAAAATAATGGAGATACGCCTTTTTAAGCCTAACCCCCTTTTATCGAGCATTTCAAGAGCTAAAAAGAAAAGAATTCGGAGAAAAAGGGCGTATCTCCGTTATTTATCGAGATATTTGAGGGAAATTAGTGGGAAAAAAGAGGAATTTTCTTGTTTTACTTTTTTTTTTGTAACTGAATGGATTTCTTTGAATTGATGTGAGAGGCTTTTGTCCACGGGAAAAGGGACACGTGCAGACAATTTGACCTCTTCAGATGAAAACATAAACACACTCACCTCATTTGTTTACATGGAGAATAAATTCCTGGGTCTTTTTTTATTCAATGCCCTTTTTTTTGTCTTTTTTTTATATTTCTTTAGGGTCGAGAAGTATTTGGATGAAAATTAATTAACTTTTTTTTTTTTATCAATGCCGATGGCTTCACGATTTTGCGAACAATGAAACGCCGGTCTTCAAGCGCCAGGAAAGAGACTCGAAGAAAGAATCGGGGGATTTTGAGAGAGGGGAGAGAAGTTTCAATCTTGAACCAATGAGATGCGGTGGGGGAGAATGGACGTTAGGGATTGGAGGAGAGCCATTGGCTGGCGAGGGCTAGAGTTCTCGCGGTAAAAACGAATTGAAAGGGAATTTCTTCGAGACTCTTTTGAGAATATCTTGGGAAATATTGGAGTTATTGGAAAATGGCATGAGACATTTTTTGTGGGAAATTGAATTTTCTACAAAAAAGGTCTCTTGACTTTTTTCTCTAAACTCGATAGTTTTGGAGAGCACATTGATATTAAACCGATTTTCATTTAAGAAAATAAATTTTCAAGAAATTTTCACTTTTTTAGACTTTGAAATAAAGGCAGAGGTGCGAAAATCTTCAGAAAATCCGATTTCTGGGTTGACTGTTTTTTTTAAAGGTAGTTTCTCAGAGGATGGTCGATAAAACAGAAAAAATGTGGATTTGTAGGTTAGTTTCGAATTAATTGCCGATAATTCCGGGAAACGTGCGTTATTATTCGAAAATCATATCTTCGAATGGTGAAAAATTGAAGGAAATTATTTTGCTGAATCTTTATCTTCCAAAATTTCTCGCAAAAAGGCAACTTTGCAGAAAAATCTGAAAAAATTCACCAACAATGCAGACATGCCAGAGCATTTCCTCAAATTTTTTCAGATTTTTCCATAATGTCCTGCGCTTTGGAGAAAATACATATAGATTTTTCAAAAAAAATTTCTTCATTAAATTCATTTTTTTCCAGAATTTCGTGTGAAAAGGCACCTCTGCAAAAAAAATGAGAAAAATCACCAACAATGAAAATATACCACAGCATCTTTTCAAATTTTTCCAGATTTTTTCAGAAAGTCCTTCACACCGAAAAAAATTCTTATATACTTTTCAAAAACTTCTCTTCATCAAATTCGTTTTATGTCAGAATTTTTCCAGAGAGGAGCTCTTCCATAAAAATCTGAAAAAATTCAACAATAATGCAGACATATTGGGGCTTTTCCTCAATTTTTTCCATATTTCTCTTGATAACAGGCATGAGATAAAGAGAGAGAGGCAAATAGTTACAACTATCTTCTAATTAAAATTTCTCAATAACTATAAGGTGAATTGAATATTTTTTTCTTCTATTATTTAGTTAAAATGTTGTTTTCTCCGCCAATTGTTTTTAAATAATGGGTCAACTGTGTTGTTTTTTAGTAATTTCGTTATTTCTGTTCGATTTAGGTCGTTTCATCACCACCACCGCTATTCCCAGTAACTCTCATAAGTCATATCGTCGACCTGGAAACAAAAGGGCGTAAGTGCCATTTTTTTCATTTTCTTTTTTTTTTAATAACAAAAGGGCGTAATTTTTTTTTCGCTCCATCGATTAGCTCGACTTTTCCGATCATTTGGAGCATTTTTTTCTCAAATAACAAACAGGCCCAAGTCTAATTATTACTATAGAAAGGGCGTATCTCCCTCACATACGCCTGTTTGATTTCAAATATTTCTAAGATTTGCACATCGTGATAATAATAAAGAGGCGTATGTTTTGCACATACGCTCTTTTGTTATTAATTTTATCCTCAATTGCGCCAGCCTGCTATATAATTTATAATAAAAAAAAGGCGTATTTTCGATAAATACGCCCTTTTGCTTTTAATTTTTTTTTCCATTCGAACCATTATGCAGTAAATGCTTAATCGCAAAAGGCGTATCTTTTGCACATACGCCTATTTGTTTTTAATTATTTTTCTCAATTATGAATTTCCTTCTGTGGAAATCATAATAACAAAAGGGCGTATGAACTGAAAATACGCCCTTTTACTATTATTAATTCTCAGACCTTTTCAAAAAATCATAATAACAAAAAGGCGTACATGTTGCACATACGCTTCATTTCCGCTAGCATTGGCAAATACGCCCTTTTGTTACTCAAATTTTGAATTCGTTTCTTTTGCATCATCGGAGCATAAAAAACATTTTCAGAGGCATTTCGGACAAACGCTCTTTTCCCTTTGAAAAGTGGGTTCTTTAGCGCTTACGCCCTTTTGTTCCTAAATCCACGATGTCTCATGAACTACTCAGACAAAAATTATGAAAAAATTCAGAAAAATGTAAGAAAACATCATTTTTAATAGGGCATCAAAAAACTAAGGGGTTTACTGTACTCGAGTTCCCTGGCATACTACCTTGATCTGTTTTTTAGAAAAATTCGCGCAGGCGGGATGATGTTAGTACAGTTTGCTAACATCTGTTGGCTCTATACTGCATTCAGGGTGAAAGAAAAAAAAGAACCCCCGTGAGCTTCCCACAAAAAAAGGCGAGTGCTAAAAAAGCCGAAAAATGATTTTCCCCATAAAACCAGAAAAAATAACTCAAATTTAAGAATTAAAAATTAAAAAATTTAAATTTAAATTTTTAAATTAATTGAAAAAATACGTTTAATTATAAAATAAGAGATCTATATTTATGCATTTATTTTCGATGCATTCTTCGAGTTAGAAGTGACAAGGTTACTAAGATCTAGTGGTAATTGGAAGAATTAGTTTTTAAAAAAATGGCACCGTCCTGTTTAGAAATAATCCTCATTGGTTTTATACTCGTACTTCCATTTCTGTACGAAACGAGTAAAACCTTCAGGTATTATTTCAAATTTCTCATGTATTATGGAATAGTAATGGCTAATGCCATCATTGTCATTCCCATAATGGTATTTCGGCCTGGAAATGTCAAAAATTTGTTGTAAGTATTTATTAAAAAATTAAAAAAAATTTTTAATTCGATTAGTTTTCTCAATTTTCTGTTGGACTCACTTGTTTCTTGAAAGGCACTCGGAAACTAAGCGAGATAGGGAATTTTTTGTAGAGACCTTTTTTGTAGCCCTTAAAATTCTCTACAAAAAAGGTCTCCTGCTCAATTGCCCTATCTCGCTTACTTTCCGAGTGCACTTCACGGAAAGTTAAATTGACATAAAACCAAAGAAAATTTAGAAAAAAAAAATCATATTCTGTTTTTTGAGAATAACTCGAAAACTGTGAGGGATAGAGAAATTTTTGTAGAAATTTTTTTTGTAGCCCTTAAAATTTCCTACAAAAAAGGTCTCTTGCAAAATTTCTGTATCTCGTTTAGTTTTTGGGTGCACTTTACTTAATGTTAAATTAAATTATTTCCACAGATTGGCATCATCAATAAGTCATCATATTAGCACACTTCTGGGTTTTCGCTGGGAGCTGAGAGGTCGTGAGCACCTGGAAAAAGAAAGAGCATGTATTATCGTTGCTAATCATCAGAGTTCCCTGGATATTCTTGGGATGTTTGATATTTGGCCGGTTATGGACAAGTGTACAGTTGTTGCAAAAAAAGAGATTTTTTATGTCTGGCCATTTGGATTAGCTGCTTGGCTCTGTGGATTGATTTTCATCGACAGAATGAACTCCGAGAAGGCACGATATGCTCTAAACAAGGCTACAAATAATATAAAGGAGAAAAAGGTAATTAATTTAATTTTATTTGCTTAATTTGAATGAATGCAGATTTTTTATCGTTTTTTGTTTGCAGATTAAATTGTGGATTTTTCCGGAGGGAACGAGACACAATGATGGCGAGATTCACCCTTTCAAAAAAGGGGCTTTTCACGTTGCAATTGCCTCTCAATTGCCAATTTTACCAGTTGTTTTCTCGTCTTATTATTTTTTGAATAAAAACGAGAAAAAACTCGATCCAGGTAAACTCTATTCTTTTTTTACTGAATTTTTTTACATTTCATTTATTAGTTTTTTGAGGATAACTCGAACCCTAAGCAAGATAGAGCAATTTTCGTAGAGATCTTTTTTGTAGATAATTTCAGAAGCTACCAAAAAGATTTCCATAAAAATTGCTCTATTTCACTTGAATTCCGAGTTATCTTTCAAAAACTGACGAAATAAAATGGATTTTCTGAATGAGAATTTTTTTTACTGAAGAAATCCATTTTATTTTGTTAGTTTTTTTTAAAGATAACTCGAGACCTAAGCGAGATAGAGCGATTTGTATAGGAACATTTTTTTATAGGAAGTTTTAAGAGCCACAAAAAAAGGACACTACCAAAATGGCTCTATCTCGCTTAGATTCTGAGATATCCTCAAAAAAACTGAAATAAAATTCATTTTTTTGTTTTTTTTGTACAATTTTTTTGTGTCTTTTTAGGGAGAATTATAATAACAACTTTGCCACCAATATCAACTGAAGGCCTAGGACCTGAAGACATCGAGTCTCTAATGGCAAAGACTCGTTCAGCAATGTCTGACGTATTCCATTCATCTAGTCGTGAAGTTCAAACGCTGACTGCATGCAAATGTCATTCTCAGTAAAAAAAAAAAACCCTAAAAAAACTCATTTCATAATTCGTTCTTTGAAGGGATCTCGAAAACTGAGCAAGATAGGAAAAATTTTGAGGAAATCTTTTTTGTAGCCCTTGAAATTCTCTACAAAACAGGTTTCCACAAAAATCGCTCTATCTCGCTCAGTTTTCGAAATATCTCAAAAAATCTGACAGAATAAAGTCGATTTTTCAGAAAATTTCACAGTCGTAGAAGAAAAAAAAACGCACTTTGAAAATTTCGAGGAGTTTCAACGTTGAAACCAAAGACTTAATACTTTACAATTCAAATTTTTGATATTTAAATTAATTTTAGTCTTCGATTATTTACAGTAAACTCGTGCCATTATATTTTCCGTACTTTTGACAATTTTTTTCCTTTTTTGGATTATTTTAATTTACGCTTATTGAATTTTTTCGTTTGTATTTATTCAATTAATTTTCGATTTGATAGTGTTTTACAACTAGAAATGACGAAAAAAAAACTTTAAATACTCATTAATTCATCGCATTCCTCAGTTAGCCAGTATTATCATCTATTTCTCACTTCGACCATTTCATTATTATTATTTTTAATTAGATTAATCAGTTTTTTTAATTCTCAGATGCCATTACACTTATTCCAAAAAATAATTCTTCTATTTGTACATATAAAAGCTTTGCTTGAAAAGATTTTTTTATAGTTCGTCATCTTAGAAACAAAGGGGCGTAAGTGCTGTGTATAAGAATAGCACTTACGCCACTTTGCCTCTAAGATGACGATATTTATTTTGGAAATGTAGAAAAAAAAAGTGTTGAACTTGTCATTCATAAATTATGAATTTACTTAAATTTTATTTTTGAAAAGAAAAAAATTGTAGTCACTAGTAAAGTCGTAAAAATTCGATTTTTATTCAGTTTATTTTTTTTCGAAATAATTTTCGAAAACTAATTACTATACAATAAGCTTGAGACTTTGTACGAATAAATGCTAGATCTAATTTAAAAAAATTAAAAGCTGAAAAAAGAAATGTAAGAATATTTCAATGTAAATTCGTATTATTTCAAATTTTAATTTGAAAATACAATGAAAATAGAAAAATCTTTGATTAAAAAAGAAAAAGAAAAACCTTAAGTTTATTATCTACTTTATAATTATCTGCGTAAATCGAAATCATCTTTACACTGAAAATAAAATCATCAACTTAGAAACAAAGTGACATAAGTGCATTATATAAGCATAGCACTTATGCCCTCTTGTTTTTAAGACAACGAAATTATTGAATTAAAAAATTACATAAAAAAGCGACAAGTTTAAATTTAAATCAATTAATTTGAATTAAATTAATTAAATTTAAATTAATGATTTAAATTTAATTCAATTTCATTTAAGGAATTAAATCAAATTAATTGAATTCAAATTATATTAATAGAATTCAATTTAATTTAATTTATTAAATTAAATTAATTAGATTCAAGTATATTTAAAAAAATTCAATTAAATTATAGCTTTGGGAAATCTGGAAGTGATGTTTTCTTATCCTGACTCTCGGTCCAGGCTTTCGCGATGGTTCTCTTCATGTCATCATCGCCATCCTGATACATTTTCTTCATCAAATTCATCAGACTCGACTCTGGATCTGCATTATCATTAAATTCAGGTGCAGATGTCTTCGCCTCTTTCATTCTCTTCTCGATGCCAGTGACGTGCGACCAGCGTTTGTGCACCTTCTTCGCCAAGAAGACAACAATCATATCAGTCTTGACTTTGATTGAACATTTTCCGGGTTCGATGTCATCGCACAAATTAGAAATTGGTAATTCGTAATTTTTGTTGTCCAGTCCATTGACCCGAAGATGCAGCGATCTTTCAGAAAATTCACAACTTAAATTATCAGCTGGTAGTGCCTGTACATTCTTCAAGGTCACGTAGAGCTTCATGAATTTTTCAGACTCGTCCCAAGCATAATTCGTTAATTTAACGTTGTAACATTTTGGTCCAGTTGGAATTTCGGATTTTTTAGTAATTTCTTTCGTTTCTTTTTCTTTCAAATTCGATAATTCACTCTGGAGTTTTTTCACTTCGAGGCTCAAGATGTCCTTTATTTTCTGGCGTTTTGCATGAGGGAGAAGACCCTCGAGGTCCTCGAGATCAAGTTTAATCTGCAAAAAAAAAAAAAGAATAAAATTGAAGAAAAAAATTGTAGATTTTGAAGACAAATTGAGCACATTTTGTTTTTTCGAAATAATTCGGAAACTAAGCGAGATAGAACGATTTTGCACGAATCTTGTTTTGTAGAGAATTTCAAGAGCTACAAAAAAGGTCTTAATAAAAATCTCTCTATCTCGTTTAGTTTCCGAGATATTCGAAAAAATGAAATTTTTGGAAAGTTTATTTTTTATTTTTTTCAATATCTTGGAGTCTAAGCGAGATAGGGCGACCCTTTACCCTCATCTTGTTTGGTAGAGAATATCAGGAGCTACGAAACAGCATTATGGCAAAATCGCTCAATTTCGCTTAGTTTCCGAGATATTTCTAAAAAAAACTGATGCGATAGAATTGATTTAACAAGTTTTTTTTACAGAAATTCACAGTTTTTTTTTACAGATTTGAGGTTTACAGGAAAATGGGGAGAAAGGGTTTTTTGTAGCTCTCGAAATTTTCTACAAAAAAGGACCCCTGACATTTTCTCCTCAATCTACTCGCTTCAAAGATATCTCCCAGTAAATTTACAAGTGATTTTCAACTTTTACATTGAAATTCTCTGATACTACAAACTCCTCTCGTTTTTCAAAAGGCTCTCAGAAACTAAGCGAGATATCGAAATTTTCATAGAGATCATTTTCATAGAGAATTTCAAGGGCTCCAAAAAAGGTCTCCTGATAAATCCTTGTAACCTCGATAGTTTCCGAGATATTCATGAAATAATCCAGAGATGGTTGAGATAAACAACTAATTTGAAAATAAACTGAGAAATATCCAAAAATATTAAATTGTTGTCTATTATAAATTGCATAAATGGAAAGTTTGTGATACTTGTGATGAAATGTCAATGTAAGAGTCACTACTGTAATTTTTAAATTAATCATTCTGTGATACCGAATTATTATTATCAATATTGATGGTAATGTTGCAATTTAAAAATATAAAAAAATATTAAATATTAGAAATTATAGAATCAAAAGTATATCTGCAATTTTCATGAGATAACAATGAGAATAAAAATGATGTTGAATAAGATAATTAATTAATTAAGGGCACACGACCAATAGATGGACACTGACCAAAAGATGGACTGTTTCTATTATCGAGGATTGTCACAAATAAATGAATGATTTTTATACTTTTCACGTCAATTCCTGATTATTACATTCATATAGATTTGTAAACTATTCATTACATACCGATTGATCGAAATTTAAAATCACAACACTGCAAATATGCAACTGTCCATCTATTGGGGGTTCAAGCTATTTTACAGTTTTTCCTTGATTTTCTTCAATTATTTCTACATTATTCAAGTTTAATTGACTTTTAGTCGATATACTGTATATTTTTCTGTACATCATTCTTTTCTGCAACTTTTTAACGCGATTTGCCTATTTCATATGAATTAATAAAGTCTAATATTTCCTTAACCGTCCATCTATTGGCCATGTTACCCTATGCATTAGCTCCGATGGGCTTGTTAGCTTGGAGTTTTTTTAAATTAAAGAATTAAAGATCATGTTGAAATATCTTTTTTTAAATTTCAATTTATGGAAAATTCTATTAATCAAAACTTAGAAAGAATAAAGGAAATAAATTAATTACACTATCCATATCAATACTCACTTCATCAGCATTTCTGATCGACATTCTTCACTCCAAAATTTCCCAGTGCCTCAAAAAAAATAGAAACACAACGAAAAAACGTGCACTTGAAAGCAGTTTTTTTCTGAATAAAATTGGAAAAAAACGACAAGAGTTCCAAAATTCGTGGAAACTTCGAGAATTTTCCAGAGATTCTCTTCAAAAAGATCGTGCGTAACCTCACTTATTCAGCTTCCTAAAATGCCTATTGACAATGAAAATAAAGAAAAATTAATTAAATTCACAAATTGATGGAAAGAAAAAAATAAAAATCAATAATTAATCAAATTTAAAAGAAATTCACCTTTTTTTCGATGAAAAAATGGATAAATAGGCTGTGACAACTGCCGGCTTTGTCTAGTGCATTCAAATGAATCGAACTCGAGACGTGCATCGACTCCAGCATTCGATATATCTCGAAATTAGGGGGGAGAGAAGAGGGGCGGACTGTCAGACTGCGTTTTTCTGGGAGTTTTCGTAGGAAAAATGGACATTTGACTGGAAAAAAATTGAATTTCAAAGAGCAAATGCAGTGAGAAGGGGTTCGGAGTGAATTTTTGGATATTAGAGAGGCTAAAAGGCCGAAAAATAAAGGATCATGGTGAGTAGAAGGGTTTATTGATGGGAAATTACTCCAAAATTACTGTCTAACCTCTAATTGTCACTAGGAATTTGAAGACAGTGTTGGATATTGGAGCAGAGAAGGGAGATGGATTTTTTTTGATAATTGCATTGAAAAGCTGAGGAAATTTTAGGTGGAAAACATGTGTTGCAAGATTTTTCTCAATTTTTTTTGAAAATTCGAATTTTTCGGGTTTGAATCGAAAGCTTTTTTCATAGATTTTTGAAAAATTTGAGTTTTTTGAAGATATCTCCGGTTCTATTGGTCGCAGCATGAAAATTCTGATTGGATGTGAAAGGTGAGAACATTTGCCATCGATTTATGGAGTTTTGAATCAAAAAATATCGATTTTTAAGGTATTTATAGAGGAAAAACGGATTTTCATGAAAGAAACAATAAATACGTTAAAAATTTATGTTCCCAAGGTATTTATCGTTCAAAACCCCATGAATCGATGGCAAATGATCTCACCTTTCACCTCCATTCGAAATTTTTGCGCTACGACCAAGAGAAACGGAAATATCCTCAAAAAACTGGAAATTCTCAATTTCGTAAGAATTACCCCGAACTTCCCCTAAAAAAACTCGAATTTTCAAAAAATTATGAAAAAATAAATTCAGACTCATGTTTTTCAACGGAAATTTCCTCAGCTTCACAATGAAATCATCAGAAAAAGTCCATCTCAAATATTTCCACTAATTTTTCCCAATTTTCCTCAATTTTCATAATATAAAACATCAAATCAGTTTTTTTTAAATAGTTTCTTTTAGAATAACTCGGAAAGTAAGGGAGATAAGGCGATTTTGTTGCATTCCAATTTGTAGTTCTTGAAATTCTCTAAAAAACAATCTTAGTACAAAAAGAGCGTATCTCCATTAGTTTCCGAGATATTCGCAAAAAAAGAGCGAAAAAAAGAAATTCATTCTATTTCACCTTTTCTTTAATTGAATTTTTTTTTTATAATATTTAAAATATTTTTCATTTATTATTTACAGCTTGTACTCGTCCTGGGTGACTTACACATTCCACACAGATGCAGTAGCTTACCAAGTAAATTCAAAAAACTCTTGGTACCAGGAAGAATTCAGCATATATTGTGCACTGGTAATCTCTGTACTAAAGAATCATATGATTACTTGAAAACACTTGCCAGTGACGTGCACGTGGTCAGGGGCGACTTTGACGAGGTAATTAGCCTTTATTTCCGAGAATTAAAGTAATTTTTTCTAAAATAAGTTTTATTTTCTTTCTTAAAATAAAGCCAAAATAGAGATTTTAATAAAGCGGTTGAAGGTGGATTTTTTTGGATGATCGTATTGAAAAACTGAGGAAATTTGATATGGAAAGCATATATCACAATAAATCTCTACGATTTTTTCAAAATTTTACTTTTTTTTCAAAAAATCTAAATTTTCCCAAAAAAAACCTGAAAATGACGTTCGACAATGCTTTCCAACACAAATTTCCTCAGCTTTTCGATGGAATCATCAGAAATATCTCATTTTGAATATTCACCGTTTATTTCTACGAATTAAAGTCACAGTTTTGAAAAAATATCTTCTTTATTTTTCAAAGTGTAGATTGAAAAATATAGATTCTGATGAGGTGGTCGGAGATTGAATTTTTTCGATGATTCCATTGAAAAGCTGAGAAAATTTGACATTGAAATCATATGTCACAATCAATTTTTTCAATTTTTTGAAAATTCTTCTTTTTTCAAAAAATCTAAATTCTCCAAAAAAAAATCCGAATATTAAGTCCGACATATGCTTTCCATTGTAAATTTTCTCAATTTTTCAATGGAATCATCAAAAATATCTTATCTCAAATATTTTCACCAATTTCAAGCGATTTCCACTTTGCATTGACTTCTTTTTTTATTTTTCCTTATTAATAGAATCTCAATTATCCTGAACAAAAAGTGGTGACAGTTGGACAATTCAGAATTGGATTATCCCATGGACATCAAGTAGTTCCCTGGGGTGATCCAGAGGCATTAGCTCTAATCCAGAGACAATTGGACGTTGATATTTTAATATCTGGACATACCCACAAGTTCGAGGCATACGAGCATGAGAATAAGTTTTATATCAATCCAGGGTCAGCCACTGGGGCTTACAATCCACTTGATACGTAAGTGTTATTTATGCTCGTAATTTATCGAATTCATTTGCTGCTCAAGAATTAAAAATGAAGAAAAAAAGGATTTCTGGCAGATCTCCGAAATTTTTGAGTTTAAGAAAAAATATCAGGATAAATTTTTTGTGGAGAATTTAATTACCCAAAAAAAAGGTCTCTTGCTATTTTTTTCCTAAGCCTAATCATCACTGAAATATTAACGAAAAAGTTCAAAAATGCCAGAAATCACATTTCTATACAATTTCTTTTGATAAAGATATCTACTAGAAATTCTTATCTTTGACGTAGTTTCAGTGAGTACGTGATTCTTTACGAAACCACTATCAAAACGTTTAAATTTTATTGATGTAATTATGATCAAAAACAGAATCTATGAGGAAAATAAACAATTTCCTTTGCACATCAATAACTGATGAAATCCCTGCGAATTAACTTGTGCTAAATATAATCAGTCTAGACACAATGTCATTTTCTTAATCGTCACATTTCCATGACCGTTGAATTGACAATTGAGTGATCTCGGAAACAATCGATTCTTGTAGAATCGATCTCTAGAAAATATGATTTTGTTATGAAACGATTAACAAAAAAATCGGAGTGAGAAATCGATTATAATGAATACGTAGAATTGAAAAAAACAATATCACCTCAACTTCCGATCGATCAATCTCAAATATTCGATTAATCGTTATGATATCTCGCATTAATTTCGAGATATCGCACATAATTTGATAGTTCCGTTTCAATATCTTTAGCTAAGGGGATCTCGCTACTAACTTTCTTCCAAAAATCGAAATTTCCGATCGAGCATGTTCAAAAATCGATTAATCGACGCGATATCTCGCGTTAAAGTCGATAGTTCTGTTTCACTAGGTTTTAATTGAGGGGATTTCTCTTCTAAGAACAGGAATTTTCGATCGATTTTTCTGTGAAAATCGATTAATCGATGCTATATCTCGCATTAATTTCGAGATATCGTTCATCATTTGATAGTTCCGTTCCACTAGTTCTAGCTAGAAGGAATTTATCTTTCAAAATCCGAAATTTCCGATCGAGCATGTTCAAAGATCGATTAATCGATGCGATATCTCGCGTTAAAGTCGAGATATCGCACATCATTCGATAGTTCCGTTTCACTAGGTTTTAATAGAGGGAATTTCTCTTCTAAAAACAGGAATTTCCGATCGATTTTTTTTTGAAAATCGATTGATCGATGCTATATCTCGCATTAATTTCGAGATATCGTTCATCATTTGATAGTTCCGTTCCACTAGTTCTAGCTAAAAGGAATTCCTCTTCCAAAAACCGGAATTCCGAATCGATCATGTTCAAAGATCGATTAATCGATGCGATACCTCGCATTAAATTCGATTAATATCGCATCTCATTCGATAGTTCCGTTTCTCCACTTTTAATTCGAGCAAAAATCCCATTTTTCTTTTTTCTTTCAGAAAAAAATCGATACAATTTTTCCAAAATGAATCAAAAAATCGATTAATCGGATTTTTGTCTCAATTACCCGGAAAATTCGATTTCTCATAAAAAAAAATCAATCTTACAAAAATCGATCTGAACTCGTGCTAAATATAGTCAGTCTAGACTCAATGTCATTTTTTTAATCGTCACATTTTCATGACTGATGAATTATGACAATTGCATAGTTTTTCCAATAATTTTAAATTGAATAATTTAAACAGCTGTAATCCGATCACAAAATGCATCTTATTATTATGAATTACCAAGTGAATAAGCCTTCTTCATTTTCAAAAAAAAAAAATAAAGCCACAATCGCAACATATTGTTAACCGATCTTTGGCCTCAGCTCAAATTGCCATAATGCATAGTAGTTCAATTGTGGCGAGGACAAAGTAATAAACAAATGGAATTGCAGAAAATTTTTATTTTTTATGACTAATTTTAAAAAATTCGCTTTTCTTCAATATTTCGAAATCTAAGGAAAATAGCAAAACTTCAATGAAAACTTTTTTTTTACAGAAAATTCAGATTTACAAAAATAATTTCTGTAAAATTTTCGCATCTCTCTTTATTTTTTAGATATTCACGAGAAACCGGAATTTAATTAAAATCACTGATATTTCGCAATTTTAAAAGCTTTCTCTCTTCAGTGCATACGTGTAAAGCTGCATGAAAATTTCAGACAAATTAATGAATAATTTTACAAAAATAATATTTATACGTCTGATTAAAAATGGAATATTTAATGATAATTATTGTTTATTTTATGATTACAGATCTGTTATTCCGTCATTTGTACTGATGGACATTCAGAGCTCTACTGTCGTCACATACGTTTATCAACTTGTTGGCGATGAAGTTAAAGTTGAAAGAATTGAATATAAGAAGAGTTAGAGGCTTTGCTCTCTTTTAAAGGAAAAAAATGAATTATTACTATTTTTTAAGGAACAAAATAATGAGAAAAAAAATCATGTTTTTCAAAAAAACAGAAGAAATGTTCATAATTAATTATAAAAAATATAGGCCCGGTGGTCTACACAATAATTGTGCACGCTATGTTCATAATTTCATAATTATCTTGTAAATAATAAAAAAAAATGTAGAATGAACGATTTGTTTGTTTTAATCGTTAAAATTGAGATTATGACGTTTTCAGATAAATTCATTTTATTTCATCAGTTTTTTTTTTAATATCTTGGAAATTAAGCGAGATAGAGCGATTTTGCCCCAAAACGGTTTTGTGGAGAACTCTAAGAACTATAAAAGTATTTGCGTGCAAAAAGAGGCGGATCTCGCTTATTTTCCAAGATATTTTCGAAAAAATAATGAGAAAAAATTAAATTATTTCTTTTATTATTTAATTTTTTTCATTAGTTTTTTTAATGTCTCAGGAAATAAGCGAGAATAGGGCGATTTTGCCTTGAGATGGTTTTGTAGAAAATTTCAAGAGCTAGAAAAGTGTTCCAGGGCAAAAAGGGCGTATCTCCATTATTGACCGAGATATTTTCAAAAAATTAATTACAAAACATTGACTTATTCTTTTTTATTACTGAATTTTCTCATTAAGTTTTGGATAATATCTTGGAAAATAAGCGAGATAGAGCGATTTTGCCCTAAGACGGTTTTGTGAAAAGTTCCAAAAGCTAGAAAAGGGTCTAAGAGTAAAAAGAGCGTATCTCCATTACTTACCAAGATATTTTCAAAGAAAATAATGAGAAAAACTGGACTATTTTTTTTATCTTTTCATTACTGAATTTTCTCATTAATTTTTTTTTAACATCTTGGAAAATAAGCGAGATAGAGCGATTGTCCCTGGAGACTTTGCAGAGAATTCCAAAGGCTACAACAAATTATTCGATCAAAATCGGTCCATCTCATTTATTTTCCGAGGTATCCCCAAAAAAACTGGTGTAAAAAAATTACTCAGTTTCATTTTGTCATCAGTTTTTTCGAAATATCTCGAAAACCGTTGAGTTTAGAAAAATTTCCCAAGAGATCATTTTTGCACAGAATTAAATTCTCCACAAAAAAGGTCTCTTAGCATTTTCCCCTAAATCCCCTCGCCCCAATGATACCCCCCAAGAAAGCTGATAAATGAAAAAAAACTCCTTTTTTTGCAAAAAAAAAACCATTCCCTTCATCAAATAGATGCCTTGAAGCAAAAACATGAAAAACAATCGATATAAAACCCGTACAAAACATGCAAAGAGTCACGTACATTAAGTGCACAAATGTGCACAAACACGACCTGAATTTGCACGCGTCCTTCCCCTTCTCAACCCCCCTTACCCCCTTCTCCCCCTCTGAATTTACGTAATACTTCAAGTCTGGGTTATTAATCATAAATTCTGATAAATGCCTGGTTCCTATCACCCGAGATTTTAACTGAACAGCAAGAGGTCATGATTACTTCCACATGGGTTCAACTTCCAAACCATAAAAAACACAGGCATATGGACCGGAGAAGGAGAGAGAGACAGAAAAATCACGAATCAAAACAAAAACACAAAGAGTGAGCGTCCGCGCATGCGCAGAAACACATGCCGGTACGAGTGGAGGAGAGGGGGGAGCCTTAGCGTCCTCATTAAAAGGGGCCCCTCGGCTTGTTTATTTTCAGTTGGAAATGTAACTTTGATGTGAACGTATCACTTTCACTTTCGCGAATTAAATAAAAAAAAAAAAGTTAATAACAATAACAATAATATACACATATAAACACAATGGCAACCACATTATTGAGAATGGGTTTACGATCAATTGCAGCGAGAAGTGTCAATTACGAAAAAAATATTGCGGCAATGAATAAATCAATTTTTTCGGCTGGGCGAGAAAATTCAGTGCAACGTAAACAGGTAATGTTTTTATTATTTATCTTTTTCTCTTTTTTCTGCACTTTTTGTAATTTTCATGGGGGATAGGGGACGCCTTCTAGAACATTCTACAAGTGCAGTTGCATTTTCTCCCGTTCATTATTTCACAGTGAAAGTTGAAAAATTTTGTAAACAGATGATTATTCGTTTTTATCGTAATTTATGATGACAAAATTATATGGCAATTAAAATTATTAAAATTATTTGGCAATTTTTATGATTTTTTTGAATAAAAAAAGATTTTTTAATTTAAAAAAAATATTTGGAAAAATTGAACTTTTGTTGTTTTTTGAATTTCGTATAGGCGCGTATTTTTCAAATAATCAAGAGATCATTTTTCTTCGTTTTTAAAATCATTTCTTCGGTAAAAGAAAAAAAAAACTGGAAATTATGAGAAATCTCATATTTTTAGTTTAATTCGCATTTACATTTTTTTTTCTTGTTTGTTATTGATTTAATGAAGCATTTGCATAATTCTCCGAGTTATCACGGATTTCAACATTTGTTAATAAATTTTTAGGACAAGGCAATCGGCATTGAAATCCAAGGATTTTCATTGGATTTAAAAGAAAAAAATTTTTTTATTAGAAAAATAAATTGAGAAAAATATGAATTCTTTGTTTGAATCGAATTGTTGTTTACGGACACATGTGGGATTGTTTTTTTCGGCGAATGGCGTCATTGGGCCCTTCACTCACGAAAAAATAAACTCAACTCCGATACGCAATTCGCCCAAAACAGGAAGAGAGAGAGATAGGGGCGAGGAGCAGGGGGAAAGGGGGGGGGCGAGAGCTGCTGAATATTTAGGCGCAGTTGGAAATTCAACAAAAAATTCATTTACATTTGTTTTCACGTAACAGACGTATTCTGTTCTTTCTAATTTTTCAAAAAGTATTGGCAGCATAATGAAAAAAGAAAATATGTTGCGTAGGCACGTGCAGGAGTAACGACCTACAGTAAACTCTCACTGCAACAACTCAAGCACAATTTCTCATGAATTATCTGGAAATTTTTGAGAATTAAATATTTGACTTGATTTTTTTTTTAAAATTTTTTTTAATGGAATATCATTAGTTGATATTTATTGCATTAACACTTCAGGAAAATGCCCATCGAAGCCAGATGAAATACATAAACTATATGATACTAATTAGTTCGTGGTTGGACGACACCATAAATTTCTAAATTCATAACAAGATATTAAGGAGTTGGGCGGAAGGGGGGGGGGGGGTAATCATGGAATGAAGGGAAAAATTAGATTTTTTTAACCGGGATGAAACAAATGGCTTCGAATCACGTCAATTTTTTCTTTAATTTTTCATTCGATAGGTTTTAAAGTAATGAACGATCAAAATTGCGTCTTATACATGGGCTCTTATTCATCAAACCTATCTCACAGCACACAAGACCTTTGTTGGCAAAGTTGGTAACAAAAAAAAAAACTCGAAGTGATCCAAAACCATGTGTTTCATCTCTGTTAAAAAATCAAATTTTTCCCTTTATTCCGTTTTTACCCCCCAAACTCCTTTATAACAATAATAGTAAAACTCAAATATCAGTTGATAGTTTACAGAAATGATTCAATCAAAATTCTCTCATAAAGAATCAGTTAGTTATTTAATAGGAGTTTCGCAAATATCTCGGAAACTGAGCGATTTCGGGTGATTTTGCTATTTGACGGTTTTGTGGAGAATTTCGAGAGCTACAAAAGTGTATTAGGACAAAAAGGGCGTATCTCCATTATTTATCGAGATATTTTCAAAATAAACTAATAAGAAAAAGATTCATTCTTTTAATATTTTTAATTCTTTCAATATATTGAGTTAATTTGGACAAATATGTTATAAAATTTAGTAATTGACTATAAAAAGTTAAATTTATTAAAGATATTAATGAAAAAATAAATTTTTCAAAAGGGCACATCTCCTCTGCAGAAGCCCTTTTCACTATTAAATTTTTCAAAATTATTTTTATTTTTTAAAAATCATTGTTTTCAATTATTTGAAAACAATGATAATAATGTTTTAGAAAAAATAATTTTTCAAATGATTGTGTCTACTATTAATCTCTCTTATTAGTTTTCTTTGAAGATATCTCGGAAGATAAGCGAGATAGGGCGATGATTTTGTTCTGAGGCGGTTTTGTGAAGAATTCCTAAGATCTACAAAAGTGTTTTAGGACAAAAAAAATCGTATCTCTATATTATTTACCGAAATATTTTCAAAAACACTAATGAGAAAAAAAGTTGACGTATTTTTTCATTTTTTATTTATTATTGAATTTTTCCATTAGTTTCTTGAAAATATCTCGGAAAATGAGCGAGATAGGGCGATTTCGCTCTAAGGCGGTTTTGTGGAGAATTTCAAGATTTACAAAAGTGCCCCAGGCTAAAAAAAGCGTATCTCCGTTATTTCCCGAGATATTTTCGAAGAACTAATTGAGTATTCTCAAAAAATTGACTTATTTTTGAATTGAAAAAGAGGAGTTTCGCAGTTTGATACGGACTTTTTTGGTGTCCTTGACAAAACCTGATTCTCTGGCCTCCTCTGCCTGTCCTACTGAATCGTTAACTCCTTAAATCACTAGCGCAGTAGAATTCAACTGATTTTTCTTTCTTTTTTTAAATTTGGTGAAGCTTGAATTAGAAATTTTAGAGCAATTAAAAGAAAAAATGCTTTCTTTCATTCTCTTAAAATGATCTCTGTAACTATCAGGTTTAGAAAAATTTGTCAGGAGACCTTTTTCATGGAGAATTTAATCCTCTAAAAAAAAGGTCTTCTGACATTTTTTCATAAATCTAACGGTTTTCGAAATATTTCGAAAATTCGGGAAATGTTATTTTTGGAGGAATTTCTCCATTCCCATTTCACAATAAAATCAAATAGAGATAGTAACAAGTGAAACACGTGCACTGGAAGCAAAGAAAGGAGATAAGACTATAAATACATCTGTTTGTTTATGGAGATTGAAATGCATTAGAATTTTATCTCTTCATCAAATGATTTATCAATTAAATTTCGATAATTTGGGAAAATTAGACGTCACTTCTCCCAGAAATATCTCCGAAACTAGTGGGTTTAGAGAAAAATCTCAGGAGCCCTTTTTTGAAGAGAATTGAATTCTCCACAAAAAAGGTCTGTTCACATTTTTTTCTAAACTCACTCGTTTCCAAGAAATTCTCCAAATAAGCTGCACGTGATTCGTAGACTTATTTTATAATTTTCTTTTCGATATCAAATAAATGGCAAATTTAATTAATTTTTAATTTTTCTTTCAGCTCACGCAGATTATGAGGTCCATGTCGAGCAAGAGGAGTGTCCATCACACACCCGCATCCGCTGTGGAACTTGCGAGCGACAGCGACAGCGATTCTGATTCTGACTCTGAACAAGACAGAGTGAGTCTCAAATTGAGATTAATTTATTTTTTAAAACAAAGGCCTCTACGATGAAAAATTTGAAAAAATTTCCCAACAATGAAGACATGTTGGAGTGTTTTCTCAAATTTTTTCAGATTTTTTCATCAAGTCCTTCACTCCGAAAAAAGTTCCTGGATCATTTTAGAGCGGAGGTCCATTTTGCCGCCATTTCCTCTAGAATAAATTATTCAAATTCAATCGAATTTGAAAGTCAAAGAATCATTGTTTTTTTCGGCGTTCAAGTATTTATAATAAATATTGTGAGACCTGTGTCTGAATTATTGTGGAGTAGATAAAGACTATTAATCCGTTGATGGTTCTCAACTTATTCGAGAAATAGAGAATAAGAATTGACGAGAAAAAATAATTGTGCCCTCATTCTGAGACTTTTGTGCAATTTGTAACTCGATGAATTAGAAATGAATGATAAAAAAATAATCATAGACCGTGGAGTAACGGTGAATAGCCGCTGTCGTTTGTCCTTGAGCGAACGTCGAACTTCTATGCAATTCAAATGAAAGAAAAAAATAAAACAATTTTTTCATGATTTTCTTTGAATATCTCGAAAACTAAACGAGATAAAGTGATTTTGCCCGAATCTTTTTTTGTAGATCTTGAAATTTTCTACAAAAAAAGATTCATGTAAAATAGCTTAATCTCACTTAGTTGCTGAGATATTCTCAAAAAACGAATGATAAAAAATAAAAATTCTTCCTTTTTTGTGAATATCTCGGAAACTATGTGAGATGGAACAATTTTTGTGATAACCTTCTTATGTGGCCATTGAAAACCTCCATAAAAAAAAGTATCAACGAAAAAATTTCTATCTCGTAGATTTCAAAATAATTTGAAAAAAGCGATTGCGAAGAAGAGTTCAATTATTCCTTCGTTAAACTAAATTTTTAATAAAAAATCAATAAATTGAGGATTTTTCAATTCTGAAGGTTTTCCCAATGAATTGTTATTGAAACACAATTTCGCGCAAATTTAAAGCAATTGGCGCTTTTTTTTAATGAAATTTTTTGATCTCTAATTTGAATTTATCAAATCTTCATCTCTAAATTTCTAATTCCTTTTTTATTTATTTATTTCAATCATTTATTGACTTGTACATTAGCTTCCCTCCCTTTGCCCCTTACATTAGTTTATCTTCCACATTCCTTGAACACTCTGAATTTTTAATTGAAAATCAATAAATTCAGTGATTTTTAATTCTGAAGGTGTTTTCAATGATTTGTTATTCAATTGGCGCCTTTTTTAAAATAGAAATTGTTGACATTTAATTTGGATTTATGATCTCTTAATCAAAAATCAATAAATTGGGAGATTTTTAATTCTGAAGGTTTTTCCAATGATTTACTATTCCAATATAATTTCTCGAAAATTGAAAACATTTCGCGCCTTTTTTTAAAATAGAATTTCCTAATCTCTAATTACAATTTCGTCGTCCTAGAAACAAAGTGGCGTGATTCCTATGCTTATACATAGCACTTACGCCACTTTGTTTCCGAGGTGACGATTTATTATCTCTTCATCTCTAAATTTTTAATTAAAAAATTAATAAGTTGGGCGATTTTTAATTCTGACGATTTCTCCAATAATTTTTCATTCAAATGAAATTTTTCGTAAATTAAAAACAATTGGCTCCTTTTTTAAAATAAAATTTTCTGACGTTCTTCAATTTGAATTTGTTTAGGGTGCATCTCAATTTTGGAGAAGGAAAATGCGTACTCTTCACAGCCATTTGGATGTGAACAAGGATGGTGTTATCAGTTACGAAGATTTCATGCTGCTGGGGGAGAGGTTCGCTGATTTGGGTCACTTGAAACCAGAAGCGAAGAGAGAATTTCAACAAGTTTTGAGAGTAAGTATAAACGCAAAATCAATTTTATTGTTGTACCCTTAGTTTTCGTCGAATATCTCAGAAACTAGGCGAGATACGGTGATTTTCACTTGAATCCTTTTTCGTGAAGAATTTCAAGTGCTACAAAAAAGGTTTCTATGAAATTTCTCCATCTCGCTTACTTTCCGAGATATTCCACAAAAACCCATCGAAAAACCAAATTTTCTTAATTTTCGAAATTAAGTGAATCTTTAATTTTTATTAATGTTATTGTAATTAATTAACAGGAAATGTGGGAAGAACAATGGGGCGAGATAAGCCCATACAACCTTGTTGGTATTGAACAGTATCTCGAGGAGATGCATCATGTAGTCAATGACACATCTTTGAAAAAGAAATGTCACCGATTTCTCCCGTATTTATTTAGAGTAAGTATTTCATCACCTGTATAGACATAGCACTTACGCCACTTTGTTTTTAAATGATTATAAAGAGCACTTACGTCCCTTTGTTTTTGAGGAAAAAGCTTTTGTTCTGAGCTCTTATACATTGCACTTACACTACTTTGTTTCTAAGGCGAAATTTTTGCTTTTAAGTGCTTATAAATGACACTTACGCTACTTTGTTTCCGAAACGACGATTTAATCATGTGCGAATTTATCAATCAAATTTCATGAGGCCTCGGGTTAGAAAAGACCTGTTGAATTATTTTGACCTCCATTAAAGCCCTAAATTGATAAATCTGTACCGCCAATTGAATTTAGACGTCTAGCATCGAAAATTTGCGCAAGTGCTTATCAATCTGTTATCCAGCTATTTAAATATTCATTAATTCATGTCCAATGCATTTATTTTATCAATGTCTCAAGGAAGTTTATCAAAAAAAAATATATATTTCCATGATTTTGCAAATTTTTTACATTATTTTTTCATTTTTTTTAAATTCTTATCTTTCGAATTTTCACTTTTTTTGTTATTATCTTTGAAATTAAACGAGATAGAGTTTTCATAGAAACCTTTTTCGTAGGGAATTAAATTGTCTGCAAAATAGGTATTCCGAACATTTTTCTCTAAACCCACTCCTTTTGAAGATATTCACAAAAACCTGTTTATAATTTTTTCTTCATTTTTTAAATAATTTCTTTCTTCTTCTTTATCTTTCCAGGCCGTTGATCACGATCACAATGGCGAGATAAGCGTAGAAGAATTCAAGCTCTTTTTCCGTTGTCTTGGAATCGACAACGACCATGCAGTCATCTCCTTCACCTTTATAGACCACAACGAAGATGGAAAAATAACAATCGACGAATTTGTATCACTTGGACGTGAATTTTTCGTTACTGAGGACCATAATAAACCGAGCAAACACTTCTGGGGACCACTAGTTGACTAATGAGCTTTAAAACTCAGGGATTTTAAAATAAAAATGTGATAATTGAAACACTGTGAATAGTGTGTTTGCGTGTTAATAAAAACGGTACACATATAATCATTCCAATACCGTTTCATGTATCTCATCTAAAATTCATTAATATTAATATTTTTTTAATTGTCGTCTCAGAATTAAAATGGCGCAAGTGCTATCATTATTCACAGTACTTATGCCACTTTGTTTCTGAGTCAACAAAAATGTAATGAGACTATTCACAGTGTCTTAACTTTTCAAAAGTCGACATACCAATCATTTTATTACATAGAATTAAAGTAGAATATATATCACAATAGAAATTAAGATTCATTTTTTATAAAGAAAAAAAAAATTTATGACGAGTGTACTTGTATAATAAATTCTACAATTTTTTTAGAATTTGAAAAAAAAAATGTCTATTTTCGTGATTTACGCAGGGAGAAACCTTCACCAGTGAACGCCTTGAACTCCTCGATGCTCTTTTCCTGTGAAATTGAGAAAAAATAATAATAATTTAAGTGGATTGACATTTTGGAGATCGCTTTCATGCAATATTTCTGGAGATAATTGTGGTAGAGAAATTTTTATAGAGAATTTCAAGAACTGCAAAAATGATTTCTATGAAAAATTCTCTATCTTGTATCTAAGGAGTTCGGAAAAATTTCAAAACAATTCTGAAAATTCTGGAAAATCTCAAATATTGAAATAAAACTGAATTTTAAAATGTATGTGGGTAAAGAAAGGTTGCCGGGGTTGAATTTCAGAAAATTTTGGAAAAAAATTCAAAAATACTTTCGGAAATTCTGATAAATCTGGAATATTAAAATAGAACCGATTTTTTTTTTCATTACTTTTTTGAAAATATTTTGGAAACGAAGCAAGGTTGAGCGATTTTGCCGGAATCCTTTTTCGTAGTTCTTGAAACTCTACAAAAATGCATGAGAGCAAAAAAAAAGGCGTATCTCCATTATTTGCCGAGATATTCTCAAAAAAATGAGTTCGAAAGAATTAACTTTTTTCTTCATTCCTTCACTACGAAATTTTCTCATTAGTTTTTCTTAAATATCTCGGAAACTAATGAAGATACGCTCTTTTTATCCAAATCCGCTTTCATAGAAAATTTCAAGAGTTCCAAAAAAAGGATTCGGACAAAATCACCCTATCTCGCTTAGTTTCCGAGATATTTTCAAAAAACTAGCAGAAAAATTCAATATTAAAATTTTTTTTCGAAAAATCCGTCGATTTTTCTCATTAATTTTTTTTTTTATCTCTCGGTAAATTCTGGTGATACGCCTTTTGTGCCCTAATCGTTTTTTTGTAACTCTTGGAATTCCATACAAAAAAAAGAATAAAGCTCAATGACTCTATCTCGTTAAGTTTCCCAAATATTCCTCAAAAAAACAAATGAGAAAAAATTAAATTATATTTTTTATTTTTTCACCACTCATTTTTCTCATCATTTTTCCGAGAATATCTCGGAAAATAAGCGAGATAGAGCGATTTTACTTCAATCCTTTTTTGTAGCCCTTGAAATTCTCGACAGAATCGTTTCAAAATCGATCTATCTCGCTCAGTTTCCTAGATATTTCACAGAAAAACGAGAAATAATTTACCTCTTTGTTATTAACAGGTTTCACGTGACGTAAAAATTTGAGAGTTCCAATCTTGTAATCATAATCAGGAATGCCCCTGATGTAAACAGGCTTTTGCACCTGTGCCTCTGATGTTCCCGAATCTTTCCTCTTCTTGCCATCTAAACGATTACCTTGTCCTTTGAATGCAATGAATCCAGTTGATTCTGGCATCATATCAACTGGATCAAGAACTTGCTCCTCTTTTTTGAATTCACGTACTGGCTCTTTGTAGCCAACTGGAGCAGCAAATTCAACGTTCATGTCACACTCAATTATACTGACAGCTGGACCAGGTCTTGTTTCAAGGACACACATCTCGTAAATCCTTTGATTATACTGAATCGCAATAATATCACCAGTTGTTAAACAAGCGAAGGAACGAAGCCCATTTTCAAGAACTGCCTTTGGATTTGTTATGTCGAGGAAGTCTTCTGATTGCGGTTGAAAACGAGAAAATGTCGCTACTGGTAAGGATACACTCTCGATGTTAATTATTTCGCTCTCATCCAATAATAAATTGTGCATCATCTGGAAATAATTTTTTTTTTAATATAAAATCTCTCTTTTTGCTTCTCAATTGAAACTATGTAATCATCAGAATTTTCGATTGTAATTTTTTTAATAGAAGATACTTAAAATGATCTGAATAGAGAGAAAATGATATTTTTAGCGCATGTCTGTGTGTGTGTGTGTGTGCATAAAAATCTCAATTACAGCAAAACGGTTTTATAGAAAAATTTCATATTTTGTGGAAAACTTCCTCTTGACGAATTCTATTTTTTAAGCTTTATTTGAAAAGAATGCGATCGGTACTTTTTGAATTATGTCCATTTTTCGAAAATCAGTTTTTAATGGAATTTCTGGACTATTCAACTGATGTTATTTATACTCATATATTATCTCGAGAGTTGTATCAGTTAAATGTCTGTCAATTTTGAGCTTATTGCATGATTAGTTCTCGAGTTATTGGCGTTTTGATGAATTTTTCAAAATTTGATATTTTGATGAGGATTTGAAAAAAGTTGCACACTTCCATTCAGAAGCATATTGCTAAAGTATTAGCAGAAAAAGCTATATCAGTTAGAAAGCAATACTATTATCCACTTGTTTTCGTCGATATTTTTGAAGCGAGTGGGTTTAGAAGAAAATGTTAAGAGTCCTTGTTTGCAGACAATTCATTTTTCTCGAAAAATAGGACTCCTGACAATTTTACTTACTTTTACCTTTTCTTTTCTTGAATTTTCAGTTTTTTTTCTCTAAATCCACCCGCTTCAAAGATATTCGCAAAAATTTCCAGAAAATCTGCAATTTCTCAATTAAATTGACGTTCCAAGTCTCAAATTAAAGGAATAAAATATCCAGTAATTCTCCAAAAAGCGCAATATCCGAATCTCAAGACCCTACTTATATTTAAAAAAAAAAAAAAAAACAGTACGTCAGATTATCAAGTGAAATATAATACAAAAATGATAGAGCGATTATATGTAAAAACTGATTGAATTGATGAGAATTTTTTTTCCTTAGAAGTTGAGGCTGAACAGTTGAGTCCATAGGGTTTCGAGGCCATAATATATATGAAAAAGTAAATAAGTAACAAAAAAAAATCCAGTAAGGCATTAAATAAATGAAAAGAATACCCAGTAAGGCAAATAGACTTTTCCCTCATCAGCAACGAACTCCAGGACTCCACAGTGCGTAACTCTGTTAGTTTTCTTATTTGTCAACTTGAAGAGCATTGGATAAACAATATTTAATCTCGTCAATTGTTCAAGTGCTGATGGTGGCATAATAACTGCAAATTGAAATGAAATGCAAAAATTATTAAGACATCCGAAATGAAACAGACTTGGTAACATCAAGGAAATTAACTCAATTCAATTTATTAAAAAAAAAGAAAAGAAAGAAAAAATTCCTCAACAAACGATTGTTTTCAGTTTTTTGGAAATATCTCGGAAACTAAGCGAGATGGATCAATTTTACATATATCCTTTTTTGTAGCTCTCAAAGTCCTCTACAAAAAAGGGTTCTACCACAATCGTGCTATCTCGCTTAGTTTCCGAGATATCTTTAAAAAGCTAGTGACAAATAAGAGTAATGCTGAATCATACTTTTTCCACCACGTTCAACATCTTGCCTCTCGTTACCAGGTAACATTGATACAGAAAAACATTTGTACTGAGTATTAAAAGGCCTCGGAATCTCCGGGAACATGTTAAAGGAAAACTGCAAACATTTCAAACAAATTTTTCAATTAATTCCTAACCTCTAAATTTATATTAAATTTAATAATTATCAATTTTTATCTAAAAAAGAAAGAATTCTCACCATTTTGATATTTTTAACTAATCGCAGACGTTTAATTTTACTGTAAAAATAATTATTAAATAATTTTTTAAGGAAAAAAAAGGAATTAAACGATGATTTTGACACAATTGCTTCGTAAGCATCTGACTTTTGTTGTGAGTCGAGATTCTGAATCGATTCTTTAAAAATCGATATTTTTTCCTTTGTTATTTTTTTCTTTTGAATTTAAAATTGAGAATTTTGGATTTTCGAGAGGAATAATTATTAAATGATAATAAAATTAGCATATATCTGACAATTTTTTGGCTTTTTTTAAATAAATAGATTGTTAGAAAGAGAAAATATTTAGAAAATTTGCATTATAGTTTTTGGAATTTTCTACACGTGCATATGTTTCCTTTCTTTCTTTGAAAATAATTTATTTGTTGGAAAACGAAAAATGTGAATTTTTTCAGATATCTGCTATTTTCAACGTCATATTCATTAATATAAGGTAATTATATCGTTTTTAATTATAAAATTAATAGTACTTTACATTCCTTACGATACAATAATTATCAATAGTCCATTCTTCCATTGTACATAAAAAAAAATCATTGACATTCACATATAATACAACGCGGAATTATTTCTTATTTTTTTTCTTTTTTTTATCCTTTTTGTCCTTATTTTTCTTCTGCGATTTCTTGTTATCACTCTTGTCGTTGTCAATTTTCTTCTTCTGTTTTTTCTTCTTTCTCTTCCTGTCCTCCTCGGAAGATGAAGAGCTCGAGGAAGAAGAATCTAGAAAAAAAAAAGAAATAAATAATTTATGAATTCAACTACTTCTAGTCATTATTTCAGAAAATGCGAGGTTTCTTTGAATTTCCTAATAAAACTACTCAATTTCGAGATATCTTTAAAAAGAAGTCGCGGATAATTTTTCAATTTTTCAAATCAATTTTATCCCATCAGTTCTTTCTTAAAGATATCACGGAAACTAAACGAGATAGAGAGATTTTTCCTGAACCCATTTTTGTATTCTTGAAATTCCCTACAAAAATGGGTGAGTTCAAAATTCAGTAAATAATGGAGATAGGCCCTTTTTCTTCTAATCTGTTTTTGTAGCTCTTTGAAATTCTAATAATAAAATTAGCGGACATCCGGTAATTTTGTGCATTTTTCGTAACAAATAAATTATTATGAAAAAAAAATATTAAAAATATGCATATGCATTTTTTTCTAATTTTTCTGTTGAAAATTATAAAAAATAGAACTATAAAAAAATTATCAGATGTCGGCTATTGTCAAATCAATTAAAATTCTCTACAAAGCCATCTTAGAGTAAGACCGCTCTATCTCTCCTATATTCTTCTATATACCGTGGGGGACCCAGTTACCGGACAGGTCCCAGTTTCCGGACGCAGCAGCAAAACATACTAATAATTAATATTCAAATGAGAAAACCAAATTTTCAATACTTGCAAAATTTCAACATAAAAATCAACTAAATTGTTTGATCCATTTAATTAATTTATTTTTTCATTTTATTAGTTTAATTCTAACTGTCCGGAAACTGGTACCATTTCCTTAACCGTCCGATAACTGGTACATCCACGGTATCCCCGAAACAAGGTTGAAAAAATTTCGCCGAAAACTCTATGTTATCCCAAAACTTAGAATATACGATCTTAGATATTTCAGTCCATTCAATTAGATAGTGACATTTAGATTTCTGCTGCGTTGACAGAAAGATAACACGATCATTGTCAAATTCTGTCGAAATCATCGTGTTATCTTTCTTTCAACGCAGCAGAGACCCAAAAGGCCACTATCTAATTAAATGAATTATTATAGAAATATTATCCCTTATCCTAAAACCTCTCACCAGAGCTATCACTCGACGAACTCGAGCTGGAAGAGCTTGATGAGCTGGATGATGGTGGACTCGGCACTTTCTCAACAACCGGTGTTGCCACTGGTTTCGGCCGATTCTTCAGATGTTCCCTCAGATCATCAGTGAGTCCACCCAACCCAATGGAAGTGAAAAAATTGATAGCGAATCTCGTATCCCTGGGATTTTCCCTCGGAAAAAGACCCTCAAAGGCCTCCTGCAGTGTCACATCTTTCACCCTAGCATTGAGCTTGGCCAGTCCCATGTACTCCGAAAGCTCCTGGAACAAGATCTTAATGAAAACCCTTCCAGAACTAGTGGTATCGTCCTCATTCAGCTTGATGCACCCGAGAACACCCCAGGATATCGAATCCGTGAACAGCAAATGCGCAAAAAACTTGGCAACATTCCTCAGTTTGTTCATGTCCAGTCTATGAATAGTGTCATAAGAGTCCTTAAAAATCTGCTCAAACTGGGTGATATAAATCTTATTGATAGCGCAGAATCTTCCGGACAATAATCCATAAAATTTCTCATAAGTCCTCATTTCTGCGCAACAATCCAGGAACATGTGGCAGAGCTCGATCTCTTGTCCTGGCTTCAGCTGCATTTTCATCAGCTTATGCGCGCATTCTTCAAAGTCAAGAGACGACTGAATAGTCAGGTAAATCGTTCTTCTCAGGGCCGTCAAATTGGTCTCCGTGTTGTCAACGATAATCGCCTCTTTCTGCTCCTCATCCTCTTCAGACTCCTCCTCATCTTCCTCATCATCGTCATCATCACCATCAGAGCTGCTGTCAGTGTCCAAAATTTCTCTGCTCAATTTTTTGTACTTTTCCTCGTTCTCCGTGTACTCGGGATCGAACTTGAAGACGTTGAGAATGTCCTGCGAATAAGAATGGGCCATATTAATCAATTTATAGAATTTGCCGATATTTTTAAAAAAATAATTCATTTTTTTTTTAATTCTTGTAATCTCAAAAACTGAGTGTCAAATGAACAATACTGATTCATCATTGATCTATTAGGGAAATTATACACTTATTCCGTACTTTATCATACATAAAATTCGAATTATTTACGGAAGAAACAATAATGTCTTGTATTTCTTTAGGGGAAGGTGAGGTAAAATAGACACAAGGAGTAAAATAGACATGGATTAGTTTTGGTATTTTATACTATGAAAATTACTCGAAATCAATGGAAATGTTGGAAATATTGTTATAAGTTATTTTTTGGAATTTTTCAAAAATGCGACTTTTTCCTCAAGATTTGATGTTAAAAACTTCTGTCTTTGAAGAATTGGTCATAGCGATATGGGATTGATCTCAAATGAACCGAAGATTTCGCCGAAAAAGTGAATTTTTTCGATTTTCAAAAGGAGTACCCCTTTAAAACTTGCTCAAAAAAGTAAAATTTTCTAAAAATTGAAATAAGAAAAATTTTGAAACATGTTTTCCATTTGAAATTTTCTCAGATTTCCAATAAAATCATTAGAAAATCTCCATCTCAAACCGTTCAATTGGAGTGTGTTTATTTTGCCCCATTCTCCCCTATTCATATCATACATTCTATTTCATTCTTTATAATTAATTTCGCCCAAATAATTGAAAAAAAACATTAAAAATAAAAAGTTCATTTTTTTTGCTAATAATCGATGAATCGAGAATCCAATTATTCTTCTCTATGCACCGACGAAGAAACATCGATATAAGAAAACATTAATTATTAGAAAATCAATTTTTTCTTTTTTCAACTATCAAACATCAAAAGTTTCGAGAAAAATTTAGAAAAAAAATATTGAAACTACCAAAAATCTCTAGAAATCTCAAAATTTGCAAATCTCCAGATTTCCACTTAATTTCAAAATATTAAAAAAAAAATGATTTTGTTTAAATTTTTATTTTAGTATTGCCTATAAAAACTGTATTACTACCTGCGAATCAGCGGGTTCGTCGAGCATGATGAGATGCGTGAACTGGTCCTCTTCTTCAACAAGATCCAGCTCCTTCGGCACCGCCTCGTGGTCCTTGAACCCATCTTTTCTCACCTGGAACATGACCTCTATCATGTACTGCACGCGTTTATCAAGCTGTCCCTCGTGCAGTGTGTTCCTAAGTGCCGAGAAGACGCCCTCAATACCCCTCTTCGACAACTCCGTCAATTTCATCCCGCATTCCTTCAAAACCGCGATCGCGACTTCAATAGAGTCGTCTGTCGGTGTTTCCACAAGCATCGTCAGCAGCTGCAGCACGAGGATCTCATGCGCAACGCATTGGTTCACCAAATGCGACATGAAAGTGCCGGAGGAGATGCAGAGGGCCTTGTCGTTCCTCTTGAACCCTCTTTTGAACTGATTGACGAGTCGCTTCAGTAGCAATTCCCCGATATTCGGGAATTTCGAGTTGATAACAGCAGTTAGAGCCGCGTAAACTGGCGTAAACGTGGGGGATGCTGCTTGCGCCTGGATGATCGATCTCGCTAGTAAGCCCCGGCCCCTGACGACATTCTCGTGCAGAAGCTCACGTGTTATCAGGCCGATGTTGCTCGTGTTGACCTTGTTGATGTGCCCGTGAATGGATTTTTTCAAAGCCTCCCAGGCAATTCGCTGATAAGCCGCACTGCTCTTGTCCGTTATCTCCGCCTGCATCATCCGCAGCTTTGCTGGAGGGATATATGCACCTCCTGTCTTTGATGTCAGGAGGTCCACCGTGCGCTTCTCGGAAGGTTTTATAACGTCTTTTGCGTCTTTCCCGGATTTATTGGAGGAAACGTTCTCTTTGTCACCGTTTTCTTTTCGGTTTTTAGGCGCACCTCCGTAAAAACGGTCCCCAACGACAGGCTCTTCTGAGTCACTATGGCGAGCCCTTCCGGAGTCCCAGTACCTACGAAATAACGAATAATCATGAAGAAAAAGAATTAAAAAAGGGGAAAAAGGAACGGATAATGCAGGAGATTGATGATTTTTTGGTATTATCTTGGAATTTGTGAGGTTGTGGGGAAATTGTGCAGAGAGCTTTTTTTAGAGAATTCAAGTCTCTACAAAAAAGGATTCTTGATATTTTTTGATAAAACTACTCGATTTAAAGATCTCTTCGATTAAAATTTAGAAAAAGAAATATTGAAATTACCAAAAATCTCTAGAAATCTCGAAATCTGAAAATTAGGTAAATTTTTCGATTTCTCAAATCGATTTTATTGCAGCAGTGGTTTTTAAAATATCTCGGAAACTAAGCGAGATAGAGCGATTCTGTCCTAATCAATTTTTGTAGCTCTCTAAATTCTGTACAAAACTATTTCGGGCAAAAAAAGGCGTAGCTCTATTATCTACCGAGATATTCTTGAAAAAAGGAATTCAAAAGAACGAAATTTGTTTTTTTATTCTTTCACTAATCAATTTTCTCATTAATTTTTTTTAATATCTCGGAAACTAATGGAGATACGTCCTTTTCGCCCTAAGTCATTTTTGTAGAAAATTTCGAGGGCTCCAAAGAAGGATTAAGATAAATTACTCCATCTCGCTTAATTTCCGAGATATTCCCAAAAATTCAAGAGTAAACCTTTTTTTGTCCAAATATCTCGAAAATGATTGGATTAATCAAAGAAATTTCAAGAAAATTTATTCGTAGACAATTAGATTTTCTAAAAAAAAAATTCTCTTAAGAAAGAGACTGATAAAAACTGATTTTCAAGAAATCATGTGGCAATGAAAATTTGCCGGAGTAGAATTTCTAAAAATTCTGAAATTCTAAAACTTTCAAATTTAAAAAGTAAAAAAAAAAAAATTCTAAAAGTTCGAAATTTTAAAATTCTAGAAAATCCCAAAAATTGGGAAAAACTCGAGAAAATCCTTTAGTACCTGCGTCCAGGGACTTCTCTTCGTTCTCTACGATAGTCTCTGCTTCTGCTTCTGCTCCTGCGTCTTCTTCGTGGCTCCTCATTGCTCTTGCTCCTGCTCCTGCTTCTTTTGCGCGTTTCTTCATCGCTTCTCCTTCGAGGACGTTCCTCTCTTCGTTCTCTTCTTCGGTTCTCACCTCCTCTCTCTGAAAATGTAAAATCAAAACATGTCACGAAGATGTTCTTTCATTTCTGTAAAGACAAATACAATAAAATCTTCTATGAAATGTAAAAGAAAAAAATTATCTACCTCCTCTCTCTGGACTCCTCCTCCCCCGCTTTTCCTCGCTCCTCTCCCTCGACTTTTGCCTTTCCCTCGATTTATGCCTCTCCCCTCTATCCATCTCTGAATTATTCACCGGATTTTCAGGATTAAAACTCCGACTCGCCACGTCAAATTCATCATAAGCTGTTGGAGACTTTGGAATACTTGGAGTTCTTGGCATCTGCGGTGCTTTTTCCGATGATTTTGAACGTTTTGACGCTATTTCACCTTCACTCAATGATGATTCTGATGAGGAGGGCGATCTTCTCGATTTTCTCGAACGCTTGCGAGAACGTTTTTTATCACCTGAATCCATTTTTTTAAATCAATTTACTTTTTTAGGCTTGATTTGTCAGTTTTTTCAGTGGAAATTTGAGGGATAACCTCAAATATGACGCACAACGTAAACACAAGGGTGAACAATAACCGCCATTTGCAATTATTGATGAGCACTTTTTAATCGATCTTGGAGAGTCGATGATTTTTAAGCGATTTTCAAAAAACTCGATTAATCGATTTTTCGATTTTTTTGCGATGTATTGTTCAAAAAAAGAAGAAAAAAATGATAAAAAATTGCCATTTGAACTGTTTTTTCCCGCTCAAAAACTCAAAATGGTGAAATTGGTGGAACGGAACTATCGAATGATACGCAATATCTCGAATTTAATGCGCGATATCGCATCTATTAATCGATATTGAAAATGATCGATTAGAAGTTGATGTGATATGTTTTTTTTCATCAGAAAAAACCGATTTTTTTATATTGACGATTCGATTTTTTTAAATGTAATTCTCAAAAAAATCATATTTTCTAAAAAAAAACGATTCCTCGAAAATCGTTTTTCTTTTCCAGAGATAGCCCATCACTGTTTGCAATTCGAATATTCAAATGGTAGAGCGGGAAAAATTCATTCATTCGTTCCTTTCAGAGCCAAAAGGGCGTAAGTGCTATTGTTATACAAAGGACTTATGCCTTTTTACTTCTGTGGTAACGATTTTCCCTCTCTCTCTTACACTCGGAATACTTTCGGGAACGTTCGTTAGAGGGAACGAAGTCTCCCCCCCCCTCTTTATTTTTATGTTGGTAATGATAATCATGATAGTATGAGTAAGGCTGGTAGACCTGTTATTTTTAAACAAAACCGTTGAATTCAGCCGTTTTTTTCAGAAGAGAAAACTCGCCGGACGCTCCCGCTTGTTCAACGAATTTTTTCACGTTTTTATTCTAATTTCTGACTTTTTCAAATTGTTCATAGACTCAGAGATAAGGTGGACACTTTTATTAATCCCCAGGTAAGAATTTAGAAAACAAATTAATAGAAAAAATTGAAAATATTGGGGAGAAAAGAGTAAAATCATAAAATGGTGGAAATTTACGGGATTTTGGGGATATTTGAGATAGAATATGTCGGAAACTGAGCGAGATAGAGAAATTTTTGCAGAAACCTTTTTTGTGGAGAATTTCGAGAGCTACAAAAAAGTTCATCTGTAAAATTTCGCTATCTCCTTCAGATTTTGAAATATTTTTGAAAAAATTCGAGAAAAACTTGAATTTTTTGAACTTTTAGCAGTTAATCATTAAGTTTTCTTGGAATATCTCGGAAACTAAGTGAGATAGAGCAATTTTCGTGATTTGCCCTTTTAGCTTTTGAAATTCTCTACGAAAAAGATTTCTATGGAAATTCGCTATCTCGCTTATCTTCCGAGATATTTTCAAAAAAATAAGTTGACAAAAATAACTTCATGACTAATTTTTTTTTTAATTCTTTTATTTTCAGTTGTGAATTATGTCGGAGGACTGCGTGAAGGTGGCTGTGAGGGTCAGGCCTCTGATTACTTCAGAAATTGAGAGAGGATGCCAGAATTGTATCAGTGTAGTTCCTGGAGAACCACAAATACAAATGAATGGCACAGAAAAATCATTCACATATAATTATGTTTTTGGATCAGATGTGGATCAGGAAGAGGTGTACAATAGCTCAGTCAAGGGCATGATTGAGAATATCTTCAAAGGTAATTATATTTTCACGAATAAAAAAACTTCTCCGAGAGGTTAAACCAAAAATTTCCTCAATCTTTTCAAGTTTTCTTGAATATCTCGGAAAATATGAAAGATAGAGGAACTTGTCAAGAGACCTTTTTTGTGAAAAATTTAATTGTGTACAAAAAAAGTCTCATGACATTTTTCGATAAACCCAATAGTTTCCGAGATATTGTCGAAAAGCTAATGAAAAACTGATTTATCTGTTTTAGCCCTTCACAATTGAATTTTCTCACGTTTAATGTTTATTTGACTAAGACTCCAGGCTAATATGCCCATCAGAGCCAATAATACAAGATATATAATTATTAAATAGAATCGCATTGAAATTTTTTATACAAAACAGAGTTATTACTTTAATAGGTCATTAGAAAGAATTCTCTGAAAGTTCATTTCACATTAGATACAATAAAAAATTAAAAAATATGTGGTATCACAGGGAAAATAGTTTTGATTCTCTTCTTTAAAAAATTATCACATGTTATCACGATTGAAAATCATCTAAAAAACAGTTTTCGGAATTCATACAGACAATTGCATTATTAATAAGGCCTTCATTTAGGCTTTCACTACTTCTTTGATTTCACGATTCATCAAATATTGAAAACAGAGATTTTCGAATGAATCCCCTGATTCTGCTGAAACAAGATTAGCTGGCGATCCATTCAAAAAACGAGCAGCCGTTACAAAAAAAGATCTTTGGTTGAACCATCTTTGATTTCTCATCAATTTTTTTAAGGAAATATCTTGGTAAATAATGGAGATAATCCTCTTTTGCCCTAATCCACTTTTGTAGAGTGTTTCAAGAGCTACAAGAGTAAATCAGGGCAAAAAGGGAGTATCTTCATTATTTATCGAGATATTTACTGGAAAATTATTCAAAAAAAAAAAACTTAATTTTTCCTGTTTTTTTTCTCTTTCAAATTTTTTATTATTTTATCTCAAATATCTCAGTAAATAATGGAGAGACGTCCCTTTTGCCCCAATCATTTTTTGTAACTCTCAAAATTTTCTACAAAACCATCTTTGAGCACAAAGAACTCTCCATTATTTACCGAGATATTTAATGGAAAATTATTTTTAAAAAACAACTTGATTCTTCCTGTTTTTTTCTCTTCCAAGTTTGTCATTATTTTCTCTCAAATATCTCGATAAATAATGGAGATAGGCCCTTTTTACGCTAATCCATTTTCATAGCTTTCGAATTTTCTACAAAACCATCTTAGAGCAAAAAGAACGTATCTCCACTACTTCCCGAAAAACGAAAAAAAGGACAATTTTCCCATTTCAACTTTTCATCTTAAATTTTTATCAATTCCAGGCTACAACATCACAATATTGGCCTATGGCCAGACAGGAAGTGGCAAGACCCACTCAATGGGTACAAACTACTCCAACGAAGCTCCTGAATCAACCGGTATAATTCCACGAGCTGTTCACGACATGTTCGAGACGATGTCATCAAAAGAGCACGATGACTGGTCATTTCGCGTCACTGTCGGCTTCATGGAGCTCTACAACGAACAACTTTACGACCTCCTGGGAGACAAGACGAGAAAGGACTGCATTGTTGACATCAGAGAAGACACGACCGGCATCAAAGTAGTTGGTTTAACAGAACGTGAGGTAAAGTCGTCTGAAGATGTTCTCAACTGTCTCGTTCTTGGCTCCCAGGGAAGAGCGACCGGAGCAACTGCAATGAATGCACAGAGCAGTAGAAGTCATGCAATCTTCACAATAACAGTCTATCAATACAAGAAGAAGGACTCGAACAGTGCAACAACCTCAAAATTCCATCTGGTAGATCTCGCAGGCTCCGAAAGGAGCAAAAAAACTCAGGCAACAGGCGACAGATTCAAAGAAGGTGTCAGTATAAATAAGGGACTTCTAGCATTGGGCAACGTCATATCAAACCTCGGTGACAATGCTGCATACGTTGGCTACAGGGACAGCAAATTGACAAGGCTCCTTCAGGACTCACTAGGTGGTAACTCCATCACTCTAATGATTGCCTGTGTTTCTCCCGCCGATTATAACTTCGAGGAGACCTTGAGCACTTTAAGATACGCAGATCGTGCCCGAAAGATCAAAAACAAGCCAATTGTTAATCAAGATCCAAAAGCAGCTGAGATAAACCGGCTCAATTCCCTTGTCAAGGACCTCAAACTTGCGCTTTTGGAGAAAGGTCCTGCAGCTAATTGTCCTCCTGAGCATGGAGATCTTGTTGAAAAAAATCGATCACTCCAAAAAATGATTCGTGATCTCAGTGAGAAGTTAAGCGCCAATCTCATAGATTTCGTTGGAATGCACGAACGAGCTGAGCTTGCTGAACAAAGTAGAGAAAAATTGGGAGAAGGTATTGTTGGATTGATCGAGGATATTCAGGAGGTGATGAAGGAGACAGACGTTGAGATCATTCACTCAAAACTCAAGGAAATCCATGAGAAATTGGTTAAACTTCAGGATCATCAGAAGCAGTCGGAGGCAGAGATGATTCACCAGATTTCGTTGGAAAAAATTATATCGAAGAAAAGAGAGAGTGATGCTACTGCTGGTGACGACAGTCTTACAGAATTGACACTTGACGAGGAACACAGAGAGCACACGTTGCTCCAGGTCGAGAGAAATGAGGAGGTCAATAAAATAAACAGAGAATTAGCAGCTAAAGAGGAGCTTGTAGCCAAACTTTTGATGAACTCGATGCACTTTTCGGAGCAGACTAAAGAGATACAGGAAATGGAGAATGAGATCAAGAGCCTGCAGAGCGAGAAGGAGCAGTTGATGAAGACACTGGAGGATGTGCAGGCAAATAATGCATCTGCAAAAATTGCAGAGAGTAGACGTAAGAAGATGATGGAGCTGGAGAAGAAAATAAGTGATTTGACGAAGAAGTGCACGGAACAGAGTAGGATACTGAAGTCTAAGGAGAAATCGGATGAACAGGTGAAGAATTTGACGCAGGAGATACAGGCGATGAAGCAAATGAGAGTGAAATTGGTGAGGGACATGAGAAAAGAGGCGGATAAATTCCATCAGTACAAGATCCTGAGGGAAAGAGAGCTGCACAAGCTCAAGGATCAGGATCGCAAGCGAAAGAATCAGATGGAGAGACTTCAGGTACTGCATAATAAGCAGCAGAATGTGATGAAGAGGAAAATGGAAGAGGCGCACGCCATGAATAAGAGACTGAAGGAGACACTTGAGCTGCAAAAAAAGGTGCGAGCGAGTAGAAACGAGAAAAAGAAGATCAAGGACTTCATTCAGAGGCTGGTGGACCAGGAGGCCAAGGTCATTCAGGAGACGAGTGATGCCAAGTGTCTTCTTGAGGGGCAGTTGAGGTATCGCGAGAAAATCGCGGAGGATCTGAAGCAATTAAAGGCAAAATTCGCTGAAAATCCTTCGGATCGTCTTAAGAGGGAAATTAGTGATCTCGAGGAGTACTTGGATCTTTGCACGACGAAGATAGCCATGATGCAGAGGGAAATTGTTGCCTCTGATCAAGAAAGCATGACCAGTAGCAGGCTGGATGGGATCCAGACAATTGCCGAGGCGAAACAGGTCGCCCAGTTGCTGTTTGAGACACTGGAACAGGTGCATAAAAAACGGAATTTCGAATTGATGGATACTATGGAGAAATATGAGAATTTGATAGCTGAGCATGATCTTGCACTGACGAGACTGAGGCAAATGGAATTGGCACCGAAAATTAGTCTGGAGGAGCATCGAAAGGTGAGGAAATTTTGATATTTTGGGGTTTGAGAGATTCAGTGGAGAATATCTTGGAAATTGAGAGAGATAGAGAAATTTCTATAGAGACCTTTTTTGTAATGAATTTTCTATGAAAATTTTGATACCTCTTTTAGTTTTCGAAAATTTTTGATAATACTGATGGTGGTGGGTAAGAGGCAAAGTAATTATTGCGTTTTTCTTATGAAAATCGTTAGTTTTCGTAAAATATTGGAGATAAATTCTTTTCTGATGATTCCATTGAAGAGCTGAAGGAATTTTCGTTGGAAAATATATGTCGAAATTTGTTTTTCATATTTTTTTTGAAAATTCTACTTTTTGAAGTGAAAATTAGGGCTATGACTCTTGACGAAATTGAAAATTTTCACTTTTTCCGGGATATTTTCGGTTTTATTGGTCTTGAATAAAAGGTGAGATCATTTACCATCAATTTACGTGGTTAAAAAAAAAATTATTCTTGAGGTATTTATAAGCACTTTTGTGGAAATAAGTTTTTGCCCTCCCAGTACCTCAAAAATCGACAGTTTTTTTTCTTTAAATACCATAAATCGATGGCAAATAATCTTACCTTTTATTTAAAACCGATCCCAAGTCGCTACGACATATAGAACCGGAGATGACCTCAAAAAGTGAAAAAAAATCGAGAATGAAAAGGATTTGATCTTCAATTCGTGCCAAAAAATAGAATTTTCAGAAAATCGAAAACAATCACTCTCTACACATGTTTTCCAATCGAAATTTTCTCAGTTTTGAAATGGAATCATCAAAAAAAATCCATCTCAAACAAAATCAAATCTTCATTTTGCTCCAATTTTCCCTAAAATAATTCTTTTCTCTTCAGATTCTGGAAGAGGAACTCGAGAAATGCAGAAAGCAGTGCCTGGAGGGCCAAGAAGCTCGTTCATCGATTGAAGGAAGGCGAAAAAATTCTGGCAGAAAAACCCTAGCATCAAAACCATCATCGACAATCACCTTTTTCGCTGAACTCGAGAAAGAAAATCTCGAGACTGACGAAAGTTTCAATGATGATCTTGAAAAAGATCCAGATTACAGGGGCACGCCGCTTCATAAACGAGGAAAGAGTATGCTCAAATTACCCCAATTAACTGAAGTAAAAACCCGCAAGAGATCGTCAGAGTCCATTGATGGAAAGTGTCACTGCAAAACAAAATGCCAAAATAATTACTGCAAATGCCAGAAAAATGGTGCAATTTGTGACAATGAGTGTGGATGTAATCCAACGAGATGTGAAAACAGAAATAATGATAATCAAACATGTTATTTTGATGATGATCAATTTGCTGGACAAGTTAAAAAGTTGAAAACGTGATAATTTTAAATATTTAATTAAAATTGAAGGACTTTTATTTTTTCTCAAATTCAAATGATTGAACGATTTGTCTATTATTAATTTTTTTTTTATTTTTCAAGGACATGAAGTCTTCAGAGAAATTTATTTTATCGGCTTAGAAAGGAAGGGGCAAGTGCTATGTCTAAGCAAAACACTTACGCCACTTTATTTCTACAGTTTAATTCAATTTTTTTTTTAATTATTTTTTTTTCGATTTACTTTTGTCACCGATTTTTTGTGAATATCTCGGAATTGAAGTGAGATAGAGCAATTTCTGTGGTGACCTTTTTTGTAGCTCTTGAAAATCTGTACAAAAAAAGTCATTATGGAAATAGCTCTATCTCGCTTGGATTCCGAGATGTCTTCAAAATACTAATGGTGTAATTAAGATAAATTTTTCTGAAAATTTCAGTCATTTTTCGATTTTTAAGTTATTTTAAGAGGCTCTGAAGGTTTTCAAATTGTACATTCCAACAGCTTCAAAATTTTTTATGTCAATTAACAAAAAACAAGGGAATAAACATTTTTTAACAAGAATTAAAAAGAGTTTTGTAACTGGAATTTTGTATAAATAAATGAAATTTTGTCTTTGTTAATCAGATTTTCTCTTTTTAATCAGGTTTTTTGAAAAGATCTCAAAAACTATTCAATTTATCAAAAAATCTCGGGAGACATTTTCTGTACAGAATTGAATTCCCTACAAAAAAGCTCTCTTCCAAAATTCCTCTATCCCCATTAGTTTCTCAGATATTCCGAAAAAAACTCAAAAAATCCTTCAATCTCTCATTTTTCCCAATTTATTCCAAAAAAAAACTCGAAAAAATCTTTCAAATCCTCCTTTTTCCCAATTTATTTTTAAAAAAAGTCTTTTACTCTTATTTTCCCCAATGTATTCAAAAAAAAAAATTAAAAAAAATCTTTCACTTTTTTTTTTGCCAATTTATGAAAAAAAAAAACTCGAAAAACTCTTTTACTCTCATTTTTCCGAATTTATTTTAAAAAAAGCTCAAAAAAATCTTCCAAACTCTCATTTTTCCCAATTTATTTCGAAAAAAGTTCAAAAAAATCTTCCACTTTTAATTTTCCCAATTTATTCCAAAAAAAAGTTCAAAAAATCCTTCAAACTCTTATTTTTCCCAATTTATTCCAATAATAAATTCTCTAAAAAAAAATGGAAAAATTGATCAAACATTCAAAAGCCCGCAAAACCCAGTTCCCGAGCTCCTCCGAAGATTCCCGAGCTCACCGCAATTCAAAAAATGAACTTCGGCTCCGAGTGCACAATTTGTGTGTGTGTTTGCGAGTGTCGGCAAAACTCGAGACATTTATCTCTTGTTCACGTACATGACGTGTCATGGCAGCAGTCGTGTGATGTCTCCGTGCAACGTGTTATTTCCTCGATAAAAAAAGGCGAAATGATTTAATGCCTCATTAATTCGCGATTAATTTGACAAGTTTAATTAATAGATTAGTCCACCTAATTTCACAATTTTTAAAAGTTTAATTATTTTGTGGCATAACTTGAGGAGAAATAATAAGCAAAAAATAATCGTAATATACCAAAGACAATGGCGTTTTCAGTTAAGCTCCTGTGTTTTTTGTTGTTAATTAAATGTGGATTGAGCTTTTATCTACCTGGATTGGCACCAGTTAATTTTTGTACTCCAGACGAAGCTTCAGACACGAGTCACTGCAAAGTTCGTAAATTTTCCCTTTTTTCAATTGAATTTTTTGATTTTTTTGTTGTAAAAATTGCGTTTCAATGAAATTCAGGAAAAATCGAGGAATTAAAATTATTTTTTCAATTTTTCCCAAATTTTTTGGTGGTTCAGAAGAGGTGAAAAAGAGGGGTGAGGGGTAGGGGGTGTTGATAACCTCATAGACGTCATTTTTTACTTCTTTTCTTTTTAATTGAATTTATTTGATGATTTTTTTGTGAAATTGCGTCTAATTAAATTCAGCATAAAAAATCGAGGAGTTAAAATGATTTTTTTTCAGTTATCCCCTGAATTTTTTGGAGCTTCAAAAGTAAGAAAAAGGGGGGGGGGAGGTGTTGTTAACCTCATAGACGTCATTTTTTAATTCTTTTAAATTCAGATTTCTGATGATTTTTTTTTAAAATTATGTTTTAATGAAATTCAGGAAAAATCGAGGGATTATACTTATTTTTCGGATTTTTTCCTGAATTTTCTGCAGGTTCAGGAAAAGGGAAAAAGGAAGAGGGGGGGGGGGTGTTGATAACCTCGTAGATGTCATTTTTTATTTTTTATTTAAATTCAGATTTTTGATGATTATTTTTTCAATTACGTTTTAATGAAATTCAGGGAAAATCGAGGGATTAAAATTATTCTTTCGATTTTTCCCTGAATTTTTTGAAGACTCAAGAAAGGGAAGAAAATGACGTGGGGGGGGGGGGGGGGGGTTGATAACCTCATAGACTTCATTTTTTAATTCTTTTTTTTTATGGAAATTTCCTGATGCTTTTTGTGAAATTGAATTTTATTTGAATTCAGAAAAAAATCGAGGGATTAAAATTATCTTGTTTACTTTTCCCTGAATTTTATTGGAGGTTTCTTTCAGGTAAGGGGAAAAAAAGGGGAGGTGTTGATAACTCCATCGACGTGGGTTTATTTTATTTATGATGATTCATTGACGTTTTTATGACAATTTTGTCGATATTTTTTATTTATTTTATTTATTTATCAGTAATAAAGTGAAATTTATGGAGATTTTTGTGGTTTCAGTCGGACATCAAATTGTATGTGAATAGGCTGAATACAGAGGAATCGGTAATTCCTTATGAGTACCACTAGTAAGTACACACGTAATCATGAAAAAATTTTTGATCATTTTTTGATGACGAAAATTACGATTTTTTTGAGGATTTTAGAGGAGATACTGGGGTTTTTTGAGAATATCTCGGAAATTAAGTGAGATAGGGCTATTTCACATGGATCCTTTTTTGTAGAGAATTTCAAGAGCTACAATAAAGGTCTCTACAAAAATTTCTCTATCTCGCTTAATTTCCGCGTTATTCTGAAAAAAAGGAAATCTCCAAATTTTCGTAATCAATTTTTTCTTTCATTATCTAAGAAACTAAGCGAGATAGAGCGATTTCACTTGAATCCTCTTTTGTAGGGAATTTCAAGAGCTACAATGAAGGTCTCTACAAAAATTTCTCTATCTCGCTCAGTTTCCGCGTTATTCTAAAAAATGTAAATCCCCAAATTTTCTTAATCAGTTTTTTTCTTTTTCATATCTCGCAAATTAAGCGAGATAGAACGATTTTCGCCTAATCCTATTTTGTAGAGAATTTCAAGTGCTCACAAAAGAAATTTCTACAAAAATTTCTCTATCTCGCTTACTTTCCGAGATAGCGAAAAAAAACAAATTCATTATCATTTTTTTTCTCATTTTCTTAAAATATCTTAGAAAGTAAACGAGATAGAGCGATTTTGCCTGAATACTTTTTCATAGCTCTCAAAATTACCTGTAAAACCTTCTTTGGACCAAAAGGGCGTATCTCCATTATTTACCGAGATATTTCAAAAAAACTATTGACAAAATAGAATAAATTCACGAAATTTCATTTTTTCAATTAAATTAAAAATCCATTTTTTGCCTAGTTTTGACTTCTGCCAAGGAGACGAAAGCAAATCTCCAGGCGAGAATTTGGGACAGGTTGTCTTTGGGGAGAGAATCCGTCCCTCTCCCTACAAGCTAACATTCCTGAAGAACACGACCTGCGAGAAATTGTGCCCAACGAAGACTTATCAGGGTGGAGATGAGCAGGATGAGAAGAAATTGGAGCGCCTGAAGAAAGGAATGTTGCTGAATTATCAGCATCACTGGATCGTCGACAATATGCCGGTGACGTGGTGCTATCGATTGGAGGACGAGAAGCAGTACAGAAGCACGAGGTTCCCCATGGGCTGTTTCTCGAGGGACAGCCGATCGCTGCAAGACACGTGCAGTTTAAATCCAGCTTACAGCAAACCAAGAACTTATTACTTATTTAATCACGTGGATTTGACGATTAATTATCATTCTGGAGCGTCTGAAGATTGGGGCGTTGGACTTGGGGAAAATGGAGGAAGGATCATATCTGTTGAGGTGCAGTAATATTATTTTTTTGCATTTTACGTGTAATATTAATATTACGAGACCGATCGCAGGGTCTAGGGCACGAAAAATAATGTCAATTTTTTTGTTTAAATTGATTTTTTTCCATTTTTTTCATGATTATTCTTCGAATTCAATTGAAAACTATTAGCAATGATCGATAATTAATTAAACATTCTCTTTAATTCTTTCATCCTTCCTTTCTATTTTGTTTTTTGAATCGAGAGCGCAATTTTCGTCAACCAATGAGGAATAGGCAATAGACGTCACAGTTTCAGCATTAAATTCGACGTTTATGAACTTTTTAGGATAGGAATCTAATTTTTTCTCTTGTTCTTTTTTTATTCAACAAATTAATAATTTTATAGGAAGAATAATTGAATATGAATTTTGAGAATAACGTTGAAACGGAAAGTTATGTTCTGTATCGGATATTACGCGATATCTTGAAATTATCCCGCGATATCGTATCTTTAATTAATACTGAAAATGATCGAACGAAAGTAGATGTGATATGCTTTTTCTTTTATCTTCAAATTGGAAAAAATAGTATATTTTGATGCTAGGCTGGAAAGAAGTCAATTGTGAAAAGAATTTGCTTCCCGAATAAAGCGAGGAATAACATTATTCGGAAGAACAAAATTGAAAACAAAATTACGAATAACGTTATTCCGAAAATGAAAATGAAAATACACAAAGAACGAAATTGAATTTCTTTCCTGAGAACAAAATTGAATTTCATCCCCAAGAACAAAATCGAATTTTGTTCTCTGGGTATTTTTCTTTTCGCTCTTCCGAATAACGTTTTTATTTCATTTCCATCGAAGAACGAAAACAAAAAAAAAGAACACGTTTTCTCGGTCCCTAAATAAAACACTTTTTGAATTTTCACAGGTGTCACCGAGAAGCATCAAACACGATGCCAAACATGATCCTGATTGTAATTCGAAATTACCACTGGAGATACCGTATAAAAAATTAGCAAATGGCGAAACACTGGACATCACTTACACTTATTCTGTAAGATTCCACAAGAATAATACGATCAAGTGGTCGTCCAGATGGGATTACATTCTCGAATCAATGCCGCATACCAATATCCAGTGGTTCAGTATACTGAATTCACTTGTTATTGTCCTGTTCTTATCGGGGATGGTGGCTATGATCATGCTGAGGACTCTGCACAAAGATATCGCTAGATATAATCAGGTAAGTCCTTTTTTTTAACTAGAAATTTCTTAGAATTTTTAAAATATCTCGGGAACAGTTGAGTTTAGGAGAAATTAGAGAGAAACTATTTTTTATAGAGAATTAAGGGAAAGGTGGGGCAAAATGGACACATTGTAATTTAACGGTTCGAGATAAATATTTTCTGACGATTCCATTGGAGAGCTGAGGAAAATTTAGGTGGAAAATATGTGTCAGAACAATTTTTTTTCCATTTTCTTTCAAAATTCCACTTTTTTTTTTGTAAATTTCGAAGAGTTTCTTCTTTGAAAAATCGAAAAAATTATTTTTTCAACGATATCTCCGGTTCTGTTGGTCGTAGCGACCTGGGGTTGATCTTAAATGAAAGGTGAGCTCATTTCTCATCGATTTATGTGGTTCAAAATTTTTTTAATCGATTTTCCAAATACTTAAATGCTATTTTTTGAAAATCAGTTTTTGCTCTATAAGTACTTGAAAAATTGATCATTTTTCTTTAACCACCTGAATCGATGGGAAATGAGCTCACCTTTCATTTGAGATGAACCCTCGGTCGCTCCGACCAATAGAACCAGAGATATTCCCAAAAAAAACTGTCAATTTTTCCAAAACAGCAGCATTTTCACCTTCAAATCTTGAGAAAAAAAATCGAATTTTTTGAAAAATTCAAAAAAATAATTTCTGCAATATGATTTCCATGGGAAATTTCCTCAGCTTTCCAATGAAATCATCAGAAACAACCTATCTCCAATATTTCCCATAAATTCTCTACAAAAATGGTTTCTTCACATTTTTCTCTAAACCTAATAATTTCAAAGATATTTGTACTTTACTCACGATTTCGACAAGGTGGCTCTTTTTTTTCAATTTTTTTTTAGTTGCCAATTATGTGATTATTTGTGTCTGTGTTGCGATAACGCAGGCTTACTTTCAGATTGAATCTGGTGAAGACGCACAAGAGGAATTTGGCTGGAAATTGGTTCATGGAGATGTCTTCAGGCCTCCAAGAAAAGGAATGCTTTTATCAGTATTTCTAGGCTCTGGAATTCAAGTATTCTGCATGACGTTGGTAACACTTGGTAAGACTGGAATAATTAAAAACAAAAAAAAAAGAAATATTAATGTCGTAATCAATTTTTAATTTGTTAAATCAATAGCATTCGCATGTCTCGGATTCTTATCGCCTGCAAATCGAGGGGCTTTGATGACCTGCGCCATGGTACTTTATGTTTGCCTTGGAACACCAGCTGGTTACGTTTCTGCGAGAATTTACAAGAGCTTTGGCGGTGAAAAATGGAAATCAAATGTATTGTTGACTGCTATGTTAAGTCCAGGGTCAGTAGCACAAAAATCCTTTTTATTTTGAATCGATGCCTTAGAAACAAAGGGGCGTAAGTGCAATGTTGATCAATGATACTTACGCTCTTTTATTTCTAAGGCAACAATAAAACCCCCTTTTTTTAGATCGTTGCCTGAGAAGCAAAAGGGCATAAGTGCAGTGCTTATGACATAGTACTTACGCCCCTTTGTCTCTAAGGTAACTAGATTTAATTTTAAAAAATTCAGAGTTAAAAAACGAATAATGCGATGAATTTCCCTTTTTTTTCAGAAAAAAAAAATATTTTTTGAAAATTATTTTTGGATTTGACCACTTTTTTACAATAATTATTTGAAATTATTCAAATAGAGCCATTTTTGGTAACTGCTGACAATTAACATGATCTTATCTGAATAATTCATGGTCTTATCTCAATAATTAATTTTTTTTTAACATTTAAAAGGAAATTTGAGAGTAAAATGAGAAATAATGAAATGAATTTTCCGTTTTTTCTTACAGAATTGTCTTCAGTTTATTTTTCGTCCTGAATCTTGTATTATGGAGTAAAGGAAGTTCAGCTGCAGTTCCATTCAGTACTCTAGTAGCTCTTTTAGCACTGTGGTTTGGAGTTTCTGTGCCATTGACATTTATTGGAGCCTATTTTGGATTCAGAAAACGAGTGAGTTTCCTTAATTTTCGAATATCTCCAAAACTATCGGGTTTATGGAAAAATATCAAGGAACCTTTTTTCTAGAGAATTTGATTTCTTACATAAAAGATTTCTTGGTAAATTCTCGTAAATCGAATGGTTTTCGGAATTTTCATGATTTTCAGAATAATCGACTTTCACTAGATTGAATTAATTCACTTTTTCATTCATTAATCATCATTTTTTATTTGCAGTCTCTGGAACATCCTGTCAGAACCAATCAGATACCTCGACAAATACCAGAACAGAGCTTTTATACACAGCCAATACCAGGAGTCATAATGGGAGGTGTTTTGCCATTTGGATGTGTATTCATTCAACTATTTTTCATTCTAAATTCATTATGGTCAAGCCAAATGTATTATATGTTTGGTTTTCTATTCCTTGTCTTTCTCATATTGGTCATTACGTGCTCTGAGACTACGATATTACTTTGTTACTTCCATCTATGCGCTGAGGTAATTATTATCTTAATTTAATTAAGGGAAAATGGGGGAAAAACAATACATAATAGAGAAATATGATGGAAATTGTGAGAAATTGTTGCAAATTTTTGAGATAGAATTTTTCTGATGGCTCCACTGAAAAGCTGAGGAAATTTCAGCTGGAAAACATATATAAAACTTCATTTTTCATGATTTTTTGAAAGAAAAATTTTGATTTTTTTTTTCGAAAATTTCCCAAAAATTGAAAAAAATCTTCCGATATATGTTTTTCATGTAAAATTTCCTCAGCTTTCCAATGGAATCATCGAAAAACCTTCATATCTTATCATTTCATTGAAATTCCCTTTTTTTTTTGTTTTCAGGATTATCACTGGTGGTGGAGAAGCTTCTTAACGTCTGGTTTTACAGCAGTTTATTTATTAATATATTGCATACACTTTTTCGTATCAAAATTGAATATTGAAGATGCTGCATCAACATTCTTGTACTTCGGTTACACCCTCATCATGGTATTCTTGTTCTTCCTTCTAACAGGTAATTATTCAAAAAAAATTTTCCTTATAAAATTGATAAATTATTTTTACTTGATCATGTGCGGTAATGGGCCTTTATTGTGCACTTTGTTGCATGGAAAAACCCCATTTCCTCACAAATTCAAATAAAACCATGAACGTTACACGTAGGGGAGAGCATTTTTGATGATTGTGATTACATCACTCGGCTTCGCCTTGTCATGTAAAACTCATAATCGTCAAAATAGCTCTTCCACGACTTGTGACGTAATATACTATGAATTATTTTATTTATTCCCCTGATTTTAATATAATTTTGGCAAGTCATGGGATAATAGAACAATAAACTAAACAATATGAATTAATTTTTCAAATTGCGACGTTTCGCTTATATTTTGAACTTCTTCAGGCTCTGTAATCAAACAATATAAGACAAATTCATGATTTTATACAGAAAAAAATACGTATTCATTTTTCCATCGTTTTTTGAGCTTAAATTATAAGTGAAACGTCACGATTTGACAATGAATTAGCATTGTTCATTTAATTCTTCCGTTATCCCATGAAATGCCAAAAGTAATATACTTTTTTTTTGTTTCATAAATTCAGCCATAAAATGATAATTTTCTTTTTTTCAGGAACGATTGGTTTCTTCGCATGTTTCTGGTTCGTAAGAAAAATTTACAGTGTCGTAAAAGTCGATTGAGATGTATTAAAAAACCGGAAAGTACTTTGCTCGATTTTTTTTATTCATCCAGTGATTTATCCCTTTAAAAAAAACGGAAATTCATAATCTGCCATTCTACTGTGTCAAGGCCACGTGTCAATCAGTATTTAATTAATCCCAGAATTTATGAATTTTTGTTTTTCTCCTGATAATTGGACTTGATACAGTAAATGGACAGATTAGTGCCAGTAATTAGATGAAAATTGAGAAAAAAAGGGCAGCGACTTAAGCATTGAATTTAATTATCACGATAAGACGAGGGAAATTAAAATAAATCAAGTTGAAAATGCTGTGGATCCTTGAAGTCAACCTAACAATAAAATTTTATGGATATATCATCAAATTTATATCTGTAAAGAGTGAAATTTAGTACTGGGCGTTTGTTTTTTCTTAAGATCTCGGAAACTGAGCGAGATAGAGAATTTGTCGTAGAAACCTTTTTTATAGCGAATTTTGAGAGCTACAAAAAAGGTATGCACAAAAATTTCTCTATCTCACTTAGATTCCAAGATCTCTTTGAAAAACAAAATGATCGTCAGAATTACCTCGAGTAATGAAAATACAAATCTGTACAAATTGGCCATTAAGTTAAGAAGTAAAAGGAAACTAACATCTAGAATCATTTTATTCTATCCTATTATTATTATTTTTCATTGTTTACTCGAAAACAATAATTGTTCGTGACTGTGAGACATTTACATTTAGTAAAAAAAAAAAAAAAAGAAAAAAAAACATTTTTAAAGCACATTCTGCAAATTCGTCGAATTTTGTAAATTGCCACAATTTTTTTGTAGTTAAATTTAAAAAACGAGTGTTGATATGAGAATAAAGCTATTTGATAAGTTAAAAAAGTGTGAAAATGAAGAAAAAAAAATTGAAAGGAAATAATAATTTAATGATTTTTCATTAATTATTTATTCAAACGTGTTGTTTTTTTTTTTTAATAATTTTACACAGAGCAGGGACATGAGGTTTATATCCATGTGCAGCAAAGATATTTTTATTAAATTCTAAATTTTCTTAAAACTTGCGAAATTATCATCTAAGTATCGCACAATTTTTAATGAAAAAATTACTCATTAATAATTTCTTAAACACAAAGACTATATCTGTACATCTTAATCATTTTCCTTCATTTTATTGAATTTTTTATGTTTAATTTTCTTCTCCTCTTTCTTTTCTAAAGTACCACGAAACATTTGAATTTCGATACGCAATCGTTGAAAATATTACTTTCAAGTACAAATTTGATTATAATTTTAACTTTTTGTTGATTAATTTACGTGAATTAAATTTTTTCATTTAAACAGAAAAAGTGGCGCCAAAATTGTTCAGAGAAACCAGGAATATTTAAATTCCTGATGTTTTTTAAACATTTTTCTCAGTTTTTTTTTCAATATATATAATATATACTATTTATCTCGTTAGAACTATGAAAAACACAATTCAAAAAATAATTCTAATTTTTTAAAATTTTTTTGCTTTTCTTTTTTCGTTTTAATTTAAATTAATTATCGAGTCCTCGTGTGTGTCATTTTTTTTTTTAAACAAAATCCTACAAGTGTCCCACGATGCGTGCACAATTAAAATCCGTTGTTAATTCAATATCAGCTGGTATTCCGTATTAAACCAAGTGATCGAATACGATTCTCATAATTTAATTTATGAAATCGTATATTTGTTGAAGATTGTAGTACCTGCAAGAAGGATTTTTTTATGATACTGATTTATGAGAGGAAAATTTTTTCAAGGGATTCTAAAGTGAATTAGAATGGATTAAAAAATCCGGGTTTTATTATTAATACATAAAGAAAGAAATTTTCACGTTATTATTATTTTTTTTCTGTCTTTTAGGGAATTTGATTAAAGAAGAATTGAAAGAAAGAAAAAAAAAAAAAAAGAGAAGTTGTCAGGACTAGAGAAAAAGAAATTACTGAATTTTTCTTTTGATATTGCACGAGAATAATATTTTTTTTTCTCGAAATTAATGTAATTCTGAGGATTAAATTAACGGAAAAGAGAAAAATACGAACGGAAAAGATGAAAAAAAAAAAAAAAAAAAAGAAAAAGAAAGAAATGAGGATTTTTCCTTTTTTTGAGAGAAAAATATTTTTTCTCTTAGTTTTTTGAAATCAAATAGAATTGGTTTATACAGAAGAGCTAAACGTGAGGATCTTCTAAAATTTGACTTCGAGAATCGAAGCTGCGTCAACACAATCACTAGAGTGATTTTTTGGTTCATTTGTATAATTTTTTTTTTCCTTTTTTTTGGGAGAGAAGAAGTGATAAAGTTGATATTTCGGAATTGTAGGATCTCGTTTATTTTCTGGGACTACGTCGACGACGATTATCACGACTTCTTTCGGCTCTTCTCATCTCCTCGAGCCTTCTTGCATGTTCGGCCATGTGCTGTCGTCGCATTTCCTCTTTGACAACGATCTAATTTAAAAAAAAAATTAATTGAAAATAAGATGATCCAAAAGATTTTTTACTAAACTGTGAATATCTCGACAACTACGAGGTTTACGAGAATTTATGGAGATACCTTTTTCGTGCACAATTCAATTCTCTACGAAAAATGTATCCTGACATTTTTCTCTTAACTCAATAATTTCTGAGATACTTACAGAAATTTTGAAAATTATCGTAATAGAGGTAGAATCCAAAAACTATGAAATTTTTGATTATCTCGAAAATCATGGGATTTAGGAAAAGTTATCAAAAGACCTTTTTTGTAGAACATCGAATTCTGTACTAAAAAGGTCTTCTCATGAAATCCCCTAAAACCAATAGCTTCAGAGATTGAAAAAAAAGTTCTTTTTAATACCAAAATTAAAAAATTAAATCAGAAAAAAAACGAAATTCATTTTATCACGAGTTTGTTAAACAAACCTGCTCATTGGTGAGTGGCAGCCAGTATATGCTGGGTGTGGCCTTCGTCTTCCTGAAAAGATCGTCGAGAAGTTTAGCTGGTGGTGGCTCGTCCTCTTTTTTCTTGAATTTTCTAGCTGGTGCTGGAAGATGTGCCTCAAGTGTTGGACTACGACTCCTCTGTCTCCTCTTCTTGTCCAAGTCCTTCTTTTCCTTGTCCTTGTCCTTCAGCAGATGCTGTCCATCCTCTTTACCTAAATCCCACTCTCTCACCACAGTCACCTAATGGAAATTTCAATTTTTTATTAAAAATGTGTTTAAAAAATCTTAATTTTAACGTTTTATGTTATGAAAATCACTCGAAATCAATGGAAATATTAAAGAGGGATTTTTTCTGATGATCCAATTGGGAAGCTGAGGAAATTATCAATGAAATCATGTGCCAGAATTTATTTTTTGGAATTTTCAAAAATTCAATTTTTTTTGTCAAAATTTAAAGGTGGATCCTTTTCGTTTTTTGAAAAATTTGACTTTTTTGGAAATATTTTCGATTTTATTGGTTGTGGGGACCTGGGGTCGTCTTAAATGAAAGGTAAGCTCATTCCTCATCGATTTATATTCTTTGGAAGGAAATTTATCGACTTTTCAAGTAGATGTAGAGTAAAAACTGATTTTCAAAAAGTGGGCTGCAAGTAATTGAAAAATCGATAAAAAAAATTTGAACAACGTAAATCGATGGGAAATGAGCTCATCTTCCATCTAAGATCAACTCCAGATTGCTACGACCAATGATACCAGAGATATCTTCGAAAAAGTGAACTTTTTCGATTCTCTTCCAATTTTGATCAAATAATTTGAATCTCCAAAACATTAAAAAATAATCATTTCGACACATGTTTTCTACCTAAAATTTCCACAGCTTTTCAATGGAATGATCAGAAAATCTCCATCTCGAACCGTTTAATTAAAATATCCATTTTATTCCACTTTCCCTAAAATATTTATTATTTAAAGAAAGGCGTTAATGTGAGATATTGAAATTTTTGGGAAATTGCTGACCTTCGCTGCATTTGCCTTATCATCACGTCCCCAATCCTGCTGCCATGGATCTCCGCCCGAGGATGCCTCCAATTTACGTGAAAGTGGCTGATCCTTTGATGATTCCTTCATTTTATCCATTTCTTCTCTCGTTGAATATTCAACCTGGAGTTTCTTCGGGTTTGACATTGGCCAGGATATCCCGTGAAGTGCCTGTCGCGTCTCGAATGCCTGATCCTCGTTGGAATACTAAAAAAAGACGTGAAGGGACGTTCAAAAGACGATACAGAAGTGCTGAATCAATTTATCAGTGAAACTTTTTTTTTTCTTGTGAATATCTCCGAAATTATTGGATTTATCGAGAAATGTCAAGAGACCTCTTTTGTGGAGAATTAATTCTGCACAGAGTGGTCGCTTGAGGAATTTCCCTAAACCTAATAGTTTTCGAGATAATCCACATTTTCATATTTTAAAAAATTTTACGTTAATCCTGATAATTTTCCAAGTTTCTGTAAATATCTCAGAAGTTACTGGGCTTAGAGGAAAATATCAGGAGACTTTTTTTTTGGAGAAAATTAAATTTACTCCAAAAAAAGGTCTTTTCATAAATTCTCTCAAACCCAACACTTGATGGACTATTTTCAAAATAGTTATAATTACCTCGACAAAACATTTTGATTTAATTCTATCCATCCAGAATCCATTCTCAACAATTGTACCAGTACGTGATAATAGCTCTTTAATTTGATTCAATGTAAATGGGCGAACTAAATTTTTAATTAGCAAAATATTCGTTGGTTGAGCCACTGGGGGACTTGGAGATATCAGCTGCGGTGTATCTTTGACAATTGATATTTTTCGTCGTGCAACTGCAATAAAAAAAACGATTTATTTATTTATTTATTTTTTTTTTTTTAAAAAGAAATATATACTTTTTATTAAAAAAAAAATATATTTCCTTTTTTCGCTTTAGAATTAAAGTGGCGTAAGTGCTGTGCATAAGCATAACACTTTGTTTCTGAGGCGGCAATATTATATTTTTTTAATAAAGAAAAAAATATTATATTTTTGTAAATTATCTAAAAAATTGAGAATTTTATTAATTTACCAATATGATTGTCCTTTGAAGTGTCATTTTTTGCTTCAATCTCCTCTTTCCCTTTTTCACATTCATTTACAGTGTAACGTTTTTCTCGACGACGTTCACGATCGTCATCATCGTCTTTCGTCAGACGAACTTCGTTCATTGAAAGAGGTTTTGCACCAGGTACTAAAGCCTTTGATAAAAAGAGAAAAAAATTTATCATTCGGATTTTTTTATTTTTCTTATTTTCAATGAATTAATGGGAATTTACCTTCAGAGAATCTGTTGAAATTGATAAAATTGGTGCTATATCTGCACTGAGTGCTGTACCCCAACGACGTCTTTTAGGAATGGTCTTAGAATCTTCAATCACGTGATTTTCCTAAAATACAAAATAGATGTAAATTTTTCTATTTTTTTTTTCCCGTAAGTGATAATTTTTTTTCTCAATTAATGCTCACCTTATCGTGACTCGCGTCATTCGTTGACTCAATATCATCCCTTTTAGACTCGTCTGTTGATATTCGAGAAGTACTGAAATCATCAATAACTCTTTTTAAAAAAATTATACTTTATCTCATAAAAAATTGAAAAATCATCGCAGATAATGCGGCATTAAAAAAATTATGAAATAATCAATTATCTCGAGAACCATTAGACTCAGAGAAATTCATCAAGAGGCCTTTTTCGTATAGAATTCAATTCTCTCCAAAGGTCTCCCCTAGAATTCCCCTAAATCCAGTAACTCCTGAGATAATCCAAATAAATCAAAAAATACTTACAAAGACCTCTTCAAATTAACTTTAGCTGGTTTAACATTAATCTGTGCATCTCCACTCCCTCCATCCTTCTCACTCTCCCCAGTCTCCACCTTTTCCTTCACCCCCTCCTCCACCTTGACCACCTCCTCCTTTTCCTCCTCCTTCTTATCCTCTTTCACCTCCTCATCTTCACCCCTTCCAACATCTTCACTCTCCCCATCTTTTTTATCATCTCCAGCATCAATGCACCTTTCCTGCTCATCCTCAGACTCCCCAGTATCCGAATTCGACGAGTCCCTGTACTTGTCCCGATGTTTTCTCCTCCCCGATCTCGTCCTCAGTAAATTCTTGCTCGTCTCCTCATTTTCACACTCGATCTTCGGTTTTTCCTCGTCATCACTGCTCTGACTCTTCCCCAAATCAACAGATTCTTCGATTTTACCAGCATCCTCTTTCTTCTCTTCCTCTTTCTTCTCCTCCTCTTTCTCTTTCTCCTTCTCCTCCCCCTCCTCTCCTTTTTCTGCATTGTCCTTCTCCTCCTCTCCTTTTTCTGCATTGTCCTTCTCCTCCTCTTCCTTTTCCGCATTCTCCTTGTCTCCAGTTTCCTCTAATGCCTTGGCAAAAGCTGGTCCATTATCATCAAGTACTTTCTGTCCTACAGCATCTCCAATTTTCATCTCAGTCTTGACATTTATCTCTGCATTCCCATCATCAGCAGCATCAGCTTCAGCATCATCATGATGATGATCATCATCATGTTTATGACCAATCCCATCAGTTGACACAGGCTGTTCCGGCTTTTCTTCTTCCTGATCTATGTTTTTTTGTTTAACATCAGACATGTCGACTGTAGTTGTTTCAGGCGGGATCTCCTTGCTATCACTTACCTCTTCGCCAGAATCACGACCAACAGTCGTTGATGATGTATCATCAGCTAATCCATAATTATCAATATTATATTTATCAGCTGATGATGTTGGTGGCTTCTCATCAGCTGAATCAGCCTCTTCCACGACACTGTCATTACCACCACCGCTACCACCACCACAGCTTCCACTTCCATCATTTTTTGATGATACACGTTTTTTACCAAGTGATATATCTGATGTCTCTGATAAATTACGTTGTCTGCATAATTTTAATTTTTGTATTTCACCAGGTGATGCATCAGCACGTGCTACTTTCCATACTGAACCAGGATCATCAATTATTTCATCAGGTATTTGCTCAGTTGATGTTACTTTTGTTTCTGTTGGATCATCAATTACAGTTTCTGTTGGATCTTTAGTGTGCAAACGTGTTTGTATTTTGTATGTTGATTCACTTGTTTCATTTTCTAATTTATTGTCAGTTTCTGGTGGATTTTCACGTTCTGGTGTTGTTGATGGTGATTTTTTTGTACGTCGACGTGTTGATTTACGCGTTGGCTTCTCTGGCTTCTTTTCTGGTGATGATTTTCCCTTGTTTCGCTCACTTTTACGACGCATTTTTACCTGGAAAGTTTAGATTTTTGATTAATTTTTTTTTTTAAGGTGATTTTTTGGAGTTTTTGGGGGGAGGGGAAGAGGGGAAAGGCGAGGGGGTTGGAGGGGAAATGGAAAGAGAGGCCCTTTTTGGAGGGAATTTTGAAAGCTTCAAAAAAGAGGTCTTGGGATTTTTTGAGGGAAATGATGGTTTTGAAGATATTTGAAGAAATTGGGGAAGTGGAGGGGAAATTTGAAATTATTTGAATTTAAAATTTGAAAAATTAAGGGATTTTGGGAATGTATTGGAGTATTGAGGGGAAAATGTTGAGGGACCTATTTTGTAGGGGATTTTAAAAGCTACAAAAAAGGTTTCTTGGTGGATTTGGTAAACCCAATAGTTTCTGAGATATTTGAAAAAATTTGAAAAATTATTGTAATAATGAGAAAATTCAAAAAATTATGAAATTGTGGAATATTTAGGAAACTATTGGATTTATTGAAAAATATCAAGAGAACTTTTTTGTAGAACACTCAATTCCCCACGAAAAAGGTTCTTTCATGAAATCTCCTAAACCCAATGGTTTCCGAGATATTCCGAGAAAACTCCATTTTAAAACTCATTTTTTAAGAATTCACTTTAAAAATTAATCAAATGAGTTTTATTACGTTACTATCGAAACGATTGAAGAAAAAATCGACCAATCAGAGTGCTGATAACAGTCAGTGCCAATAACTCTCCATTTCCACTATCGAAGAAATGAAAAAAACTCATAAATTTTTCAAAAGTTCAAAAAAAATTCAAAAATCCGAAAAAATCCAAAATCCATTTTTTTAATGAATTTAATTATTTAATGAATTAATGAACACGTCATCCCTCCAAAAACAACATTAAAGTAATAATTACACTCAAAAACATTTTAAAAACAATTTTAAATAATTTATTGTCACAATTTCCTTTTTTTTCAACGTTTAGGTTAAAATAAAATTAACTTCGAGTGAGCGGCGAATTAATCAGTCTCTGATTGGCGTTTCAAAATGTAGCGTTGCATTGATATTTTTGGTTAGCATGGCGGAATGAAGACGTAATATGAAAAACTCAAATTAACGATTAAATACTCACGTTTAAACGTTGTTGAATATCAAAGAGTTATTCACGTTCTACGTCTCCTTTTTTTGATAAAATTAATTGTTTTTTTTTACACTGTTTCAATTGCCTCCAAAGACGCTCATAAAATCGGCCTCGAATCCACCGTCTTTTTTTTTCAACCCACACACACACACACGATGTTCAGACACATACACACACACAACTCCTATGGCGTTGCTTCGGGAGATTGATTGGAATTTTCACTAGGTAATTTATCGGCAGAGCAGTTTTTTTTTATTAAAATTGAAAAGTAGAAGAGCAAAAAGAATAGGAAATTGACGATTTTACTTCTTTTTTCTGGCCAAACTTGGAAAATTGATTATTTTTCTGCCGAAATTCTGATAAAAAACAGCTTTTTGGGGAAGAGCAGTGAAATGTCCCTAGCCTAGGGACTTTTGGTCGTTCGAAACGAGTGAAGTCAAGCAGTTATCACTTGTAATGGTTGCGATCTTCGAAAAAAAATCGATTGACAAAAAATCGATCTTTAGAAAATGAGATTTTTCGAGGAATGATTACAAAATCGACTAATCGATTGAAATCGTTTTTTTTTAAACTTTCAGAATGAATTTTTTTTTTTAAATCCTAATGAAAAAAATGCTTTTTTTTGGAGAAGAGGAGTGAAATGTCCCTAATGTAGGGATTTTTTACATTTTGAGACGAGTGAAGTAAGGCAATTATCACTAGTGACGGTCGATTTCGCAAAAAAATCGATTGTCGAAAAATCGAATTTTAAAAAATGCAATTTTTCGAGAATCTATTTTTTTTTACTCGAAATTAAAAAATCAATACATGGATTAAAATCTTTTTTTTTTTAATTTTGAGAATTGATGATTTTTTTTGCGGGAGCTTAATTTAAAAAAACACGGTTTTTCGGAGTAGTGCAGTAAAATGTCCCTAGTCTAGGGATATTTCACGTTTTGTGACGAGTGAAGTTAGGCATTTATCACTGACCCCAAAAATTGCGTCAAAGACAAATAAAAATATAAAAATAATAATAAAGAAATAATTCAACCGGAGTTTGATATGATCTCAATGTTTGTTCATCCATTAATAAAATAAATTTTTTTATAAATATGTTGGAATAAATCAGATGAATTGTGAGAGCAAATAATTCAATAAAATGGAGTAAAATGGAATTATCCTGAGGCCCAAACTCTAACCTCTCACAATATCGTGAATTGCTCATATTTTTGAAGAAAACCTGTTGCTATATTGTTTAATTAATAATGCTGCAAGCACTCCGAGAAAGGTCTCAGAAGAGAAAAAAATTACTGGCACAAACGGTATTAATTTTTTTTCAATTTTTTCAATTTTTTGAGAATCAAGAAAATCACCTGAGAACTATTTGCCCAGTATCTCAGAAACTATTAGATTTAGTGGACAATGTCAAGAGACCTTTCTTGTAGAGAATTAAATTCTCCACAAAAAAGGTCTCTTGATATTTTCCTCTACAACCACGTGTTTCTGAAATATCGTGGTATTTATGGCTCCGGTACCTGGAAGTGCCTCAGTAACTGACAATTTTTGCAAATTTCTCAGTTTTTATATTTAAATGTACAGTATATTGTTTAATATGCAATTGTTCAGTTCTTTTAGGGCACCAAATACAGGGTGGCGTCAACATCCACCTTACAAACTTCAGAGTTTTGAAGAATCAACAGTTACAATTCTAATACCGCGAGAATTAATGCAATTGCATGGAAAAAAAAATTAATTACGACTATAAGCCATGAGAAATTCCTATTGATGTGACAGTTAAGGGGTTACACCACTGTAAAAGCCTAAAAAAGCCTTTTTTGGATTTTTTTTTTCTGTAGAAAAAAAGGCAATAAAATAATGATATTTGAGGGAGTGATTGAGCATATATTTGAATCAGAAAAAAAATTAATCAAAAAATATACAAAAATGACGACACAAGAGCTATTCTTGCGAGGCTGCTCGAATTTAAAACACTGCGACACGCAGTGTAACTGTTGCAAATTTAAATTGAAGAAAAAAAAATTGGCTCAGTCTAGATACACATAGCTACAGGAAGACGTAAGGGATTTCAAAAATATTGTTTTTTGTGCGATTGGTGACCATTTGAATGAAAAAATTCAAATTTCTGCCAAAAAACCGGCAATTTTTTATTAATAAAAAATGTGCAAATCAATTTTATGAAAATCCCCTACGTATTTCTGTTCGAAATATTGTTTTCAAGTTGCTGTAGGAAATTCAAATAAAAATAATGAAAATTATTGGAGTTATGCTGCGTGCCAACTTGAAAAATCATGTTTCAAGAAAAACACGATTGAAGTTTTGACTTAGGCTATAAATATGAAGAAATGCCTCGGGAAAAATTCAAAATTTCATGAGGAAAAATGGATTTCAGGTGATAACTTCTTCTGCCCGTATTCTGGAAAGCCCGAAGTAATTTTTAAAGCCAAAAAAATTGATTTTTTGAGAATTCTACAGTGGTGCAACTCCTTAATACTGTACTCGAAGCGATACCAAATGCGATAATCTAGTGATATTGAATGGAAGAATGGAGCAGACATTGAGTGCGACACTTTTAGCGAAGCTGAATGGAGCAATTCCCAAAATCGCAGAAATAATTCGTCACAATTCAGATAGTTATCCTCCAATTTGATTAATTTTTGCACCATTGGAATTTTTATTTCTTATTTTCCAAACCCCAAGAATTTGTAAGGTGGATGCTGCTGTCACCCTGTATGGATTAAAATAATTAAATTACATTCAATGAGCAAATAGTTGTTGCCTTTACTCTTTGTTGTCAGAAACTAGCTCTGAAGTGTCAGGAATCGGTGGCCACCACAGTATTCTCTAATTTGATGATATTTTTGCAGCTCGGAGTCTCCAGTGTTGGTGAACTCCGTGAAATCCTTGGAACAGACGTTGATGGTGCTCAAAGAAAGAAAAATAGAACGAAATCTACCGATTCAGATGATGAAAAAACGAGAAATCAAAAGGACAACAATTCTGGAGCTGATGAAATTGTTTACAAAGATTCATCAACGTTTTTAAAAGTACGGCCCGAGTTTTTCTGGTTAGAAAACATCAAATTTATTTATCTTGATGATAAAAAAACCTGTATTCAAACAAAGAATTAAGAGAAACATGGACAATTTTTATATTCCCCTTAAAATATCTCGGAAACGAGTGAATTTAGAGGAAAAACTCAAGTCACCTTTCTTGTAGAAAATTTAATTCTCTACAAAAAATTTGTCCTGATATTTTCCCCTAAATCCAATAACTTTCGAGATATCTGCAGAAATGTAAAAAAATTACCGTAATGAAGAAAATCATCGCTAGAGTTCAAAAAATTATGAAATTGTAAAATATCTCTGAAACTATCAAGTTTATCGAAAAATATCGAGATACCTTATTTGTAGAGAAATAAATTCTCTTCAAAAAATGTATCATGACATTTTTCCCTAAACCTAGTAGTTTCCGAGATCTCTTTAAAAATCATTTTTAAGCCCAGAACCTTTGAAAAAACCATCAAAAAATCATTTTAAAAAAAACCTTTAAAATTTTTTTAGGGCACACAATCATCGAATCCGCACAATGACTACTGTCAGCACTTCATTGACACTGGCCAGAGGCCCCAAAATTTCATCAGAGACGTAGGCCTAGCGGATAGATTCGAGGAATACCCAAAACTTCGTGAATTAATAAAATTAAAGGACGATTTGATATCAGAAACTGCGACTCCTCCCATGTATTTGAAAACAAATCTGTCAACTTACAATCTCAAAGAGTTAAACTGTAAATTCGACGTGATATTGATCGAGCCACCACTGGAAGAGTATCAGAGGACTTGTGGTGTTACTAACGTTGAATTATGGAATTGGGATCAAATAATGGAGTTGGATATTGGAGAAGTTGCAGCAAACAGGAGTTTCGTGTTCCTCTGGTGCGGAAGTAGCGATGGACTCGACATGGGACGTTACTGCTTGAGAAAATGGGGATTCAGGAGGTGTGAAGACATCTGCTGGATTCGAACTAATATTAATAATCCTGGACACAGCAAGAATTTGGACAGCAAAGCGGTTCTGCAGAGGACTAAAGAGCATTGTTTGATGGGAATTAAGGGAACTGTCAGAAGATCAACTGATGGCGATTTTATTCATGCTAATGTTGATATTGATCTGATTATTTCGGAAGAACCTGAGTATGGATCCATCGAGAAGCCTGTTGAAATTTTTCATATCATTGAGCATTTTTGTCTTGGCAGGAGAAGGTAAAGGAGGGTTTTTTTTAAATAATATCGTCATTCTTGAGAAAAAAAAGGCGTAAGCTCCAAAAAACCTACTTTTTAAAGGGAAAGGGGCGTATTTCCAAGAAGTATCTTAAATTTTTTCTCATGACGTAATGATTAGAAATAACAAAAAGGCGGAATTGACAAGTTTTAGCGGGATTAGGGCGTATGTGCAGCCCATACGTCTTTTTGTCTTCAATTATTCATTTTTTGGTTTATCTATCAGAGGTTCCTCATACTGAAAAGACGTGTCTCCCAATTATACGTCCTTCTGTCATTAATAATCGTAGAAAATTCGTGAAATGTTATCAGAGTTTATAACGACAAGAAAGCGTATCTCCAGTTCATACGCTTTTTCGTTAATAATTTTTCTAATGTTCCCATAAATTTTGATAATGAATAGTAACAAACGGGCCTTACATCGACCCTTACGCCATTCTTTCATTAATCTTTTTTTTCTAATTTTAAAATAACTTCGAAATCGTATAATAACAGAAGGGCGTATCTAAAAACTTTCGAAATCAATATAATGAATAGATACACCTTTTTTTTGAATTTTTGTATTCTATTATTCTATTGCAAATATATTTAATGGACATACACACGTTTCTTCATTTCAGGCTTCATTTATTCGGTCGAGACAGCACAATCAGGCCAGGCTGGTTGACAGTTGGTCCAGAATTAACGAATACGAACTTTAATGCAGATCTCTACAGCAGTTATTTTGCATCGGGACAAATAACGACTGGTTGCACCGAAAGAATCGAGGCACTTCGTCCAAAATCACCACCACCGAAGGGAAAAGTCTCTGGGAGAGGGCGAGGGGCATTCAATCGCAGTGGAAGAGGACGAGGAAGATAAAAATAATGAGTATTAATGAAATTTAGGGAAAAATGAGGGGCCGAAATGACATATCTCGATGAGGCGGTGGGAGATAGAATTTCCCTGATGACTCCAGCGAAAAGCTGAGGAAATTTCAGGTGGAAAACTTGTGTCATTTAATTTTTAGAAAATTTGAAAAAATTGTATTTTTTGAATTGAAAGAAAAAAAAAAGTTATTTTGGGGATATCTCCGGTTCTATTGGTCGTAGCGACTTGAGTCCAATTTTAAATGAAAGGTGAGATCATTTTACACCGATTTCATGAGATTTTCAATTAATTTTCATTGATTTTTGGTTTAATTGTAATGCTTTTTGTGAAAATCAGTTTTTTTCACTATAACTCATTCTAAAATCGATAAAAAATCATTTAAAACTCTATGAAATCAGGGTCAAATGATCTCATTTATCATTTAAAACCGTTCCCAAATCGCAACGACCAGTAGAATCAAAGATATCGCCAGAAAATGAATTTTTCGAAAATCCAAAAAATCAATTTTTCCAAAAAAAATCCAAAAATCATTATGATAGATGTTCTCCACGTGAAATTTCCTCAGATTTTTAATGGAAATATCGAAAAAATTCCATCTCAAATACTTTCATCGATTTTCATCATCAAAAAAATGCATTTTACCTCATTTCCCCCTAAATCCTTTTTTTTTCTTTTCTATGAACACAAAATATTTTTTACCATTATTGTACTGTAATTTGTGTCTTTTTTTCTATAAATTTCGTTGGATACTTTGAATAAAACATCGAATAATAAAAACTTCTTCCCATTTATTTAAATAATTCAATTTTCCCTCAATTCAAAGGAAAAACAAAATAAAATCCCACATAAATTTCTAAATGTCATTTTTATTTCATTTTTTTCTGTCTCAAATATAAAATACTAGGTACATGATAACACTTTAGAAATAATAATTGAAAACGTAAGAAAAAAAAAAGAAATTAATTGAAAGAAAACTGGAGGACCCTGAAAATAATCGTATTTTAAATTAAATTGAGGAAAAAAAAATTCTTTGCACTTTTTTTTCAACACCATCGCATCTCGTATCCACTGAATTGATTCGAAAAATCCGAGGAAAAAAAAAACGAAAATTACGACTTTGATTTTCTGAAAATTTGCAAGTTTTTTTTCTATTTCGAGATATTTTCTCATTTAAAATTATATTTATCATTTATAAAAATGAAAAAAAAGGGAATAATTCTATAGGAAAAAGGCAGAAACAGATAATTCAATTTTTATTTAAAAAATTATCTACTTCTGCCTTTTTACTACTCAATTATTTAAATTAAACTAAAGAAATTGCTCAAGCACATGAAAAATTAAAGCAAAAAATTCATTCACTTTATTTCCATTTCTTTCAAAAAAAAAAAAAACAAAAAAAAAACTTTCACCCCATTTTTCACTCCTTTTTTTATCTCTTAATCTATGTGAGATCAAGTCATATCATTTGTACTCTCTAGGTTGAACAAAATTTTTTTCAATTAAATTTTTAATTTCTTTTCTTTTTTTTTTTTTAATTTTTAATTCTTAAAAAAACATTTTATTATACAAAAATAAATTTTCGAAAATTCATCGCATCTATCTCCCTCACTTTTTTTTCTTTCAAATTTGAGATTGGAATTATATTCAATTCGATAAACACAATTAAGCTTGCAAATGAGCAAATAAGTACTCTAAACATCAATTAATTAATAATTGATAATTTAAATATAATTTATCATTAATATTTTTGTGATTTTCGGACGAGTGTTACGTTTTTAATTGTGCAATTGGAAACTATGGGGTTTAGAGAAAAATGTCAGGAAACCTTTTTTGTAGAGAATTTTCTGCTCTACGAAAAAGGTTTCATGACTTTTTTCGATAAACCTAATGGTTTTCGGAATATTTTGAAAAAAGCGTTGAAAGGATTTTTTAAGATTTCGAAATCTCAAAAAAAAAATTTTACTATTCTTCATATATCTTCGAAATGAGTGGAGTTATCGAAATGTCGCAGGAAACCTTTTTTCAAGAAAATTGAATTCTCCATAAAAAAGGTTTCCTGATAAATTCTCTCAAATTCCATATTTTCGGAGATATCTGGAAGATAATGAAAAAATTTATTCTTTTTTTCATTTTCACACTTGTGAGTTCCTTTTTTTAATTGGAAAAAAAATGAATTAATGGACCGGGAAGAGTTTTATTATCACTGTGGATTAGTTAAATAAATAATTAAATGTTACAATGTCCTATAAAAAGATAGAAATTGTAAATTATTGAAATAATTCAATTTTTTTTTCAAATAATTCACAATTTTCTAAATTTTTTGATTTTTCTAAAATCAATTTTTCTGATTTTTTTTTTTTTCGATGAATGAATAAAGTTTTCACGCGTTTTATGCAACTCCTACATAAAAAATTTAATTATGACGATTTTTCTCATAAATTTGAATTTACAGTTTATCAATTAAAAGAATGGATTAAATTAAATTAAATAAAAAAAATTTAGAAATACAAAAAAATTACATCGACAATTTTTCTCTCTCCTTTTTTTTTTCAAATTTTACATAATTTCATTTAAAAACTTGATCTAGGCTCATTAACAATGCTGTCACATGTATATGCAAAGAATGAAACAATAATCATAAATTTAGAATTCTAAATTTGCACATTAATACGAAAATAAAAAAAAATTTACAAAAAAAAATAGAATTTTTACAATTTTCCTATTAAAAAATTAAAAAAAAAATTAATCATCATTCTGCACAAATATTGCTCCAAAAAAATCAAAAATACAATTTAAAAATTGATTTTCTTCCTCCAAAAAAAAACAGCGTAAACACTCAACAAAAAAAATTGCAAAAAAAAAATGAATGAAATTTTTTGAAAAATGACAATTTAATTTTTAAAAAAATTCACTGCCTCATGCTCAGCGGATGATTAGCGGGAGATGCGATGGTTGATGATTTTTCATTATCAACAATTAAATTATTACTATTATAATTATTAATTTTTTTTGTTTAATTTTAATTTCTTTTTAATTAAAAAGCGATTGTAGTGTTGCAGTCAGGAGTTGATCGTCTGTGAGAAGTATTAGCTCTGATTGGCCCGCCATCAGTCATGTCTCAAAATCACAAATACGTGGACTCTCCTGTAAGCAGACCCATGTGTTTTTTTCTTCATTTTCAATTGGAAAAAAAAAATAAAAAATTGCATTTTTTTTCTAAATAATAAAAATTAAATTATTTTTCCAATTTTCTCGATATTTATTTTTTTATTGAGCGACCATCTCCTCACCGTTGTTTACTACTTTATTAATTGAAAAAAAAGGGGGGGGGGGGAGGGAAGAAAAAGTGTTATATGTACAAAAAGTCATGCAATTGTAGAAAAAAAATGAAGAAATTGAAAGAGATTCAGTTGGAAAAGATAAAATAAAATTTCGTCTTTTGGAAGGATCTCGGAAACTAAGCGAGATAGCGCAATTTCGCAAGAAACTTTTTTTGTGAAGAATTTTAAGAGCTACAGAAAAGGTTTCTGCAAAAACTTCTCTATCTCGCTTAGTTTCCGAGATCCTCAAAGAAAACTTATTACAGAAAAAAATTAATCTCTCACTCGTGCACAGTTTTTTAAAGAGCACTTGGAAACTAAGCGAGATATGCCAATTCTTGAGGAGAGCTTTTTTGTAGCTCTTAAAATTCTCTACAAAAAAAGTACCCTGCAAAATTTCTCTATCTCGCTTAGTTTCCAAATGCAATTTAAAAATCTATCAACTTCACTAGCAAATCAAAGGTAAACACACTTTTTCCTATTGATTTTTTATTAATTCTAGATAGATTCGTTTCTTTATTCATTCACACATCTCTCACACAATCATTTTATATAAATTTAATCACTAATTCCATATAACAGAATATAAACTATGCATATATCGTTGCCTTAGAAACAAAGGGGCATAAGTCCCATTTTTCCCATTGTTTTTTCCGAAAAAACATTTATTTTATGTTTTTATTTTTTTAGTAACGAATGGGCGTAATAAAAAAAAATTATTAATGAAAAAATTAGACTATTTTTAAATAAGAAATTCAAATAATTAAAACGCCATGAAAAACGTTTCTGGCACTTACGCCACTTTGTTTCTAAGGCAAAGATATAGGTACAATGTGTGCATATGCAATTTTTTCAATTATAAAAAAAAAAAAAAAAAAAAAATACAAGTGAAAATTATTTTTTAATTTATCTTTTTTGTAAAAAAATTTATTTGCGTTTTTTGTCCATTTCCATTAACTTTTCCTCGTCTTTACAATTTTCATTTAATTTAATTAAATCACCTCTAATTAATTTTGTACATTATTTATTTAATTTATTGGAGAATAAAGAAAATGAGAAAAATAGTTAATAAAAGGCAAATTTCATTTTTTTTTTATTATAAAAAAGAACTTGTTTTTTTTCAGTTAATTACAAGAATCGGATGGAAATTTTTTATTTGCTGAAATTAATCGTTTGAAGCAAATTTACCATGAGATTCTTCCTTCCATTCTTCTCACTTCAATTAATATTATATATTTTTTTTTTCTTTCATTTCTTCTTTTGATTGAACATTTACATATTTTTTGTTTTTTTAATTATTTCATTTTTTTTTTAATTTTATTTAATCACTCCTACTATTTAATTTGCATTCGATCTCACCACGAAATGCAGGAAAGGTACGTTACTCTCAAATATACAATAAAGTAGCCTCGCATACACCGCATAGTAACATTTATTATTATTTTTTTTTTTAATCTATTTTCTTTTTCTTTTTTTTTATCGATAACTCAAATTTTTTTCGGATAATAAAATTCGAGGGACGAGTGAAATGGACGATTTTATGAAAAATTTCGGGAGATTTTTCGGGCTTCAGGGAGTCGTGAGGGAAGAGGGAATTTTTTTTTTCAATTAAAATTACGTATAAAAATTTGATTTTTGAAAATTGTTTTTTTTTTTTGCAAAATTTTTAGGAGTGAAAAAGTGAAACGAAATAATTTCAGTTTTTCAGCAGTTTGTTTTTCGTAAATATCTCGGAAACTAAGCGAGATAGCGGAATTTTTGTAGATACCTTTTTTGTAGCTCTTGAAATTCTCTACTTAAAAGGATTGGGGTGAAAAAGGCGTATCTCCATTGTTTCATGAGATATTCTTTTAGTTCATTTCACAATTACAAAATTCACTTTTTGGGGAAAAAATCATTTGATAAGACGAAATTTTTTTTCGGAGTGAAAGGCTTCATGGAAAAATTTGAAAAAATTTGGCAATTATGTAGACATGCTGACGCATATTCTCTATTTTTTTCAGATTTTTTAGTGAAGCTGTTCTCCCTTTGAAAAAATGCTTTGATTTCCCTCTTCATTTTTTCTATTTTTTGTTCTGAAGATTTTTTAAGAATATCTCGGAAACTAAGCGAGATAGAGAAATTTCCATGGATACCTTTTTTATAGACTTCGAAATTCTCTATAAAACAAGTTGGAGGTAAAACTGCTCTATCTCCTTTAGTTTCCGAGATATCTATAAAAAGAGATTTATTAAAAAATTGAATCTTTTCTATTTCATTTTTTCACTCCGCATTATTTTTTGTATAAAAAATCTAAATTTTAAAAAAATCAAACGAACCGATTTTCACAATTTCATGAATTCCAAGTGTCCATTCAAACCCACTCCACAACCTTCAATCAATTTCCAGATAATTAATTAATTAATTAATTAATAAATTTGTAAAAATTGAAAAAATAATTAAATTCACTAATTTTTTTTTTTAATTTTCCAGTTATCGATACTCCTCCCACACACTCACCGATTTCTCTTCACATTAATGCTCTATATCTTCACTTATGTCCTTTAAACAATTTCATATTATTCTTCCATTCGAATTAATCACAAACTCACGATTTTTCTACGAAATTATTATTGACTTACAAATTTATCACTTATGAAAATAGTCTTCCTATTTTTTTTTTTATAATCAATTTTTCCTCTCCTTCTCGTAATTATTATTCATTCATTATTCTCATCAATTAATTGCCATTTAATGTTCTATCATTCTTGCACAATTCAATTGTAACTTAACAAAATTTTTGGAAAAATTCGGAAAAAATCGAGAGTAACTTATTTTAAGAATATCTTTGATGCGAGTGGATTTAGGGAAAAATGTTAGGAGACCTTTTTTGTAGAGAATTTCAAGAGCTACAAAAAGGGTCACTTGACATTTTTTTCTAAACCCACTCGCTTCAAAGATATTTTCAAAAACTTGTCCAACAATTTTTTTTCATCAATTTCCTTCATTTTTTCACAATTTACTCTTTTTTTTTTAATTAAAAAAAAGGGGAATTCGAATTGTCAGGTGTTAAGGTGGAAGTGATTCCGAGTGTCTTTGTAACGCAACGAGGCATGTTATTTTAATTAATTAATTGATCAATTAATCGATTAAACAATTAATTAATCAATTAATAAAATCAATTTTACGTTAAATTTTTCGAATTTTTCAAGGCCATCAACGATTGTCGGACATTTTTGTGAGCTTTTCAGAGACATGCAATTGAAATTTTATTAAAAAAATAATTTTATTCAATTTTATAATAAATTAATTAAATTTGTAAAAGAATTATGATAATTTTCAGTCCATTATTTTCGTTGATATCTCGAAAACTATTGGGTTTAGGAAAAAATTAAAGGAGACCTTTTTTGTAAAGAATTTGATTCTCCCCAAAAACGGTTTTCTGAAATTTTCTCCTAAATCCAATAGTTTCCAAGATATTAAATTAAAACTCACAAAAAAAATTAATTAATTAAATATAAATATTAAAATAGACGAATATAATAATTGGCCAATGAAATAAATAACAAATATGCAATTAAAAATATATATTCCACCTCGTTTCGTTACTTTAAAACGCGAAAATTCCCCGGAATTAATCAGACCCAATAAAAAAAATAGAATTTATCGAATTTTTTAATATAAAACAATTTAATTTGTAAAAATGATTTCATTTTTTCTTTACTTCTTATTAATTTCAATGAATTAATTGCTCATTAGCGTGATAATTTGAAGCTCGAAGGGATGAATAAAGATGATCGTTGGGATAATCGTGTGAGTTGTGACGCGGGGCTCACAAAACATCTATCATTCCTCCATCCGATAGTAGACGATAACGGCCCACCCGCTGATCCAAGTCCACTGAATTTTAACAGACATAGACACACATTCATAAGAAAAATTTACTCTATTTTTTTTTCCATTTTTTTATGTTGTCTTTTTGTGTCTGTCGAGTGATTTGTTCAGTGGAATAAAGAGCTGATTTTTAATTAAATTCATAAATTCGAAATATTCTCAAAATAAACTTCTCAATTCCACTAAATTCAGTTAGGGAGAGGTGGGGTAAAATGGACACATTCCAATTGAACGGTTCAAGATAGAGATTTTCTGATGATTTCATTGGAAAGCTGAGAAAATTTTAGGTAGAAAACGTGTGTCAGAATTAATTTTTTGAATTTTTTTTTGACAATTTTACTTTTTGCGCCAAATTTTGAACGGGAATTATACAAATTTGGAAAAAAAATTATAATTTAATCTCAAATTTGGAGATTCTTGATGAATATTGATTTTTTTAGTATGCGATACATCGTATAAGATGCATATTTTCTCATATTCATCAAAAAACATCTTTATTCTTCATGAATGAAGATAAAAAAAAATTACTTTCGAAAACGTTTCGAAAATCGAAATATTTACCTTATCGGCGATATCTCCGGTTCTGTTGGTCGTAACGACCTGGGGTTGATCTCAAATGAAAGGTGAGCTCATTTCTCATCGATTCATGTGGTTCAATTTTTTTAAATCAATTTTTCAAATATTTAGATGCCATTTTCTTGAATTCAGTTTTTGCCCTATAAATACTTAAAAAATTGATTACTTTTTTAAAACCAAGTAAATCGATGGGAAATGAGCTCACCTTTTATTTAAAATCAACCCCAGGTCGCTACAATCAATAAAACCAGAGATATTCCCGAAAAACTGAACTTTTTCGAAAACAAAAGGATTTCACTTTCAAATCTTGAGAGAAAAAATGGAATTTTTGAGAAAAAATTCAAAAAAATAACTTCTGACATATGATTTTCATGGGAAATTTCCTCAGCTTTCCAATGAAATCATTAGAAATGATCTATCTTCAATATTTCCCTCGATTTCGAGTGATTTTCCAATTCACCCCACACTTTGCTCCTGTATTAATTAACAAGTAATTGTAATTAAATTAATAATAAATAAATAAAAGTGAATTCAACTATAAAACACAATTACTTGTCATCAATGATTTCAAAAACATCATTTCTCTCTTTATAGTCTCGTTTAAATCATCAGGATACACATGCACGTGATCTCTCATGCTTCATCGAAAAATCACAAAATTTAAATTTGTAAAATTTCGAATAAGTGATTAAAAAGTTCTACGTGCTTTCTTCGTGTAACACATCAAGTGCTCCAAAAAAAAAAACAAAAATGAATTAATAGGAACAAACAATCAAAATTGAGAGCTGAGAGACGAGGAAATATACAAAAAAAATTAATCGCACTATAATATCACAACTTTATCACTGTACAATAAAAAAAAAACAATTTTTTTTTCGTTTCACAAGTCTTTTTTGTTTTTTTCAAAAATTCGTGCACCTAGTCCAGGACCAAAAAAAAAAATAATTAAAAAATCACAACACTTTGTTCACTTCTCGAATTCACTTGTGTTCCAATAAAAAAAAATTCCACAATAAAATATTTCACAATTAAAAAAAAACAATGAAAAAAATCCGAATTTTCCTCAATTTTTTCGCACTTTTCTCAGTTCATCAATACGTAATCTTCAGAAGTTGTCTCTGATTACACTGGAGACAGGTGTCAATTGATTCTTAATATTAAACAATATATTCCAAAACTCGATGCCTTTTTTTAAATTTTATTCATTTATTGAATTAATGAAATTGAAAATAGCAGACATCTAACAATTCTAAGATTTTTCAATTTCTTCTTTAACAAATAAATTATCTAAAAAAAGTCAAAAATATGCACATGAAGAAAATTCAAAAAAACTGAGTGCATTTCTTGGATATTTTTTTTTTCCAATAATTTATTTGCTTAAAAATATTTAAACTCAATTGTCAGATGTGTGCTAATTTCATTATCATTTGAATTAATGATTAATAAGTAGATTTAATCGATTTAATGCCTTTTACAACAAAATCCTCATTTGAAAATAATTATCTTCAATTTTCACTGGACAGTCACGGAACGTTCGAAGTCAGGTTTTTAGAGAAAGAAAAAGGCAAGCGATCTACAGATACACATGAGTCCCAGTTTTTTTTGTTGTGAAAATAGTCATTAATTCGTGCACTTCTTTTTTTTTTTCCTTAACAAAACTACAAGTGCATGCTTGATCAGAGTGAATTGCAGAATAAAACAAATTTTACAATGTTTTACAATGAAATTAAGATTAATGAATAAAAATTCATTACTTTTGTCGTCCTAGAAGCAAAAGGGGGTAAGTACTATTTTTATCATTTTTTTTTTTGAATAATAAGAATTGATCATTCCCTCCTTTTCCGATGATTTACAGAATTTTTTTTCGAGTAATAAAATAGGCATACGTCCAAGTTATTAATATAAAAGAGGCGTATCTCCCTCACATACGCCAATTTAATTTCAAATAATCCTCAAATTTACAATTTGTCGTATGAAATTAATAATAACAAAAAAGCGTATCTTCTGCACATACGCCTTTTTGTGTTTTTAATAATTTTCTCAATTTACGATTCCTCATATGGAATTGATAATAACGAAAAAAAAGGTGTATTTTCAGTGACATACGCCCTTTTAATTTTATTTATTTTCTCCAATTTAAAGCATCATGCACGAAATGTCTAATGACAAAAGGGCGTATCTACCGCACATACGCCCTTTTGTTACTATAGAATTTTTTAAAAGTGAATAGAAAATAAATAAAAAAATTATCAATAAATAAAGAGCGTGAGTTTCGGTGATACGCCCTTTTGACATTATCTACTGTTGAAATATATGAGACAATTGGAGAAATTACTAATAACAAAAGGGCGTATAAAATGGAAATACACCTCTTTGTTGTTACAAACTCTTATAACATTTCAAAAAAAATTTCTAACATTATTAATAACAGAAGGCCGTATGTGTTGAACATACGCCCTATTCACACTATACATGAGCAATTACGCCCTTTTGTTACTCCAATTTTTAGTTTCATTATTTTTGCTCATTACGTCATGAAAAACACTTTGAAATGTATTACGGACATACGCCCTTTTCCCTCTGAAAAGTGCGTTTTTTTTTTTTTGGCACTCACGCCCTTTTGCTTTTAGGACGACAATTTCATTGAGTAGAGAAGAATTTGATCGATGAGTGTGTGGTAAAGATAAAAGAGAGCACAAAATGCGGAAAAAATAGTGTTTTTTTTTTCTTTCATTCATATTTTCGTGTAAATTATTTTAACAACCTGATTGTCAATAAAAAGATATTGAAACGCAATTCCTCAAAAATTCCATAAATAATTCAATTTATCATTCAATTAAAAAAAAAAAAAAAAAAATGACAAAATAATAATGATAATTAATTTGAGATCATCAAGTGTCTGTCAATGTGGCTGATCTCATAAATACATTATAAGTGGATTTAGTATTGGAGCCACTTTTTTTCTGTTGTTGTTTTTTTTTTTTTAATTTCTTTTATCATTTTTTTTCACCCCTCGTACCCATGAGACTAGTTCTGTTGTGTTGTTCTTGTTGTTGTAGCTGATGATGTGTTGTACGATTATTACCGTGGATTATTGATTGACGTTTAGCAACGAGTGATACTGAGGACTCACCTGATTCCCATCCGTCCTCGTCACCCGTTGTTTCACATTCACTGCTGTCAGCCTCACTCGATTCACTTGGTGTCTCCTGTCCACTCATACCAATTTGTACATCACCCCTTGGGACCATTGTTGGTACTGTCTGATTAATACCACTTCCTGTTACCTCCCATTGTCTGTGCATGAATAAACTCACCTGTTAATGAAAAAAAAGAAATTGTTTTAATAAAAAATTAATGAAAAGAAGAGCGTGTCTTTTTTTTGGGGAATATCTTCCTCAATAATGGAGATATGCTTTTTTTTTTATCTCAAGGTGGTTTTTTTGCAGAATTTTGAGAGCTATGAAGGAGGATTACGATAAAAAGGGGCGTATCTCCATCAGTTTTCGGGATATTTCAGAAATTCTGATAAGAAAGTTTAGTTGTAAGAAAAACGTCAATTTTTTATTATTATTCGTTTTTTGGGAATGTTTTCTTAAATAATGGAAATACGCTCTTTTTTCCCTTAAAAGAAGGTTTTGAGAGGATTCCAAGACTATATAAGCGGAACAGAATAAAAAAATCGTATCTCCATTAGTTTCCGAAATTAAAAAAAAAACTGATGAGAAAATTCAGTAGTGGAGAAATAAAAAGAATAAGTGAATTTTTCCTTTTTTTTTGTACGAAAATCTTGTTAAATAATGGAGATACGCCCTTTTTGCCCTAAGACGGTTTCGGAGAAAATGTTGAGAGCTGCCAAGAGAGGATTAGAGGGAAAAAGGACGTATCTCCTTTGGTTTTCGAGGTATTTGAGAAAAACTAATGAGAAAATTTAGAAGTGAAAACGATATTCCAATTGTTTCCATTCGTTTCTTCCAAATCTCTCGTTAAATGGAAGAGATACACTTCTTTCGCCCGAATTCATTTTTCTACAGAATTTCAAGAGCTACGAAAAAGGATTGATGCAAAAAGAACGTATCGCCATTAATGACTGAAATACTTACGAAAAATAGAAAAAAAATATAGAATTATTCAGTTCTGCTTATTCACTACTGACTTTTCGCATCAATTTCTTGAGAATATCTCAGCAAATAATGGAGATACGCCTTTTTTTGTTCTTGTCCTCTTAAACGCTATAAACGTGAATTTGAGTAGAAAAGGCGTATCTCCATTATTTAACGAGATATTCGCAAAAAAAAGGGAGAAAATCAAATCAATTTTTTGAGTTTTCTATTTACCTTGAAATCAGCACTGTAAAGTTTATGGTGTTTGTCTTTATGTGCATCGTCTAGCCCTGATTTGTCAATACCAAGTAACAATGTTGGTGGTTTTGGACCTAGACTAGCCAATGAACTTGTTCTAGGCTTTGAATGTGGAGTAACCATTGGCAATTCCATAGCAGTACCATCACAGCTCAATGCTCTCGTTGAACGTTCAACTGGTAATTCACTATTATCATACTCAGGTGGCAAGTAATCACGCACAAAAAATGTATTGAACCAAAAATGAAACATCTTTTCCTATTGAAAGAAAAAAAAAAGGAGAAAATTAATTTTAGTGTTTTTTTTTTTTAGAATATTTCGGAAACAAAGCGAGATAGAGGGATTTTTCCCTAATCCTTTTCTGTACAGGATTTCAAGGGCTGATAAAAAGGTTTTTATGAAAATTTCTCTATCTCACTTAGTTTCTGGGATATTCGCGGAAAAACGAGATAGTTTTTTAAAATTAAAGAATTAAAGAATAATTTTGTCATACAAAAAAATTCAATGTTATCAATTTTTGGGGAATATTTCGGAAACTAAGCGAGATAGAGAGGTTTTTGTCAAGACCTTTCTTTTAGATCTTGAAATTCTCTATAAAACAAGATTAGGGAAAATGTCGCTACCTCGTTTAGTTTCCGAGATATTCGGAAAAATCATTTTAAAAAATCTGAATTACTCACTTTTCTCTTCATTTTTGGCTTTTTATTGAAAAAATCTACACGAATGTCACCGGTTAAAGAGACGTTGTGTTCAATAGATATTGATATAGACGGCATTCCTTTCCTAACTTCAATTGTTTCTGAACTAAATATTCGCTTGTCAGATTCCCATATCACAAAATGCAAATCTGTAATTAATAATACAAAATTAGTTAAAAGTCCTTGTAAATTGAGTTCCAAATCGTCTTAGAAGCAAAAGGGCATGAGTGCCATTTTTCCAGTTCTTTTCAAAAATAATAAAATCGATCATTCTCTCTTTTTCCAATAAATAAAAGGGGCGTATCTCCCTCACATACGCCCGTTTGATTTTAAATATTCCTCAAATTTACAATTCAGCGTATGACATTGATAATAACGAAAAGGCGTATCTTCTGCACGTACGCTCTTTTGTGTTTTTAATTATTTCCTCAATTCACGATTTCTCGTATGGAATTGATAATAACAATAAAAGTGTATTTTCAGTGACATACCCCCTTTTAATTTTATTTATTTTTTACAATTCGAAGCATCATGCACGAAATGTCTAATGACAAAAGGGCGTATCTACCGCATATACGCCCTTCTGTTACTTGGGAATTTTCTAAAGTGAATTGGAAATAAATAAAAAAATTATTAATAAAAGGGCGTAAGTACCGGTGATACGCCCTTTTGGCATTATCTATTGTTAAAGAATATGAGACAATTGGAGACATTACTACTAACGAAAGGGCGTATGAACTGGAAATACGCCTTTCTGTTGTTACAAACTCTTATAACATTTCGAAAAAATTTCTCACATTATTAACAACAGAAGGGCGTATGTGTTGAACATACGCCCTATTTACGCTACACATTGGCAATTACGCCCTTTTGTTACTGCAATTTTTAGTTTCATTATTTTTGTTCATTACGTCATGAAAAGCACTTTGAAATGTCTTACGGACATACGCCCTTTTCTCTCTGAAAAGTGCGTTTTTTTGGCACTTACGCTCTTTTGCTTCTAAGACGACGAACTTCAATTTTTTAAATGGTAAATTAAATTTACTCACAGCCTTGACCCCCATTAAATATTGGAACTGGATCCAAAAGTATCTTCCTCAGTATCAATGTAACAGGTTGATAATTGAGACCCTCTTGTACTAATGTAGCGTAATATCCAACGTACCTCCTCTGTGAAGGTATCGTAACGCCTTTTCTATCAGTCGTTCTTTCAGTTCCATAAAAATTTAGTGCCTCAGCAGCAGTTGGAAATTGTTTAATATGTAGTAAATAACAGCACACCATAACGCCAGTACGTCCTTTACCAGCTTTACAATGTACAGCAGCTACATTTTTTCTATCCTGTGATAGCCATTCATGTACATCCTCACAAAATGGCTTAATTAATTCCAATTTTGGTGGATTATGATCGGCAAATGCGTATGTTGCTACGCGTTGTTTAAATTTTTTACAGTCATATGATCTCTCAGAACAGAGATTATAAATTTTATAATGATCCTTGTGTTTGGATTCTAAAAATTTAACCACATCATCAATGTGATTCCTGTACACACCCTCGAGTTTTTCCGCTGGAAAACCCATTGCTATCAAGTTATCCCGTATATCTGAAAATATAAAACAAAAAAATCAGTTGAATTTCTCTATTTGAGATATTTGAGAGTCTTCGAAATTATTTTGAGAATTTTAAGTAGAAATTGAGTTAAAATTAATCATAGGGGAGAATGGACACTATGATTAAACAATCCGAGATAGAGATTCTCTAATGATTCCATTGAAAAGCTGAGAAAATTTTAGTTACAAAACATGTGTCAAATTGTTTTTTTTTTTAATTCGTGTTTACTCGTCAAAATTTGAAGAAAATCGAAAAAATTGACTTTTTTGGGGATGTTTTTTTTTAATTATTTTTTTTTGAGATATCTTCGATTCTGTTGGTCGTAGCGACCTGGGGTTGATCTTGAATTAAAGATGAGCTCATTTCCTATCGATTCATGTAATCCGAAAACTTCTCTTATCGATTTTTCAATTACTTGTAGCCCATTTTCTAAGAATTCGTTTTTGCTCTATTTTTATTCGAAAAATCGATAATTTTTTATAGAACGATATAAATCGATGGAGAATGAGCTCGACCTTCCTTTTCGACCAATCCCAGCTCGCTACGACCGATAGAACCAGGCATATCTCCGGAAACTGAAATTTTTCAAAAACAAAAGTGTTTTTACCTTCAAATTTTGACCAAAAAATCCCATTTTTGAAAAATTCTCAAAAATCAACTCTGACACATGATTTCCATCGTAAATTTTCTCAGCTTTCCAATGGAATCATCAAAAAGAACGTATCTTCGATATTTCCATTGATTTCGAGCGATTTTAATAACATAAAAAATGAAAACGAAAATGTGTCCATTTCACCCCTTTTACCCCACCTTCCCCCTATACTCACATGTGAGATCAAGGTCGAAGCCATCTTCTGTAAATCGTTTTCGTCGCTTACTGACTAGCCCCTTAATGGGGTTTGTCATTTTCATGTTGCTGATAGTATTGGCCATGCTCGGCTGTTGTCCCCAATCTTCACATCCACTTTTAGTAAATCCTACCTCCGTCTCCCACGATTTAATGCTAATCGTTTCCCCCAATTGCTCTCCACTGGTTTTAACCTGTCAATCAAAAAAATTACATCAATTTTCGGAGTTTTTTGGAAATATCTTAAAAGCCGTGCGAGATGGAAAAATTTTCATGAGACGTTTTTTGCAGAGAATTTCAAGAGCTACAGATAAGAATTGAGGTAAAATTGCGCTGACTCGCTTAGTTCCAGAGATATTCTTAAAAAGCAAATGCGAAAAAATTGACTCATCCAACTCCACTTTTCGAAATTTTTTATATATTTTTCTAAATATTTCGGAATCTCAGTGAGATAGCGCGATTTTGCTCCAATCCTTTTTTGTAGCTCTTGAAGTTCTCTCCAAAAACGTATTGAGGCAAAAAGGGCGTATCTCCATTATTAAAAATTATCTTATCCCTTCTGTTTTTCGTGACATTCCCCCAGAAAATTATGATTAAAAAACGGATTTTTTTTCATTTTTTTTTCTCTTAATTTTTTTCCATTCCTGAATGTTTCGGTAAATCAAGGAGATACGCCTTTTTCATCTGAGGCATTTTTGTAGTTCTAAAATCGTCTACAAAGGTGGATTAGAGCGAAATTGCTCTATCTCGCTTAGTTTCCAGGATATTCCCCGAAAAAAAAATCTTAAAAAAACTCGATTTTTACCACTTTTTTTTCTCCTGAATTATTTTCCTTTTCTCTTGTGAAGATATCGCAGAAACCAAGCGGAATAGAGCAATTCTACCTCAATCCTTTTTTGTAGCTCTTGAAATTCTCTACAAGAACTCTTTCGAACAAAAAAGACGTATCTCCATTATTCAATGAGATATTTAGCAAAGAATTATTATAAAAACCTCTCGTTTCAATTTTTTAAATAATTAAATCATATTCTGCAGTTAAGGTGTTTCTATCTGTACAGTAAAAAAAACGTTAAATTTTTGTATAAAATCGTTAATAACAATTTATACGAGATAAAATCCTCAAGTTTGATGAAGTGAATCTGTAAAGAATGTAATGAGAAATAAAATAAGTCTTAGAAACAAGAAATTGATTGAAAACTGTAAAATTTTCTGTGGTTGTGGAAATTCTTTCAAAACTTGTAAAAAGCATAGAAAATTTTCTAATTTTCAATTGATTTTTTCGTTTCTAAAACTCATTTTATTTCTCATTACATTCTTTACAGATTCACTTCATCAAATTTGAGAGTTTTATCTCGTATAAATTGTTATTAACGATTTTATGCAAAAAATTAACGTTTTTTTTTAATGGAAAGATAGAAAAGCGTTAATTACCTGTGCCCTGCGAGCCACGGCGTCACACGAGCCCAGTTCTGGTCCTCCTTGTTCCTCCAGACAAACATGGAGGGGTGTTACCGAAGCCGATATGTGCTCAGAAATCTTGTTATTCAGCCGACTGCTAGAGGGTCTCCTACAGGAAAAGCATATACCCATCAATGCGTGGAGCATAGGTCCTGGAAGTTTCCCATCTCGTTATCCATCATTTTTCCACCCCATCCTTCTCACTGTTAACTACAAGCTAATATTTACATATATATAGATATATTGTATTGTTCCCTCCCAAAAAAATTGTCATTCCGAAATTTGTCAGTGGAGTGATGAAAGAAAGTTTGATAATATCTCGTGAAGCGTTAGAGATACAGAAATTTTTAAAGAACCCTTTTTTGTAAGGAATTTAATTTTCTACAAAAAAGGTTCCTTGACATTTTCTTCTAAATCCCATCGTTCCTGAGATCCTTTTACAATTTCATAATTTTTTTGATTCTACTATATTACGATGATTTTCCAAATTTTCGAAAATATGTCAGAAACTATTGCATTTTGGGAAAATAGTCAGGAAACCTTTTTTGTGGAGAATTAAAATCGGTCTGAAAAAGATGTCTTGACATTTTTCGATAAACCCAATGGTTTAGGGGATATCATCTTTTTTCACTTCTCCACTGCTGAAATATCATTTAATTAATTTCTGAAGTAATTAAATGAAATATAGAAATTACCTCCGTTAAATCTGGATGCATTTCATAATGTATCTGGAAGTAAAGTATTGTCCTTAATGACGATTTATCACATTTTTTTCCAGACTGCTCCATAGACGTCTGCAAAAAAAATTAAGGAAAAAATACAAAATTAATTCAATGTAATCATAAAAATGTAATAAAAAATCTATTCTAATTTACATGATAAATAAATTACTGGTAAAGTGGTTGGAGATGTAATTTTTTCGATGACGGCATTGAAAAGCTGAGGAAATTTGACGCAAAAAACATATGTCAGAAGTTTTTTTCAAAATTTGAATTTTTTTACTTTTTTCAAAATTTTACTCTTTCGAGGATATCTCCGGTTTTATTGGTCTTAGCAACTTGGGGTTGATTTTAAATAAAAAATGGGGTCATTTAACATTGATTTCATGTGGTTTCGACTTGATTTATATCGATTTTTCAATTAGTTATAACACCTTCAGTGAAAATCAGTAATTCTTCTATAATTAATTAATGTTAATAAAACCTTTAACATAATATATAATTAATTCGTTCTTATAGGGTTTTTTGCCAATAATAATTTTTCCTATTTCCAATTTTTCGTTAAACTACCTCCACTCTCACTGGTCTCACAAAACTCCACACTACTACTTAAATATATCTTCGCCTTAGATTGAAAGGGGCGTAAGTGCCAAAAACACGAAGTTCTGGTGTGAAAGGAGCGTACCTCCACTTATTACTCCAAAATGTTTTTCATGGTGTCCTGGACGTTATCTGAGCAAATGAAAATTATAATAACAAAGTGGCGTAACTACCAGTCTTAAAATGAAAGGGACGTATCTCCAGGACTTACGCCCCTTTGTTATGAGTGGGTGGTACTTTAAAAAAAAAAATCAGTTTTATTTCGAACAATTAACGATTTAATCAGAAATCTAGGAATTTGTAGATTTCGTGAGATTTTTGGTAAATTCAGTATTTTCGCCAAATTTTCCCGAAATTTCTCTGAAATTGAACTCCGGCAACCTTCCTTTGCCACTTGAAACATTAAAAATCAGTTTTATTTCAAACAATTAACGATTCAACCAGAAATCTAGAAATTTGTAGAAATTTGTAGATTTCGTGAAATGTTTCACACCTATGTTTTTTTTTTCACCAATATCGCGTAAAAGGCCCAAGAAAATAGGCTTTCTTGCCTATTGGAGCAAAATGTTGGAGATACGCCCCTTTGTTACTTTTAAAAAAGAGTGGAAAAAATGGCACTTACGCCCCTTTTACTTTAAAGTGACGATATGTAGAAGCCTAAGGGCAGTTGCTATGTACCTTGTATTTAGTCTATGAACTTATAAATATTGTAACGTTAATTGTATTTATGTTAATAAAAACTCTTTAAATCGTAAATCATAAATAGTTAATTCGGTGCTATTAGGTTTTTGTTTAAATTTTCAATGTTCCCTAATATAATCTTTCTCTATTCTCTAATTATCATGTAAGCACTAGCAACTTAACTTCACTATAATTATGAGTTAAGGATGTTTGGACGGTACAATCGGGAAAAAAGTTAATTTTTTTGTATAAAATCGTTAATAACAACTTATAGAACATGAAATTATCGAATCTAATTTAGTGAGTCTGTAAAAAATGTTATGAGGAATGAAATAAGCCTTAGAAACACAAAAGTAATTGGAAACTAAAATATATATTTTTTTATTTATTTAAAAAACTTTTAGATTGATACTATTTTTTATATTCCTTTAAATCTTGGAAAATTCAAAGAAATGTAAAAAATAGTACTAGATTTCCAATTTTCAATTCATTTTTTGTTTCTAGGGCTTATTTTGTTCCTTATAACATTCTTCAAATATTTACTGAGTCAGTTTTTAGATATTCATCTTTGTATACTTTGTTATTTACGATTTCATACAAAAAAATAACTTTTTTCCGATTGTACCTCCCAATCGTCCTTAAAAGCGTGTGGGCTGTTGCCATGGATCGAAATTCAGATATTACTTCGTAAATAAATGTACATAGTTGTTGTATATATGTTAATATGTTGATAAATACTTTAAAATGCTAAAAAAATTCAATAATTAATTCAAAAATCGATAAAAATCGATTTAAAACCCTATAAAATCAGTGTCAAGCGAGCCCAGCTTTCATTTGAGACGATCCTCAAAGCACTGCAATGAACAGAATCTGAGAAATTCCCGTGAAACTAAAAAAAAAATGCAAATCTCAAGAAATTCATCTTCAACTTTTTGATAAAAAAGTTGAATTTTCACAAAAAAATCGTAGAAAAATCATGCGACAAATGTTTTCTACCTGAAATTTCCTCAGTTTTTCGTTGCAATCATCGAAAAAAAATCTATTTCCAAAAATTCCACTGATTTTGAGAATTTTTAATCGAAAAATTTGAAATATTCCTTAAAAAATTGATTTTTTCTTCAAAAAAAAAAAATGAGGAATTTTTCAAAGAAATTTGCTTAAATACGTTTTCATAAAATTCAGTAATTCAAAAACTTGTAGAAATTCTCAAAATTTCTGATCTTTCTATCGTTACAGCTCATTCATAGCAAAAATAAAAAAATTCCCAAATTAATTCAAAGAAAATTGAAATGAAAAAAAATCTAATCTAATTTATGATAAATTTCGCAATGCATTCGGAGGCATGCACTACGTGCACCGTTGACACTCCCACTTTTTTATTTAATTCGCGATAAGAGTACTGCATTTTGCCCTCGAAACCAAATCGTGAAAAAAAAAATTTCGAAAATCCCCTCTAAAAAAAAAAAAAAAAACATTTCCCCTGAAAAAATCTCATCATTTTTCTCCACAAATTCCAACAAAAATAAAGTCTCGTGCGAAAAAATTCCATCTCTCTTCCACATTTCGTCCACGAGGGGCTTCCTCGTGTGTATCTCACACAAACACATACACACATACACATACACAGATACGCACACACACATACACATACAGAAGAGTGCTCCTTGTGTCAGAAAAAAGGGGCAGACCCCCGAAACCAAAATTTCGATGATAATTTCGTTAAAAAATAAAAAAAAATGATTTTAAAAATAAAAAAAAATTAAATTCATGCGATCGAGTAATTCGTAATCGCCATTCTTGCATCTGTCTCTCTCTCTCGCACACATACACTCATGAATGTGCGAATGCCTCTGTCTCTCTCTCTCACCCACTAACACAAAAAATCGCATAGAACTTGAAAAATTCGCATTTTTTCTAGTTTTTCGAGTTAAAAAAAAAAAATAGAAAAAAGAAGTTAATAAAAAAAATTCTTCCGTAATTTTGACGTAAAACTGCTGCAAAAAGAAATAAAAATAAGTGAAATAACAAAAATAACGGTGAATAGTAAAACTACATGAAATAAATATGATCATAGCAATTTTTTTAAAAAATAAAATAATTTAACTGAGAATGAGCGAAAAGTCACGCTCAATTAGCGAACGGAAGTACTCGGAGTAGCGTCCATCTCAGGCACGTTTTTTTTTTTCCTCTTTTTAAACTGAATCTCTCTCTCTCTCTCTCATCACACAACACACACGTATATACACACATATATACACATACACACACACACACACACACAGGCACAGAGCCCCTGATTTCACGTTTGGGCGCCTCACGAGAATTCAGTGATTTTTCCCGTTCTCCTGAAATTGGCGATTTTTTAAATTACTCCAGAAATGAAAAAAAATAGTGCATTTAAACGAAAAAAAAGTGGGAAAAAAGGGGGAAAATTGAAAACTCACTTGAGTGCACTTTTCCTTGGTCCGTGTTCGCCTCGCCCCTCACTTGTAAAAGCCTATCCTCGTCCTCTTCCAATATTATCCTATATCTTTTTTTTCTTCTTTTTTCACTATGTAACCCTACTCTCTCTCTCTCTCCACCTCCCCTCCGCCCCCTCCAGGCTCTTTCTCCTCGCACAAAAAAAAGCCCCAGCACTTCCTCGCTATTACAGAAAAAAAAAAGAAAAAAAATGTCTTTTTTTCTCTCCCCCCTCCTTCTTCCTCCTATTTATTATTATTTTATCACAGTATCACATGTACACGCATATTAATTTACCACAAATTCTCAGTATCGCACACACACGTTTTTTCGTTTTTTTTCTTCTCCTACGTTTTCTCTCTCTCCTATTCATTCACGTACGCGAAATCTGGGGATTACTCACTTCACGCACCTCATTTTTTTTTCTTCTTTTTTAAATCACAATTTCTTAGGGACCTTTTTTTCCCCCTTTTTGCACTCTTCACTAATTTAACGGCAGTCGAAAGGGATTTTTATTGCAATTTTTTTAAATAATTTATCACGATAAGTTTTACAAAGGGGGGAGAGACACACCACCGGCCCTGCGGCATTACAAGGGGAGGGCATGAGCGCTTTGTCTCTTGTCCTGTTGCGGGCTCTCGATTTGTTAGAAACTGCCGTTTTCAAAGCGATGGCGCCACTAGACAGTTTCACCTTTTTTTTTGAGACACTGCGCATGTTTGTGCGCATGCGCAAGTGAGCGCTTTTTTTTGTTTTTTTTTTAGTGGGATAAAATTGTGGGGCAAAGGGGATTTTTTGGGGGAAAGAGAGAGGTGGAGGGGATTTTCGGAAATTTTATGGGAGGGGGGATGAATTTTTAAGGGGTAAGGGGATGCTTAGGATGGTGGGGGGACACGAGTCCTGTTGGTCGGGAGTTTTCGGAAAAATTCAGACTGTCGGTAAGTAATCCACACGTTCGCCGGTAATCACGAGGGCGCCACTCTGCAGTTTCGTTCTTTTTTTGGAGACACTGCGCATGCGCAAGTGGGCACCTTTTTTCGTTTTTTTTTAAGGGATAAATTGCGTGGAAAAAGGGGATTATTTGGGGGGAAGAATGGGTGTAGGCGATTTTTGGGGATTTTTTGGGAGGGGGGATGATTTTTATGCGATGAGGGGGTTTTTAAAGGGGGTGGGGCGAGTCCCGTTAGTCGGGTGTCTTCGGAGAAAGTCGGGCTGTCGGTAAGTAATCCACAGGTTTGCGGTTAAATCGTGATGGCGCCACTTTGCAGTTTTAGCTATTTTTTTCCAAGCTACTGCGCATGCGCGAACGAGCACCTTTTGGTTTTTCTTGACGGGGATAAAATTGAGGGAAAAAGGGAATTTTTTTGAGGGGGGAGGTGCGTGGAAGATTTCTTGAGATTTTGAGTATTTTTTTGAGAGAGGGGGATGGATTTTTTGGGGGCAAGGGGGATTTTTAGGGACGAAGGATGAATCCCGTTACTCGGGTCTTTCCGGAGAAAGTCGGGCGCTAGTGTGCGTTTCTTTTCGGGAGAAGAGGGGAGATAATTGTTTGATCAATCGCGGGACTTTTTTTGGGATTTCGGTTGAAAGTAATTTGGGATTTCGGAGCGTTTTTCGAGGTGAGGAGATGAGAGGGTCGATTGAAGAGATTCTGGAGGAATTGGGGTGGAATAATGGAGTCAGGATACCGGTGGCTAATGAGGAGAATAAATTACTGGAGGAAGAGGTACTTTTGGTTGAATTTTGGCCTTTTTCATTAGGTTTTCAGGGTATTTTGGTGAAGCGGTTGGAGATGAAATTTTTTTCATGATTGCAGTGAAAAACTGGGGAAAATAGACGTGGAAAAAATGTATCAGAAGGTCTTTTAATTTTTTTTTCTTCAAAATTTAAGTTTTGAGTTTTCTCCTTTTCTGAAAAATTTCACTTTTTCAAGGATATCTTCAGTTCTATTGGTTGTAGGGACTTGGGGCCGATCTCAAATGAAAGGTTCATAATTTCCCATCGATTTATGAGATGTTCAATTTTTTAAAAATATTTTTCAATCGATTTTTAAAGTAAATATAGAAGAAACACTGATTTTTTATGAATTGACCTGTAAAATTCTCAAAAAACGATTGAAGCAATATTGAAAACACATGAATAAATGGAAAATGAGCTCACCTTTCATTTGAGACCATTCCTAAATCATTACGATGAACAAAACCTGAGAAATCCTCAAAAAACTAAAAAAAATAAAGAAAATCTAAAGGAATACGTCTTCAATTTGCAATTTAAAAAATTTGAATTTTCAAAAAATCGTTAAAAAAAAGTCAGACACATGTATTTCGTCTCAAATTTTCTCAGCTTTCCAACCAAATTATCATAAAAAAGCTATCTCCAAAATTTTCATAGATTTTAAACTCTTTCCTTCGAGAATCCGAAATTTCTCATTAAAAAATCCATTTTTCCTTTAAAAAAAATCAATTTTTTCTTTAAAAAAATCGATTTTTTCTTTAAAAAAATCAATTTTTTCTTTAAAAAAATCGATTTTTCCTTTAAAAAAATCGATTTCTTCTTTGAAAAAATCGATTTTTCCTTTAAAAAATCGAATTTTCCTTCGAAAAATCGAAGTTGTATTCAAAAACATTAGTAACCTTCTCAAATACCTTTTTATAATGTTCACTGATCAAAAAAAAATCTCCCACAGATCGACAAGAAATTAAAAAGAAAGACCCAGCTCGTCCAAGAATTAACAATAAACGAAGATCGAATTAAATCAATCGAAGAATATATCTACAATATAAAAACTGAACATGAACACAATCAGAAACTTCTTACTGCTTATGCAGCACAATACAATGCTGAGGAGCACATTTATCGTGTATCTGAGTACGAGGAATCATCGATTGCCCAAGAGATTAAAAATCATGAGAGAGATAAAGAAAAGTTGGAAGAGAGGATTAAATTATTGCGAAAAGAGATGGAAAAATTTCAAGAAAAATTAAGCAATTCTGAAAAAATACTGGCATTTGATAAAACAAAACTTCTCGAGTGGGAAGAGGTCTTGAGTAAAGAAGAGGAAAATGAAGAGTTGATTTTGAAGTACATGAAGTTGGATTCGAAGAAATTCAAGGTATTTTTTTTTCATTTAATCGAAGAATTATGTCATAAAACTAGAAATATCTCAGAAATGAAGAGAAATACGCTTTTTTCATAGAAACTTTTTTTTAGAGCTACAAAAGTGGATTAGAGTAAAAAGAGCATATCTCCATTATTAAAAAAAAAAAAATTTAACAAAGAGAATTTGTTTTTTGAAAATATGTGGAAAAATAATGAAGATACGCTCGTTTTACTGTTATTCTTTTTTTTAAAGAGAATTCAAAAAATCACAAAGTGAAAAGGGCGTATCTCCATTATTTACCGAGATTTTCTGAGAAAAATTGAATGAGAAAAAAAATTAATTTCTCAGTTTTTTAAGAATATTCCCGTAAATGATAGAAATACTCCAATTTTTTCTCAGTCTTTTTCGATACAGAATTTCAAGAGCTACAAAACGACATTGGTCCAAAAAAAAGGCGTATCTTCATTATTTACCAAGATACTCTAACAAAACAATTCAAATAAATGGACTCATTAGTTTTTTTTCAGATTATTTCCGTAAAGAATGGAGATACGCCCTTTTTGATCCGAGCCCTTTTTTGTAGAGAATTCCAAGAGCTGCAACAATCAAATCTATCAGAATAAAACGGGCGTATCTCCATTATTTACTGAGATTTCAAAAAAAAAACGAATGAGAATTTTTTTTTCATTAGTTTTTCTCTCAAAAATCTCAAAAAATAATAGAGATACGCCCTTTTTACTCTAATCGTTTTTTGTAGAAAATTTTGAGAGGTATAGTAGTGTCTAAGAGTTTCTTAGAGAAAAAACAGCGCATCTCCATTATTTATCGGGATATTTCGAGAAAAAAAATCAGCATAAAATCAACTAAAATATTGAATGATATTCTTCCTCAGGAACTCGAGCTGAAGCGCCAGAAATTGACAACAGAACTGGACCAAGTCAAGAACTCGGTGATTCAGACGATGAATGAAATTCGCGAGATGGAGATAATCCTGGAGAGAACCGCTGGATTTTACGTGCAGGCACTTGAGGAACGTCGTCAATTGATCGAGAGATGGACTCAATCTGTTTACGTATTGAATCAACGAGACAGTGGGATCCAAGAGATTCTTCGAGAGATCGATACGCTAAGAGAAATAGGCAACGAGAGGATGCAGGTGCGGTTTCATGTCACAAGAACACATACGAAAATAATACACATGGAAAATACATTTTTCACACGTTGTACATAAAAAAAAACTGTACCTAAAAAGTGCGGTAAAGATTTTCAGACTCGTGTGATTACAAAACTCCTATGTTTTCATCGCCATTTTCCAATTAACTACCCATTTGTTAATTAGACAATTTCTTGAGACGGTTAGAATCATAAATATTAGTCCTACAGTTTCGGAAGTTAGGACTTTTCCGTAGGATCTTTCCTGCTCTCTTTGAATCTCCTTTGATATTGCGCATTTTTGCAATATTTGCCGAAATATACGCAAAAAACGAAAACACGGTTTTAGTTTTCACTAAACTGTTAATAACTTTTGCAATTTTCACGAGCGGGTTTTCATACGATTCACAAATGTTCTGCATATCATTCCGAATCGACTGACACCTTGATCATAATTTTCGGTTGATGCTAACAAATTGTCACCTTTTGGCACTTTTTGACCAGTTTAGTTACCCTACATGTGAAATTAGAATCAGGGCATTTTTGCATGAAAAATGATTGTTTTAATATTTTAAAATATGATATTATTGTATGTTATTTTCATATGTAATATGCATGATTGTAATTTTATTAATGCGTGATATTTTTTCATGTAATATTTATGATTGCAATATAGGGTGACGTCAGCATCCACCTTACAAATTGTCGGGATTAGGAAGATAAGAAATAACAATTCCAATGATGCAAAAATTAATCGAATTGGAGAATAACTATCTGAATAGTGACGATTTTTTTCTGCGAGTTTGGGAATTGCTCCATCCAGCTTCGCTAAAAGTGTCGCATTCAATGTCTGCTCAATTCTTCCATTCAATGTCACTAGTTTGTCGCATTTGGTATCGCTTCGAGTATAGCATTAACTGTCGCAACAATAAGTAATTTCTCATGGCTTATAGTCGTAATTAATTTTTTTTTCCATCCAATTGCATTAATTCTCGCGGTATTAGAATTGTAACTGTTGATTCTTCAAAACCTTGAGGTTTGTAAGGTGGATGCTAACGTCACCCTGTATTTCATCATGTTATTCTTGCATGTAATATTACTGTTGTACATTATTGTTGATGTGTTACCGCAGGTGCTATTGGAGTCCGAGGAGTTTATGGAAAATCAGGCGAACAGCAACAGGCACCTGAACGATTTGATAAAAACCCTAGAAAAGCGATTATTTCTTGAAAAAGAGGAAAAAAGGAAAATTGTGGAAAGCAATGCGCTTTATGAGATGGAGTATCAAATGAGGAAAAAGGCACTAGAAGAATTGGCACGTCGTCACCAGCGCCTTAAAATAGACGTGAAATCAACGAAAATTGAGATGGAAAAGAAAAATGCAAAAATTCGAGATTTAATAAAGGAAATTTCGGATATTAAAGGGACAATTGGAGAAATTGATAATCAGAGTGTAAATGTTGCTGATAGAATGAAGAAACTGGAGGAAATGTTGGAGACAGAGGAAAAACGTAAAAGTTTATTCATGAGAGAGACAAAATACTATCAAGATTTAATTCTACGAACATCAAATAAAATTGTGGATTTTCAGGGAGAAAGAAAATCTTTAGATATTCAGAAAAATGGGGAATTGAAGAAAATCGAAATTTTCGGGGGTTTTGAGACTCGAGAAGTGCAGAGATTGCGCGAGAAAAATGAAATTAATGAGAAATTGAATTATGAGATTGAGGAATGTGAGAGGAAACTCGGGAAATGTGGTCCAGATAGTTTCAGTCGGTCTGAAATGGAGAGAAAATTGAAATTAATTGAGGAATTGCAGAAGAATTTTGATGAAAAAATGGAAATAGCGAAACTTTTGCAAACACAAATGACTGATTTGGATAATGACGTTAGGAAATTACAGAGTAATTTGAAAATTGATAATGAGGAGCTGATGCGACTGGAGAACAAGAAACAGGATGTTGGCTTGATGATGGAAGGTGGTGAGAAACATTTGAAAGCTGCGCAGAAGATGAACGAGGAAAAACAAGTGGCGGAGAACATTTTGGAGCTGCGGGTCACTCAGGCAGAACAGATAATAAAGAATATAGGTAATTAATCAATCAATTTTGGAGAAAAAGAGGTGAAACTGGGGGTTTTACAGAGAATTTTGAGAGATACAAAAAAGGATAAGGGCAAAATCAGTCTATCGATGTTTAGTTTCCGAAAGATTCTCGAAAAATGAATTTTAAAAAATTTCGGATTTTTTTTCCTAATTTTGCGTTTTCCTGGGATTTTATAGAATGTTCCGGAATTTCCCCAAATTAAACTCTGGGAACTTTCCATTACTAATATTTTTTTTTTTTTTTTTATTAACGTTACTAATATAATATCTGAAAAATTCGGATTTTCTTTTACAATTTAGGATTTTTCCAGATTGAACTCCGACAACCTTCCATTGTCCACACAATATGAGAAAAATTAGAATTCTCTTGTCAACTTGGGATTTTCCAAGATTTTACGGAATTTTTCATAATTTCCCAAAATTGGACTCCGGGATCCTTCTTTTACCCATAAAATATCTAAAAAATCAGATTTTTTTTTAATTTGAGATTTTCCCGGATTTTTTCAGGATTTTCTCAAACTGAACTCTGGCAAATTCCTTTTGCCAACACAATATCTGAAAAATCAAAAAAACTCGATTTTATTTGTTATTTTCATAAGTATCTCGGTGAAGAATGAAGATACGCCCTTTTTATCCTAATCCTTTTTTGTATGAAATTTCCAGCGCCAGCAAAAAAGGGATTAGGACAGTTGAGGCATATATCCATTATTTTCCGAGATATTAATTTTTCTACGCCTTCACTACTGAATTTCGAGTGAAAATCGAATTTTCTACAAAAAAGAAAACTCGACATTTTTTCTTGAATCCAATAGTTTTCAAGATAATTAGAAAAAATCAAAACATTCATTAATTTAATAAAAATATTTTCATTTACAGGTGATAAATTATACAATTTAGAAAAGTATCGTCTTCAGATTGATTCAGCAATGAAAGAGCGAATGGCTGAGATCAAAGTGCAGAGAGAGGCACTGAACTTAGAGAAGCGCGTCGTATTATCCGATTGTTCAGAGCTCCGGTCCCAGATCAATGAACGACAGACAAAGATCCAGCATCTTCAGGCACGTTATGATAACGTCATAGCAGTTCTTGGAACAGGTGAAGTTGACGGTGCCCCAGTGACAACGACTTACCTGAAGATCCAGAATGCGCAGGAAAAAGCGGAGCTCCAGGAACAGGGAGACAAGCTGGATGCAGAAATTAGGAGAACTGAGCAGGAGATCCAGAGCATGGAGAACACGTTACGAATAGTTAACGTATGTAATGAAAAATATAAGTCATCATTGGACATATCGGGCGATGATGTGCCAGAGAAGCTGCAGAGGAAGCAATTGGATGAGGAGATGATGAGTGCACTTGAGGTGATGAGGGAGAAGAGGAATCAACTGGATGAAATCGATCAAGACTTTCAGAGGATGCAGGACGATTTTGAGAAATTGATGGAGGACATGAGGGTCATTAAGGTAGTAACCTCAGCGAACTTGAGTACTGTAAACCCCTTATTTTTGGACCTTTTTCTGAATTTTTTCATAATTTTTGACCGTGTAGCTTCTGAGATAGTACCGCCTAAGTCACAAAGTGGCGTAAGTGCAAAATAACAAAGTCGTAATTGCTAATGTTAAAGAGAGGGAACGGATCTCCGCACTTACGTCACTTTGTTTTTATAATTTTGCACGTTATGTCTCTTGGACTTACGTCATTTTGTTTTTTGGATATTTATTTCAAAAAATTCAAATTTAGCACTTATGCCTTTCTGTTTTCATGATTTCTTCATCTGATATGAGAATATTTGAAGCTACGTCTCTTCGTTTTTTCAAGTTTCATATCTAAATTATGGCACTTACGCCTTTTTGTTTTTATGAATTCTTCATCTGATAAGGAATTGTTTGGAGTTTGGTCTCTTTGTTTTTTAGAATTTTTTATCTAAACTATGACACTTATGGCTCTTTTTTTAAGTTGGTTTTTCTACTAAATTATAATTTTGGATTTCGAACGTGCGGTTTATCCGGAAAATATTATTTTAACGGAAAATGCCGAAGAAAGGTCGGTGTGGTAGAAAAAAACTTGCTTTCGTTCAAAAAAGGGCGATTTACCCGGATTTTTTCTTGTGGCAAATCTATTCATATATGCCACTTTGTTTTTTCGAAAAAAAATGGAAGGAATGGCAATGACGCCACTATGTTCGTAAGGCGACGATATGAATTATTAGAGTTATCGAAAATAGCGGTGGTGGGTATGAAACCTTCTAAAGCGGACAGAAACAACGATATTTTTACTGAAAAATCGCAGGGCTGACCCATTATTTGAAAACAATTGGGGAAGAAAACAACATTTTAACTGAATAATAGGAGAAGAAAATATTCAATTCACTGTATAGTTATTGAGAAATTTTAATTAGAAGGTAGTCGTAACTATTTGCCTCTCTCTCTCTATCTCATACATGTGATAAAAGATGAGCGATGCAAAAAAAAATTCCAGACACAAAAAAATTTGTATTTACAAGCTGAAGATATGACTTTCGAATAGTTTAATTATTTTTCGGGTAAATTAAAGCACATTTCTCCGAATTATCAGCAATTGATTAGAAACTTATCTACAAATCCTTATTTTTTTCTGTTTTGTTGACTGTACTCTGGGATACTACCTCAAGGAGGAGAAGGAATTGAAGCTAAGAGCTGTTGTTAATGTGGAGAAACAGATAAATGAACAGAAGGAGAGGATCTCGAGGGCTGAGAAGAATCTTAAAAAATTGTACAAGGACATTCAGAGGATGTGCGAGAATGCTGATGATGATACGATTCTTCTGCAGGAGGTAATTTTGAGAATAACTCGGTAAATAATAGAGATACGTGTGACAATCCAGAGGACTATGATCCTTCTTATGAAAAGACGTAACGGTGGTCTCTGTTTCGGGTCAAGGCATTCGTCCTTTACTCCTGGGACCAAGACCAAGGTCAAAGTTGAGGGAAATTTTGTTTAATTATGAAAAATTGAGGTCAATTCCATTCATACTGGGAATCGCCCTTGATTTTAAGATAAGATAGGCCACAGTGCATGACATACGTCTTTTTTGCCCAAAAAAATACTTTTGAAGCTCTTGAAATTATCACATGTAATACCACAAGAGCTTCAAAATTACCCGATTAATTTTGAAGCTCGAGTGGTATTCGGGGGATTATTTTTTCATCCAAATTTGGGCCAATAGAATTGCACCATGAGACAAATTCTCAGTTAGAAATTCAAAATTTAGAGTCACATGGATTGACAAATCGTTTGTTTTTTATATATAGGCAACATGAAAAATTTCCAGTGGAATTTCCAAAAATTTCCAGTGAAATATCGTGTAGGCGTTATTTTGTTTCGTCGAATGGTGCAATTCTATTGGTCGAAATTTGGATGGAAAAAATAATCTACAAAAAAGAATTCGGGTAAAAAAGGCGTATCCCCATTATTTATCGAAATATCTCCAATTTGATCTCATTATTATTATTATTATTATTTTCATCTGTTTTGCTGGTGGATCTTGATCATAATTTAATTTGAATAAATATTACAGAAGGACATCGCGACGCGGGAACTTCAAGAACAGAATGATCTCGCGCTTCAACGTATAACGGAATTTACGATACGTCATGTAGAAGCAGAAGTTTATGTCAAGAAATTATTATCAGTTAAGAGTATTGTTTTACCATGTACTCAGCATTTGAAGCCATCACCATCACCGAGCCTCTGCGAGAGTACTCGCAGCTCTTTTGCCTCTTCTGGAACCAGCAGAATGCCGTCAACGAGAGAGAGTGCCAGCAAAATTCATAATATTGAGGGAGAATTTATTTTTAATGGTAATTAACCAGAGAAATTTAAGGAAATCGTGAAAATGAAGGGGATTTTCTAATTTCGGGAATCCCCTGGAGAAAGACGGAAAATCACATAAAAATGAGAAATTCATGATTTTTTGTTTATTATCTTCTCTAATTGAGATGATTTTTTTTTATCATGGATTTCCAGTCATTGGGGGATAGAGATCGTTGAAAATATCGACAAATCGGAAAAGTGATCAATTTTTCAAGAAAAAATGATTTTTTTCTCATCGAAAATTGAATTTTTTCACTTTTTTTTCTTATCATCAGTTGCATTATTCTCTATATTGAGGGAAATTTCATTTTAAAGTGGTAATGCACTCGAGAAGTTCAAGAGAATCATCTAAATGGAGGATGCATTTTTTTGAAATTAGGGAATCCCCTTCAAAAGAGCGGGAGATTCAAAAAAAGAAAAAAAATCATGAATTCCATTAATTCAATCATTTCTGCTGATTAAAATAGTTTTATTTCTGTGGATTTCCAGTGGTCGGGGGATCGAGGTCGTCGAAGAGATCAACGAATCGAAAGAGCGATCAATTTTTCAAGAAGAAATAAATTTTTCCTCATCGAAAATTGAATTTTTTCACCTTTTTTTTATTATCAGTTGAATTATTCTTCATTCAATATTTAACTTATCTCATATAATTATTCTCATTTGTTATTCAAAAAAGATGTTAATGGTTCACGTGAGTTTATCAGTTTCAATTTTTTTTCTATTACAAAATTCGCGCGGTGGGGAGGTCACGTGATCGCGATTGCGCGCACTTTGATATGCTAAAGTTTCCGATTTTGCGGGTAATCCGGGATTCTCTCTTCACTAATAAAAAGGGCTTCTGTGTCTTCACAACTTTGTCATCGATAAAACGAAGTTTTTCACATTCTCCAGTTATCCAAAGTGCTTCCGAAGAATTATTAATAAAGAAAATTAAGGTGAGAATTGGATAAAAAACTTGAAAAAAACTCTTCAAAATTTCTAACCTACGATTTAATTTTTTTTTGTAAATATTTTAGAAACTATAGGGTTTAGAAAAAAATATCATGAAACCTTTTTTGTAGAAAATTTGAAGAGCTACAAAAAAGGTTTCCTGACGAATTCTCCTAAACCCAGCAGCTTCTGAGACATTTCCAAAAAAATGAAGGAATAATTTCAAAAAAAAAAAATTTATTCGAAATTTTAATTTAAAAAATTGTTTCAGATGCCTGAAATAACTTTAGTATCCAATAACAAGTGTTTCGGAGGATGGCAGAAGGTGTTTTCACACGAGAGGTAAAGTATAACATAAAATACATCATTTTAAATAATCATTAAATAATTTTTTCGTTGATAAAAAAATTATACCAAAATTCCATCATCAGTTTTTTCAAGATATCTTGGAAACTAAGTGAGATAGAGCGATTTTGTTCCAATACTTTTTTGTAGCTCTTGAAAATTTTTCATAAAACCGTCTGAACGTAAAACTACTCTATCTCGCTTAGTTCCCGAGATATTTGAAAAAAACTGATGACAAAATAAAATGAATTTAAAAAAAAAACTAAAAATGTTTTAATCAAAATCAAATTTTTATTTTTTTAGCACTGAATTAAAATGCAAAATGAATTTCGGCGTTTATTTACCACCACAGGCAGAATCTGGACCAGTTCCAGTCATCTATTTTCTCTCTGGACTCACCTGTACTGAGCAGAATTTCATAACAAAATCTGGGGCTCAGAGATATGCAGCAGAAAAAGGAATTATTATTGTTAATCCAGACACAAGTCCAAGAGGTGAAGATGTGCCTGATGACAAGGAGTATGACCTTGGACAGGGTGCTGGATTCTATATTGATGCCACAGAAGAACCGTGGAAAAAGAATTACAGGATGTACAGTTACATTACGAAGGAATTGCCGGGAATTATTAATGAAAAATTTCCAGTTATTTCGTCGCAAATTTCAATAATGGGCCACAGGTGATTTTTTCAAAATAATAACTCGGAAATAACTGCGTTTAGAGGAACATATCAAGGGACTCCCTGTAGAAAATTGAATTCTCGACAAGAAAGGTCTCTTGACATTTTCCGATAAATCTAATAGTTTTGGAAATATTCGCATGAAAACGTAAACAATTTTTTTTCCTCACTTTACGCCTCATTTTCATTATTTTGAAAATATCTCGGGAACTATTGGAGTTAGAGAGAAATGTTCTGAGACCTTTTTTTTGGAGCTCTTGAATATGTCTACAAAAAAAGTTTCTCGAGATTTTTCCCTCAATCTACTGATTTCAGAGATAATCATCAAATAATTAGGTTTCAGACAATTATCTTTGAATTTATTTTATGAATTCATTGAATTTATTTTATGAATTCATTGAATTTATTAACATGTGTCAAAATTAATTTTTTTTAATTTTTTGTGAATTCAAATATTTTGGTCAAAATTTGAAGAAAATCGAAAAAATTCACTTTTTTGGAGATATCTCCGGTTCTATTGGTCGCAGCGATCTAGGGTTGACCTTGAATTAAAGGTGAGCTCATTCCCCATCGATTTATGGAGTTAAAATTTTTTTTTGTCATTTTTCAATTACTTGTAGCCAATTTTCTGAAAATCAGTTTGCGCACTATTTCTATTTGATTTTATTTGAAAAATTGATAATTTTTTTTAGAATTATGTAAACCGATGGGAAATAAGCACATCTTTCCAATTGAGACCAGCCTCAGGTTGCTCTACAACCAATAAAACCAGAGATATCCCCGAAAAAGTGAAGTTGTTCAAAAATGAAAAGCGTTCCACCTTCAAATTTTGACCAAAAAAATAGAATTTTGGAAGAATTTAAAACAAAATCAATTCTGGCACATCATTTCCATCGGAAATTTTCTCAGCTTTCCAATGGAATCATCAGAAAAAGCCTATGTTCAATATTCCTACGGATTTCGAGTGATTTTCATAATATAAAGCATCAAAACTAAGATGTGTCCGTTTTACCCCGCCTCCTTCTACAATAAAAAGTGCAAATTCCCATGAAACAACTAGAGATAGAATTTTCCAGACGATCCCATCGGAAAGTTGACAAAATTTGCAATGAAAAACCCGTATCAAACTTTTTTTTAATTTTTTCGAATTTTTAAAACAAAAATTCAACATGACTCTTAGCAAAAAATGAAGAATTTTTTATTTTTTCCAGCATGGGAGGTCACGGAGCCCTTATTTGTGCCTTCAAGAATCCCGGAATGTACAAGACAGTATCGGCATTTGCTCCAATCAGTAACGCGACCGAATGTGACTGGGGCAAAAAGATATTTTCATCATATTTAGGAAGTGACGAAAAAAAATGGAAAGACTGGGATGCGACATGTCTTGCTAAAAAATACGCAGGTCCACCACTGGACATCCTCGTCGATCAAGGAAAAGAGGACAATTTTCTTCCACAACTGCTTCCGGAGAATCTTCTCGCCGCTTCAAAAGACGCAGAATTAACGTTAATCCTCAGAAATCAGGAGGGCTACGATCACAGCTACTATTTCGTCTCGACGTTTATCGAGGACCACATCAAGCACCACGTAAAATACCTCAAAAACTAATCAAACACATCTTCAAAATCTTCCTCTTTTAATAATTCTGAATTTACCTAATTTTTACACTAAAAAAAAAAATAAAGGCAGAATTTCATTTTTTCACGAATTTACAGTTCAATTTCTCGTTTTTCCGTCAATTTCGAGAGTTTTCAGTAGAAAAGGGAAATTGATGAATTAAATGGGAGTTAATGAGGTCTTTTAGGATCTCGGATACTGTGCCAGGCGCTTAATATCGGTTCTCTCTTCTGCCAAATGTGCGCACAGCCCCAGGACTGCCAGAATCTGTTGAAAAAAATGATCCTTGAACTCACAGATATCTGACAATTATTATTATTTTTTAAAACAATTAAATTATTAAAAAAAAAAAAAAAAAACAATGAAAAATATGCACATATAGAAAATTTCGAAACTATAAGTACAAATTTTCCAAATATTCTTTTTATAATAATCTATGGGTTCAAAAAATGGAAGAAAATAGTTTTTAGGCTTTAAAATTAATTATCAAAGGATTATTATTTTTTTTTGTGCTTACACGCCCCAGAGAGCTCCTCCTAGATGAGCGGCATGATCGAGGAACCTCCAACCGAGGACACAACCCATTGTGTCCATGCAAAGTAGTCCTTTAAGTGCCTAAATTGAAGAGAAAATGGAAATTATTAAGGAACATTCAGAATATCTCGATAAATAATGGAGATACACCTTTTTTGCTGGAAGACGTTTTCGTAGGGACTTTCCATAGTTACGAAATAAGATTAGGGCAAAAAGAGGCGTATGTCCATTACTTACAGAAATATAAAAAAAAACTGATGAAAAAAAAGGATTTTTTCTGTTTTATTTTCTCGCAAAGAACTTACTGTTCCAGCAGTGAATGCCAGCATTGGCAGGAACACAATTGCCACTCTAGAGTCCGGATACTGCATGCAGATGAACGAGACTGTGCCCATTATTGCCCCAGACTATTATAAAAATCCAGGAAAAGAGGGAAATTCATCAAATATTCATTAAAATAATCAATTTTCTTCACTTCAGAATAGTGATGAGCAATTTTCGGAAAAAATCTATTTTCAAAGAATCGATTTTTAGGAAATACGATTTTTTTGGGAATCGATTTTTTCAAGAGAAGAAACGTGAAAATCAATAAATCGATTTTTTTACAATAAAAAAAAAACGTCTACTTCCGATCGATCATTTTCAATATCGATTAATAAATGCAATATCTCGTATCTAATTCGAGATTTGGTAACACAAAAGACTACTTTTCGAATTTAGATTAGTCGATGCAATATCTCGCATTAGATTCGAGATATCGCATCTCATTCGATAGTTCCGTTTCACCAATTTCGGTTTCAAAGGCAATAAATTTTATTTTTTACTATTATTTTTCCAGGACAAAACGATACGATTTTTCTAAAAGAAAATCGAAAAATCGAGTCTGTCGATTAATCGAGTTTCTTAAAATCGCCCAAAGAAAATCGATTTCTAAGAAAACTGAATCGATCTTACAAGATCGATTAAAAATCACCCATCACTATTTCAAAATCTTCAGAAGCATCAACTCACAGCACCAAGTGACATTCCAGGTAAAACACGTGCTGTTTTGTACACGTGACTAGCAAAACTCGCCATGACTCCACTCGTCAAATAAAGTGCAACGAATTGTTCACGTCCAAGAGTGGGAACAGCCATTGTTCCAAAACTGTTCAATACGTACATATTCACCCCCAAATGAAGGAGAGAGGCGTGGGAAAACGTGGAGAGTAGCATTGGCAGGCAAACAGATTCTAAAAAAACGCAGAAATTCCTTTTTTATTAATGGGCAAAGGCTATGCGATTTCATTTTCTGGCCTTAGAAACAAAGTGGCGTAAGTGCTATCCTTATACACAACACTCGCAAAAAAAAACTGTTATATTTGTCAATTTGAAAATTTTTCAAAACTTTTGAAATTAGTTCAAAAATTATTTTCAATATTTTTTCGAAATTTATTCAGGATTTTTGAAATTTTAGATTTTTTTTTCATTTTTTCTTAGAAAATTAGTTATATCTCCTTATTTCAGATTTCTACAGAATTTTCCAAATTTTTTTCAATTTCTTTTTTCGATTTTCTTTCATAATTTTCGAAATTTCAATTTTTTTTTCATGTTTTCGTAAAAATCAGTTATATTTCTTTATCTGAGAATTTTCTAGATCTTTCAAAACGGTTTTGAAAAAAAAACGATTTTTTTTTTGAAATTTCTTCAGAATTTTCTCAAACTGAACATAAAGTGACGTAGGTGTTAGTGTATGAGGATAGCACTTACGCCACTTTGAATCTAAGGCGACGAATTGTTGAGGTTTTTACTCACTTGCACTTGGATCTGCTACGAAATATCGAGTCATTGTGGATCGGAGAGCTGGTACTTTCCACGCTAGGAAAACGAGTGCATTTAAATAACATATCACAGCGAACACTTGTTGACTGTCACTCAAATTCCGCCACCAGTTCTCGCCTTGTTCTCTCCATCCAAATTTCTAAAAAAAAATGTTAAAAAAAATTTTTTTCATTGATTTTTTCTAAATTCCAAGAAAATGATTAATTTGAATAAATTGAGTTTCCTTGGAATATATCGGAAATTGAACGAGGTAGAAAATCAGTTTCGAAGATATTTTGAAAAAACTGGTGAAAGAGTGGATTTTTCAAGTTTTAGCATTTAATCTGAATTTTCTTGGGATATCTCGGAAACTAAACGAGATAGAGCCATTTCTCCCGAATGTTTTTTTGTAGATAATTTCAAGAGCTACAAATATGAATGTTTATCTATCTCGTTTCGTTTCCGAGATATTTAAGGAACATTAAAATAATTGAATTAATTTCAATCATTTTCAGTTTTGAAATTAATTTCCTACGTACTTCAGCCCTCCATTGAGGGAATCGATTGATTACTTTGTATGCTGTACCCCTGACTCTCTCGTACTCCCATATCACCGCTCCAACATGTGCTGCACCTCCAAACTGCAATTAATATTAAATTTTTCAATTATCCAGATGACATCAAGAAGGTGAGCCAAGTTTATTTCGTCACTATTTGTGAATCTATTAGGTTGATCAAAACAAGTCAAGAGACCTTTTTTCTAGTCAATTGCATTCTCTACAAAAAAGGTTCCTCGACTTTTTCCCCTAAACCTAATAGTTTCCGAGATATTTTTGAAAAACAGAAAAGAGGTCTAAAGTCTAGAAATTCTGAGAATAATTCATCGTAATCTCATTTCATAGATATCTCACAAACTATTAGGTTTAGAGAAAAATGTCAAGGCACTTTTTTTGTACAGAATTTAATTCTCCTCAAAAAAGGTATCTTGACGATTTCCCCTAAACTCAATAGTTACTGAAAGCCCTTTAATTTTCTGTCCGAAATGAGGAAAATTTATTTACAAGTATCGTAAATCCAAGTGGTTTCCACAATTGTCCAGATAACGAAATTTCTCTGGACCCCAGTGAGGTTGATAATGATCCTTCTCTTGCAGCTCTGAGTCTTTTGAAGCCCCTGGTGAGTCTTGAGCTGTTCTGCACTTCTAGGAGCGTCTTACAGCAATTGACTTTTGGCAAAAAGCTGTCGAAAAAAGAAGAGAACAAGAAATAATTTAAATAAAATGATGCAATACATAGTCGCCTTGGAACTAAAGGGGCGTAAGTGCTATGCTTATATATAGCACTTACGCCACTTTGTTTCTGAAGTGAAAACATAACCTAAATCAAAAATAACATCTCAAAACTCCAAAAAAAGTCAATAAAATCGCAAAATTTCTTCAATTTCATTCAAAAAAGAGCAAATTTCTTCTGAATAAGATTAAGATTAAATCAGATTTTATTAATTAATTTTAAAAATTAAGAAAAGAAAAGAAAAGAGAATTTTGAAAAAAAAAAACAATTTTTCATCAGAAATTGTTAAACATAAAAAAAGTGATTATTTAATTTTTTTATCTCATTTTTTTCGTGTTTTTTTTTAATGAGATGAAGAATCCATTGAACTTTGACATTTTTTATGACATTTATGAGATTTTTCAAAAAATAAACAAATATCTCACCACTTCCCCTGACGCTCACCGAACCACAACAAAGTCCTCAAGGCCATAATCTCAAAAGAGAAAGAATTACCCACGTGTCACTCAAGAAATTCCCATTACGTCTTTTTAATTCCCCAAAAACAATTCAAAAACTCCTTCGCCTTTTAACCGGGGTCTTTCACAACAATGGCGAGCATTCCCAAAAACTCAATCGGTAAATTGACCAATCAGCAGCTGAGTAGCAAGAGGAGGGGGGAGGGACGATGACGACAAAAAAACGATTCTTTAAAAATCGACTTTACAGAAAATCGATTAGTGAAAATCGTTTTTTTAAAATCGATTATTGAAAAACGATGCTCCTTCAAGAAATCGATCCTTTTCGATTATTCTCGGAAAAAGTCGACTAATCGATTTCTTTTCATTTCAAAAAATCGACTAATCGATTTCTTTTCATTTCAAAAAATCGACTTGTGAAAATCGTTTCTTTTAAATCGATTCTTTAAAAAATCGATTAGTCGATTTTTTTCGATTGTTCTCGGGAAAAATAGACTAATCCATTCCTTTCAAAATAAAAAAAGTTCATTCACCAGAAAAAAGAACATAGACTTTACAAAAAATTGAAAAATTGATTTTTCTTTGAAAAATTGATTTTTCTTTGAAAAATCGATTAATAGAAATTGATTTTTCATTTAAAAAACGACTTTCTCGAGAAAAAAAAATCGACCAATTGATTTTTTTTCATTTCAAAAAAGAAGTTCATTCTGAACAAAAAAACATCAATTTCCCGCCAAAAATATAGCTCCGTATAGATAGCGGCTGAAAAACGTTTTTTTTTGCTTTAGTTTTTTTTGTGACTTGGTGGTTCGATGGTGGTCAATGGTGGACCACTTTTAATGATTTGTTATAATTAGTTGATCTTTTAGAATGAATTTATTTTTTAGTCTATATTTACCGGAGAAATTTACTATTTTTCAATTTCAACTTACTTGAACCGATGTAAAAACGATTGGTGGTCAACGGTATCTCAATACGAAGATCCTCAATTCATAAGTTTTCCATTTATTCAATAAACAATAGTGAAGACGTCGGAAGAGACGTTTTTCGTAGATGTTTCCTTGTGAATATCTCGGAAACTAAGCCAGCTAGAGAGATTTTGTTCCAATCCCTTCTTATAGAAAATTTTGGGACCCACAAGAGAGGAAAGGAACATCTTCTCCCTATGTCGCTTGGTTTCCAAGATATCCTCGAAAAACCAGCGATGAAAAAACTGATTTATTCTAGATACATTTTTTCTTTCAATAATTTATTTAGAATCCCTATATAATGAAGTAGTCCCTATAAAATAAAGTAGATGGAATAAGAGTGAAGTCTAGGGGACCGAAAATAGGAAACGATTTAGGAAATCGATTTTCTGTCGAATTTTCGGAATTTAATTCCCTTCCAAAGTCATTTTTCAACCATTTCTCTTGGAGATACGAGGTTTTCCTTGAAATTTGGCAAAAATTGCATAAAAGCACGATATTTGGGGGACCTAGGGGACCGAAAATAGGAAGCGATTTAGGAAATCGATTTTCTGTCAAATTTTCGGAATTTAATTCCCTTCCAAAGTCATTTTTCACCCATTTCTCTTGGAGATACGAGGTTTTCCTTGAAATTTGGCAAAAGTTGCATAAAAGCACGATATTTGGGGGACCTAGGGGACCGAAAATAGGAAGCGATTTAGGAAATCGATTTTCTGTCAAATTTTCGGAATTTAATTCCCTTCCAAAGTCTTTTTTCACCCATTTCTCTTGGAGATACGAGGTTTTCCTTGAAATTTGGCAAAAGTTGCACAAAAGGACGACATTTGGGGAACCTAGGGGACCGAAAATAGGAAGCGATTTAAGAAATCGATTTTCTGTCGAATTTTCGGAATTTAATTCCTTTCCAAAGGAATTGTCAAATTGCAGGAAACAATTGAAAACAAAATTTCAAAAAAATGCCAGACAGCCGAGCCTTTTCTACTATTTTTTTCAATTTTCTTTTCCAATTTTCCCCTGCAATTTGACAGTTCTCCTCTTTTTAGCAATGATTTCCATCGTTGCTGAAGAGAGAGGAATGCGTCAAGGCAAGGAAACAGTTGTAAAGAAAAAATTTGAAAATGTGAAAGCGACCTGGACTTTCAGCCGTAATTTTTTTTTTTCCCAATTTTTCCCCTTAATTTGACTATTTCTCTCTCTCGAGCAATGATTCTCCAGTTGCTGAAGACAGGGGAATGTGTCAAGGCAATGAAACACTTTAAAAAATGAATTTTCAATATGGAAGAGGCCCGGACTCTCTGTCATTAAAAAATTTGTTTTTTCTCCAATTTGACTGTTCCCTTCTCATCCGCAATGATTTTCATCGTCGCTGACGAGGGGAATGCGTCAAGGCAAGGGAAGAGTTAAAAAAAATTAAAGTGGAAGAGGCCTGGGCTCTATGTAATTAAAAAAAAAAAAATTCATTTTTTCCCTCAATTTGACGGTTTTCTTCTCTTCAGCAATGATTTTTATCGTTGCTAAAGAGAGAGAAATACGTCAAACAAGGAAATTATTGAGAAAAAATTGATCGAAAAAAATTGAATTCGCCCGTTCGAATTATTCGCACACCCCTTATTTCAAGGCGGGACCACGGTGAAATTCAAAAGTCTTTGATTGATGGAGGGATCCATCGAGTGACATTTGGCAGACGATGGGGTGTATCAAAAAACCTAACAAATTTTGAACGCAAACCATTTTGCCCCGTATTTCAAGATCAAACATCATTATTCGGCTTTATTTGAATAATGCTCCATGGACCACAATCTGATCCGATTGGAATTTTTTTTTTTTACAAATATTTGTTAGCCTTTCGAGAATGAAATTGGGTATCCATTCTATATTACAGATCATAGATCACTAGAAAATGAGTTTTTCTCAATTCAACGCATTTGTTTCAATTGAAAAAATTTCGAGCAAAGAATGAATGAATGGAAAAAATTTATTTTCTCGTGATCTATAATCTGTAATGTAGAACGGATACCCAATTTTATCCTCGAAAGGCTAACGAATATTTGAAAAAAAAGGAAATCTGAATCGGATCAAATTTGTAGTCCATGGGGTATTATTAAGATGAAGCCGAATAATGACGTTTTATCTTGAAATACGGAGCGAAATGCATTGTGTTCAACATTTTTTAGCTTTCTTGACACACCCCATCGTGTGCCAAATGTCACTCGATGGATCCCTCCATCAACCAAAGACTTTTGAATTTCACCGTGGTCCCCCCTTAAATTAAATATTGGAAATATTCAATATTTGATATTCTCAATAGATTATTGAAAAAAAATATGTATCTACAATAAATCAGTTTTTTCATCAATGTTTTTTTGAGAATATCTCGGAAACTAAGCGAGATAGGGCGAAGATGTTTCCTGCCTTTCTGGTAGCTCTTAAAATTCTCTATAAGAAAGGATTCTAACGAAATCTCTTTAACTGGCTTAGGTTCCGAGATATTCGCAAAAAACATACACGCAAAAAGTCCCATTCGACGTCTTCACTATTGTTTATTGAATAAATGGAAAATTTATGAATTGAGGATCTTCGTATTGAGATACCTTTGACCACCAATCGTTTCTACATCGGTTCAAGTAAGTTGAAATTGAAAAATAGTGAATATCCCCGCTAAATATAGGCTAAAAAATAAATTAATTCTAAAAAATAAACTAATTATCCCTTCATAAAAAGGACAGGGCATTAAAATCGAACATGGCGGATTTCATCTCGAATTGAAGGATAATCGAACTCGAAATGAAAATAGTCAAACTCGAATCGACAAAAGCGTATCCTGGTGGACATTACGGAAGCTAATTATTTTGAATTATTTAGTCATCATACTTAGCGGATAGAAAAATTATTTTCAATTCCAACTAATCCTAAACGTTTGGGAATAGTTGAAGAAAGTTGAGGGTAGCATTTATAGATTGCTATTTTTGATTATATAGCCTGGCTGAGCCCGCCGAGCCCGGCTGAGCCTGGCTGAGCCTGGCTAAGCCTGAATTCTAACTAATCCTAAAATCTGCTATCTCTAATAGCTATTTCTTCTATCTATACATGAAAAAAAGTTGAATTGATAATAAATTAATGACTCTTCCCCGAATCATAAAAATGCTTTCCTAAACTTCCCTAAACTATTCCGAAACGTTTAAGGATTATTCAGCTTTGAAAATGATTTTTCTATCTGCTAAGTATACGGAGGTATCATTGAAATTTAAAATAAAAAAAAATCTACACTAATCGACGGAGGCGGCCGCTTGCGGCTGCCGACGGCGCTAATATTGAAAATCATTAGAATATTAATTTTTTTCACACTTCGAGGACCTCTAGGACCTAGACAAAGGAAATAAATCGATTTCGCATGGGAAAATTAAAATCCGCAACTCGCGTTGCACCAATTGGAATGATATGAGGTCCCTCCTCCCAAACATCCATGGGTAGTGGGTCAATTTCACTTCTAACTGGGATATTTTATTAGAAATCATTAGAATATTAATTTTTTTTCTACTTCGAGGACCTCTAGGACCTAGACGAGGGGAATAAATGGATTTCGCATGGGAAAATTGAAATCCGCGGCTCGCGTTGCCCCAATTGGAATAATATGAGGTCCCTCCTCCAAAACATCCATGGGTAGTGGGTCAATTTCACTTCTAACTGGAATATTTTATTAGAAATCATTAGAATATTAATTTTTTTTCCTACTTCGAGGACCTCTAGGACCTAGACGAGGGGAATGAATGGATTTCGCATGGGAAAATTAAAATCCGCAGCTCGCGTTGCCCCAATTGGAATAATATGAGGTCCCTCCTCCCAAACATCCATGGGTAGTGGGTCAATTTCACTTCTAACTGGAATATTTTATTAAAAATCATTAGAACATTAATTTTTTTTCTACTTCGAGGACCTCTAGGACCTAGACGAAGGAAATAAATCAATTTCGCATGGGAAAATCAAAATCCGCAGCTCGCGTTGCCCCAATTGGAGAAATATGAGGTCCCTCCTCCCAAACATCCATGGGTAGTGGGTCAATTTCACTTCTAACTGGGATATTTTATTGGAAATCATTAGAATATTAATTTTTTTTCTACTTCGAGGACCTCTAGGACCTAGATAAGGGGAATAAATCGATTTCGCATGGTAAAATTAAAATCCGCAGCTGGCGTTGCCCCAATTGGAGAGATATGAGGTCCCTCCTCCCAAACATCCATGGATAGTGGGTCAATTTAACTTCTAACTGGAATATTTTATTAAAAATCATTAGAACATTAATTTTTTTTCTACTTCGAGGACCTCTAGGACCTAGACGAGGGGAATGAATGGATTTCGCATGGGAAAATTAAAATCCGCGGCTCGCGTTGCCCCAATTGGAATAATATGAGGTCCCTCCTCCCAAACATCCATGGGTAGTGGGTCAATTTAACTTCTAACTGGAATATTTTATTAAAAATCATTAGAACATTAATTTTTTTTCTACTTCGAGGACCTCTAGGACCTAGACAAGGGGAATAAATCGATTTCGCATGGGAAAATTAAAATCCGCAGCTGGCGTTGCCCCAATTGGAGAGATATGAGGTCCCTCCTCCCAAACATCTATGGATAGTGGGTCAATTTAACTTCTAACTGGAATATTTTATTAAAAATCATTAGAACATTAATTTTTTTCTACTTCGAGGACCTCTAGGACCTAGACGAAGGAAATAAATCGATTTCGCATGGGAAAATTAAAATCCGCGGCTCGCGTTGCCCCAATTGGAATAATATGAGGTCCCTCCTCCCAAACATCCATGGGTAGTGGGTCAATTTCACTTCTAACTGGAATATTTTATTAAAAATCATTAGAACATTAATTTTTTTTCTACTTCGAGGACCTCTAGGACCTAGACGAGGGGAATGAATGGATTTCGCATGGGAAAATTAAAATCCGCGGCTCGCGTTGCCCCAATTGGAATAATATGAGGTCCCTCCTCCCAAACATCCATGGGTAGTGGGTCAATTTAACTTCTAACTGGAATATTTTATTAAAAATCATTAGAACATTAATTTTTTTTCTACTTCGAGGACCTCTAGGACCTAGACAAGGGGAATAAATCAATTTCGCATGGGAAAATCAAAATCCGCAGCTCGCGTTGCCCCAATTGGAGAAATATGAGGTCCCTCCTCCCAAACATCCATGGGTAGTGGGTCAATTTCACTTCTAACTGGGATATTTTATTGGAAATCATTAGAATATTAATTTTTTTTCTACTTCGAGGACCTCTAGGACCTAGATAAGGGGAATAAATCGATTTCGCATGGGAAAATTAAAATCCGCAGCTGGCGTTGCCCCAATTGGAGAGATATGAGGTCCCTCCTCCCAAACATCCATGGATAGTGGGTCAATTTAACTTCTAACTGGAATATTTTATTAAAAATCATTAGAACATTAATTTTTTTTCTACTTCGAGGACCTCTAGGACCTAGACGAGGGGAATGAATGGATTTCGCATGGGAAAATTAAAATCCGCGGCTCGCGTTGCCCCAATTGGAATAATATGAGGTCCCTCCTCCCAAACATCCATGGGTAGTGGGTCAATTTAACTTCTAACTGGAATATTTTATTAAAAATCATTAGAACATTAATTTTTTTTCTACTTCGAGGACCTCTAGGACCTAGACGAAGGAAATAAATCAATTTCGCATGGGAAAATCAAAATCCGCAGCTCGCGTTGCCCCAATTGGAGAAATATGAGGTCCCTCCTCCCAAACATCCATGGGTAGTGGGTCAATTTCACTTCTAACTGGGATATTTTATTGGAAATCATTAGAATATTAATTTTTTTTCTACTTCGAGGACCTCTAGGACCTAGATAAGGGGAATAAATCGATTTCGCATGGGAAAATTAAAATCCGCAGCTGGCGTTGCCCCAATTGGAGAGATATGAGGTCCCTCCTCCCAAACATCTATGGATAGTGGGTCAATTTAACTTCTAACTGGAATATTTTATTAAAAATCATTAGAACATTAATTTTTTTTCTACTTCGAGGACCTCTAGGACCTAGACGAGGGGAATGAATGGATTTCGCATGGGAAAATTAAAATCCGCGGCTCGCGTTGCCCCAATTGGAATAATATGAGGTCCCTCCTCCCAAACATCCATGGGTAGTGGGTCAATTTAACTTCTAACTGGAATATTTTATTAAAAATCATTAGAACATTAATTTTTTTTCTACTTCGAGGACCTCTAGGACCTAGACAAGGGGAATAAATCGATTTCGCATGGGAAAATTAAAATCCGCAGCTGGCGTTGCCCCAATTGGAGAGATATGAGGTCCCTCCTCCCAAACATCTATGGATAGTGGGTCAATTTAACTTCTAACTGGAATATTTTATTAAAAATCATTAGAACATTAATTTTTTTCTACTTCGAGGACCTCTAGGACCTAGACGAAGGAAATAAATCGATTTCGCATGGGAAAATTAAAATCCGCGGCTCGCGTTGCCCCAATTGGAATAATATGAGGTCCCTCCTCCCAAACATCCATGGGTAGTGGGTCAATTTCACTTCTAACTGGAATATTTTATTAAAAATCATTAGAACATTAATTTTTTTTCTACTTCGAGGACCTCTAGGACCTAGACGAGGGGAATGAATGGATTTCGCATGGGAAAATTAAAATCCGCGGCTCGCGTTGCCCCAATTGGAATAATATGAGGTCCCTCCTCCCAAACATCCATGGGTAGTGGGTCAATTTAACTTCTAACTGGAATATTTTATTAAAAATCATTAGAACATTAATTTTTTTTCTACTTCGAGGACCTCTAGGACCTAGACAAGGGGAATAAATCAATTTCGCATGGGAAAATCAAAATCCGCAGCTCGCGTTGCCCCAATTGGAGAAATATGAGGTCCCTCCTCCCAAACATCCATGGGTAGTGGGTCAATTTCACTTCTAACTGGGATATTTTATTGGAAATCATTAGAATATTAATTTTTTTTCTACTTCGAGGACCTCTAGGACCTAGATAAGGGGAATAAATCGATTTCGCATGGGAAAATTAAAATCCGCAGCTGGCGTTGCCCCAATTGGAGAGATATGAGGTCCCTCCTCCCAAACATCCATGGATAGTGGGTCAATTTAACTTCTAACTGGAATATTTTATTAAAAATCATTAGAACATTAATTTTTTTTCTACTTCGAGGACCTCTAGGACCTAGACGAGGGGAATGAATGGATTTCGCATGGGAAAATTAAAATCCGCGGCTCGCGTTGCCCCAATTGGAATAATATGAGGTCCCTCCTCCCAAACATCCATGGGTAGTGGGTCAATTTAACTTCTAACTGGAATATTTTATTAAAAATCATTAGAACATTAATTTTTTTTCTACTTCGAGGACCTCTAGGACCTAGACGAAGGAAATAAATCAATTTCGCATGGGAAAATCAAAATCCGCAGCTCGCGTTGCCCCAATTGGAGAAATATGAGGTCCCTCCTCCCAAACATCCATGGGTAGTGGGTCAATTTCACTTCTAACTGGGATATTTTATTGGAAATCATTAGAATATTAATTTTTTTTCTACTTCGAGGACCTCTAGGACCTAGATAAGGGGAATAAATCGATTTCGCATGGGAAAATTAAAATCCGCAGCTGGCGTTGCCCCAATTGGAGAGATATGAGGTCCCTCCTCCCAAACATCCATGGATAGTGGGTCAATTTAACTTCTAACTGGAATATTTTATTAAAAATCATTAGAACATTAATTTTTTTGCTACTTCGAGGACCTCTAGGACCTAGACGAAGGAAATAAATCGATTTCGCATGGGAAAATTAAAATCCGCGGCTCGCGTTGCCCCAATTGGAATAATATGAGGTCCCTCCTCCCAAACATCCATGGGTAGTGGGTCAATTTAACTTCTAACTGGAATATTTTATTAAAAATCATTAGAACATTAATTTTTTTTCTACTTCAAGGACCTCTAGGACCTAGACAAGGGGAATGAATCGATTTCGCATGGGAAAATTAAAATCCGCAGCTGGCGTTGCCCCAATTGGAGAGATATGAGGTCCCTCCTCCCAAACATCTATGGATAGTGGGTCAATTTAACTTCTAACTGGAATATTTTATTAAAAATCATTAGAACATTAATTTTTTTTCTACTTCGAGGACCTCTAGGACCTAGACGAAGGAAATAAATCGATTTCGCATGGGAAAATTAAAATCCGCCGCTCGCGTTGCCCCAATTGGAATAATATGAGGTCCCTCCTCCCAAACATCCATGGGTAGTGGGTCAATTTCACTTCTAACTGGGATATTTTATTGGAAATCATTAGAATATTAATTTTTTTCTACTTCGAGGACCTCTAGGACCTAGATAAGGGGAATAAATCGATTTCGCATGGGAAAATTAAAATCCGCAGCTGGCGTTGCCCCAATTGGAGAGATATGAGGTCCCTCCTCCCAAACATCCATGGGTAGTGGGTCAATTTCACTTTTAACTGGGATATTTCATTAGAAATCATTAGAATATTAATTCTTTTTCTCTTTCGAGGATCTCTAGGACCTAGACACGGGAAATAAATCGATTTCGCATGGGAAAATTAAAATCCGCAGCTCGCGTTGCCCCAATTGGAATAATATTAGGTCATTCCTCCCAAAACATCCATGGGTAGTGGTTCAATTTCATTTCTAACTGGGATATTTTCCCTTCATAAAAAGGACAGGGCATTAAAATTGAACATGGCGGATTTCATCTCGAATTGAAGGATAATCGAACTCGAAATGAAAATAGTCAAACTCGAATCGACAAAAGCGTATCTTGGTGGACATTACAGAAACTAATTATTTTGAAATATTTAGTCATCATACTTAGCGGATAGAAAAATTATTTTCAATTTCAACTAATCCTAAACGTTTGGGAATAGTTGAGGGAAGTTGAGGAAAGCATTCATAGATTGCTATTTTTGATTATGTAGCCTGGCTGAGCCTGGCTAAGCCTGAATCCTAACTAATCCTAAAATCTGCTATCTCTAATAGCTATTTCTTCTATCTATACATGAAATAGGTTCAATTGATAATAAATTAATGACTCTTTCCCAAATTATAAAAATGCTTTCCTCAACTTCCCCAAACTATTCCGAAACGTTTGAGGATTAGTTAGCTTTGAAAATAATTTTTCTATACGCTGAGTATACGGAGGTCATTTAGTCATCATACTTAGCAGATAGAAAAATTATTATCAATTTCAACTAATCCTAAACGTTTGGGAATAGTTTGGGGAAGTTTAGGGAAGCATTTTCATAATTTGGGGAAGATTCATTAATTTATTATTAATTGGAACTTTTTTTATGCATAGATAGCAGAAATAAATTTTGGAAAACATTGAAATTATTTTCATTTATTTGGAAGTCATTTGGGGATATTAAGAAAATCAATTTCGTCCTTTAAGAATGAATAATTATTTAATTAAAATTAAAATTATGTCTTGAGCCTCCAAGCGCAAGAAAATCGATATAAAACAAAAATAGCAATCTATAATTGCTTTTCTAAACTTCCCTAAACTATTCCCAAACATTTAGGATTAGTTAGAATTCGGGCTGAGCCCGGCTGAGCTTGGCTGAGCCTGAATTCTAACTAATCCTAAATTTTGCTAGCTCTGATAGCTATTTCTGCTATCTATACACGAGAAAGTTTGAATTAATAATAAATTAATGACTCTTTCCCAAATTATAAAAATGATTTCCTCAACTTCCCTAAACTATTCCGAAACGTTTAAGGATTAGTTAGCTTTGAAAATAATTTTTCTATACGCTGAGTATACGGAGGTATCATTAAAATTTAAAATAACAAATAGAAATCTACACTAATCAACGGAGGCGGCCGCTTGCGGCCGCCGACGGCGCTAGTAACAAATAATTAAAAGTGATCCACCATCGACCACCAGCGAACCACCAAGTCATAAAAAAAATTAAAGCAAAAAAAACATTTTTTACCCGCTGTTTATACGGAGCTCAAAAATATCGATGATCATCGAAAAAAAAATCGATCCTAGAAGACTCGATTATCGAAGAAAAAAGAATCGATCTTAAGAAGAATCGATTTAGGAACCCCCATCACAGTTTTTTTGGACACAATGGCGTCAACGGTGGTCGCAGTCGCTCGTCCACTCCTCTTCCCCTCTAATTACTAAAACAAAATCCTCCCAAAAATCACCTGCAATAATGAGGAAAAGTCAATGACTCGATTGATGTAATGAGGAAGCATCAACAACTGCCAATTAATTAATTAAAAAAAGAAAAAAAAAATAATAATAATATCAATGAGTGAAAGGTCGTGGAAATCGTGAAGGTTATGTGAGTGAAAACGTCAACACGTCTTTTCTTCTGAAAAAATTTAATTTTAAGTGATAATTTTTTTTTATTTATCGTTTAATTAATTAATTGGATTAATTATGATGGGGATACTGTATGAGAAGAGGCCATTGAAGAGGCCACGACTGGGGCCACCAGACGTTTATCCACAGGAGCCAAAACAGAAGGAGGACGAGTTGACGTTGACAAATGTTAAACATGGATTTGCAACAACAACATCGTTGTCCGATGAATTTGGTACTGCTAGACACTGCAATGTCACTGCTGCCAAAGTTGGTGCTTATTTTAACGCTATTTTGGCGAAAAAAGAGGAGCTTGCAACGATGCCTGATACTGGAAGAAAACGCCAGCAAATTAATCCAAAAGACAACTTTTGGCCTGTTACTGCAAGGACGAAAAATGGAATCGAGGCTTGGTTCAAAGATTTGTCTGGGTGTAAACCACTCGTTACACTTGCTAAACGTGCTCCAAATTTTAATAAAAAAGAGGAGATCTTCATGATGCTGTGCGAGTATCAAGTACCAATGCTTAGGGCTGCTTGGTTCATTAAATTGAGCTCGGCTTATACGGTTGCAGTTTCTGAGGCGAAAATCAAAAAAAGACAATTGCCAGATCCTACGACTGGTGAGTTCATTTTTGAGGATTTTTTGGAAATTATATTGAGATCAGAGAAAAAACACGAGAGATGTTTTTTGTGGGGGAGTTAATGCAGGGTGGTGATTGACCTGGAAAACCTGGAAAAGTCAGAGAATTTTAATCTTAGTCAGGGAAAATTGTAGCTTATTTCTTATTATTTCCATATTTTCAAAAGTTATAGATATTTGATTGAAAAAATTTGAACTTTTCGATGAGTCGGAAATCTGCAAAAAGGTTAACAGAGTATAACAAAAAATTTAACGCAGTTTCGGATATTATTGTTAAATTCTAATAAAGAAAATTATTTCCAGGAATAACGAAGAATTTTAACGTATATTCAAATGATTTTTTTTTGTAGGTCTTGGAATTTCATTTTTAATCAGGGAAAAGTAATGAATGAGTCAGGGAATTTCGAAATTAGTTTTCAATCGCCACCCTGTAATGAACTGCAAGAATAAGAAAGGTGTCTTGATTAATTTTTGTGAATTTAACGGCTTCTGAGTTATTATAAAAAGAATGTAGGAGGAACTTTCAACGATTTCGAAATGCTGAAGGAAAAAATTAATGTTTGGTGTTTAAAATTCTTGCTATTCTTTGAATAAAATTACAATCTTCAAATCTTAAAATTGCAATCTTTGTTACTATCTTTGGGGCGAATGGGTTTATGGAAAGTTTCTTGGGATTTTTTCAATAAATTTGGTGGTTTTGGTGGTATTTCGAAAAGAGTGTAGAAGGAATTTTAAACAATTTCGAAATGTTGAAATTTTTTTCAGGTTTTTTCCAATATCTTTGAAGCGAATGGGTTTTTAAAAATTTTGCAGATGACTTTTTTTGAAGGGGATTTAATTCAATAAGCTACAAAAAAATCTCTTGGGATTTTTTTGATGAATTTGGTGGTTTTGGAAATATTTTCAAAAAAGTGCAGAAATAATTTTTTAAGGTTTCGAAACGTTAAAATTGTTTTTTTTAAAAGTATTTCTTTTAATATCTTTGTAGCGAATGGGATCATTGAAAGTTTGTAGGAGACTTTTTTCTAGGGAATTCAATTCTCTACAAACAAGGTTTACCTTGACTTTTCTCTCTAAACTTGATAGTTTCTGAGATATTTTGAAAAGAATATAAAAAGCAGTTTCCAATAAATTCGAAATGAAAAAAAAAAAATTACCGTTATTTGAATATTTTTGAAGCGAATGAGTTTATCAAAATTTTGCAAGACACCTCTTTTGTACAGAATTTAACAACCTTGAAAGAAGGTCTCCTGATAAATTCTTGCAATCTGCTAGTTTGTGAGATATTTTGAAAATACTACAAGAGGAATTTGTACAGATTCTATTTTTTTTGTTTCTTTTTTTGAAAATTTTCGAAACGAAATAGTTTCTAAAAAATCGAAAAATCCTAATAATTTTCATAATTTTTCAGAATGGACCGGAACTCTGATAAAATTTCTCAAAGACCAGCTCTCGAAAATCCAGGAATACTACCATTCCGGAAACGTTCTAAACCCTCCAAACAGTACCCCACCAACAATAAACGGTTCCTGCACCTCCACCAGTACCAGCAGTACCCCCAACAACGCTGCAACCCCGACCAACGCCTCATCCACCACGACAGCCAACAGCAACCCAGGAAGTAACCCAAACACAACCGGCAACGGAACGCCTTCAATGAACCCCTCAACGCCAAACCCTCCCCCGCAATCATCAACCCCATCAATGAACGACGAGCACAAATTGGCCCTAAAACAGTGGCACTACTGCATCCAACTCGCAAAATACATGTTTGAAGAGGGTTTACTCGACCGTCAAGAGCTGCTCCAATGGATCCTGGAGCTGCTGGACAAGATGCGATCAGCTCCATCAGAAGACGGCATCTTGAAGCTCCTCTTGCCTCTCGCACTTCAGTACCTCGAGGAATTCGTGCAATCAGAGCTATTAGCACGTCGTCTGGCCTACTTGTGCTGCCGGAAACTCTCGCACATGCTGAGCACCATCGACACGACAAACCTGTCCCCCCAGAGTCCAATGCTCCTCCCCTCAATAAAAACCGAGTTAAATGGCAAAGAAATGCCGCAGCAACAGACGCAGAATCCCTTGACATTAGCACTAAACGATTACTTGAATTGTCCACATCATCGTGACGTAATTTACTCATTATCCGCAATAATTCAAGTGATTGTCCTCGAGTGTCCAACAGCACTGGTATGGAACTGCGTTGGTGAGGGTAAATCGCCGTCTGTCCTAAACGGTTCACCCCTGGACTATTTACCATGTCCTCCAGCGAGTATCCCCTGTCCTCCAGCAACATCAGCGAATCCAACGATGAACCAGCTAAAAAATGCCCAAGAAAACATAAGATTACGTTCGCAAGCGGCTGAAGGCAGATGGTCCTGTGATAAATGGCAACAGAGTAGTGCCGGCATGACGACAACACGTGTATTAGCAGCACTAGATGCACTGGATCGTCACAGTTTTGATAAAATGGATGCAACAAATTCGCTTGATACATTGTACACGAAGATATTTACACAACAGCAGAAAGAGGCGAGTAACGAGAGAGAACAGAGTAATAAGACTGAGTATACACCTCAACAGGACTCAGCGATTGTCGAAATTTTATGCGAATGGGCAGTATCAGCTGAGCGTTGGGGTGAGCATCGAGCTATGGCAGTAGCTAAATTATTTGAGAAACGACAGGCTGAAGTAACTGGTGAAAATAATGATGATAATGACAAGGACAGTGTCTGTAGCAATGGAAATCCTCCGACATTACCAATATTTCAGCACTTGTTGATGAAATTCTTGGACACTGATGCACCAATTCAGGACAATTCAACGGCTCAGACAAAAGCACAGTTTACTAATTTAGTGCATTTGTTTTCGGAATTAATCAGGCACGATGTGTTTTCGCATGATGCTTATATGTGTACGTTGATATCACGAGGGGACTTGATACAGGGTCCAGCAGCTAGTAAACCGGGAACTCCATCTAATCGTGATGCAATGGATGAGGACAGTTTGTTTCCAGGTATTGATTTAAAACCAACGAAATTGGAGGTGCCTGATCATGGACGGATGGACTATGACGACTCGAAGATCGATGATGACTTGGACAAACTGCTGCAGCACATAAAAGAGGATCAGCAGAACAGCATGGACGCACCGGACAGTCCAAAAGATGATCTTGGTCATGGCCATGAGACTCTAGAAACAAAACCTCCAACGAGTCCAAGTCGTCATCTGCTCTACACGACCCATTTTCCACTTCCTCAGGACGAGTCCTGTTCTCAACACGACTGCAATCAAAGGCACGTGCTTCTTTACGGTGTTGGTCGTGTCAGAGACGAGGCCAGACACGTAGTCAAGAAGATGACGAAGGAAGTCTGTAAATTATTCGGTAAAAAATTTAGTATAGACGTTGCTGAAGGTGGAAAAGTGAAGAAGCACTCGAGGAACGAGTTCAATTTCGAAGCAATTACCCAGAAATTCCAGAATTTAAGCTACTTTGATCAGCACGTTGTGACGTGGCAGTGTGCAACGCAAGTCATCGAGATGCTCAATGCATTTGCCTTATCAGGATCATCTTATTTACCAGTACAGGAGCATGTAGCATTTTTATTTGATCTGATGGAACTGGCGCTTAATATTTATGGGCTCATTGACGTTTGTATTCAGATTCTGAAGGAGCTTCCTGAAGTCGAGTCACAATTGGGTATCAGGAACAGTCAATTGGTACGGAGCTACACGACGAGCCTGAGTCTTTATGTCGTTGGAGTCTTGAGAAGATACCACTGCTGTTTACTGCTGTCCCCAGAACAAACAACAGCTGTTTTCGATCTTCTCTGCAAAGTCGTGAAACACGTGTCGAACCCGAGTGACTGCTCTTCAGCAGAACGTTGCATCCTTTCGCACCTCTACGACCTCTTCTCATCCTGCTCTTTGCTAAAAGCAAAGCCTCACGGTGTCGAACCCTTTAGCAATGCCTATCCAAAAATCCGAGCTGCACTATTCTCGCAGCTGCAGCCAACGCCTTCAAATCACGTCTACAACTCGCAGTTCATGATCGACGTGCTAAACAGTCCAAGAAGAGGTGGTAAAATTGAGGCACAATGGGCAAGATCATTGAACGAAACCCCAGCAAATAGGTACAGTTTCGTGTGCAATGCAATTGTCGCCGTTTGCAATGAGACTGACAACGACAAGCTCAACGAAATAGCAATTACCTGTGCTGAATTGACGGCATGCTGCAATGCACTGAGTGCTGAATGGCTTGGAGTCTTCAAGGCCCTCTGCTGTTCAGCAAACAGCTCTCCATACTACATTGATGTGCTAAATCAAATTGATGTTCAGGATCTAAGTATTCACAATTCATTAGCTGTTTTTATATCTATTTTAATTGCTAGACACTGCTTTCTACTTGAAGACTTTGTCCTGCACATAGCACTACCGTCTTTGGTGAGAGCGTACAATGATGGACGTGGTGATACAGACACAGAATCCGAGTCTCGGGGAAGACTTACGTGTCATTTGGTTCTGCGGCTTTTTAAGACGGTTGAGTGTCCACAGCCATCGCTTTATTCCGTTGGCACATCACCGCATCCATTACCCAGTGGAAATCCACGTGGCTACAGCATCAAGTTGAGCTGTGACAGGCATTTGTTAGCTGCTACACACAACAATATCAGGGTTGGACCAGTACTGGCTGTGCTAAAAGCTATTCTAGTTGTTGGTGATGCAACTGCAGTTAAGCAACCGCCAAAAAAGCCAGATGTTCCATTAGCACATACCGGAAAGGGAAGTGGACCTGCGAGTGTTGGGGGAGGTGCCAGTGAACTGTCAATAAGTCATATACTAGGCACCAGTGATATTCTTGGTGGTGGTGATGATATAGGACTGGATCTTGCGATGTCCTCTTCCAGCAGTTCCGCAGGTTTGAGTACTGAGAACGTGAAAGGCCTTTCTGAATTTGCGCAGCACGTTCTGCGGCAAATCTGCAGTCAAGAATGGGTTCTCGAGAGGTGTTTGCATAATCCCGAGCAGTTATTTCATCCTGAGATGTTGTTGGACAACATGCTGACACCGAGACAGGCGCAAAGACTTCTGCACATGATTTGTTACCCAGATACACCGTCAGACGCTTTTCATGATCAACGAACGCATATTACGAATATTTTGGAGAATCTGGAGCAGTGGAGCTTGAGGATGTCTTGGCTGGATTTGCAGCTGATGTACAAGCAGTTTTCACCAGGATCTAGTGATTTATCTCTGTGGCTTGATACCGTTGCCAAAGCTGCTATTGACGTGTTTCAGTTGAATACATTGACGATTAACAATAAAAATGATAAGAAGGGGTCGATATGGCTGGTAGCTCCATTGGTATCAAAGCTACCGTCAGCAGTGCAAGGGCGAGTCCTGAAAGTGGCTGGACAGGTGCTGGAGTCCGGAAACTGGTCGAAAGCAGGTAGAGAACGAGGGAAACTAAAATCACCGTCACTCTTCAATCATCAGCCTTTTTTATCACTCGTCCTGACGTGCCTAAAGGGTCAGGATGATCAACGTGAAGGATTGCTAACATCTCTCCATTCACAACTGTCCCAATTCTTGAACACGAGCAAAGACGAGAAAAATATCAATTCCGATGATCCCAAGACGCGCGAGGTTCTGCAAGACGCATTGCAGCTGAGATTCAGTCTTGTTGGTGGTGTCTTTGATACAATTCAGAGAAACACAACTGTAACAACTGATTGGGCAATTTTACTAGTGCAATTAGTCAGTTACGGTGTTATTGACTTGAACAATAATTCGGAATTATTTACAACTGTTATTGACATGTTAGCAACACTCATACATTCCACATTGGTATCTGATTCACAATCAGAGAAAGATGAGAACAAAAAGCATTATCAGAATTTAATGAAAAAACTGAAAAAAGAACTTGGTGACAAGAATTCACCTAGTATACAGTATGTTAGGCAACTGTTGCCACTTCCAAAATTGACGATGGAGGTGATAACATGTGAACCAGTTGGTTGTCTAACAGACACTAAAGGTAATAAAATCGCTTGTTTTGATAATATTGATAAGAAACAGGGTCTACAAGTCTGTGATCATCAGAGAATATCAGCCTGGGAATTGCTGGAAGGGCACAAGAATCCTGCACCTCTTTCATGGGCCTGGTTTAGAGCTGTTAAAATCGAGCGAAAACCACTGACTTATCAGAGTGCCCATAAATTGCTGCGTTATCACACGCACAGTCAGATACGTGCGGCGAATCACTACCTGGACCCACCGCCACTGCCACCAGAGGATTTAGAGCCTGATAAAAAGGAGAATGAGTCTGGTAAATCTGATACTCCTATGAGCATTGATTCCCCTAGTCGATTGGGTCCTGGAAGTGTTGGTGGAGGAATTAATTCAGGTGCTGGTAAAGGCAAGGCTATGAAAGCGCCGAGGAGACATCGTAGGAATAAAGTAGCGACTCCAACGGCGCCGGTACAGCAGCAGCAGATGCAGCAGGTGTCCACGCAAATGCAACAAATGCCTTACGGCAATCAGCAGCAACAGCAACAACAACAACAACAACAACAGGTCCAGCAGCAGCAGCAAGTCCAGCAACAGGGGATGTTCCCTGGGCAACAGCAGCAGCAGCAACCGCAACAGCAGTGGTACCAGAATCAGCAGGGACCAACTGCACCACCGCCACCACCGCAGCAGTATGGGTACGGGCAGCAATTACCACCGAATCAAGTTGGTGGACCTAGGTATGATCGTCCAAGTATGAATAATCAGTCAAAACAGGCCCTATCGAATATGCTGCGATTACGTCTGCCAAGTAATCAGTTTATGGGTGCACAGCAGCAGCCAAATCCCCAGCAGGTTGGAGGACCAGGTGCATTTCCAGTCATGCAGAGGCAGCAGTTTATCAGGCAACAGTTGCGTGCTGCTCATGGAGCACCTGGCATCAATCCGCAACAGGCAATGTTTGCGCCGCAGCAACAGCAGCAGCAACAGCAGAACATGTACGCGAATATGCAGCAGGGAATGAATCAGAATTACGCTGGTTATGGTGGACAGCAGATGATCAATCAGCAGAATCAACAGGCTCAGTCACAGCATCAGGGACAGCAGCATCAGAATCCTCAGCAGTCGCAGCAGCAGCAACAACAACAGGCGCAGATGCTGCAGGCACAGGCGCAACAGCAACAACAGCAGCAACAAGGGATGATGAGTCAGCAGCAGACAATGATGTTCCAGAATCAGGCACAGATGATGAGTGGACAGAGGGGACAACAGGATTACATGCAGCAACAGAGAATGCAACCAGCTGCTGGACCTAGACCACCTTATTTACAGGCACCAAATGTTACGATGAATACAATGGGTCCAATGGGCGGTGGAGTGCAGAATCAACCGGCACCACCGTACAGACAAGCTGGGGGTAAACCAGCTGGTGTTGGAGTCTCTGGAGGTGGAGTCACTATGCAGCAGAATCAACAGCAGTTCCAACAGGTGAGAAATTTGTTTAAAAAATTGAAAATATCTCGGATACTAGTAGGGTTAGGGAAAAATGTCAAGAGATCTTTTTTGATTAGATATTGGCCTCTTAGGTCTCTGCTGCGTTGAAAAAAAGATATTACGATGATTTCAAAATTCTAATATTTTTTTCTTTCTAATGCGTAATATTTTTATTTTAACGCAGCAGAGACCTGAAAGGCTATCACTATCTAATCAAATTAATTAAAACATTTAAGGTCATATATCCTAATTAGCTAAGGTAGGGCCCCTTTTGTAGGGAATTTCAAGAGTTACATAACATTTTTAGAGCAAAAAAAGCGTATCTCCACGAATGGAAAAAACTCGGGAACGGAAAAATCGAGATTTTTGGTCCTTTTTTTACGGATAATATCTTGGAAACCAAGCGAGATGTGAGAATTTTCTGTGAAAATCTCTTTTATAGAGAATTTCGAGAGCTATGAAACATTCTTAAGACAAAAAGGGCGTAACTCGCTTATTTACCAAGATATTAAAAAAATTAGAAAGATTCTTTCCTTTTCGGCAGAATTAATAAAACCCACGATTTTGTTGATTTTTTTCAGCAGATGAGTCAAAGAATGCGACAACAGATGCTGGCAATGCAGCAACAACAGGCACAACAGCAGGCTCAGGTACAGCAGGCACAGGCACAACAGCAACAACAAACTGGTAATAATGGACAGCAACCAACTCCACAATTGGTTGCACATTTGCAGAGGCATTTGACACAACCACCGCAGCATCCTTATCACAATCAGCCACCACCGTATTAAATCAAGGTTTATTTATTAATAATTATTTTAATTTAGATTTTATTTATAGTTAATGACAAAAAAGTAATTGAAAATACTTTTCTTTTCATTTTAAAAAAAATTGCAATTCTATTATTTTTTTTTCTCTCTATCTCCTCTCCTCTTGTCTTGTTTTTTTCCCCAAGTTTTAATGACGAAAAATCGAAGAAAAATTGATATTTAAATTAAGAAAAATTGTACAAACGTTGTAAACTTAATGGACTATTGTATTAATAAACATCATGAGTCGAAGTCTAAATATTTTATTGAAAAAAAATTCATTTTTATTCAACATTTTGAATTTTAAATCCTTTTTTATAACAAATTTTTGGATTGTATGGCCTAGATGTTGAAATTTTCATTCCTATGATCTTCATTATTGGAAAATGTTGGACAATAATTTTAGAAAAAAATTACTCATTAATTTTCAAGAAAAAATAATTTACCCACTGTTCTAATAATAAAATTGTGATAAAACGTGAAAAATATCCTTCATTATCTTCATAATTAAATATTTGAATTAGACTGTTTTGTAGCAAAAGATCATGAACTTTTGAAATTGGTATGCAAAATTTGCCTTTTACAATTTTTTAGTCAAAATGGAAATTTTTAAGAATTGTGGTTTTGTCTACCTATATCGATAGCATTTTTCCGCGCATTTACATGCAATGGTCCTCAGTTGACGCAGATGTTACGATTCTCATTCTCATAAATCTTATAACTCCACTATGTTAGACAGTAATAAAAAAAATTTCTCACTCATTTATGAGAAAAAAAGTTACTTACTATTTCAATAATAAAATTTTGATAAGACATGAAAAATTTTCTCTACGAGACCGATCGCGCGCTCTCGCGCACGGAAAATGATCTCATGATTTTTTTATTCAAATTTATTTTTTTAATTTTTTTGATGATTATCCTTCGAGTTAAATTGAAAACTATTACGAATGATCGTTAATTACTGCGAGAAATTATTGTATTCTTCATTTCTATTGTTTTTGAAATTGAGCGCGCAATTTTGATCAACCAATGAGAAATGAGGAATAGACGTGACAGTTTCAGCGTTACATTCGAAGTGTATGAACTTCTTAGAATAGGAAAGAATTATCTCCATAATTATATAGGGGAAAGTGGGGCAAAATGGATATTGTAACGAAACAGTGGGAGATAAATTTTTTCTGATGATTCCATTGAAAAGTCGAGGAAATTTTAGACAGATAACAAGTGCCAGAATTTTTTTTTTTTTAATTTTTTGTTAATTTGATTTTTTTGAGCATTTTTGAGGGACAAAAGCCTTTTGATTTTTGAAAAAATTCATTTTTTTAAAATTTTTTGTTAATTTGATTTTTTTGAGCATTTTTGAGGGATGAAAGCCTTTTGATTTTTGAAAAAATTCATTTTTTTTTGGAATATCTCCGGTTCTACTAGTAGTAGCGAAATGACACTGATTTCAAATGAAAGCTGAGATGATTTTCCATCGATTTATGTAGATTTGAATTCGAAAATATCGATTTTTCAAATAGTTATTGCAACTTTTGTGAAAAATTATAATCATCAGGTTTTGCCCTATACTATGTGAAGAATAGATATTTTTAAATTCAAAGCGCCATAAATCGATGGGAAATGATCTGACCTTTCATTTAAACCGGTCCCAGATCGCTACAACCAATAGAACAGGAGTTATTTCCAAAAAATCGAATTTTTTCAAAAATGCAAAGAAAAATTGAATTCTCAAAAAATTGGAAAAAATTAATTCTGGCACTTGTTTCCCGCCGCAAATTTCCTCAGCTTTCCAATGGAATCATCAAAAAAAATCAATTTTCAATATTTTCATTCATTTCAAAAAATTTTCATAATATATGCATAAAAACTCAAATGTGTCCATTTTACCCCTTATGTCCGTTTTGCCCCCACTATCCCCTATTTGAATTAGGCTGTTTAAGGAAAAAGAACTATTTTGATTGATATAAAAAATTTTAATCAATTAATTTCTGAATGTTCGCTGTTAATTGATTTTAACATACAAAAATCATTAGTGATTCTCTTGAAAGAATAGAATAGACTTTATTTTCTTCTGTATAGTTTTACGCTTTTAACAGCCTCCGAAAGAATTTGAATGATCAATTCTACAAAATGTCCATTTAAATTGATTGAAGGAAGTACCGCTGGTAATCGAGTACCAGCGGTACTTCCTTCAGACCGTTTCGAAAATTCTGAAATTTGGTACATTCGTAGATTATGATAAGATAATGATCCAGTTGAGTTTTTAAAGGCAAAAACTTGTAGGGCAGAGTGCGGGACTAAGGTTTGATGGAAGAATACATGAATTTTTCTAACTATCTTCCGCTTCTGGGCACCGATCAAAAAGCGCGAATTACTTGTTAGAAAGAAAAGCTAATTATTTTACGGAAAAATCTTCTAATTATCTATTTTTACTTTAGTGTTAATCCAACGATATTTCAATCGATTTTCCATGAAAAAATAATACTGACTTTCTTCATCTCAATGTCGAATAAAAAATGTTCTGTGAAAGAAACTCGAACAATTTTATGATTCACTCCACTGGCAAGTTCTTCCCATTCGAAATCGTCTTTTTTTCTACACGTGTTCTACATGCAGCGATTCTAGTCAATCATTCCTCATACAAAACTCATAAAGTATATGATATGTCAAATTAAAAAAAAAAAACGAAATTTTTTTTTTTTTTTGTTATGTTATCTCCTACGTAATCAATTGTTTGAGCTTACGACTGTTTGAATTTTGTGAATAAATACTGACGACTTATCAATACAAATATTTTGACTCAGGTAACTCTATCAATTCTAATGTTGGATAAAAAACATTTTTCTGTGGAAAAAACTCGAACGATTTTACAATAATCTTTAATGTCAAGTGCCTCGAATTTCAAAATTGTCTTTCTATTATTTACACGGGTTTTACGAATTACGAAAAATTCAGTCGTAGAAAATCCTAGAAACATGTTATCAATATGGAAATGAATCTGAAAAGCGAAACCAAATTGAACGGAACAATTGAATGAATAATAATTGTTTCTTCACGCAATGATTGGCATCTTTTGCTGAAAAATATGCAAATGAACATACTAAAATATATATATATTCCCTCAGAGGCCGTAATCAGTAGAATTCTGTTGAAATTGGAGGTTGCAGTGATACGGTTTGATCAGGGAAATTATATTGAATTTCTGCATGGAACGATAATCAATATTGGAAAAAGGAAAAAACGTGAAAATTTGATTCGCAAATCTCCCCGACGAATAATTAAAAATTTTGATGTTCATAAAAGTCTGAAACTTATAGGTGGGAGAGAGGTAATATGGATTGATGAAAGAATATACGTGGATTTTTCTTAATATCTTCCACTTCTGGGCACAGACCAAGAAGTGCGAAATACTTGTTAAAAAAAATAAGCCAACTACTTGACAGAAAAATCTTCTAGGCATTTATTAATTTTTTTCAGTATTAATTCTAGAATATTCGATTTTTTTTTTTCTCGAAAAAATACATTCTTCTTTCATTTCAATGGCAAATGAAAAATGATCTATGGAAGAAATTCGAACAGTTTTCTATAATTAATCGCAGTGGCAAGCTCTTCACATTCAAATTCATCTTTTGTTCTACACGTGTTTTACACATAGCGATTTTAGAAAATCGATCCTCATACAAAACTTATAAAGCATATAATATGTTGGATTTGAAAAAACCAAAAAAATTCTGCTCCTCTGTTGTAGAATCCCTTACGTAATCAGTTGTTTTCGTTTTCTAGTGAATAATTGTTTGACGTCACGATTGTTTGAATTTCGTAAATAAATATTGACGACTTATCAAGACCAAAGTTAAATGAAACATTCTCTGTGAAAGAAAAATCAAACAATTTTATGATAACCTTGCATGACACGTGGAGGGAATTTTAGTATTATCTTTTTATTCTTTTAACGTATTTTACGAGTTACTAAAAGTAGTGGGAGATCCTAAAAACGAGTTATGGACTAGAATATGGGAATTAATTCTTCATGTTTTGTAGATACTGTGATGTCCGAGTGTTTTTATTTTTATTAATTAATTAACTATTAAAAAATATGAAAATTTAGTAAAAATCATTGAATTCTGGGAAAGTATTTCGAGTCACTTTCCCACGTTTTCCGTTGGTCCTGAAATGAATTTTAGAGATACTGTGCAGAAGGCCCAAGTGTCTCACTTAAAATTCTTTTAAGAAACAGGACTTCTCATTTAAAACATACATTTAGGGAAAAATCGGATAGAAAATTCAAAAGAAGAAAAGTCATAAAATAGTTTGACGCGGGTTCTCGAGTGACACTTGGTGCAGTGGAGCAAGGGCCCACTCACGCTGTCTCTCTCTTTTTATGACTCTCATCCGGTCCAGAGAGTTCGTCAAATGTTTTTAGCCTTTTTAAAAACCTTATCGCGATGTTTCATTATAGGCAGATGTTTTTCTTAGATTCTAGAAAATTCTAAAGTATAAATTGTAGAGGGGAGAACGGGCCTTCCTAAAACAACTAATAAAATTTACCCACGTTTTAGAAAATTTAAGATGAGACAATGTGGAAGGGATGGAGTGATCCCGAAACATTGGTCCCAAAGACTCTGGAGAGGGAAATCTAAAGTCAAGACGTTATGTCATTGGTCTTAGACTTCTCTCCCTTAAAAATTAGGGAAACGCCCTAGAGGAAATCTTAAAAAACCTTGGAACATAAAATTTTAGAGTCAGTCTTGCAGTTAGTAGTTGCAGTTACAGTTCAGTTACAAACAGTTACATCAAAACTTTGAAATCGTCAAGCTACAAAATGAGAAAGAAGAAAAAGAAAAAAAGAGTTACTAAGTGAAATAGAAAATTTGAATATCAATCTAAAAGTAAATTAACGAATAAATAGTTATCAATATTTTTCACGTTCAATTTTAAATCAGTTCGTATTTAAATCAGAAAAGTGTTTGAATTAAATTCCAAGTGAAGTATTAAAGCAAATTGAAATAGAATAACTAAGAGTAGAGTGTAATACGTCGGCAAAAATTCATGTTTTGTAAACTCCAAAATTAGTTAAAATATAAAATTAATTCTTGTTTTTATTAAAACTCAAGTGTCTTCCTTTTGACTCCCCGATCCCGTTCTTAGTCGAAAGACTAAGACAAAACAGGGGAACAACTTCTCTAATAAAATTCAAATAAGTTAGGATGTTCGGGGTTTTAATAATCAAAATTTAATAGAAAGATAATAATAATAATTTCTCTTTTACCCCCAACATCCCGACGTTACAATACATTTAAGATAAAAGAATTTCAAAAAATATGAACTTTTTACTTTTTCGGGATTTCTTGAAGATCTTAGGATATTTCGCACGCGTGAGCCGCTTACGACAAATTAAATAGTAAATATCTCGGTAAATTTTGCAAATACGCAAAAAGTGCATTGGAACAATTTTATAGATAATTTTGATATCTTCCACGTTTACTCAGAACTTTTTCTCACATTATTTGCTGTTTCCGAGATATTAGCATAGAACTCATTTCTGGGGTAGTTTTGATTTTTTTCCTACCCTTTCGTCACGCTTTAAGGATTTTTCAACTAAGAATGGTCAACTATCTCATTGCTTGGAAGGCAATTTGATGACATTCGAAGGCTTCTTGCCATCTGAAAACCTTGGGGTGGCGAGAGCTTCGATTTTTTATTTATCCAGTACATGAACTTACATGTAATTTCTTAAAAAATATGGGCAGGATGATAACTCGAAAAATATTCGAGTTAGAGACTTCAAATTTTGTGGGTTTGGATATCTTCTAAGTACAAAGTTTGGTATTGAATCTGGGTGAAATCGAACCAGTAGTTCCTGAGATATTCTTGGAAAACTATTGAATAAAAAGAAATTATATCTCTGGAACTACTGGACCGATCACATCCAAGTTCAGCTTGAAAAATTAATTTAGGCAAACCCAACGAATGCTGAAAATTTCAGATCTTTCAAAGCAATTCTTCTATATATGCTTGTTTGAAATAATTGTTTGCAACCTGAACTTTAATTTTCGGATTCTACAGTTTCATCGTAGGATCTTAGTTTTTGTATGATATCAATTTTTTTCCATCAAATGTGATTGTTTGGATGGAAGAGATTATATTTAAGCCTAAATTTCCACTTCCAAGGTGAGTCAAAATACCACAAACAATCTAGAATTTTTTTTTTGGTAATTTGTGGCATTTTATTCTCACTCTGTGCTTTCCAACAATCAAACAAATTGCAATGGGATTTGAGAATATGCGAGAATATGAGAATATTGAGGAATTGACATTTCCTGCAGAAAGTTGAAGTGAAATTGCCCTATCTCGCTTAAATTCCGAGATATTCGAAGAAAACTATTGATAAAATGAATGAATTTTTCTGGAAACCTCATATTATTAAATTCTAAAGACATTTTCGAATGAAAAAAAGAGGGCGTGGGAATCCACGCAAGGCAGAAGTGAAACTTCTTGCTGATCGTCCGAGGATCAGTGCAAAATTACCCTATCTTGCTTAGATTCCGAGCTATTCAAAAAATATTGATGATGAAATGAAATCAATTTGTTTACAAACCTAATATTTTTTCCTCTTTAAGAAGAAGACTTCTTTGTAGAGAATCTCAAAAACTACAAAAGGAGCTCTGCAAAAATTGCATTATTCTGCTTAATATCCGAGACATTCATCAAAATTCAATGAGAAAAACATAGACTTATGGAGAGTCTTCATTTCCCTAGTTGTTTTCTTGTGAATATATCAAAATCTAATGGAGATACGCCCTATTTGATTTGATCGCTCTTGAAGCGCTTAAAATTTTCAATAAAAAATAATTACAGAAAAATCGCGTTATCTCGCTCAGTTTCTGAAATATTTATTACAAAGCGAGATAGAGCGCTTTTGACCTGATCCTTTCTTGCGAATGGTCTAGAAATTTTCAACAGAAAAATGTCAGAGTAAAATTGTTCTATTTTCCTTACTCTCCGAATGTTCTTATGATTTTATTAACAAGGAAAAAATTTCCTGATTTTGGATTTGTTTGTCAATTGTTCTTCAGGAAAATCTCGGAAACTGAACGAGATAGGGCAAGGTGAACCTCAGACTTCCCTGTGAAGAATTTAGAGAGGTGCAACAAAGGAAAAAAGCGAAATCACTTAATTCCCTTTAGTTTCCGAGATATTTTCGAATGACAGACGATAGAAAATTAACATGCTGTTTTATCTCTCTACTGATAATTTGAGCGAGATACCGAGATTTCGCCCGAATTCTCTCTTGTAGAGAATTTTAAGAGCTATAAAAATGGATCAGAGCAAACTCGCTCTATCCTTTTTAGTTTTCGAGATACTTCCAAAAAAATATTGACAAAAAATGACTCATTGAATAGTTTAAAGAATACATTCACGCTCTGCATATTATTGGGACTGCCGTGCTTCGTGCGCAAGCGATGCCCCATCCCTCACTATTCTCGGTCCTCTCTCTCTCACTCCCTCCTATACATAATATGCCCGCGTTAATTGACGCAAAGGTGACGCTCGTCTGACGACGTTTAACTTATTTTTTGAATTCAAAAAACCACCTTCATTTCTTATGTCTACATCTTTTATTTACATTATCATTAATTGTTAGATACGATTGAGTATATATTCGATAGAATTCACCGAATATTTTCAGTATTCTTAGTCCTATAATAGAATCCACAAATCTACTTTGAAGGTAAGAATTTATAATTCATTGACTCTTAAATTTTAATGAGAGATTCGGAGGAAATTTTTTTTACACTCGTGTCTGTTATGAAAGAGAACAAAATTGTATATTGTCAAATAAGGGCGGTAAAGTATTTTCGGTAATTGCGGAGTATCGCTCTGCCAACTAGACAATAGTGTTTTTAATATTTTATTTTGAAATTTTTCTGTCCAATAGATGTAATAGGTAGATTCTAGGCTTGCATTGAGTCAAATTTTTAAGAATTCAGATTTTATTGTATATTGATTTTAAAAAAATGAGTTGAGGTGTTACTTTGGGTCGGCAAATTCAAAGTAATTCATTGTTTTAAACAACTCAGTAAATGTAATGTTCAATTTTCTCAAAAATTTAGTTTCAGAAAATAACAATAAAATTTAAATAGAATAGATTACCAATGTTTTTATTGAATAAAGAGGGAGGGAACATGATGAAAGGTGAACAAATGATGAAAATAGCCGATATTCTTTCGACAAAGACAGTTGATGTGAAACACAAAGAAAAACTGATTTATAATTTTAATTATCCCGAGTGTTCATAATCGTCTTATAAGGGAAGATTCATGAGTGTAGAACTAATCGTACGAAAACTTCGATAAAAATCAAGCGCTCAAACTGGAAACCGAAAAAAAAATCTCATTCAAGATTCGAATTACCGCGCCGCGTGCATGTTGAGCGTCGCTCAGAGGTGCGTTCAGAATGAACGAAATGGTAAAGGTTTGGTAAATTTTACCAACCTCTTACCCGAAGTCGTTCGGAATGAACGGGTGGGTAAATTATACTCATAGTCAAATTAAATCATGAAAGCCTGATATTAATTCTGGGGTGTGCTGAGAAAATGAAAAAAATATATGACTATGTCAGTTTAGAAGTCAGCGGTGGCATTTCATCAACTCTTATTGCCTAAAAGTTAAGAGTGCCCGAAATTGGGTCTTAGAATTCAAAACGGAGCATGATTTACCTACTCGTCCATTCCGAACGACATCGGGTAAGAGCTTGGTAAAATTTACCAAACCTTTACCATTTCGTTCATTCTGAACGCACCTCAGGTCTTTGCCGAATCTCACGTTCATTTTTCATCACCACACTGAAATTACACATTTCTTAACACGTTTGCTCATAATTACTCGGAACATTGCTGTTCGATATTCAGCAAATTCGGAATATACAGGCTTCGACGATTAATTCACGACCTGTGAATTTCTTCCATTTTTTTATTAGCCTTATCATTCTGTCTCTGAAAGTCAGTGAATTTGAGCCCATCTTGAACTAAATTTTAAATATTTATTTTCTCAAAATCGACGTGGTCAATCATTCTCAAACTTTAAGGATATATCATTAATTATTAAGGGATGACATGCAGTCAGAGGCGTGAAAAAAGGAGTATTTTTAATAATCTTTTCTCTATAATAATTAAATCTATTTTATAAAACTAATTACACGGAATTTCTCATATTATGTTTCAACTCGACTTCTTCAAAATTATAAAAAAGAAGATTAATTATTCATAAACACATCGCGTGAGTTGTGCCAAAAGGTCGTATACGCACTTTTTTGGATTTTTTATAAATTTTGAGCCAAAAGGTCGTATAAACACTCATTTAGGGAATAGTGAATGTCCACGTTTCAGACGATTCTGAATCATCCTAGATGATCCCTGAATGACGTTTTTTTACGACCTTTTGGTTCAAAATCGCAGAGGTTGGACCAAAAGGTCATATAAACACTCATTTAGGGAATTGCAAATCTTCACGTTTCAGACGATTCTGGATCATTCTAGATGATCCCTGAATGAGGTTTTTTTCACGAACTTTTGGTTCGAAATCGCGCGAGTTGAACCAAAAAGTCGCATATGTACTTTTTTGGATTTTTCATTTATTTCCTGAAATGAATAATGGGAGAATAACTATACAAGAATTAACGTTTTACATGAAATATTCTAGTGGAGTTAAGGGGCCATTCTAGTGTGACGGCCAGAAAAGTGCTTATTTTTACCATTTTTTTTTTACAGTTAGAATGCTCCGATCAGGCTGATTTTTTCATCACAAGTAAAAGGACTTATGAAGAAAAAAAGAAAAAAAATTTATTATATTTTTATGAATTTTTCACAAATTTCTTGGACATTGAAAATTGAAAGAACAAAAAAAAGTTTCTTAAGGGGCCATTCTAGTGTGACGGCCGGAAAAAGTCCCCATTTTTAAGATTTTTTTTTTTACAGTTAGGATGCTCCGATCAGGCTCATTTTTTTATCACGAATGAAAGGACTCATAAAGAATAGGAAAATTTTTTTTACTTTATTTTTATTAATTTTTTACACACTTCTTGGACATTGAAAATTGAAAAAAAAAAAAAGTTTCTGAATGGTGTGCACTCTCCGCGTCGTAATTCTTGTCTGAAAATTTTTTTCCAAAAAGATTATTAATCCTCATGGATAAAGCGATCGACTGATGGAGGCTTTTTTTTTTCTCTCAAAATTCAAAAAATGGCGGTGGTTTAAACAAAAAATACGAAATTAGACCCTGTTTTCGAATAGTTTTTCGTTAAAAAAAAATGGGAAATTTTTGGAGAAAAAAAAAAGCTTCCATCAGTCGACAGAAAAATGCATAAAGAATGTTATGTAAAAATTTCAGACCAATAACTCAAAAACTCTGCACTTGAGAGTGCACACCGTTTTGAAACTTTTTTTTTTTTTCAATTTTCAATGTCCAAGAAGTGTGTAAAAAATTAATAAAAATGAAGTGAAAAAAAATTTTTCCTATTCTTTATGAGTCCTTTCATTCATGATAAAAAAATGAGCCTGATCGGAGCATCCTAACTGTAAAAAAAAAAAATCTTAAAAATGGGGACTTTTTCCGGCCGTCACACTAGAATGGCCCCTTAATGGTGTGCAAGTTTGGGGGTCGTAATTCTTGTCTGTAAAAAAATTTCCAAAAAGATTATTAATCCTCATTAATGAAGCGAGCTCCTGATGGAGGCTTTTTTTTTCTTCTTAAAATTAGAAAAATGGCGGTGGTTTAAACAAAAAATACCAAATGAGACCTTTTTTTTGAATAGTTTTTCGTTTAAAAAAAAAGGAAATTTTTGGAGAAAAAAAAGCCTCCATCAGGCACTTGCTTTATCCATGAGGATTGATAATCTTTTGGAAATTTTTTTTTCAGCCAAGAATTACGACCCCCAACTTGCACATCATTAAGAAACTTTTTTTTGTTTTTTCAATTTTCAATGTCCAAGAAATTCGTAAAAAATCAATAAGAATAAAGTAAAAAAATTTTTCCTATTCTTCATGAGTCCTTTTATTTGTGATAGGATAATCAGCCTGATCGGAGTATTCTAACTAGAAAAAAAAAAATCGTAAAAATGAGCACTTTTTTCGACCGTCACACTAGAATGGCCCCTTAAAGTATAAATTTCAAGAATGAACGAAAGTGCAAAGTTGATGAAGTTATTCTCCCATTATCCATTTCAGGAAATAGATGAAAAATCCAAAAAAGTACATATACGACCTTTTGGTTCAACTCGCGCGATTTTGAACCAAAAAGTCGTAAGAAAACCTCATCCAGGGATCATCTAGGATGACTCAGAATCGTCTGAAACGTGAAGATTTGCTATTCCCTAAATGAGTGTTTATACGACCTTTTGGTCCGACCTCTGCGATTTCGAACCAAAAGGTCGTAAAAAAACCTCATTCGGGGATCATCTAGGATGATTCAGAATCGTCTGAAACGTGGACATTTACTATTCCCTAAATGAGTGTTTATACGACCTTTTGGCTCAAAATTCATAAAAAATCCAAAAAAGTGCGTATACGACCTTTTGGCACAACTCACGCGACATCACCATCTTTTTTCTTGGACCCCCTTTCGCATGTAGTGCTCCGCAGTGACCATAAGAACATTTTACTGGATCATCTAAAATACAAATAAGAATCATTAGTTTAATAATAAATCTAGTCTTTATTGGAAGCTTTTTCTTTTGACAATCCGCAAAATGGCGGCTTTTGACAGTTTTCTCACGTTTTGCGACGAAAAAATCATTAGCTTATTGATGCGCTATTTTGCAGATTTTCGCTAAAAAAAATCTCCCATTAAAGACTAGATTTATTATTAAACTAATGATTTTTATTTAGTTTTTAGATTTTAGATGATCCAATAAGATGTTCTGATGGTCAGCGCGAAGCACTACTTGCGGAGCGGAGCTGAACAAAATGTTGATATTTCTATGAATAAGTAATTTATTTTTTTTTAATTTTGTAGAAGTCAAGTTAGAAAATAATATAAAAACTCTGTGTAATCAATTTTATACAATAAACGTAATTATTAAAAAAAAAAGAAACTAGGGGTGAGCAGTTGCTCGCTCGCTACGCTCGCTCGCGAATAGAGGAGTGCGTTGTTGCTCACTCGCTACGCTCGCTCGCGAATGGAGGAGTGCGTTATTGCTAATTGGAAGGAGTTAGTAGGAATGTATTGTGATGTATGTGACCTTCGAGCCGCACTAAAAACTTCCCGATAATTTCTCTCACTTATTATTAGAAAAAATGATGAATGAAAAAAACGAATGCAAAAAACATAGCTGAGAAGGAGTGGACTTTCAAATTTTTTTGGGTAGATCTCAAAATATCGAGATCAATGAAAAAATCGATTTTTCATTTTCGGAGGTCGTGCATAGACTCCACTTATTGGGATTTAAGAAAAATTTAATAATGTTTTTCATAAAAAACTAAGAAAGTACTGTATCGATTTCAATCAAAAACTAATCAGATCGAATCTATATCGAGATGCTTCGATTGCAACATCGATCATATCGATCGCGTTATTAATTTATGAGAAAACGTGAACGAAAAAATTGGTCACATACATACACACGCACACACACGCACACACACACACACACACACACACACACACACACACACACACACACACACACAGACATGATCGTAAAAACTATCAAAAAATGTTCGGGAGGTCTTAAAACATGGAGATCGATCGAAAAATCGATTTTCCATTTTCGGGGTCATTACATAAACTTCCCTTATCGGGAAGTTAATTCCCTTATCGGGAAGTTAATTATCAAAAATACTCGTTTTTCACGCCTCTGACTGCATCTCGCCCCTTAATTTGATTTACCTAAGGAAGGTAGGCGATGTTGAAATTATGAGGATTGAAATTTGATTGGAAAGCATTGAAACTCCCGGAAGCTTAGTGGATCGGTTAGCGGCCGACACTATAATTTTTTTCCCTGCAAAAGGGAAATAAATCACACAAGCCATCAGTGCCTGAGGCTCAAAATTCAGCACATATATACATATTATTTTTTCAAAAAGTACAAAAGTACAGAGAAGCTGAAAGATGAGAAAAAGACAAGTTGTCATCTGCATGAAATCGATATAAAACTCATTCTAAATTTTGATAAAATGAAAAAATTTCAATTATGAAAAATCACTCATATCTCAAGAAATGTTCATTCAATATTGTCCAGTAACAATTGCAGGTAGTAGATTCAGAAAACCAATATATAAGCCACAATTTGACATTTCTATCTTAATTGTTCTGATCGTTATGGAGGGAACAACATCTTTCATGAAAAACTATAAAAATCGACATAACTCGAAAACCAAGCTTTAGAAAAATCTGAAAAAATGAATATGATATCAATAGTATATTATCTGACAAGTGCGGTAACTTTACCAAAAGTACTTACTTTTCCACATTCTACACGTTGTGCGTAAAAAAATTGTACTTTACACGTGCGGTAAAGATTTTCAGTCTCGTGTGATTACAAAACTCGCCTTCGGCTCGTTTTGCAGCCTCACATTCGTCAGAAAAGTTCTTTACCGCACTTATTAGGTAATATACTATTTCTGACGAGTGTAAGGAAAGTAATTTTTTTGAAAAAATCCAAAATTCATCATATCGAAAAAAGTACTGGATGAGTTCCAAGCAACAAGGTCTCAAAAGGAAGAATTTATTACGACAAATATACAGTAAAAATATGAGATTTTGAGGTTGAAGCTGACCGTTTTGGAGTAAAAAAAATCCACACACACATATATACACACATACACACACACACACACACACGGACAGTTCTTCTCAATATCATTTTAAGTGATTTGCAACGAAAAAATTCAAATCAAAGATTCTCACGTTTGCTAAGCTGCCATTCGGAAAAGGAAAAAAAAACGGTAATTCAAAGGCGCGGGTTCGAATCCAGTTTGAACATTTGCGATTTTTCTCCCCCGGGAAAAAATTGTCATACATGTCCATTTTTTTTATAATATTTATTTATTTATGAGGCCATGTGTACAGTGTAGAGAATTTCATGTCGTTAATGAACAAAAGATAGAATATGAAAATTGCAGATTTACAAAAAAGTCGATATACGACATGCTTTGTTAAGACAGTTTCGGTATTTATGTATTTAATATTATTATCTATGGCTAGCTTTTTGGCGTTTATTAGGATAATTACATACTACATATTTCGGTACATTTCGAAATGGAAAGGCTTACCAAAACCACTTCTAATTTTCATACATGTCCATCTGTAATCATATATGGACTTTCCATATATGGACATATATGAGCATATATGTCGATTTTTCCCCGGGATATATGAATATTTGTTGGTAATTAATTCTATCATTCAAAAATGATTTATGATTCTCTTGAAAGAATTCAAATAATCAATTTCATAAATAACCATTTAGATTGATCAACCAGAGACAATGAATTCTTGGCTCCTGATTCTGCTCCTTGGAACCTGTTTTTCTCAATGGACAACAGCAGCTCCAGTCACAAACGCGATCTACGATTTATCCAATGGTACGCTGCAGAGAGTCACACCAACTAACACCAGCATCGACCTATCAAATTTACACATCAAATTCCTCGCCGATAACTGTTTCCAAGCTCCAGAAAATGTAGTATCATTGAATCTATCAAATAATGACCTTGTTCGTCTCCCACGGATGTTTTTCGCAAAATTTGTGAATCTTAGAAATCTATCACTGTCAAACAACAAGATATATTCAGTACACAGCATTTTCGTTGGTTTGATGAGTCTGGAATACTTGGATATATCAGGAAATCCAATGGTGGTTCTAAGGAAAGGAGATTTATTTGGTGTACCCAATTCAGTCAGGATTAACGTCGAGAGAACTGGGCTTGAAGGGATTTCAACACAAGTTTATAAAAATCCATTTACTCCTATAATTTCGGGAAATCCGTCCGTTCCTACATTTTTTGACCGTCAAGAACCGGTGCTCAATGGAGCCTGTGAAGAGGATTCCTTCTTAGATAATTATACTATCAAAGTCTGTATAAATCCAGATGGTATTTTGGAGTCCCTTGAAGAGGTTACACCCAATGCTGTAATTGGTAATTGTACTCTGCAAACAAGATCAAAAAATATTTGTGTCAAAACACAGACGATTTTCCTAGACAACCTCGGAATCAAGGGATTCAAACCTAAATGGTATGGTATAAGAAATACTGTCTACGATCATATCGATTTCACGTACAACAGCATAAGTGAACTTCGACCAGAGCTAATCAATGACTTACCGCCTACAATAAAAGAGATTACTCTCAATGATAATAAGATCACAGCAATTGAAAATAATGGCATTGAGAATAATAATTCGATTATAATAAATTTATCTGACAATCGAATATCAAGAATTGAGGATGGTGCCTTTGGAAAATTGAACTTGTATAGTTTGGTTTTGGAATCAAATCATTTGAGAAGTACTGCATTTGCTAGAACATTGCCTTCGACAATCAGCAACTTGGATCTCGGTCTAAATTCTATTACAGATGTTCCTCTTAATTCGTTTTATGGATTGAAAAATCTCGTATCGCTGTCCATGTCAACTAATGAATTGGAGAGAATTCAACCGGGAACATTCAGAGATCAGGAGAACCTTTTGTCTCTTGATCTCATGGCTAATAAGATCGATGCATTGGAATCCGGATTTTTCCAAGGTTTGAAAAAATTGGAGATCCTTGATTTATCCTTCAATAGGATTGAGGAAATTCCCAGTAATGTGTTTGAGGGATTCAATCCACTACCAACAGCAAAGCTCTCCCTTCTACTTACTTTAAACCCTCTAAAAACTATCGGAGATGGTGCACTTTCTGGCATGAATCTACGAAATCTTGATATGAGATGGACTGAATTTGAGGATGGCTCGATTTCTGAGGAAACCTTCAAGGGATCTGCCATATCTGAACTCTTTATATGGTCGAGTAAGCTTACGAAGCTCAATGGAGAATGGTTCAAGGGTGTTTCAGGACTTGAAAAAGTCTCTTTGTCCTCTGATTCTGTGTCGAGACTCGAGGAGGGCATTGCTAAGCACATGAAGAGTGTAATTTCTCTTGACCTGGCATGCCCTGATTTGAGAATCCTTCAGGATGGAGTTCTGTATGGACTGTCAATGAAAAAAGAAATTATGGTTAATTTTTGGGCAGAAAAACTTGAAGTCATTGAAGGAGGCCTTTTTGATAATCTTTAAAGCATTAATACACGTTAATTGAATTCCACTGTAAATGGTGAATAAAAAATTATATATTCATGTAAATGCCTCTGTCTTTATTTTTCTTTTATTCCTTATCGAAAAAAAAAAATCAGTAGAAAACTAGGTTTTTCAATTTCTTCCTCTCCTTAGTTTTTTCCATTCTTTTTTTTTTTTAATATCTTGGGAATTAACGGAGATACGCTCTCTATGCTCCAATTCTCTATAGAAGCTTCTAAAATTCTCTACAAAAATGAATCACTGCAAAAAAAAGAGCGTATCTTCATTATTTACCGAGATATTCTATTGTAAATGATTAAACTAGTATAAAAATATTGAAATTATCCGAACGCACTTTAATTTTCATTAGTGCAAGAATAAATAACGGAATTATGGAGTTATTAACGTATTCGATTTGCCTGCATGATAATGCAGCAGAGATGAATTAGTTGAATGTATTCACTACTACCGTCCAGCAGTCTGTAGGCACATTCCTGTAATTTAAAAAAAATAATTCATCAATAAATAATTTTTTTAACATGAATGAATATAAACAATAAAAAAATTCATTATTAGTAAATAATAATATTATTCACAAAATAATATCGTTGCCTTAGAAACAGAGTGGCATAAGTGCCACGCTTAGACATAGCACTTACGCCATTTTGTTTTTAAGGCGATGTCATAATAATAAGTAATTCTAATATTATCATATTACCAATAATATTATTAATTAATAATTAATGTTTTGTAAATTTAAATAATGCAAAATTACCCCAAGTTTTTCTCCAATAACAGCCTTTTGTCTATCAGTTAATGAATCTGAGAAAATAATTTTTTCACTCAGTTGTTCAATCAATTGAGCTGTTGAATAGGCCTCGAGAAGAAATTCATCAGCGAAATCCTCAACTTTCTTATAATCATTTCCTTCACACACGCTGAGAAGCTTATCCAGCCATTTATCAGGAATTACCTGTAGAATTAATAAAGAGTGGAAAAATCTGTTAAAATTAATGAAATGATTGAATGAATGATTCATGCGAATTGCCGGGGAATAAAAAAAATCTATGCAATCGTTTCATGAGAGATTTAGATGAACACGAAATTGAAGAATAATTGGTATAAAATGAATCATTTAATGATAATTTTTCAGTATTTTTGCTTCCGAATGGAAGCATTACTATCGTGAAAATTTTCGATCTGGATTTTTTTGTTGGGAACTACTTAAAATCATCCGAAAAGTCCAAAAATCATATTTAGAAAAAATGTCTGTATGTATGTGTGTGTGTGTGTGTGTGTGTATGTCTGTGCACACACACATGTCTCAATAATTTCTGGAGTTTTATATGTAGGATTCTGAAATTTTGTCAGTATATTCCGGTCATTGAACTCTTCATTTTAAGCTTTTTTTGATTGGAATCGGTTCAGTAGTTTTTGAGATATTAGCAAATTTCGAATATTTGTATTTCACCAAAATTTTGAAAACTTCTGAACCGATTTCGCTCATATTTATAGGTTGTGCTGACAATCATATGAGCCAGCTTGCTACCAATTTTTATCTCTTTATTGATGATAGTTTTTGAAAAATTTTGATTCTGATGATTTTTTCAATGGAGTTCTTGTTAGCACGATAACTGAAAAAATATTCGAACTAGAGACTCCCAATTTGTTGGATATAGGCTTCTTATAACACTGATGCATGGGATTGCTCATGGGCATAATTGATTGAAAAGTTTTTGATGGAGGAAATTTTTTAGATTTTGAAAAATTTCAGTTTTTCAGAAATATCTCCGGTCCTATCAGTCGTAGTGATTTGGGATCGATCTCAAATGAAAGATGAGTTCATTCTCCATCGATTCATATAGTTCCAAGAAATTTTTTTTCGATTTTTCCAATAGATACAACGTAAAAATTGATTTTCAGATAATGGGCTATGAATAATCGAAAAATCAATAAAATAAAGACTTGAATGATATAAATTGATGAGAAATGATCTCATCTTTCATTTGAGACTGATCTCAAATCACTACGACTGATAGAACCGGAGATATTTCCGCAAAGGTCAATTTTTGCTTCCGAATGGGAGTTCTGTTTCCGTGAAAATTTCTGAATCTGAATTTTTCTGTCGAAAAATATCTGGAGTGATCGAGAAAGCACAGATCGAGAAAGCTGGTGCGACCATCACCTGCATTTTGGCAATCAAAAAAAAAGAACATATGCGCAATGATTCGGCAACTAGGAACACCAACCTTCTTTTTGACACTTTCAACATCAGAAATAGATTCAAGAATAATGCTGATTGAAACTTGGTTACCAAGGAAACAATAAAAATTGAATGGATAAATTGATATCCGCAAAACATAAAAAAAAAATTCGCAACTGAATAGCAATTCGAACGATTATCGAATATCAATTTGAATTGAATTATTAAATACTCTTCTTTTTCTAAATTTGAATAAAAATGGAAATTTATATGAAACGATTCAATGGAGTGGAGAAAGAGATCCATTCGGAAGCGACTTGCTAATGAATTAGCAGATAAAGCTATAATGATATCGATAATGATGCAAGTTTCCACTTGTTTGTTATTCTTTAAAAAATGAATTTTTAATTGTTTTCTCTTTTTTTGTGTTCAAAAATTCAGTGAAAATATTTGAGATAGAATTTGTCTGATAATTCCATTGAAAAGCTGAGGAAATTTTGTCAGAATTTATTTTAAGATTTATTTTGAAAATTTTGTGGTTTTGGAGAAAAATTGGGGGAAAAAATCGAAAAAATAACTTCTACCAAAATAAATTCCACTCGGAATATCCTCAGATTTCCGATACGATCGTCAGGAAATTTTTATCTCATTGTTTCATGAAAATACGAATTTCTCAATAAAAAATCTATGAAATGGAAATTTTCATGATCAAAATTGTCGTAAGAAAACATAGGTCGAAATTTTTTTTCTATAATTTTTAGAAAATTCTACTTCTTCAGGGAAAAATTGGAGGTTTTTCACCTTTTCCGAAATTGGAAAATTTTACTTTTTCAGGGATATCTCCTATTTTAGCTGGAAGGTGAGATTATGTGACCTTGATTTCATGGAGTTTTGAATCAATTTTCATCGATTTTCAGGAAAGGCGTTATAGAAAATACAAAAATCAGTAAAACTTAATTCGAAACCCCATGAGTCAATGGCAAATAATCTCATCTTTCATTCAAGATCAGCCTCAAGTCGCTACGCCAAATAGAATCCGAGATATCCTCAAAAAAGTGGCAAATGTTCCAAAAATTTGAAGAACTCAATTCTCTCCGACAATCCTAGAATTTTCAAAAAAAATCCTTAAAATTCCGACACATGTTTTTCATCCGGAATTCCCTCAGCATTTCAATGGAATCATCGGAAAAATTCCACCATTCCATTTTCCCTCACTTTATCCTATCTTCAAAACAAATAAATGAAAAATTATTTTCTCAACAAAAAAACCACCGGCATGTTTCTTTCCTTACCCCAGTGACTTCCAGCACATCATCAACGTTGATCTCAATGCCCTTTCCCTTGAGTCTAGTAACAGATTGAAGGCAAGTAATTGCTCTTCTCAGATCTCCTCCAGAGGCATCAACCAATTTTGAGAGAACATATTTATCAGCTGTTATTTCTTCATTCTTGGATATAAACTCGAGTCTTTCGATGATCTTTTCCTGTCCAAGTGGTTTGAATCGAAATTTCGTGCAACGTGATGTCAGTGGTTCAATTATTCTGGACACATAATTGCAGATGAGGCAGAAACGAGTGCTGTGAGATTCTTTCTCCATTGTACGACGTAGAGCTGATTGTGCTGCACGTGTCATGCTGTCAGCTTCATCGAGGATGACTATCTTGAAGGGTGGACATGGTTTTCCACTAATTCAAAACAGAAGTTTTTTCATTATGTACTATTTGACTCAATTTCTGTTCGGAGAGAGATGTTCGTTGATATCTCGGTAACTAAACGAGATAGGGGCATTTTTGTGGAAACCTTTTTTGTAGAGAATTTTGAGAGCTAAGAAAAAGGACTGAAGCAAAATCGCGCTATCTCGCTTAGTTTCCAAGATATTCTAAGAAAACTGAGTACAAAGGGCATATAATCATTTTTAAAAAATTTATTTTGGATTAATTCTAAGTTTAATAAAGCCTCAGAAATAATTTAATATCATGCAATCAACAGAGAGCACTGCAGAAACTCAACTAGACCAGCGGTGAAACAATTTGAAGAACAAATTATTAAATTAAATTGTCTGCTCATTAATATCACGAGTTTTAACTTCAAAACTCTGATTTTTTTTATTGGAGCATTTGATATCTAGTTGGTAATAAGGATAACGCAACGATCTTCAGTTGCACCCCTGAGAACAACGAGGCTGTATCCAAGGAGAGTTTCATGCACTGCTTTGCTGGAGATTTCAGACCTTTTACTTAATCATCATCGGCATTTTTTTTTTTTTGAGCAATTCCCAAAATTACAGAAAAAATTTGTCACTATTCAGATAGTTATTCTCCGATTTGATTAATTTTTGTACCATTGGAATTTTTATTTCTTATTTTCCTAATCCAGAGAATTTGTAAGGTGGATGCTGTCGTCACAATGTATTTATTTTAATGCACAATTCAATGTGATTACTTTTTATATATTTTTCAGTCTTATTGGCTTCGATGAGCAGTTTAGCCTGGGGTTTTTTAAAATAAATAAACATTAAAAACATTAAATTTAGTGCTGCAGGGTTTTTTCCAGCACTTTTCCCTACACCACACATCATCACTTATCACAAAAAATCACAAATAACTTGATACCCATTTTTTCTAATGAAATTTTGAATTTTTTTTCAAGCATTTCTCCATATTCAAAGCACATGTCGAAACTTTAAGCGCGTTTATCTCGAAACACGTTTTTTCAAAACTGCAAGCAGCATAACTCCATCAATTTCCATTTTTTTAAGTTTAATTTTTGACAGTATTTTCAAAATGACATTTTAAAGTGAAGTACGTGGAATTTCTTGGAAATTTTGATTTGCCCCTCTTTTATTAAGAAAAAATGACGTTTTTTTCAAATCAAAAATTGAACGTTTTCATTCAAATGCCCGTCAATTACTGAAACATCAATATTTCCAAAATCAGCCACGTACTTCGCGAGCTATAGGCATGTAGATTGAGCCAATTTTTTTTTTTTTTTTTAGATCGACATTTGCACCTGCTACACTGCTTGCAGTGGAGCCTCGAAAATTTGACGAGCTTCTGGGGAATGGCTGTCATGTTGTCATTTTTTGGAATTTTCCTATGAAATTTTGGATTTGTAAAGTCAAATATATGCCCGATAAGTCTACAGAATGTTATCCCTTTGTTACCTTTTTTTCTCCCTCAAAAAAAATCCTAAAAAATCCTGTTTTCCACGCGTTTACAGTGGTCTAACCCCTTAATATCGCTAATATCACATTAAATTTAGGGAATATACTTACTCTGGCCTTGTATTTCCAGCAGTTAGTTGTGAAAATGTCTTGACTTTGTCACGTATAACTTGAATGCCTCTTTCATCCGAGGCATTGAGCTCGAGTATTCTATCTTTGAACATATTCCCGAAGAGCTGTCTGGCAGCAGCGAGAATTGTACTGGTTTTTCCTGTTCCTGGAGGTCCATAAAAGAGTAAATTTGGAAAATCACCTCCAGTCATGCATTGTCGAAGGACTTCAACGACTTCACCCTGTTCAACGACATCCTCGACTGTTCTGGGTCGGCTGGAAGAAGATCAAAAAGTGAGAATTAGTCTTGAAATTGAATTTCATCAAGAAATTTGATCAAAAGTGTAAGACAGGTGAAATCGACTCGTTTTTTCGATCATTCCCAATGGAAGTTCTCGTTAAATAATGGAGATACGCCCTTTTTGCCCTGAAATGATTTTATAGAGAACTTTACGAGCTACAAAAAAGGGTTCGAGTAAAAAGGGCGTATCTCCATTAATTTAGGAGATATTCGTGAAAAAAAAAGAATTTTTAAAAATTAAGAGAAAAAAACATAAAAATCTAGGATTTTTTTATTATGTCTTTTCGAAGAAGCTCTCGGAAACTAAGCGAGATAGGGCAATTTTGCCTCAATACACTTCTGTGAAGAATTTCAAGAGCTACGATAAAGGTTTCATGTTGAATTATGCTATCCCGCTTATTTTCCGAGATATTTTCGAAAAACTAATGAAAATATTGAATAGATAAGAGATAAAAAGAAAAATCAATTAATTCTCATTCTTTTATACGCTAATATCTCGGAAACTAAGAGAGATAGAGCGATTTTCTCAGAATCCAAATTCTAGAGAATTTAATGAACTACCAAAATTAACAAAGACAAAAAGACGTATCTCTGTTATTTACAGAGATATTTGAGGAAGAGCAATATAAAAAAAAATTAGGAAACGAAAAAAATTAGAAAAAAAATGTTTTTCCGTTATTCTTCTCCAGTGAATATCTCAAAAACTAACCGAGATAGGGCAAATTTGCACGAATTCTTTTTTGTAGAGAATTTCAAGATCTACAAAACTGAATTCAAGCAAAAAAGACGTATCTCCCTTATTTATTGAGATATTCGAGAAAAATTGAAGGAAAAAAAATAGAATTTTTCTGTTTTACCTTTTTGCTATTAATTTGAATATTTACTAATTATGAAAATACTCACTATTTCTCGACCCATGGAGGTGCCGGTGCACTTTTAACTTGTTTAGGCCCTTTGGAAGTCGATGGCTTCTTCCCATCGCTCGGGCCAACTTTCCCAGTCTTCAAAAATGCCTGCATATCGTAATAATAATAATTTAATTACTTTTAACATTAAATTATTTATTTTATTGAATAAAAAATATTCTTTAATGAACGATTCAGCCGGAGTGACGCTTTCTTGGTTATGTGAGTGCTGACACAAAGCCCTGAATTTTCCCGCGAATATATTCCTGTTTTACCATTGGAGCTCTTGTATTACGCGCGAATTTTAAACTTCTAGAATGATTGAATTTTGATGAAATGAAGAATTTTATTGTTGAAATTCTTGGAAATCGGTGGGAATCTTCTAGGGTAATTGAGATGGACTTTTTTGGAGAATTTTGGTGGAAAGCTGAGAAAATTTCAGGTGGAAAACACCTGAAATATAATATATGTTATATCACAATTTAATTTCTGATTTTTTTCGAAATTTTTGTGGGTTTAGAGATAAATTTTGAAAAAATAGGAAAATTCAATAGAAAAAATAACTTCTGAAGCATGGTGTTCACTCAAAATTTCCTCAAATTTTCAATGCGATCATTAGAAAAATTTCATCTCCAAATGTTTCAGAAAAATATCAATTTTTCAATGAAAAATCGATAAAATGAAAATTTTTATCATCAAAATCTTCAGAGATCGCTCAAAATCATTGAGAAAATTTGAGCTAGAATTTTTCTGATGATTTCATTGAAATTTCTGTTGGAAAACATATGTCAAAATTTTATTTTTGATAATTTTTTGAAAATTTTACTTTTTGAAGGGAAATGTGGGGGTTTAACTCTTCACAAAATGAAAAAATTTTACTTTTTTGAAAATATCTCCGGTTCTATTCGTCCTAGCGACTTGCAGCTGGTTTTAAATGAAAGGTGAGATCATTTGACTTTGATTTCATGGGGTTTTGATTGAATTTTCATCCATTTTTGGGGAAGTTAAGAGGAAAAACTGGTTTTCAAAAAAGGCGTTATAGAAAAATCAAAAATCAATGCATTTTAATTCGAAAATCCATGAATCGATGGCAAATGATCTCACCTTTCATCTGAGATCGGTCTCAAGTCACTGCGACAAGTAGAATCCAAGATATTCTCAGAAAAAGTAAATTTTTTCATAAATCAGAAGAATTTCTCCTCAATATTTCCCCAAAATTCAAGAAGTTTCGAAAAAATCCTCCAAAATCATTCGCGTCATATTTTTCATCCCAAATTTTCTCAATTTTCCAATGGAATCATGAGAAAAATTCCATCTCACACCATTTCATCAAAAACCTTCTTTGTTCCGTATTTTTCAAAAGAAAAAAAAATAATGATAAAATTTGATTTTTAATAAATGGAAAATCTGGTTTATCCTATTTTATTATCACCAAAAAAACAAAAAACAATTGTCTCAATCACAATAATTGATAAAGGTATGAAATCGTACAGGAAGTCATAAAATTTTTAACTCGATGAAATAAAAATTACAAAATAATCTTTCTCAATCACGAGGTCTTCAAAAGAAGAAAGAATTTAGATAAAAATTGGGGGAAAATAAGAAACAAAGTGAGTGTTATTAATGATTAAAATCATGAAAAAAAGAATGCAGTTTCATTATCGATAAAATCACGTTGATTAGACGTCAATACTCACAATGAATTAATTATAAATTGGATTTTTTTAAGAATTCAAGGAATTCCTCAAATTTTCCCTGAAAATCCTAAAATTTTCCAAAAAATCCTCAAAAATCAGTTACGACATCTGATTTTCACCTGAAATTTCCTCTTCTTACCACCGAAATCATCAAACAAATTCTATTTCTCACCATTTCATCGAAAAACCCCGAATTCCCTTTTTTTCTCTCTAAAAATTTATAAAAAATCATTATTGAAGAATGAAGAATCTATTTATCTTATTTTACCATCGCCAAAAAACCGCCAAACACTTCTCCTAATTACTCTAGCCAATAAAATCACAAAATTGTACAAAAAATCATAAAATTTCTATTGAAATAGATAAAATAAAAATAAAAAAATTACCAAATTTCTCTAATTACTAAATCCTCAAAATAAAAGAGAATTTAGATAAAAAAAAATTAGAGAAAAAAGGCGAATGATTAGATTTCTTTGATGATTAATATTATTTCTAAAAAATACAGTTTTATGCTCGATAAATCACGTTCATTGGACATCAAAACTCACATTTAATTAATTATGAATGTAAATTATTCAAAAATTCAAGAAATTCCCCAAATTTTCTCTCAAAACCATAGAATTCCCAAAAAAATCCTCAAAAATCAATTGTGACACATGTTTTCCACCTGAAATTTCCTCAGCTTTCCAATGAAATCATCAAAAAATTCTAACTCTCACTATTTTATCAAAAAAAAAACAAATTTCCTTCGTTTTTCTCTAAAAATCGATAAAAATTAATTCTGGAAAAAGAAAAAAATCAGTTTATCCAACTTTCTAATCATCAAAAAATTATAGAACAATTCTCCGAATTACTCTAGCCGATAAAATTACAAAATTGTACAAGAAATCATAAAAGTTCATAAAAAAAAAAAAATCATTAAAGTTCGATTGAACTTGATAAAATAAAAATAAACAAATGATTAAAATTCTTTAATTACGAAATAGTCACAATAAAATAGGATGTAGATAAAAAAAATTAGGGCAAAATAAAAAGGAAGATGACTAAGAATCATTGATTAATTGCTTAAAATTATCAATAAGAAAATACAGTTACATCCTCGATAAATCACGCCGTTTGGACATCAATACTCACATTGAATTAATTATAAATTCGAAAGTCTGTTCAACACCAGTACAAATAATCCAGTCAAGGAAAATGTTAGATTCTGCAGCCGCTTAATTAGATACCATGGTAACAATGTTGTTCCTCCATCGGAAAAATTGTCTTCATCAGTATGCAAGCTTCTTCAGTAATGATATCATCATTATCATTATTATCCAACAGAATTTGCATTTAAAAAAAAGCGGAAATTCACCTGAAATTAAAAGAAAAAAAATGGTTCAGAGCATAATAATAATAATTGCACGTGATCACTTCAATCTCTTGTTTGACATCTTGATAAAGATAAAAAAATGATAAATATCAAGAACGTACTTATCAGTAGTGAAGGGTAAAACGAGATAAACCAGCGAATTTTCGGAATTTACAGAGAAATTCTACTGTTTTTACAGTTTTTGAGGAATATCTCAAAATCTAAGCGAGATAGAGAAATTTTTGTAGAGATCTTTTTTGTAGAGAATTTTAAAAGCTACAAAAAAGGTCCTCGTAGAATTATCGTATCTTGCTTAGTTTCCGAGATATTTGGAGAAAACTGAATTTTCCCCCAGTTTTTTTGAAATATCTCAAAATCTGAGAGAAATAGAAGAATTTTATGGAAACATTTTTTGCAGACCCTGAAATTTTCTTTGAAAGGATTCGGCTAAAATCGCTCCATCTCACTTAGTTTCCGAGATGTCCTGAGAAAACTCAATGATCAAATCCTGAAATCTCGAAAAATCCACTTTCCCCCCAATTTTTTCAAAATATCGCAAAATCTGAGAGAGATGGAGAAATTTTACATAATCCTTTTTTGTAGCCCTTAAAATTTCCCACAAAACGTTTCCAGCACAAAAAAAGCGTATCTCTATTATTCACCGAGATATTTAAGAAAAAAGAATGAAAAAAACTGAAGAGTGAAAAGGAAAACGAGAAAATGGAGTTTTTCGTTAATCTTCTGTAAAGAGTATCTCGGAAACTAAGCGAGATAGAGAAATTTCAGTGAATACCTTTTTTGTATGAAATTTAATTTTCCACAAAAAAGGTCTTCTCCTAAATTTTGCTAAATCCAGCCGTTTACGAGATATTTTCAAAGAACTGTAGAGAAAATTTTTCATCTATTGCGTTCTCCTTTTTTTTTCAATGAAAAAATACAAATAAAATCAAATCTCGTCATCATTTCCGGTTATTTAACGTTCTTTCAAATTTCCACAATTACGAAAAACCGCAGAAAAGAATAGGGGCAATTATTCCTCGTGATTGTAAATGATCATCATAAAGATGAATCGACGTGAGATTGAAGAAATAAACAGAAAAAAAAAATAAGGAGAATTTCTGGTGGGGATGAAAATTGAAACATTTGGATTAAATGTGTATCGTTAGCCATATATAAGAGTCACGTTTGTAACCGGTAAAACGTTTAGTCAAGAGCAATAAGTCCGTTCGTAAGGAGCAGTAACAAATTATTATTTTTTTTTTATAATTTTTTTTTTTTTTTCAAATTAATTCAACATGTTCGGGTAATTTTGAAACAATTATTTATTTTTTTACGCAATTATTGATAATTCATTTTTTTTCCTCATTTTTTTAACGATTATTGTAGTCGAGTGTATGAACAAAGTGCGAATTTTTTTTATAATTAATAATAAAAAAATAAAAATTGCTTTTTTCGAAATGTAATTATTTCGAGGATTTTTTTCATATTTTTTCCGTATTTCTACGATTATTGTTATCAAGTGTGTGAATGAAGTGTGAAATTTCGATTTTTTTTGTTTCAATATTGATAAAGATATATATATTTTTTTTAATTTTTTGATAATGAAATCATTTGGAGGATCTTCTGTCATACTTTTTTCCGCATTGTAATCGCAAAAGTGCATGAAGTGCGAAATTATAATTTTTTTTTGAATATCGAATTTTTTCTCATTTTTTTTTAAATCAAATTATTTTGAGGATATTTTCTATTTTTTTCATTTTCATTTTCTCGATTATTGTAAACGAGAATGTGCACAGTGTTTTTTTTTTATCGAAAGAAAATATATATATCTTTGATAATGAAATTATTTTCCGACGATTTTTTTTTACTTTCTTTTATTTTTTTTTTGTGATATCTGAATGAATGCGCAGTGTCCATGATCTTCATGAATTTTTGTTTATCACTGGGGAAATTGATGTGACAGTGATAACAAAACCGGGTTATACGATAATTTAAATTCTTGAGTTCACTTATCTTATCATTATCTGATGTAGACTGATCATAATGGAGAGAAGCGTGTTTGCAACATAATTCATTATTGAAGTGATAAAAAAAAAAGATAATTGCGAGTTTTCTTTTGTTATTATTTTTATTTTTTTTTATAACTCGGAATTTATGAGAGATGAAGAGGTTTTTGTGGAAATCTTTGTTGTGGGAAATTTTGAGAGCTACAAAAAAGGTTTTCTGAAAAATTTTGTTATCTCGATTACTTTCCGAGATATTTGAAGAAAAGTGATTGAGTGCTAAAAGTCGAAAAAATCTACTTTTCCGAGTTTTTTTATGAAATATTTCTGAACTTGATGGAGATACGCCTTTTTTAGTTGAACTTCATTTTATAGTTTTTGAAAATCTCTTCGAAAGAGGATTCAAACGAAATTGCTCTATCTCGCTTAGTTTCCGAGATATTCTCAAAAAAGTCAGTGATGAAATGCTGAAAGTTGAGAAAATCTAGTTTTTCACAGTTTTTCAAAAAATATCTTACAATTCAAGGGAAATAGAGGAATTTTCATTGAAACCTTTTTTGTAGCTCTTAAAATTCCCTACAAAGAAGGATTCAAATAAAATTGCTCTATCTCGCTTAGTTTTCGAGATATTCCCAGAAAACACCGACTAAGTGCTGAGACCTCAAAAAATCCATTTTTTCAATTTCCAATGAGTTTTTTCGAAATATCTCTGAAACTACTGGAGATACGCTTTTTTTACCTTCATCCTTTTTTGTAGCACATAAAACTCTCTACAAAAAAGGATGAGGACAAAATTGCTCTATCTCGCTTATTTTCCAACATATTCTAAAAAACACTCAAAAATGAAGTCCTAGAATCTCAAAACATTCACTTTTTCTCCATTTTTTTTTCAAAATATCTCTAAAACTAATGGAGATACGCCTTATTTACCCTATTCCTTTTTTGTAGCTCATGAAATTCTCTAAAAAAAAGGATTAAGACAAAATCGATATTTCAATGAAATCTCCAATTCCATTAATTTCTCCCGAAATTACTCAAAAATTCTTCTGTCAACACCCAAAATATTGACAATTTGATAAGAAAAATTGTCAAATCATCTTCCTACGAAAATATCGATTATTCTCGAGTAAAAAAGAAACACAAATAAATTACATTAGAAACAAAGAGGCATAAGTGCTATGTATAAACATAACACTTGTGCCACTTTGTTTCTAAGGCAAGGAAATAAATTACATTAGAAATTATGAAAATACCGTGAAATCAACACCGAATCCGTTCTCGCGTGTTTTATCGCCACAAACGTTCGTGCATCGAATTTTTTATTACTTCTCTGATTATACCGAGCACCGAGGATATCTTTATCCTGTTGCTCACGTACTGAATTATTAGGTAATACGAATAACAATAAGGCAAATTACTCAACTTATTTCTCCATTTTATTTTAAATGAATATAAAATTTCTAGACAAATTAATTTTATTCTGTCACTAGTTTTTTCAAAATATCTCCATAAATAATGGAGATACGCCGTTTTTACCTGGATATGGACTTGTAGAGAATTTTGAGGGCTACAAAAAAGGATTGGTGCGAAAAAAGCGTATCTCCATTATTTACGGAGATATTTACACTAGAAAGAGAAAAAAATGGAATTATTCAGTTTTTATTTTTTTTACTACCGATTTTTTAAAAAGTTTTTTGAAGATATCTCAGTAAATAATGAGGATACGCCCTTTTTGTTATGAGACAGTTTTGTAGAGAATTTCAAGAGCTGATCAGAAGGATTGAAGTAAAATTGCTCTATCTCATTTAGTTTCCATGATATTTTTAGAAAACTGATGGGAAAAAAACAGAAAAAATATCATTTTTAAAAAGTGAGTTTTTTTTACTAAAAGTATCTGAGAAACTAAGCGAGATAGGGCGATTTTCCTCGAATCCTTTTTTGAAGAGAATTTCAAGAGCTTCAAAAAATGCATTCAGGTAAAATCACTCTATCTCGCTTATTTTCCGAGATATTCTTCAAAATCTAATAAAATCACTCACAGGACAAAAAAAAACATGAAAAATTTCTTTTTTTCCATCAATTTTTTAAAGAATATCTCGGAAAATAAGCGAGATAGAGCGATTTTACTCGAATCATTTCTTGGAGGGAATTTCAAGAGGTCCAAAAATCCTTAATCATCCTCATTAATCATCCTTAGAACAAAAAGGACGTATCTCCACTATTTACCGAGTTTTTTTTTCATTTTTTCAATTAAATTTATCGAGATATTCGCAAAAAATTGATGAAATACAACCGATTTCTCTGAAAACTCCAATCATTTCTATTTTATTATTTACAATTAATGACTTTGCTGTTCCGTCAATTGTATTTGCTTTGATACCCATTCTCTCATCGCAAATAATCAATTGCAGTCTCAATTAATATCAATTAACAGTTTAAAAAACTAACAACGTCATGCTGACGTTTCTTTGTAGAAATGATAATTAATTATTTTCTTGAAATTCCAAATGGATTTTCCCCAATTATTACTATCATTTTTCATAAATTCCTCGTCGAAATGGCGCCTAAACACAAATTAAATTCCATTGCACTGTAATTACCGATAATAAAAATTCTTGACACAATTTCAAAATTTTGTTTCCCGATTGAAAAAAAAAACACTTAAAATTTCATGTTTCGCAATTTTTCATTTTTTTCGAATTATCTGAATAGATAAAAAAAATAGTGCAAACGTATGCACTTTTTTCTTTTTTCAACTATTTGCAAGAAGAAGAAATGGACAAGTACTTTATTTACCGTGACCTCGATTATTCATTCCACTGTGTCTTGTCCTCGTACGTTCATATATATACATGAACAACATAAAAGAGACAGTAAAACTCTTTGATAAACGTTAAAAAAAAAAAAAAATTGTTAAAAATCGTAGAATAAAATTGTGCTCTTTTTTTTTGTATTTATTTTATTTGAACTAGTGAAGAAAAAAAAAGGCGCATGGTTCATTGAACATTGGGCGCGAGCCTTGAATTTCTGTGTCACAATATTTACATAATTTTCAATGAATGCTATTTTCTTTTTTTTTTTTTTTCATTGATAATTTCTATTATAGGGTAACATGACCAGCAGATGGACGGTTAAGGAAATATTAGAGTTTATTAATTCATATGAAATAGGCAAATCGCGTTGAAAAGTTGCAGAAAAGAATGATGTACAAAAAAATATACAGTGAATCGACTAAAAGTCAATTAAACTTGAATAATGTAGAAATAATTAGAGAAAATCAAGGAAAAACTGGAAAATAACTCAAACCCCCAATAGATGGACAGTTGCATATTTGCAGTGGTATGATTTTAAATTTCGATCGATCGGTATGTAATGAATAGTTTATAAATCTATATGAATGTAATAATCAGGAATTGACGTGAAAAGTATAAGAATCATTCATTTATTTATGAAAATTCTCGATAACAGAAACCGTCCATTTTTTGGTCAGTGTCCATCTATGGGTCGTGTGACCCTAGAAAAAAAAAGTTCTCTTATTAGAGACTCATTATTATCTCCTGATGAGAGTCACCGAAAGGAGCCGAAATGTCGGGAAATTTTTTTTTTGTAAATTTCCGTTGATATTGAAGCAATATGACCGGAAAAGCCACGTTTATCTTTATTAAATAATATAAACGGTCAAAAATATCTTTCGAACAAAAGAAAAACATTATAAAAAACAAAACAATTCCAATTATTTAGACCTGGATGAGAATCCCAAAGCTCTTAAGGATATTCAAGTAGCAGGTCCAAATGATCTACTTTTTTTCCACACGCCGTGCGCAAAGTGGCCACTTTCCACACGCTACGCGTGCGATCAGTGGTGCTTTCCACATATACATAAATAGTACATTACCTAACAAGTGCGGTAAAGTACTTTTCTGACGAGTGTGAGGTTGCAAAACGAGCTGAAGGCGGGTTTTGTAATCACACGAGACTTAAAATCTTTACCGCACGTGTAAGGTACTGTTTTTCTTACGCACAACGTGTGGGAAGTGCCATTGACCGCACGCGTAGGGTGCGGAAAATGGCTACTTTCTGCACGTTGTGCGTAAAAAAACAGTACCTTACACGTGCGGTAAAGATTTCCAGTCTCGTGTGACGTGTGGAGAAGTCACACGTCGCTTATCTATCCTATCTTTAATATATAAAATGATGAAGAAATTACCAGAGAATTTTAATGTGAGAAAATTATAAAAAGACGCGAAATAAACATTTCGCGTCGCAGAGTCCAGTTCATCTTGAGAACTGTGTGACCGGCCAAAGCGTGAGAATGCTTATTCTGCAGTTTTGGGTGACGAAGTGATGAGACTCAAGGCTCATCACTCCGGGGATTACTCTCGACCAGTGGAGACCTCCGGGTGTCCACTGAAAAAATACCGCGAAAAGTTTGCTTCGGACCCAAAGTAACCCTTATAATCCACAATATTATTTGAATATTATATCATGAGTTTGAACCAATAATGATCGTTATCATTAAACATATCCTCCCTAAATATCCCATATTCCTTAAAATACCATAAACTCGTGTGGATCCACCCGTGAGCTCTTCGAAAGTGAGCTAGTCGGAGCAGTTCATCAAATATCTCATTTCTTCGTTGGTACAGTCGTGTGAGTGATTGGAAAGGACAAAAGCCAAAAATCCACACGTAACACTCATCTGGTTACAAAACTTCACACTCGTCAGAAAATACTTTACCGCACTTGTTAGATAATATAAAGTAAGGTACCCAATAGCTGCTTAGGAACTACTAGGTGCTCACTCATGCATGTGTATATCTATATTTATGAATAATTTACATATATAGTTCCTGAGCAGCTATTAAGTACTTTACCTTACTAAATTTTTCTCCTAAGTTATTGTAAATAAATTACACATATGAAGATACTTTATAAAGACTTTGTAACGTCTTTATAAAATCTTCATAAAAAAGTTCCAATCGTTTATAAAAAAGAGTTTCAATGCCCCATAAAAAAATATTCTTTATAAAGCACTTTCAGGCATGTAGTTATTCTGATTTTGTACGTTTTACAGATATTAATACGATATCCACGATAATAAATTGTAATTAAATGATATTATAAATATTCAGTATTGTTCCGAATTTGATGCACGCGGTCCCAGCATCTAGGACTGGGATTGGAGGATCCTCAGATTTTAAATACCAATATTCCCGCCATTGATGTTTTCATGTAATTAATTTGATTAATCGTCGCTATTTGTGCGGAAGCAGGCGTTTTTCATGATTTGCAAGATTAATAGACATTCTAATGAACAAGAATATATATAGTTATATAAGGAAAAATTAGGGCTGTGACCATGAATTGTTGCAGTAAAACTAAAGCTGAATCTCGCTAATGGAGTTCTAATGTTAATTTAATGTTTTTCACAAATCATTTTTTTCTTCATTTGTTCGGTAACATAATGTAAAATGAATTTCAAAAAAATCGCCTCATGCTACTCGTGCCATTCCCTTAACTGTCCGATAACTGGTGCTTTCATGTTATTCAATTTATTTTTATTTACCATTTTACACTTCCACTTTTATCAAATTTCATACTTTTGATCAGTTTCACATTTTTTTGGTAATTTCACGTCAAAATTTCTCTATTACTCGATGAATTTCAGATTTTTACCTATTCCGTGTGAATAATAATAATATTGATAATTATAATAATAATTTTTTTGTAGATTTAAGAAGAGGACGATCATCGGAGGATTTGTTGCACTTTGCTTGGCTATTGGGATCATTGTTGCAATCGTTATCCTCACGAGAAAATCAGGAGGAAAGGTGCAGTGGGAGGAGAAATTAATAAGTGATTCTCCTCTAGGGAAATTTCAAAAGGTGAGATCATGGAAAATTTTTGTTTTTGAAGGATATTGAGGATAGTGAGGGAGATAGAGGAATTTTGGGGAAGAGTCTCTTACAGATAATTTTGGGAGCTACAAAAAAGGTTTTCATAAAAGCGTCTCTATCGCGCTTAGTTTCCAAGATATTGGGAAAAATAAAAAAAATTATGAAGAGATTTTTTTTTTGAATATCGACGAAACTAAATGGGCTAGAGCGATTTTACCTTGATCCTTTTTTGTAGAGAATTTGAAGAGCTACAAAAAATGTTTGTTTGGAATTACGTGATTTTCTGGGTGATGGTCAGTTGGGTGGTCAGTGGGAGGTAAATAGGCTAGTGAAAAGGAAGATAGTAATAGTTGAAGACACAATTAAAGCCGCATTCGGCAAAACCGTTTTATTCGAACGGAAAAAGCCCGCTCGTCAAAAGATAACTTACACTCAAATTGTCACTTATCACAGATGTTAATTAAATAGGTGACTTACTCAAAATTGAGAGATAGTTCAAAAATTAATTGAGAATAAAAGAATTAATTAATGTAAAAAACATCTCATGACAAAAATATCTCAATCATTATTATCTCATACAAAAAATCTCGGTACAAAAGTATTTTATCAGAAAAATATCTCAATTAAACATATCCATTGAAACGACTTCAGTCAAATAGAAATCCATCAATTACCAACATAAATAGTGATATTATCATCAGATATTTAAAATGGGATATTAATTCTCAAGATAGAAGAAAAAAAAAATTCTCAAGATAAAGTGGTTGAAACATGTTACTCGGGATATTATAGTGTTTGAGATTATTTTGCCACGAGAAATTTTACTGGAGATATTATAGTTTGAGATCATTTTGTCACGAGATGTTATACCGTGAGATATAATTCCCGAGATATTTTTATCGAGATGTTTTTCATAAATACTTTTATAAAAAATTGTCTATCTCCCTTAGATTCTGAAATATTAAAAAAAAAACTGGGAGAAAGAGGATTTTAGCATTTAATCATTGAATTTTCTCGGGATATCTCGGAAACTAAGCGAGGTACATGAATTTTCATAATAAAATTTTTTGCTCTCAAAATTTCCACCAACAAAGGTCTCAACGAAAATTTCCCTATCTCCATTTTTTCCGAGATATCGCATCTTAAATCCTTCCTAAAAAAAAAAAACAGAGTCGTCAAAATTTTAATGTTTTTCTCTGAAAAAAAGCTTCAAATTACCGCCCAATTTTTCCAAAGGCTGCTGTATCATCAAATGGAGGCAGGTGCTCTGAGATAGGTGTCAAAATGCTCGTGAAAAATGGCTCAGCAGTAGATGCAGCAATAGCAACACTCCTATGTGAGGGAGTTTCATCTTTACACAGGTACATTTACATATATTGTCACCTAAGAAACAGAGAGGCGTAACTGCTATGTATAAGCATAGCACTTGAGCCACTCTGTTTCTAAGGTGACAATACTCTTTACTATTTCACGATATTCTTCTTCATTTTCGGTATTCCATCCTATGAAAATTACTCGAAATTGATGGAAATATTGGAGATAGGTTTTTTCTGATGATTCCATTGAAAAGCTGAGAAAATTTCTCATGTGAAGCATATGTCAGAAATTATTTTTTTGAATTTTCTCAAAAGTTCCATTTTTTTCTGAAGATTTGAAGATGAAATCCTTGCATTTTAGAAAAATTTCAGTTTTTTGGGAATATCTCTGATTCTATTGGTCGTAGCGACCTGAGGTTGATCTTAAATGAAAGGTGAGCTCATTTACCATCGATTTATGGAGTTTAAACAAAAATTAGCAATTTTTCAAGTACTTATAAGGCAAAAACTGATTTTCAGAAAAGCGCCCATTCGAAAAATTGATTCAAAAAAATTAAAACCACATAAATCTATGAGAAATGAGCTCACATTTCATTTGAGCTCAATCCCAGATTGTTACGACCAACAGAACCAGAGATATCGTCGAAAAAGTGAATTTTTTCGATTTTCGACAGGAGTACTCCATTAAAACTTGGGGAAAAAAGTGAAATTTTGAAAAAATTGATTTCGACACATGTTTTCTACCTAAAATTCTCTCAGATTTTTAATGAAATCATTAGAAAATCCTTATCTCGAACCATTCTCTGATATTCAAGCGCATCCGTAATACGTAATCACTCAACTATCGTTTAAATTATAGTATCCATTTATAATGCTCAATTATGATTAAATCGTTTCCTCGAAGACATAGAAATTATTTCATTGTATTTTTTTAATGATTCTCATTTATCATTCCGATTTCAGTATGGGACTTGGTGGGGGCTTTTTAATGACCATCTGGGATGCTAAGAAAAATGAATCTGTTTTTCTCGATGCTAGAGAAACTGCACCAGCAGCTGCACACAGAGATATGTTTGAAGGAAATGCAACAAATTCTATGTTTGGTTCGTCAATTAATCTTTCTTCAATAAAATTACGTATATCTCGGGAACTATTAGATTTACGGAAAAATGTTACGAAACTTTTCTTGCAGATAATGTCATCTCGTAAAGAAAAGATCCCGCAAGATTTTCCTCTAAACCTAATAGATTCCGAGATATCTATGAGATAAGATGACGATAGCTCATTTCCAGATTTTTCATCATTTTCACTTTTTTTTCGTTTTTCAAAAGGATCTCAGAAACCATCAGGTTGCGGTGAAAATGTTAAGAGACCTTCTTTGTAGGAAATGAAATTCTCCACAAAAAAGGTCTCTTTACATTTTTCGATAAACCCAATAGTTTCGGAAAAATCTTCAAAATAATCTCTTGAAAATTAATTTTATAAAATTAATTGAATTTTATTATTAAAATTTTTATTTCTTATCAAGGTGGCATGGCTATCGCTGTTCCCGGAGAGCTCCTGGGCTACTGGGCAGCTCATCAGAGATATGGAAAACTTCCCTGGAAGGATTTATTCGAGCCGATAATTGCTCTTTGTAAAGAGGGACACGTGATTAATCCATATCTCGCTAAAAGTCTGAAGGGACAAGTGCATCTCATCCTGGAGCAGCCGAGTCTCGCTGAAATACTCATTGATCCTAAAACAAACAGTACGTGGACCGTATGTATCTTCCCCAAATCTATCTACTTAAAAATCAAGTAAAAATCTTGTTTTTGCGAATTTTTCCTTCTTTTTCTAAATTTTTAGAATTAAAGATAATTTTTCAGATAAAATTGAAATTAATTTCAGGTTGGAGAGAAAATATTTAGGCCCAAATTACACGAGACGTTGAAACTGATAGCTGAATTTGGACCCAGTATTTTTTATAATGGAACGATGGGAGAAGAAATCATCAAAGAAATTCAGGGATTCGGGGGAATTATGACGATGGACGATCTGAGGAATTACAGGTAATTTACAGAAATCCATAAAGATCTCGGAAACTATTAGGTTTAGAGGAAAATACTAAGATATCTTTTTTGTCGAGAATTAAATTCACTACAAAAAAGGTTTCATGGTAAATTTCCTTAAATCTGATGGCTTCAAAAATATTCATGAAATGTGATGACGATAAGTGAATTCCAGAATTTTTCCTATTTTAAACGTTTTTTTTTTGCGTTTTGAAAGGATCTCGGAAACTATCAGCTTTAGAGAAAAATGTCAGAAGATCTTTTTTGAAGAGAATTAGATTCGTTACAAAAAAAGTCTCTTGACATTTCCCTTTAAACTCACTCGCTTCAAAGATACAAGCAAAATAAAATCTCGTGAACTGGATTTTTCCACAAATTAAATTCAAAAAATGAAGAAAAAAATGGAAAAAAAACGTGAAAATAAATTTTAATTTCCAGAGTTAGATGGAAAACTCCATTGAACGATACCCTCGGTGACTACACAATTTACACAGCACCACCTCCTGGATCTGGTGCAATTCTAACATTTATAATGAATCTTCTCCAAGGAATTGTTCCAGTTGCAAATGAATCTGATTTCTGGCAGAGAATTGTTGAAGCCTTCAAATGGGCTTATGCAAGACGCACAGAATTGGCTGACGAGGACTTTGAAGACGTAGGTATGTGTCCGTAAGAGAATCTCGAAAACTCCAGCATTAACTAAATTCATGATACTGAAAATAGCAGACATCTGACAATTTTTTTTTTTCAACAAATATATGGTCTCCCTGGGAACAAAGTGGCGTAAGTGTTATGTATAAGCATAGCACTTACGCCCCTCTTATTTCTGAGGCGACGAAATCATAGTAAAAGAATGAAAAATATGCACATGTAGAAGATTCAAAAAACTGCAAAAGCAAATTTTTTAAATGTTTTGTTTATGAGAATTTTCTGTGCTTAACTCTTCAGCACTCTCGCTGAATAACTGGCATACATTACTCTCATGATGAGAAAAATCCTCACAGAGTTGAAAAAAATATTTATGAAAAAAATTCACTAAGCTAAAAAAATAGTTTATCATTATAATCTGAAAGAAATTGAAATTTCAAAATTATCACCAATTTAGTCTCAGCATCAGAGAATCTTTCATAGCAAGAGTGCTGAAGGATTTAAAAAAATCAAAGGAAGTTGTCAGACATGTGCTAATTTCATTATCATTTAATTTCTCACTCATAATTAGGACCAATTTTAATGAATCTCACGTCCAAGTCTTACGCAAGTGAAATTCGTAGTCAAATAAGAGACGATTGGACCAGTAATGATCCAAAATATTATGGAGTCGACGTGGAGATGCCTGAGGATCACGGAACATCTCATGTATCAGTTATTGCAGCTGATGGCTGTGCAGTTTCAGTAACTTCAACTATTAATCAAGTGTAAGAAAAAGTAAAATTAAATAAAATTCATATTCGTGATGATTCGCGAGCGAATATCTTGGGAACTAATGAAGATAGGCTTTTTTCGCTCAAACCCTTTTTTATAAAGAATTTTAAGAGCTAGAAAAAAAGTCTTTGCACAAATTTCTCTATCTCGTTTAGTCTTCGAGATATTATTAAAGAACTATTAATAACTAAAATCGAATAGAAAAAAATTGATTTTTTCTATCAATACTTTTTTGAAAATATCTCGGAAAATAAGCGAGATAGAGCGAATTCACTCTCCTGAGAATTCCAAAGATTACGAAAATGGATTTGGATAAAAAAAGGCGTATCTCCATTATTTACGGATATATTCTCGAAAAGAAACTCGAAAATCGCAATTAATCAAATAAAGATATTAGTTTAGGTGCTATGAGACGTTCGGTATCAACGGGCATCATTTTCAATGACGAAATGGACGACTTCAGCTCACCTGGAATAACAAATGGCTTTGGATTACCCCCATCGCCAATGAATTTCATTAAACCTGGGAAAAGGCCGATGAGTTCAATGGTTCCAACGATAGTTGTAAGAATTTGTAGTAATCACTTCGAATTTCAAAAGCGATCTCCAAAACTATTAGGTTGAGGAGAAAATCTTAGGAGAGCTTTTTTGTAGAGAATTAAATTACCTACAAAAAAGGTCTCTTGACATTTTTCCCTAAACCCAACAGTTTCCGCGTTACCTTAAAAAAAGTGCGGAAATTAACTCATCAATTTCTTTTTTTTTTAGGTAAATCAAGAAAATGAAGTACAGTTGGTAATTGGAGCAGCTGGTGGTACTAAAATAACGTCTGCTGTTGCATTAGCGATGGTTCTGAACCTCTGGACTGAATACAACATAAAAGAAGCTGTTGATGCCAGACGTTTGCATCATCAAACTCTCCCAATGCAGATCTCAGTCGAGCCAGGCTTCTCCAAGCCTCTTCTCCAACACTTAATGAAAATAGGCCACAACACGACCTATTATTCTGGCATCGGAAGTGCTATTTGTGCGATATCAAAGGTCAATCACGCCGGAATAACTGCGAATTCCGATTATCGTCGAATGGGAGCAGTTTCCGGTTTTTAAATGTCACCAAAGTGAAACCAATAACCTCATGTCACACGTGTAAATATAATAAAAGATTTTTTAATTTATTCACAGTATTATCATTGGAAAAAATTAGTAAAAAAGACAGGAAATGATTCAATTACTATTACTGCTGATTCTACTGCACTTCTTTTTTTTGAGGATTTGCCTAATTTTCTTGAGAATTTGTGAGCATTTCTACAGATTTTAGGGATTTTTCAGGAATTTCTTCACTTTTTTCAAAGTCCAACTGAGTTGCTGATGCTTCTTCAAACTCTTCAGGAAGTTGCTGAAGAGAATCCTCATTTTGTGTCAATTTTTCATTATTTTGACTGTGTTTAGGCTCTTCAGGACCATCCGCCCTTTCTTTTTTTAGAGATTTCTTTTTTTTATCGCAAAAACTCGAATTTAACTAAATCTCTGATGGCTCTACGAACTCCTCAGCAGCTTCCTGAAGAGAATTTTTGAAACATGGAAATAATTTAATTTTTATCACTGCTGCTTTATGGGAGCTGGACCTCTTCAGGAACATCAGCACGGTTTTTTTTTAGAATTTTTGAGTGTTTCTGGGAAATTGATGATTTTCCAGGAGTTTCTTCATTTTTTTAAAAATCCAACTCAATTTCGCATGCTTCTTTAGACTTTCCAACAAGTTCCTAAAGAAAATCCTCACTCCGCTTCAATTTTTCACCATTTATAATGAAATTCAGAAGGTTTCTCAGGTACAGGTAACTGTTCACACTCTTCAGAAACATCAACACTTTTTATTTGAGGATTTACCTCATTTTCTTAAGAATTATTGAGAGTCTACGGAAGATTTTTAAGATTTTTTAAAAATTCCTTTAATTTCTTCAAAGTCCAGCTCAATCTCTAATGCTCTTCCCGACTCTTCAACAAGTTCCCGAAGAAAATATTCATTCTGCTCTAATTTTTCACTATTTTTTACTGAAATTGAACGGTTAAAGGGTTTTTCAGGTACTGGCGACTATGCTTGAACTCTTCAGCAGGTTCCTGAAGAGAATTTTCCAAAAAACGTGCATAATTCAATTACTATCACTACTGCTCTCAGATAGCTGTGCCTCTTTCTGCACAGCATTAGGTTTCGGTCTCGTCGCTTTTTTCCTCGACTTCCCTGGGCCTTTATTGCTCTTCCTGAAGACCTCAATCGCTTTCAGCTTCTTCTTAAGTGAATTCTGCCGGTCCCTCTCTCTCTGCGGAATTACCTCCTTCTTCTTCTTCTTCACCTCCTCCACACCTCCAACCTTCTCAACAGGTGGTCCTTCAAACTCCTGTACTTTCCCCTTTTTCTTCCCCTCCTTCTCCACGCCCTCCCCCTCCCCCTCTTCATCCGTAAACTCCTCTGGATTCTTCCCCAGCCGCTCCACCGCCTTCTGCACCCTCTTACTCATCCCCTCCCCAATACTCTTAGGCACCGTTTTCGTCTTGAAGTAACTCATAATATTCTTCTGCGATTTTGCCTCCAGCCTCTTCACAACCGGTCCCATGATCTCCTCGAATTTCGCCCGAGTCCAGCCGAATTTTTCTCTCGTGTAATCAGCCAGGAGCACGAGATTCGGTTTTCCCCAGGTAAAACTCTCTTTGCTCTCGTCAACAGTCGGAAATAAATAGGCCTGGACAACTGCCTGACTCGGAAAGCCACTGTCAACAGCAACGTTCTTCAATTTGTTCCTTAAAGCAGCTTTTCCAGGTCCTGCGACTCTTCCTGTCTTCAACCAACTCGAGAAGCTGCTCAATCCCCGGAGAAGATCGTCTCCATCATTTGGGAATCCCGCGAGTATCTCCAATGCAGTCACCGGTCCAATCCCCTGGACCCCAACGGTATAATCACTTCCCACTAACATTGCCAGTTGAATCATCTGCTGACGGGTTAATTTAAAGTGATGCTCGATGTCCTTTGATAAATACTGCATCACGCGTTTCGAGTTGTTGAAGAAGTTCTTGTAGACGCAACGACCACCAAAAAGCCAGATATCAGAGTCGTCTGTTATCGTGCCATCGGTGAGATTTATGAGCTCGAGATAGGCGCATTGAGCTTCGGCTTCCTGGGGCGCTACCACGTAAGGAATTCCGAATAATTTGAGTAAATCTTGGGCGTCCAGACGCATCTGCTCAGTTACTTCTGTCGACTGACGCTCCAATTTGCCGATTCCTTCTTTTAACTCTTTGTTTTCGGTTGCTAATTGGGATTCCATGTTCTGGAGGTCTTGCGCGTTTTTTATTTTTGATAATAACTCGGGTTTCGATGATTCTAGACGGTTTATTATGGATTCCACACGGGCAGAAGGTCTTTCAGGTACTGGAGGTGGTGTAGACTCTTCAGGAATGTCTGCGTCTTTTTTTGAAGAGGCTGCCTCTTTTTCTGGGATTACCGAGTCGATTTGTGATGTTTTTTCGGACTCTTCAGCAAGTTGTTGGAGAAAATCGTCATTCTGCGCCAATTTTTCAGGGGTTTTGGTGGAATTCAATGAGTCAGGGGGTTTTTCAGGTACTGGTGGCTGTTTGAGGTCTTCCAGAACGTCTGCACTTTTTTTTGAAGAATTTTCCGCTTTTTCTGGCGTTTCTAAGTCGATTTTTGATGCTTGTGTGGACGATTCAGCGAGTTCTTGAAGAGAGTCTTCATCCTGCTCCAATTCGTTAGGATTTTTACTGGAATTTGATGAGTTAGAGGGTTCTTCAGGTACTGGTGCCTTTTTATACTCTTCAGGTACGTCTGCGCTTTTTATTCCAGAATTTCTTTCAATTTCTTGAGAATTATTGATTTTCTTCAGATATTCTAATGATTTATGAAGAGGTCCTCCAATTCTTCTAAGAGCCAACTCAACTTCTGATGCTTCTTTAGTCTCTTCACCAAATTCCTGAAGAAAATCCTCATCTTGCTCCAATTTTCCATCCTTTTTACTGTAATTCAACGACTCCTGTCGCGATAAATCCGAAGAGACATCTCCAATCTCTGCTTTATCCTCAAAAATATCAGCAAACATGTCGTCCTCAAGTGTATCATCAGCCTTGATTACAATCTCCATTTTCTTCCCCAATTTTCCTGGAATTTTATCCTCGACCTCAACAAAATCATCAGAATCTGAATCTTCACTTAATTCTCCAGAATTCCCCTCAAAAGTGGCATTTTCTTTGACTTCCCCATCGAAATCCTCATCAGAAAATTCGTCAGGAGTCATCACCTCCTCCTTAATTACAACAGAATCCTCTCCACTGAACAAATTCCTCTCAACTTTCCTCTTTTTCTTAAAAAACTCATCAGCAGTGTCCCTTTTTCTTTTCGCCTTCTCCTCAATTTTTGCGTTTTTCAAATTAACTTTGCTCTGCTCAATCAGCGCGAGGATCTGTTCCTGCGACAATTCCGTATTCTCCAGCATGTAGGAAAGCGCAGGATTCTTCTGGACTTTTCCAAAATATTTTTTTGTCTTTGGGGAACTTATAATTTCCTCAAGTAACTCGATGTCCGAGTCCCAGTCGTTGTCCAGATCGTACTCGTTAATGTCATCAACAACTGATTCTTCAGGAATTACAGTTAGCTCTTCATCAACATCCTTTGAACATCCAGGAAGACTGGCGTCTTTTTTATTAGCTGATTTTAAATCATTTATGTAAATTATTCGCGTTGTATTATCAGAGGCTATTCTGTATGCGTTGTCTCTGCTCTTTGTGTCGACACCCTGTTCAGTCATCAACTTCTCGAGTTCCTCGAGGGTCAGGTTTTTCCCTCCCATCTCCTGCTCCGCAGCCTCCAGCGACTCCTGAACTTTCCGCCTTTTCAACAGACGCTTCATCTGGTAACTGGAGAATTGATTGGATTCCTCTGGGATCTCGTGGAGTCGCCCCCAGGAGTTCTGTTTACGAGTTTCCTTCAAATCGGTCAGGATGTCGTAGCGAACGTCCGCGGGGAGAGACTTGAAATCAGGGGATGTTACGTCGACTGTGTGAATGTTGCCCTTCCACTTTGCCTGCTTCCGGGGACTTAAGGTAGTAACCCAGTCCGGTTGATAAAACAGAAAATAATGAGGAGTTGTAAGTTAGTTTTCAAATAATTCCTTATGATTTGGGGAAGTGCTTTAATTTAGCTGGGAAAGTGATTTAACTATTTGAAAGTTATATTTATAGCTTGTTAATGATTGGAGGAAATCATACTACTGAATCTCTTATCTTGCAGAATTTCTCCCGGAAAGGCATTGCTACAAAAAAATCTGAAAAAATTCAGGAATAATGAAGATATGCCAGAGTATCTCTTCAAATTTTTTCAGATTTTTTCATAGAGTCCTTCGCTCCGAAAAAAATCCTTATATGATTTTCAAAAATTTCTCTTTATTAAATTTATTTCTTCCCCTGAATTTTTTTCAGAAAGAAGTTCTTCTAGAAAAATTCTGAAAAAATTCAACAATAATGCAGACATATTGGTACATTTTCTCAATTTTTTTCCAGATTCTTCTTGATCACAGGCATGAGATAGAGAGAAAAAGAGGCAAATAGTTATGACTACCTTCTAATTAAAATTTCTCAACAACTATACGGTGAATGGAATATTTTAATCTTCTACTATTTAGTTACAACGCTGCTCTCTTCGCCAATTGTTTTTGAATAATGGGTCAACTGTGTGGCTTTTTTTAGTAATTTCGTTATTTCTGTCCGATTTTGGGCTTTTCATCCCCATCACCGCTATTTTAAGTAACTTTGACAATTCATATCTCATAAAGTACACAAACGAAAATGATGAAAAACATCATAAAAATATGAAAAAAATATCATCTTTGATATGGCATTATAAAAATTGAGGAGTTAACTGTGCTCGAATTCTCTGGGACACTACCTCAAATCGAAGCTCTCGGAGTCGGAGTCGGAGGAGGATTCCACCGGTTCAAGCGGATCTGGGAGCTTGAACATGTCGCTTATGGCCTTTTCTGACTTTGAAGAGGTTGATGGATTTGATTCATCTGCTGGAGTTTTTTTTAAGAGGACTCCTTTGACGAGACTGTGTTTCATGAGGTTTGCGAGGAGATCGTTCTTCATCTTCTCGGCTTTTCCAGCGGCGATGGCTTTGTGCTTTTTGCGGGTTGCCTAAACATTCATTGAAGAATTAATAGGGAAATTTCAAGGGAAAATAAAGATTTTTGAGGAATTTTGGAAAATTTAATGTAAAATTTAATCAGCTTTTCAATGAAAGCATCGAAAATGTCCTATCTCGCGTTCCTCCCCCTAATTTTGCGCGATTTTCATACCAGAGAACCTCAAATTCCAACCAAATATGAAAAAAAAATCTAATTTTCAAAGAGTTTTCCTCAAATATCTCGGAAACTAAGCGAAATAGCGAGAATTCGCAAGAATCTTTTTGTGTAGCTCTTGACTTTCTCTGAAAGAGAATTGTAGAACAAAAAAGGCGTATCTCCATTATTTTTCAAAATATTTGAGAAAAATGAATGAGGAAATTTAGTAGTGAAAAGGTAAAGAGAATAAGTCAATTTCCTCTCATTCGTTTTTTAAAAATATCTCGGATTCTAAACGAGATAGAGTAATTTTGCATCAATTTATTTTTGTAGCTCTTAAAATCCTCTATAAAAGTGGATCAGGATAAAATCACTCTATCTCGTTTAGTTGTCGAAATATTCTCAATCAGGGAATTTCAAGAAAATAACTCAATTTTGTTTATTTTCTCAAATATCTCGGGAATTAATGACGATGCGCCCTTTTTACCCTAATCTTCTTTGGAATAGAGAATTTCAAGGGCTACAAAAAAAAGGATTAGGACAAAAAAGGCGTATCTCCATTAGTTCCCGAAAGGAACTTTGGGTTTAAGATTAGGATTAGTTCTCGTTTTTATTCTCAAAAAACAAGAATTCATCCCATTAATAACGTAAAAAATTTCTTACAATTGTGTTTTTCTTGAGCAGAGGTACTCCACCATCGAACACGAATACTGGCTTTATCTTGAAGAACAAAACCTTGCAAATTCTATGGAATAATCCAAGCAAATGTGCATTTGGTACGGCATTTCCTCTTTTGTCCTGATATCCCTGAAGAACCTGATGAATCCATATAGAAATATCTGTGGAAAATTAATTTTCAATGAAAATGAGCTCCTCATTAAGATACTATCCCAGAGTACAGTCGATAAAACAGAAAAAAATGAGGATTTGTAGATAAGTTTCAAATTAATTGCTGATAATTCGGGAAAAAGTGCTTTAATTGAGCCGAAAAAGTGAGTAAACTATTCAAAAGTCATATCTTCAGCTTATGAATATAATTTTTTTTTCTCGAATTTTTTTTAATATTAATCTCCTATCACATGCATGAGATTGAGAGAGAGGCAAATAGTTATGATTACCTTGTAATTAAAATTTCTCAATAACTATACGGTGAAATGAATATTTTTTTCTTCTATTATTTAGTTAAAATGCTGTTCTCTTCGCCGATTGTTCTTAAATAATGGGTCAACTCTGTGGTTTTTTAGTAATTTCGTTATTTCTGTCCGATTTAGGGCGTTTCATCCCCACCACCGCTATTTTCAGTAACTTTGATAATTCATATCTCATAAACTATACGGACAAAAATTATGAAAAAATTCAGAAAAATGTAAAAAAATATAATCTTTGATGCAGCATCAAAAAAATAAGGGGTTAACTGTACTCGAGTTCGCTGGGATACTATCTTTTAATCAACGTATCATAGATCTTACCAATTGCCAGGACTTTTCCTTCCAGAGTTTCCAGAGGCACGGGCTTTCCTGAAGCATCGATCAGTCTCCATAAACCAGTCACTCCCATTTTTCACGGATTTTTTCAAAAATTCTCTCGAAAATTTCTTGGAAACTGTTTGATTCTTCACTCATTATTTGTTGGTGTTGACACCGGCTGTCAGCTGATCTCCACCATTGTAAACAGAATGAGGATCTAACCTCCTGGTCTTGCGCGGGAAATTTGAAATTAAGGTGACGCTCACAATTAACATAAATAGAAGGGAAAAAAATGGAAATTGTTGGATTTTCAAAAATATCTCAGGAGCTGCGAGATTTAGGGGAATTTTTCAAGAAACCTTTTTTTGTAGAGAATTTAATTTCCTACAAAAAAGATCTCTTGGATTTTTTCGATAATCCTAATAGTTTCAGAGATATTTGAAAAATAATAGAAAAATAATTTTTAGAATTTTTTTAATTAATTTGTTTGTTTCTTCATTATTTTTAAAGGATCTCGAAAACTATTAGGTGTAGGAAAAAATGTTGCGAGACTTTTTTTGTAGACAATTAAATTTTCTACAAAAAAGATCTCTTGACATTTTTCTCTAAATTCATTCGCTCCGAAGATATTCATTCATCAAATAAGGCGCACACTATTTACTCAATTTTTTTCTTGTTGCATTTGAATTTATTGTGAAATCACCTTTAGAAAGATGAATGATATCGAAAGAGTTAGACGCGATTTTCAAAAAAAAAAGGCAGATGGAGACACCCGTCCAGATTCGAAATTGAAATATTTCAATCGACTAAAACAAGTCCATAAATTTTTTCCTCATTATTTCTTGATTATCTCCGAAACCATTAGATTCATCGAAAAATCAGAAGAGATTTTTTCTGTAGAAAATTAAATTACCCCCAAAAAGGGTTTCTACCAAAATTTCTCTACCACCCACAGATTTCGAGATATTCCTTAAAAATTGGAATGACCCAATTATTGACGTTTATTAAAATTAAATGATCACGTGTCTGCGTCAGACGTGAAATTTCACGTGCAAAAAAGTGACCCAATTTTTTTTTTCCTTCTTTAATCAAGAGCCTAGTAATTGTGTGTGTCTAAACATCCTCTCTTCCCCCAGACGATTTTCACTTCCTCATTCTGATTTCTGACTAATAAAAAACAAATATTATTAATTAAAAGAGAAAAAAAACTCAATTGATAAGAAAAAAGACAGAAAATTCAATGAATGAAAATAAAAAAATTTAAACTCAATTAATCAAAGAAAATATTTAAAAAATTCAATGAATGAAAATAGAAAAATTTAAACTCAATGGATCAAAAAATTTTTTTTTAAAATTCAATGCATAAAAATAAAAAAATTTACACTCAATTAATGAAAAAAAAATAAGAAAAAATTTTTTTTTACAAAGGAATAAATCAATGAATCTAAAATAAATAATTACAATTAAATTTTTTTGATCTACTAAATTAATATAAATTTTTATCTGAGGGAAATTGTGTTGGGCACGTCCTGTAAATTCTTTTAAAAATAAAGAAATCAAAGTCCTTCAGTATATACTCACTTTAAATTTTATTCCCACGGTTCTCACACTACCCTAATAATCAAAATCACTCCGCCACTTCTCCTCTTTCTTCCTCACGTACTCCTGAAAATAAAGAAAAGTATAAAAATTAATTTTTTTCTCATTTAAAATCTGTTTTATTTATAAAATAATTTCAAAAATTAGGAAATTTTGATATGGAGTTTTTTGAAGATATCTTGGAAACTAAGCGAGATGAGGACATTTTCGTTGAAACCTTTTTTGTAGTCCTTGAAATTTTTCACAAAAAGAATTTCTTGGTGGTTTTCCGTATCTCGCTTAGTTTCCGAAATATTTTCAAAAAATAAAGAAAGAGTAAAAGTCGAAAAAATAACTTTTTTTATTTTTATTATTAAAAAATCATATTTAATAATAAATAATAAATAATTGAAAAAAACAGATGAATTCAAGGTCTTCAATAACCATGAGAAGTGCCTCAAATTCAATTCAGTGTAATAGAAAATTAATTCATGGAAATCAAAAAATTCCAAAATTTTATCGATTTTGCTTTTTGGAGTTTTTTGAAAATATCTCGGAAACTAAGTGAGATACGACAATTTCCAAAGAAACCTTTTTTGTAGCTTTTGAAATTACCAGTAAAAAGTTTCCTACAACTTTTTCCGTATCTCGCTTATTTCTCGAAATATTTCCGAAAAACTGAAGAAGAGTGAAAGTCAAATAAAAAAAAATTTCAAAAATTCGTAATTAATAATGAATAATTCAAAAAAGCGATGAATTCAAAGCTTCTAAAATCCACAAAAAAACCTCAAATTCAATTTGGCGTTAAAGAAAATTGATTCACAAAAAAAATAGAAATTTTTAAAATTTTAATAAATTTTGTTTTTGGAGTTTTCTGAAAATATCTCGGAAACTAAGCGAGATAGAGAAATTTTTCTTGAAACCTTTTTTGTAGCTCTTAAAATTCTTTTGAAAAAAGGTTTCCTCATAAATTTCTCTATTTCACTTATTTTCCGAGATATTTTTAAAACTTCAAAGAAGAAAAAAAAAATCTTTTGATTTTGATTATTAATAAAATCCAAATTAACAATAAATAATCAATGAAAAAAATCGAATTCAAGGTCTTCACTTTACTCCCACAAAATAAAAAAAATCTCAAATTCAATTTGGTGTAAAATTGATTCATAGAAGTCCCATAATAATTGACATACAAGTTCGCTCTTCTCCTCTACATGTACACAATTTCCATTAGTACACAAGTAATGATTGAAGTTTTTTTTCATGAGTGTGTTAGTGTGGAGGTAGAGGCCACCCACTCTTTCCCACAGCAGGTTTTTCCCACGCCCTCCAGGGTAACCCCAACATCCTTTTGCGGCAGCAATTCCACGCCGAGGCGGGGAATAAAGAGTAAAGAGAGCGGAGAGTCCAATGCATTTATATATGTGTCTGTAAATATATATATATGAAAAAAAAAAATACATTTACAATATTAATATTTAATTGCCTTTTTTTCCATTAAAAAAAAAAAAAATCAAAAAATTTCAAAAAAATATTTTAAAATAAAAAAAAAATTCTCTGAAAATTTGAAAAAAAAAATAATTTTAAGATCGCTTTTGCCCCTTCTACTACTACTAACACGCGCGAATCTCAGTGCGTGTGAATTTTTTTATTTTTTTTTCGTGAATGTGTTTGAGAGGCGCTAGTGTCGCCACCATATCGTCACTCTCTTGTGTACAACGGTAAAACAATAGGAAAATACACTTTGAAGGGACTTTGAGCGACTGTAATAACTCCGTCTGGATTTTGTGTTTTAGTAAGCGCGTGAGTCTCTGAGGACGAGGACGAGGCTCTTCGCTCCTTCAAAAAAAACAAAAAGTAAAAAAAAGGGGCATTGAGTTAAATTGAATTATTAAAGCGCGCGAAAAGACTTATTTTTTAAATTGCAATTCATTTTGCCGCGAGACCAATCTGACACTTCCCTTAAATTTTGAATTACCCGCCAAAAAGGGCGGCAATTTGACCTGGTTCGTTGGCAGGACTGTCGGAAAATTTGGAAAGTGAACAGGTGTTTTTTGAATGGATTCCAAAGAAGAGGATAATACAACTACAAACACTGGATTTAATAGCATAATAATATATAAAAGCGTGTTTGTGTCAAAATAGTGTTTTTATTATTAAACTCATGAAATTCAATGAATTACGTTAATTTACATTTTTATTTTGAATAAATGAGATTTTTAGTGGATGAGAGAGTTTATGTTTGAGATGATGCTGGGGTTATTTGGGAAATAACGAAAACATATATATACACACAAGGGTGAGTGCTATTTATTTATTTTATTTTGTTTGAAAAAAAATTTTTTTTTGCAATTTTTCAGAAAAATTCGTAATTTTGAAATTTTTGTGAAAATAAGCAAAATTTGGAAAATTTAAGGATTTTCGAGTTTTTCTGTTTTTTGAGATGATTTTGAAGTGTTTGGGTGCACTATAACCTCTTCGTGTACTTCAGGATACAATTAAAGGGCAATTGAAGGGAAAATGAAGAGAATTTAATTATTAAAAGTGATAAATTTATGGAATTAATGATTTTTTCAGTCATAACTATTTATTTGAATTTTTCTTTAAATCGGACTTTTATAAGCGGCTACTGCATATCAATTGAGACTTTTAAAAAAAATGAAAACATTACGTAACTGCATATCCGATTATTACCGAAAGGGGCAAATTGTGTCAAAGTATAATGCACTGAATTGAAAATGAAAATTTTAAGAAAAAAAAAAATGTGTCTGCACAATTAATTTATGTACATGAAAATGAGCACATGGAGTAGGTGATGTTTGCACTCGGAAGTGGAGTACTTTAATTGCAATGAGTGACCGAGGTCGCAATTGTTAATGCCTCTTTTTTTTATTTCTTTTATTTTGATATTAATTTATTCTAAATTTTTCCACTAAAATTAGTTTTTTAAAAATATCTCGAGAACTGTTCGAAATATCGAAATTTTTGTAGAAACATTTTTTGTAGCTCTTGAAATTCTCTAAAAAAAGTTATTCACGAAAACTTTTCTATCTCGCTTATTTTCCGAGCTATTCCCGAAAAATCAGTCAATTTTCACTACAATCGAAAATATTTCAAAAACCCTTCGAGATATCGAAATTCTTCAAATGATCGTTTTATAGCTATTGAAATTCCCTACAAAATGAGTCTCTACGAAAATCACTCTATCTCTCTTAGTTTCCTCGATATTCTCAAAAAAACTGTAAAACTCAATTTCCCACAAAATAAGTACTTTGAAAGGATCTCGAAAACCGTTCGAGATATCGAAAAATCCCAAGAGCCCTTTTTCGTAGACAATTAAATTCTCTACCAAGAAGCTCTCTACAAAAATCCCTCTACCTCTCATCCCTCCCTAGATATCTTTAAAAAAAACCCCGTATTTCCCAATCCACGTCTCCACAAATCCCAACAATTAACAGAAAAAAAAAGAAGGCCTCTAAAAAGTTCCCACGTTTCGTATATACGCATTTCCTCTTTCCTGTCCCGTTCAGCATAAAATAAAGCACCAGATAATTCCCATGTTGCTCAAAAACCCCTCCGAGATTTCTTTCTGCATTAATAATTAACTTGAAGAACAAAAAGAAGAATTTTCCCACGTATTCCTACAAAAATCTCATAAATTAAGAAGAAAAAAAAGAATCTCCAATTACCCCAATTAATTAAATATAATTAATTCCAGATGACTCTCAGGGCCAAGGTGCTGCTCCTGTTATGACCATCACCACCACCAGCAGATTTCCCAAAAAATCTTCAAAATTAAAAATCAATCAATTAAAAAATTAATTAATTAATTAATTAAAAATTAATTAATTAAAAATGCCGCATCAGTTCGGGCTGCCAGCAATGGCGCACGGTATGCAATCGCCTCCATCACCAACAGCAGTTATGTCATACCCACGTTTCACAACAAATGTTTATCGTCAAGATCATCATCAAGAACAGAAATTAACACGCGAAGCAATGGAACGTTACTTACGTGATCGTAGTGACATGGTAATCGTAATATTACATGCAAAAGTAGCGCAAAAATCTTATGGCAACGAGAAGCGTTTTTTCTGTCCACCTCCTTGCATCTACCTTTTTGGAGACGGTTGGAGAATGCGACAGGAGCAGATGCTGAGGGACGGAGAGAGCGAACAATCGGCACAGCTCTGTGCCTTTATTGGAATTGGAAATTCTGAGCAGGATATGCAGCAATTGGACCTCAACAATGGCAAGCAGTACTGCGCGGCTAAAACTTTATACATCTCCGACAGTGACAAACGCAAGCACTTCATGCTGTCTGTAAAAATGTTTTATGGAAGTGGCCACGACATCGGTGTCTTCCACAGCAAGAGGATCAAAGTCATCTCCAAGCCGTCAAAAAAGAAGCAGTCGCTGAAAAATGCGGATCTCTGCATAGCCAGTGGCACTAAAGTTGCGCTTTTCAATCGTTTAAGATCACAGACAGTATCGACGCGTTATCTGCACGTTGAAAATGGCAATTTTCACGCGAGCTCGACGCAATGGGGCGCGTTTACTATTCATCTTCTCGATGACAACGAGAGCGAATCCGAAGAGTTCCAGGTACGAGACGGTTACGTGCATTATGGAAGTACGGTCAAGCTCGTTTGTTCAGTTACTGGAATGGCGCTTCCGAGACTAGTCATCAGGAAGGTCGACAAGCAGATGGCTAGTCTAGAGGCTGATGATCCTGTCTCGCAGCTGCACAAGTGCGCGTTTTACATGAAGGACACTGATCACATGTACCTGTGCCTCTCTCAGGAGAGGATCATCCAGTTTCAGGCGACACCGTGTCCGAAAGAGGCGAATAAAGAGATGATCAATGATGGTGCCTGTTGGACAATTATCAGTACTGATAAGGCAGAGTATCAGTTTTTCGAGGGTATGGGACCGGTGAGATCTCCAGTGACTCCAGTGCCTCTTGTACATAGTCTGCATTTGAATGGAGGAGGTGATGTTGCAATGCTGGAGCTGAAGGGCGATAATTTTACGCCGAATCTTCAGGTCTGGTTTGGAGATGTCGAGGCAGAGACCATGTACAGGTGTCAGGAAATCATGCTGTGTGTTGTGCCTGATATTTCGCTGTTTAGGGGCGAGTGGCTATGGGTCAGGCAGCCAACGCAAGTACCTGTTTCGTTGGTCAGAAATGATGGAATTATTTATGCTACTGGACTAACGTTTACGTATACGCCTGAACCTGGACCTAGACCGCATTGCCCACCTGCTGATGAAATCATGAGAGCACCGAGATCACTCCAGCACAATCAGGCCAGCATGCCACCTGCTATTGCTGATGTCCCGTGGAATTCACATCATCCATCGACACAACCTGGTCTCTGATATTTCAATTTTTTTGATTATTTGATGAGGTTTTTTGAAAAAAAAAATTTGGTTTTTCGATTTGAAGTGGGAACGGCATTTTGAAACGAGCGGGTTTATGAGAAAATGTGATGAGAGCTTTTTTGTGGAGAATTTAATTTCCTACAAAAAAGGTTTCCTGGGGAAATCTTGTAAGTCTAGCGGTTTTCGAGATATTGGAGAAATAAGGGACAACTGATTATCATGATTTTTTTTTAGGATTTCAGTAAATAATTATTAATGTTTCAATATTTAATTGGAATATTAATAAATAAAATTATTTATTATTCTACTTTAGGGATAATTATGAAGAAAAAAAAAGGTATTCATTTGTGAGAGAAATTTTGAGGAGATACATGAAAACTCTAATGCTATGCTATTATGGACTGTTTTCTTATATAGATATATACAAAGAGGAATGTGTGGAATAATTTATAATTTTTTTTTTGTAATGCCAGAAAGAGATATTTCTATTATTATTATTATTTTTCTCTAGATGGAGTCGATGTAAAATCAAAGTTTTATTTAGATTTTCACTGCTTATCATGTTCAGAAAGGATCCTGCATATCAATTGCTCATTTAGAATTTAATTTTTTTTAAATTAATTATTCGTAAAATTAATCATTCATCATTTTTACGTTTATTTTTTGTATCAGAGCTGGTGTAAATAGCAAAATTTCTGAATGAGCGAATTTGAGGATCGAAAATTTCGGAGTATTTCAAGAATATCTCGGAAATTAAGCGAGATAGGTAAATTTTTGTGAGCTTTCTTTTTTAGCTCTTGAAATTCTCTTCGAAAGAGCTTCAGGTCAAAAAAGGCGTATCTCCATTATTTACCGAGATATCTTCAAAAAACTGATGAGAAAAAATTGACTCTTTTGTTTTATTTTTTCACTACTGAATTTTCTCATTAGTTTTTTTTTTGAGAATATCTCGGAATTTAAGGGAGATAGAGAAATTCTTGTAGAAACTTTTTTTGTAGCTCTTGAAATTTTCTACAAAAGTGTGTTAGGACAAAATACCGCTATCTCGTTTAGGTTCCGAGATATTTTTTAGATCTCAAAATCAATTAAATGTAAATAGGAAGAAATTTGAAATTTTCGTAAGATCTAATGAATTTGATTAATAATAAAAATCAATTGAACTTTTTTTTAATTTCAAGTGAATTTTGAATACTCGATAAATTACTATATTTTTCTTCTTTTTCTATGTAAATACATAAAGCATAATTTTTTCATATGTATATATGTAATTTATACATATGTACACACATAAACTGAATTATCACTTTAATAATAAGAATTTGTGGTATTCGTGACACTCATACAGATAAAAATTGATTAAAAAAAGAAATATAAATAAATAATTGACAGAAAAAGAATTTGTAATGAAAAAAAAAAAAAAAACAAGTGAATGAGTGAGAAATAAAATGAGTATGAAATTTTCTTTTTGTAACAGTGTTTTTTTCAATTTTATTTTTCTTTAAAAAACGATTTTTCCTCATAAATTTTAATTAAAAATAATTTGTGAAAAATTACAGATTTCGTGGGAAAAAAAAAGATTTAATAATGTACATGCATATATAGCACATTTTCAAAGGAGGAAACGAGATAATAATCGAAATCCATAAGTCGCCTCGTACCTCCTTGTACCTCTCCCCCCCCCTCTCTTTCCCCCCAAAGTGTTTTATTATTGTGTTTCGGAATGTTGGAAAATTATTTTTTTCAGACGTGTGGGAATTTACCCACAATTAAAGAATCCTCATTGTGACCAAAGAAACATAATTCCCAAAGAGGCAAAAGAAAAAGAAGTGCCTCTTTAATGACAATAACAATTATTATCTTCCACGAAGTATTGGACGGATACAACAGTCGTATTATTTTTTTTTTGTCCTCTTTTTCTTTTTTTATAAGAATATAAATTTTTAGAGAAAATATATATTTATATAGTTGAATGATAAATCTCAAAAATTCTATAAATTGTATAAATATGTTAATTTTAAGTACTTTTTATATATATACACAGACACACACAGACACACACACCTTCACATTTTCGAGAAAACAAGAAAGAAAATTTTAAAAAAAAGGAAAAAAAGAGGTGAAACAGGACGAGTCGATCATTTTCTATAGAGATCTCTGTAGATAAAGGACTTACGCCTGTTTTGCCCCAAGAAGATTTTGTCGAGAATTTCAAGAGCTACAAAAAAGATTTCTACAATAATCTTCTCATCTCGCTTAGTTTCCAAAACATTTTCAAAAAATTATCAGTAAAAAAAAAATCATATTTTTAATTTAGAAAAAATTTGTTTTTTCTATCGATAGTTTTTTGAAAATATCTCGGAAACTAAGCGAGATTGAATGATTTCGCAGGAATCCTTTTTTGTAGGAAATTTCAAGAGCTACAATACCACTGGAAGGCAAAAAGAGCGTATATCCATTATTTACAGAGATACCTTAAAAAAACGAATTTTAAAAAAAGTTGATTTATTTGTTTTACCTCTTTTAATTAAATTATTGTTTAGGTATTCGTATTGTTCGCTGTTTGTTCATATTTGTGAGCATTAATGAGATGTAAGAGGTCAATAGATCGTCCATTTTGTAGCCCAATGATGTTTCACATAATAATTTTGAGCCTCTCACTAAATTTCCAATTGTCATGTGGAAATACGTATTTCCAGAGGACCAATTGGAGATTCTTGTAAATGGATGAGTTACCAGGATATCTTTAGTCTGGGGATGAATCAGACTAACTCCATGTTTGTTGATAGCAATGAGCAGAAGCTCAGGGTAATTGGGCTCGGTTCCCTGTTTAACTTCGAAGAAAGCAGAGCCGAATGTTGGCCAACGATAAACGATCTTCAGGAATGTGATTTTGGCGTCTTCAGGACTCATACCCGCGTCCTGATTGTAGGCCGCAATTATTGAGCGTTTCCAGTCATTGGCACTCTGGACTTTTACCAAATCACCAGGGATCAGCTCTCGTAACATTTGCCTGAAAATAATTGGTCATTAATATTAATTACATATTCATTTAAAAAATAGGAAAAAATATTAATTACGTAAATAATGATGAAAAAAAAAAATTTATTAATCACATTATTGAAAAATTATTTGCAGTTTTTATTAATGGAGGAGGTGGATGAAACGACATCGCTCTATCTCGCTTAATTTCCAAGATATTTTCAAAAAAAAATTGGTAGAATAAAGTTAATTTATTTTAAGTCGATTTTTTTTTCATAGTTTTTTTAGAATATCTTGGAAACTAAGCGAGATAGGGAAGTTTCTGTAGAGATCTTTTTTTTGTAGCTCTTGAATTTTTCTATGAAAGTATCTCGAGGCAAAAAGGACGTATCTCCATTATTAACCAAGATATTTTCAAAAAATGTTTAAAAAGATAGAGATTCTATTTTTTTCACTACTTTTACTGGGAATATCTTGATAAATGATGGAGATACGTCTTTAAAACACTGAGTCTTTTTTCAGCTCTTGCATTCTCTACAAAAGTTTCTTAGGAAAAAAGACGTATCTCCATTATTTACGGAGATATTCGTAAAAAAATTCATTATTTTGACAGATTAATCTTTTTTTCTAAATATAAAAGAGATTCTTACGGTATTGCTTGAAGTTCCTGTTTACTTTCGCCGAATCTCACTCTGTAAACTAGTGCAGCCAGTCTCGACGCCTCTTCCTTCGTACATTTATGATATCCTTAAAAGAAAATGAAAAAAAAAAATTAAATACTTGTCTCGGATTTTTTTTTATTTTCAGAGAATACCTCGGAAACTAAGCGAGATAGTGCCATTTTTATGAGAACCGTTTTCGTAGCTTTTGAATTTCTCTACAAAACCGTTTCAAGGCAAAATCGTTCCATCTCGCTTAAATCCCGAGTAATAACTAAAAATCAGTTTTATTTTGATATTTGACATTTTTCGATTTTTTTCAAATTTTTCCAATTTTTGTCAATTTTTTTTTGATTTTTTTTGAATTTTTCCAATTTTTTTTTGAAATTTTTTTCTCGAAATTTTCTCAGATTAAACTCCTGCAACCTTTCTTTGCCAATATACATGACAAAAATCAGTTTTATTTTGATATTTGAGATTTTTCGATTTTTTTCAAATTTTACAATTTTTTTGAATTTTTCCAAATTATTTTGTTTTTTTTTCTTGAAATTTCCTCGAATACAAAAGAAAATAAAAGAAAATAAATTATGGAATTCATTTTTTGTTAATATTCTGATTGTTCATAGAGATATTGTAAAACTTATTAACAACATCAAATTATTGTCAAATCGCGACGTTTCGTTGGAAAAGAATAATTTTATTTGTGAATTTTTTAACTTCCAATATTTGTAATTTGCTAAAAAATAAAAAGTAATGTAGTCAGAAATTGTCCAGCGAAACGTCGTGATTTGACAATAATTTGATCTTGTTAATGAATTTTCCAATATCCCTATGAACAATCAGAATATCAAAGAAAACAAAGTTCTCCAAAACTTTCAAATTCTCCAATAAACCCAAAATTACCTCTCAACAATTTCGGTAATTCCTGATGAAAATGAAAGATTAAATCTGCATTTCGATCCTTTCCAGGCACCGTATTGGTCCACAGTTTCTTCATGAAGAAGACCTGATAAGTGAACTGCGGAGTGACTCCATCCCTCGAGGGTCTTGTCTTTCTGATCCAATCCGTCAAGTGTCTCACGAAATCAAAGAAAAAGTCCCCTTCAGGAACCGAAATGACTTTATCCGCAATTTTAACAAAAAGACTGAACCCTTCCGCAGACCTGAGATTGAGCCTCTGCGCGATATTCTGACAGAAATCTTTCGCCTTCGTCGAGGAATCAACTTCAAATGCCTCATCAGTATCATCCGGAAAATAGACTTTATGAAAAATTTGTGTGGTTTTGTGCTGAATCGCCTCAACCTCCACCTGATGAGGCGGATATTTCCTCTGTCCGTTCCGCAGCGTCTTCTGGAGTCTCTGCAGAGAGTCCTGACTGATGGGATGCCTTCTGGTCCTCAAAAAAAGCGTCAGCTCTTTCAATAAACTCTGGGAACAGACAAAAAGACCAGTTGCCAGCCACATGAGCTCCCAGCCCCTCTCCTCACTCAGTCTATTCCTATTATCCGTCAATTGCTTCATAATTTGACAGTAAATTTCATCCCTCAAGATCTCGTTCTTCAAAGGGCCGTCAAAGATGATGTCCGTGTACTCATTTCCAACCCTCGGCCTCTTCGTCGGAAGATCCCCCATGTACTTGAGAATAGAATTAAAAGCGAAACAAGCCTCCTCCGCTAATTCCTCTTTGGACGTCAGCTTCTTGAGCAGCGGCTGTTTAATCGGCTCCCTCGAGTGTCTCCAGAGCTCGTCCGCATTACCCCGACGTGCAGCCGTCAACGTCAACGCTTTTGACATCGTCCTTTTCGGAGGGGTCCTAAAATGGTCAATAGCATACTCCAGAAGTGTGTGCGGCTTATCCCTGGGCTCTACCCCATTAATCTGCTGTGGATAGAGCCTCCGCCCATTTTCGCTCCCCTCGATACTAAAAAGTGCAAGAATATCATTAGGCGGTTTCGTCAATGACGGCAGTACATAAACAGTTTCCGCAGGAAAATCCCCTTTATCATCAGTCCTCTCGCAAGTCCCAATGCACCATCCGCTATTGAGGACAGTCTCTCCGGTACTCTCGTCCTCAAGCACAATCAGATCTCCCTTTTGAAACGCTAAAAACGAGTTTCCATCACCCGGAGGTTTATAATCCTGCAGAGCAATCACGTACTTGCTTCTCTTCTTCAACCCTTCCAAAAAATACACAACTAGATCCCGAATGTCCTCAGCATTTGGAGACTGGAACGTAAACTCTTCGCCTCTAACTGTCGATAAGTTAAACGTCTGCGTGAACATCTTGTTCGTTTTTTGACTCGAAACCGTCGTGATCTCCGGGAAGGATAGCTCCAGCAGTACCTGCTCCTGATCGTCAACGACGTAGACCCCCGTCCAATTAACCGCGATTATAACGTCGTTTTTTGGTAAATTAGGTCCTGAGTTCCTGTAAGCTTCGTAAAAACGAGAAAATAAAAGCGGCCACTTGAACTTGGCGTAGCCAACGATGTCCTCCTTGACTCTGAGTGCAGCGATCTTCTCTTTCACGTAATAGCTCTTTTTATAGGCTTGAAGCACCAAATGTCCCCATCTTTCGATAGCCTTGTCCACCCCCGTCAGACAGTAATCCGGGATGTAATTCGGGAGTAACGCGAATAATCTGTCGACATTCATGTCGACGTGATACTCGATGTAGTACTGTTGAGCTGCGATCATGGCTAGATCCTCCTCTTTATCGCACCGGTACTCCCCGAATTTGACGCCTCTGACCACCTGTTGATAGATGAGATTAGTTGCGACTTGGTCCTCTGTCGGCTCGTGCCAAGGAGCGAATATCTCTTTTCTGAAGAAAAGCCGCCAAGGCGCGTTTCTTTCTTGAGCTCCCTGCTCCTTTGCATACTGCTCGCACTGGGATATCGCGTCCATCACGTGATCTCCTCCGCTGCCGAGAGAAGACACTTTATCGAATAAAGCGATGTACAATGAGAACCCAAATTGATCTCTCAAAGAGATCTTTTCTGATAATTGATTGCATAATTCTCGTGCAGTTGTCGCAGAATCTGCGAGAAGGGTCTTCGTGTTGCCATCCATAAAGGTAATCGGCAGCATGATCGGCTTCTTCGACTTTGTCGCCTGGAGCTCGAGCCAACTGGGCGGTTGGTTCCTCGTGCCATTGTTGAAGGTGCGTTTTAGACGATCTTCGCAGTAGGGAGCGTATCCTGGGGGCCCTTCCCTGATAAACGCGCGGAGGTAATTGACGAATTTTTCTGAAGGTGCGAAGCAACCAACGCATAGGGAGAGCAGGATCCAGCCTCTTGCATGAGAGGATTTGGAGGGATTGTTGGTCAGTTGCTTGCAGATTTGACAATAAATCTCGTCTCGCAATTCCGCCCGGAGAATCCCGTGACCGATGATAAAGTGCAGTTTTTCCAAGTTAGAAGTGGGGCGAGACTCCAACCAGGACTGATAACTGTCAGCAGTGTACTCGTCTTCTTGAAGCCTTCGTCGCACGTCCTCCCCCAGTTTATTTTTTCTCTTCAGGGTTAGAGACACCAATTTGTGCCTGATGGATCTAGGTTTTTGCTTGAATGTGTCTGGGTCCATACCCATCATCTGCGCCTCCTGGAACTCTTTGCTCCTGATGAAGTTCCTCCCCAAGGTCGCCGTGACCTTCGACATGACCGAGGTTGTGTCCCTGTTCATCGTGTGATACCGCGGCTCCGGTAAATCCCCGGTGAACCTTAGAATCGTGATCCAGAGCGCTTGAGCTGCTAGTTGATCTCCTTGAGTGTGCAGCGGCAGCAGCGGGTGCTTCAGGGGCTTCCTCGAATACGCGTGATTGATGTTCCCTTGAAAGTAAGTAGCCGCGAATTTATTGAACTTGAATTCTGATAGATCCTCTTCATCTTCTGAAGCTGTCTGCAGAGGACTGATGATCTCCTGCTGATCGGCTTTAGGTGCTGGTAAATCATTGAATACTGATGTCTCTCGTGCAGGTGTTGGCGCTTCGCTGCTGGAGTCAGGCAGAAAATCGAACATGGCTTCCACGAGTTTGCTGTCATCAACAGGCTCATCCTGCTTCTTGGCAGCATCATTGATCAGATTCTTCTTGATCTCCATTCGTCGCCTGTCCTCAATTTCCATCTCTATCTCCTTCCTCTCGAGCTCCTGCATGCGGTCACGATAATTCTGTTCCGCAATCTCCTTCGCCCTTTTATTCCCCTGGTCTTTCAGCTCCCTCTCCTCCATTTTCCGGAGCCTCAGCGCTTCAATGTGCAGCCTGTACTCATACTGCACCTTCTTGTACCGCCTTTGCGCAATTAATCGCCGCACATGTGCCTGAATTTTCACGATCGCCCACATCTTCTTGCGGTACATTCGCCGCACCAGGTGACCACGGGCACGTGCCTGAAGAGCAACAATGTGCCCACGCAGATGCCTGAATCTGTGAGACAAAACACGGGATCTGACCAACGCCTGAAGCCGCATGTATCCGCTTCTCATCAACTTGTACCTCTTTCTCTGCGAGTAACCTCGCCACAGCTTCTGCACAACAACTGCTGCGGTTCTCATCCTCAGAAAACGTCGGCGGTAGACCCATCCCCTTATGTTCTTCTGCAGAATGAGAATTTTCCGCGTTAGCACGCGGTCCCGCTCCTGCTCGAGGAACAAATCATGTGCGTCCTTGAGAAACACCTTCGTGTGACCTAGTTGATAATCAGAACGTCCCAAAATCTGATGACAAATCCTAGATGTCGCCGCGCGACAATCCGTCTTGTGAGAAGGCGGAATGCCGGATAATAAGAAACGGTAACGTTCGACGAACTCTGGAAAGGCATGACGAATGGGATATCCTGCCCTCCGTATTCTGATCGTTTCCATCATCCCCGAGTACCTCAATTGCCGACAGCACAACCCCCTATCGAACATCATCGGCTTTTTGTACTCGTTGGGCTTGATGCAACGAATGAAAAACGGCTGACAATTACAGAGAGTCCTCATCAAGCAGTCCAGGGACTTCTTGAACTGCGTCGAAAGCGTTGGTGCTCTCTTTCTCGTCTCCGAGCCCATGCCAATGTCATCAACAAAACACGTCTGCAAGAATTTGTTCGAGGATATATGAATTAACTGAAGTAGGTCAGCACTGAAGGTGTCCCGATTCTTCTCCAAAAAGCTGCGTGTGTCATAAAAAACGACTCCCGCAAAGTGATTGAGTCCAAAAGAAGTATTGATGTCTGATTTTGGTTTCAGGTAGTTCCTGTGGGTCCCATGCGTCTTGTGGATCTTTGCGAGCATCGTTTGATCAGTTCCTTTCGGGAACTTGGACTCTTCATCAATCAGCGCCATTATGTTCAGCTGCTTGATCGCGATTAGATCAAGTGCATCCTGATTGTCGACGAACTCAATGTGCTGCCAGTTGATGCCCTCATGATTATACTCCTCCTGTTCCAATTTAAAAATGTGCTGAACAAAAAACTGCTGAAGATTCTCGTTAGCATAATTAATGCAGAATTGTTCGAAGCTGTTATGATCAAAATTCTCGAATCCAAAAATGTCTAGAACACCAATAGCACTTCTGCTCTTGTGCTTTGGCCGAAAAATAGCTTCGTTGATGCGTTTGACGATGTGAATAAATAATCTACCGTAAATTCCTTTGACGAAGGCATCTCGGATGTCGACTGACTGGTCTCGTGATAGCGTTGATACGACTGTTTCACCGTGTGCGAATATTGTTCTTCGAGTTAGGGCATCAACCAGGGACTGCACGGGTACTCCAAGCAGATTGGCGACTCTTTTTACTGACGTGTGCTCCGATATTTCAGTTGCATCTAAATTGTCTACTACTGTTGCCCTGTATTTTATGTTGCCCATGTGCAAAAGAGCTGCTAAGAGCCGCAGGATCTCCCAGATCTCGGGATCAGTGAATAATAGCACTTTCATGGCTGATCTGATATCAGCGAATTCTGCTGAGTCATCACGACCTTCACATGTTATGCTACCGCCTCCTGTTAAATATCTATAGTTCGACGCTTCTTCGAGTTCCAATTTTCGTTTCTCTTCGAGGGAGAGGCCGGCAAGCATGCAATAGAAGATGTGATAGTTTCGTTCTTCTGGATTCTGGGAGACTATTCGAGACTTTTCTAGGAGGTACTGCTCTATTTTCGCACCTTCTATCACACCCTGATCGTTGAAGTGGATGTCTATGTATTTTCCGAAACGAGAGGAATTATCATTTCGAACAGTTTTTGCGTTTCCAAAGGCCTCGAGGATCGGGTTTGCCTCGAGAATCTGCTGCTCTATCCAAGAATGCTTTCCACTTATTGCTGCGAGGTACTGGAGAATTAATTTGGTGCTTTCAGTCTTTCCTGCTCCACTCTCGCCACTGGAATTTTTGAAGAATTAATGGATAAGTTGGAGAATGTTTTGGAATTTTATAATGGTCCTGGCTATTCGTATAATTCGTACAATGTAAAATGAGTCTACCTATTATTGTGGTACCTCATATCAACGCTCTGTTTCGATTGTACGAATAGCCAGGGTCTTTTACTATAGGGGGAGGTGGGGTAAAATAGACATTTTAATTGAACGGTTTGGGATAGAGATTTTTTGATGATTACATTGGGAAGCTAAAAAATGCTGAAAAACATGAGTTAAAGATAATTTTTTGCAATTTTCTGAAAATTTTCTTTTTTTGGCCAAGTTTTGAAGGGGTACTTTTTTCGAAAATCGAAAAAGTTCACTTTTTGGGCGATATCTCCAGTTACGTTGGTCTTAGCGACCTGGGGCTGATCTTAAATGAAAGGTGAGTTCATTTCTCATTGATTTCTGTGGTTCATTTTTTCTTTCAATGAATTTTCCAAATATTTATAGGCCATTTTCTGAAAATTAGTTTTTGCCTTATAAATACTCTAAAAATTGATACTTTTTTTCAAACCACATACGTCGATGGTAAACGAGCTCACCTTTCATTCAAGAACAACTCCAGAACGCTACGACCAATAGAATCAGAGATATTCTCGAAAAACTGAAAATTTTCAAAAACGGAAAGTTTTCACCTTGAAATCTTCCGAAAAAAATGGAACTTTTGAGAAAATTCAAAAAAATAATTTCTGACATATGCTCTACATAACAAATTTTCTCAGCTTTCCAATGGAATCATCAGAAAAACCATATCTCCAGTATTTCCTCTGATTTCGAGTAATTTTCATAGTATAAAATATCAAAACTAACACGTGTCTGTTTTACCCCGGATTTTCTCTATTGGCATTCGATTGTTGGAGAAATTTAGAAATAATTATTACCTGATAACAATGCACTGGTCCTGACCATAACGATTCATATGCGCATAACTATTATCACCAATGGCAAATATATGTGGTGGTAATTCGCCAATTTTTCTGTCCTTGTATAATTTAATCTGCTCTGCAGTGTAAATTGGCAGAATTTGGTAGGGATTAACGGCGACTAGAATGGAACCGGTGTATGTCTGAAAAAAGAAGAGATAAATTGAAGAAATTGATGAGATTATGGTAGTATCCCCGAGTATGGTCAATGAAACAGAAAAACATAAGGATTTGTATATTAGTTTCCAATTAATTGCTGATAATTCGGGAAATGTGCTTTAATTTACCCGAAAAAGTGATTAAACTATTCGAAAGTCATATCTTCATCTTGTAAATATAATTTTTTTTTGTTTCTCGATTTTCCTTTACATTATTAATCTCCTATCACATGTATGAGATAAAGAGAGAAGCAAATAGTTACGATTACCTTCTAATTAAAATTTCTCAATAACTATACGGTGAATTGAATATTTTTTTCTTCTATTATTTAGTTAAAACGTTGTTCTCTTCGCCAATTGTTTTTAAATAATGGGTCAACTGTGTGATTTTTTAGTAATTTCGTTATTTCTGTCTGATTTAGGGCATTTCATCCCCACCACCGCTATTTTTCAGTAACTTTGATAATTCATATCTCATAAACTGCACGGACAAAAATTATTAAAAAATTCAAAAAAATGTAAAAAAAAATATCATCTTTAATACGGCATCGAAAAAAATAAGGAGTTAACTGTACTCGAGTTCGCTTGGATACTACCTTAATGAGTTAATAAATTGATAAACTCGGACTCACATAAATGAGATTCTCGTTGTAACGAATGAGGAGATTCCTGAGGATTCCAGCCTCGTGGAGGTCGCCGAGGCTTATCATGTCCTCGACACCCTGAACCGACGTGGCGTGCATCGCCTTTATTCTTCGTTCTGGCGTGAGCCATTGCTCCTTAAAAAAAAAAGACAATTAAATTAATTAATTCATGAAATCATTAAAAAAAGTGACAAAATTATGTAATTCTTATTTTGAGTATGACTTTGGGGCAAGTGGGTTTAGGGGAAAATGTTAAGAGACCTTTTCGGTAGAGAATTTCAAAAGCAACAAAAAAGGTCTCTAAATTTTTCCTCCTGAACCCAATAGTTTTCGTTTGTAACGAACAATTTGAAAAACTGTGCTTCCAATTTTTAATGAATCGAGAGATCGATGCTGTGATAAATAACTAATGAACAATTAATAGTTGCATTTATTGTGATTGCTAGTCATTTGTAAAAATTGAACTTCAGTAATAGCTTTAATTAATGGTATTGATTTTATTTAACTAGGAACTACTTAATATTTCTGTGATGCCTCAACGTTTGATTATTTTTATTGTAATGCAAATATCAATTATTAATTATTTATATATTTTTCATACATAATTCAATGTAATTACTTCTTGTATATTTTCAATCTTATTTGCTCCGATGGGCATTCTAGCCTGGAGCCTCTTAAATAAATAAACATTGAACATTAATGTTTAGCTCTCAAAATATTTTTTGAAAAGATTTGAATTACGTTATTAATTAATGCTTATCACTTATGGGGAAATTCCTATAAGTTTATTATTTTAAGAGAGTTTATATTGAGATTTTCTCTCTCTGTTTTTCGTTTTAATTTCATAAATATTTTATATTGAAAATAGTTAACTCCAATCGCAATGAAATTGCATAAAATATTTAAATCACAGAATGAAAATGTAACAAACAGAAAAATCTATCCTGTAATGTATTATTTTTGGCTCCGATGAGCGCTTCATCTGGAGTCTGGTTTAAATGAAGATAAAGATGAAGATATTTTTGAAATAATGTGAATAGAGGTTTGGGTTTTTAATGGGAAATTTTCTCACTTTGTTGTCGTCGTCTTTTACTTGAATTCTTCGTCCCTCAGCTGATATGACTCTCGCTCCAATAGCGACATCGAATTCTCGTCCCGATATTGGCTCGATCCATATGTAATCACCCTGTTGAGGAAAAAAAAGAGTGAGTTAATGAAAAAAGAAAGGATTTTTGTAGTTAAACTTGAAAAATTAGAGATTTGTACGGAAAAAATGGGTATTGAAATGAAGCAGTGGGAGTTTTTGTTTTCTTTATGATTGCATTGAAAAGCTGAGGAAATTACAAATGGAAAACATGTGTCTTTTCTGGGGATTTTTTGAAAATTTAAAGATTTTGGGAAATAATTGGATTTTTAGAGAATTTTAGTTTTATTGAAGATATCATTGGTTCTATTTTTCGCAGCGACTTGAGACCGATTTTAAATGAAAGTTGATATCATTCAACGTTGATTTCGTGATGTTTTGAATCGATTTTCCAATTAGTTATAACGCCCTTCGTGAAAATCGATTTTTCTTCTATAATCAATTCAAAAATCGATAAAAGTCGATTCAAAACCCCATAAAATCAATGTCGAATGATCTCACATTTCATTTAAAATCAATTCCAAGTCGAAATGACCAATAGAACTTGAGATATCTTCAAAAAACTAAAAAATTTTAAAAATCCAAAAAAGTAGAATTTTCAGAGAAATGATAAAAATCAACCGACACATGGTTTCCATGGGAAATTTCCTCAGGTTTTCCCCGGAACCATCGAAACCCTCTTATTTCTCATATTTTCCTTAATTTCGTCCGATTTTCATCATAACAATCCCTTTAAACCCCAAAAATTCGCGTTTTCCAGAAAAAATTCGAAAAAAATTCGAAAAAAATTCTGCATTTCCCCAAAAATTGATAAAAAATCCCGTCTCAAATTCAGCCAACGTTAATTCCATCGACAAAAAAAGAGACTTTAGGACAAAAATATTCGCGTAAAAAATAGAAGAAAAAAAAAATTTAATAATATTTTTTCATTAAATAACAAACAAAGTTGAAGAAGTGCTAATATCGATAATTATTCGCGCGAAAACGATAATTCCCCTCAGACAATTGCCCACATTAGAATTACCCATCTCGTGCACCTCTACGATACATTTTAACGTCAGTGTCCCAATTGTTCGTTGTCTCGGAACATCGGGAGAGCGAGAAGAGTCCGCTGCGTTGGCCTCTTCCGTTCTTTGATGGGTGCGCACGGAATCACACACGATAATCGCGCAATATTATTTTTTCATTTTATTTTTCACCTCAGATACTGGAATACTGATCTAATAGACCGGTCTGTTTATTCTAGTCCTCTCTAATTATTCCATTAATTTTTAATCATTAATTTTAGATTTAAAAAATTGCAAAATTTTTAAAAAAATTCGAAGTTTTTCAAATTTTAAATTTTTTAAAGTTAAAATTTTGTAAATTTCAAATTTTTCTAATTCCAAATTGTTTCATTTTTTAGATTCTAATTTTTAAAAATTTGAATTTTCTTCGTTTTTAAATTTTCCAAATTTTTGAATTTTCCAAATTTTTATATTTTTCAAATTTTTATATTTTTCAAATTTTAATTTTTCCAAATTTTGAATTTTCCAAATTTTTATCAAAGAAAAGAAAATAACATTTGCCTCTTTTTTTCATCTCATTTTTCGGAGTAATTGATACTCAATTTGTCCACTTTCATCTGGGAATGTTTCTTTCATCTTTCTTGAATGTATTTTTTTTCAATTTTTTTTTTTTTTTTTATGGAGAACTGTTGACTCGTCACAGATTCCTACTGACCGAGTTTTCGGGTAGGGAAGAGTGCGTGCATTAAATCACCGGTAAAATTGACTGTACAATTTCTGAATAAACATATGCATGAATTTTTTTTTTATGTACTTACACGGGTAACGATGACCATCTCTCATGTCACCTGAATGAAAAATAAAATTTTTATTAGAAAAATTTTTGTGATTTCAAGTGGGAATTTTCGGTTTTTCGTGAATATCGAAGAAAGTAAGTGAGATAGAGCAATTTTGTCCTGAAGCTGTTTTGTAGAGAATTTTATGAGCTACAGAAAAGTATTGATTTAAAAAATACGTATCTCCAATAGTTTCAGAGATATCCTGCAAAAAACTAATTTGAAACTGAAAAAGTGGATTTTTTCAACTTTTCGCACTCAATTGGAGTTTTTTTGAAATATCTCGGGAACTAAGCGAGATAGAGCGATTTTGCCCGAATCCTTTTTTGTGTGGAATTTCAAGAGCTACACAAATGATCGTTATGAAATTCTGCTATCTCCCTTATTTTCCGAGATATGTCAAAAAAACTGAAATTACAATAAAATTCAGGATGTAATTTTTTCTGGTAAATAATGAATGCGTTAATTCTGACTTATTATCGTTATTATCGTTATTATCATTATCATCAAAAATATATTCTCCACAGATTACTCATTATGACACTAGAGTTAAAGAGGCGTAAGTGCCTCTTTTTTTTCATCTTTTTCACAATCAAATCATCTATTTATTGAGAAACCACAAGATTTGTGGCACTTTCACGCTTTTAACTTTGCAGTGAAGATATCATGATGCTAATTAGTATCTTCCAGTGCTTATCATCAACATTTTACGATAATCAGATGAATTCTGATGAATTTATGAATTACTATTTTTATTTAATCGAATATTTAAATGAATTCAAAAGCAAAATACTCGTGATTTTTTAAGAATATCTCGGAAGCTCAGTAGCTTCCGACTGAGGAGAATTCATCTGAAGACCTTTTTTGTAGGAAATTAAATTCTCTACAAAAAAGGTCTCCTACCATTTTTTCGTAAAACTAATATTTCCGACGATATTGTGGAAGGAATGACGACAATTTTTTTAATTTCATCACTTCACTTCTAAAAATTCTCGATTTTTTTTCATCATTTTACTTTCAGAAAATAAAGTCACGTTGCATCACTTGATGAGTAATAAATGGCAATTATCCTACAACTTCATAACGCGACACCTCTCGTCTTTCCGCATATTCATTCCGGAAATTTTCAATTTCACTATTTGTAGCAGTGAATTAAATAAAAAACAAAAACAAAAAAAGAAATTTTCTGACAAATCGATTTTATTTAATCAGTTTTTCTCAAATAACTCTGTAAAAAATGGAGATACGCCCTTTTTGCCCTAATCTTCTTTTCTAGCTCTTGAAATTCTCAACAAATAAGGATGAGAGTAAAAATGCTCTATCTCGCTTATCATCCGAGATATTAAAAAAAAACAAATGGTAAAAAAATCAACGCCTCCAAAATCGATTTTATAAATCAATCGTTTTTCAAGAATATCTCGGAAACTAAGGGAGATGGAGCAATTTTGTCCGAATCCTTTTTTGTAGCTCTTGAAATTTTCTACAAAACGTTTTCAGGGTAAAAAGAGCCTATCTCCATTAATTACCGAGATATTTCGAAAAAACTGATAACAAAATAAAATCAATTTGTCTTAAAACTTCGAATTCTTGGAAAATGTTGGGAAAAAAAAAAATTGATACTAAATGAAGAAATGATAGAAGATGGTTAACGTGTGTATATACACATATCTGGCCCGATGACCGTTACCATAGAACCGTACACTTATGTTCCACAAGTATACACACAGAATGTACATAAACCTGTTCAACAAAGTGGGTTATGGACGACACTGGCACGAGTATGTACCAGGGATTTGACCAGACAAGATGATTTAGATCATTGGAGGATCATGATAAAGTGTCTGAGGCTGAGAAATTGGCGCCAGCATCAAAATAATTTGAATTGGCTCCAATAAAAGACAAAAAAGAGGAAAATCATGAAGAGTTTATTGAATTTTTTTAAATTAAGGTAGTATACTAGCGAACTCGAGTACAGTTAATCCCTTATTTTTTTGATGCTGTATCAAAGATTTTATTTTTTTCCATTTTTCTGAATTTTTTCATAATTTTTGACCGAGTAGTTTATGAGATATGAATTATCAAAGTTACTGAAAATAAACTGAGAAAAAAAATCAAATATTGAGGCAAATGGTCCTTAGCAAATATTTTTCGATTTTTTTCTTTATATACGACTTTAAGTCATAATTTAATTGTTGGAGGTGGTCTTTTAGTTTTCTGCGAATCCACAGAGACCTTAGAGGCCACCTCCAACAATTAATTTTTTTTTTAATAATTAAAAGAGTTGTTCAATTTACCGAATTCAGTTAATTTGAACAGATTAACTAGTTGAATTAACTAAATTCAGTAAATTCAACAGATTTTTATAATTATTAAAAAAAAAATTTTGCTAAGGACCAATGGCATTATATTTGACTGTTTTTACCATTATTTTTTTCGAAATAACGAAATTACTAAAAAAACCACACGGTTGAGCCATTATTTAAAAACAATTGGTAAAGAAAACAGCATTTCAACTAAATAATAGAAGAAAAGGAAATTCAGTTCCCCGTACAGTTATTGAGACATTTTAATTGGAAGGTAGTCGTAACTATTTGCCTCTCTCTCTATCTCATGCATGTAATAGGAGATTAGTGTCGTTTAAAAAATTTGAAAAACGAAAAAAAATTATATTCACAAAATGAAGATATGAATTTCGGATAGTGATGGTTGATTTCCGAAAAAAATCGATTTTTGAAGAATCGATCTTTAGAAAATATGATTTTTTAAGAATCAATTTTTTAGAGAACACGAAACCGATGTGAGGAAATCGATGAATCGATTTAATAAATAAATGAAAAAAAAAAAAAAAACAATATTGTCTGATTTTCCGAGCGATCAATTTCAAATATTCGATTAAGCAATGCGATACGATCGCATTAAATTCGAGATATCGCATATCAGTAGATAGTTCCGTTTCACTACTTTTAGCTTGAGGGGATCTCTCTTCCGAAAACAGGAATTTCCAATCGATCATGTTTGAAAATCAATGGATCAATGCGATATCTCGCACTGAGTTTTGAGATAGCGCATATCATTCGATAGTTTCATTTTTATCAGTTTTACTTTAAAGGGAAATCCTATTTTTCATTTTTTCTCAGAAAAAAATGGATTTGATTTTTTTTAAAAAGAATCGATCTTGCAAAGATCGATTGAAAATCGCCCATCACTACTTTTGAATAGTTTAATCACTTCCTCGGGTAAATTAAAGAACGTTTTCCCGAATTATCAGTAATTAATTGGAAAAAACCTACAAATCCTTATTTTTTTCTGTTTTATCGACCGTACTCTAGGATACTACCTTAAGACATTTTATTCCACGAATATCTGCGAAACTATTGAGTTTATCGAAAAAAGTGAGAAGACCTTTCTCGTGCGAAATTTAAATCTCTACAAAAAAGGTCTCATGGCATATTCCTCTAAACCTGATAGTTCTCGAGATCCTTTTCAAATAATGAAAATAATAAAGAAATGAAAGAGAAAAGCTTTAAAAATTTTCTGAAGATATTTTTCGAAATATCTCCGAAACTATCAAGTTGAGAAAAAAATGTCAAGAAACCTTTTTTGTGGAGAATTAAATTCTCGACAAAAAAAGTCTCATGAAATTTTCCCCTAAACCCATTATTTTCGAAATGCAGTTTAATCACCCAGAAATTTTCCAGTTCATCGAATAATAACGAAAGTATTGACACAAATTGCAATGACTCCTCCCAGTAAAATAAAAAAGAAAGTAGACCATTAAATGTTTCGCATATATTCAACGATTAAATCAGCGATATAATGAAACTTGTCTTCTGCATGAGAAGAAATGCTCGTGCGAAAGTTCAATGGTGTGAAACCCAGAAATACCAGGTGGAAGTGTCCAGAGGGGTCAATGTCAGTCTCGCCTCTTCCGGTTATTTTAAATCCGAGAAATTAAGCCAGAAGAGCTGGTGACATCAACGCTTGGACAAGCAACTAGATATTCTATTTAAAAAAGAAAAAAACTATTAAAAAAGATTTTTTTTTGCAATTTCTTCTTTCTTTATTATTGAAAAAAATATTTAAAAAAATGAATTATTAAGAAAAAAAAAATTAATTTGAAAATAAATTTATTTCTTGTTAATTTTTGTTTTTAATAAAAAAGAAAGAAGAAATTAATTTTTAAAAAATTGATGTAAAATTCTGCTCATCAGAATTTTTATGAAGTGAAAGGTGAATTTGCTGATGAATGACAAGAAATATGCCTTAAGCCAATAGAAATCGAGGGAATAATTTTCTTCAATGATTTTCCTTTATTTTTTATTTTTTTTAAAATTTTTTTCTTCTTTATTTCAATTATTTTATAATCGAGTTGGCATTGACATGAATATTCAGCATAAAATGATAGAATAAAGAAAGATAAAAAAGAAAAGAAATGTGCATTTTTTTTCTTGAGCATAAAGCTTGAAAATAAATATTGTAATTGAATTAAGAGTCTATGTAATATCCTCTTTTGTTGCAGTTTATGGGTGAGTCTCCAAAGAGAGAAGAAGAAACTCAGGTAAAAGAAATAAGGAAAAAGCCTTTGGGAAAAGAAAAAAAAAAGTCTCGTCGTACTGAGATAATATTCCAAGTAACAGGTGTCCCGTATACACAGGGAGAAGAAAAAAGTCGTAGAAAACTAAACGAGCAGGTGTCATCTACCTGTTAGAGAGACTCGTGTGTCCATTCACGTTTTATGGATTTTTCGTTTTTTTAAATTTAGTAGTTTATCTTCTTTTTGTAAATGAATATTAGAAAAGTTGGAGTAACTTGGAAATTAAGCGAGATACAGCAATTCTGAAAGAATCCTTTTTTGTAGAAAATTTCGAGAGCTACAAATAATCTTTATATAAAAACTTCTCTATCTCGCTTAATTTCCGAGATATTCTTGAAGAATGACAAAAAATAGAAATTTTATTTTATTTCTTCACTACTTTGTTTTTTGCGAATATTTCGGTAAATAATGGAGATATGCCTTTTTTACACTAAGCTTTTTTCTGGAGTTTTTAAAATTCTCTATGAAAGTGTCTTAGAGCAAAAGAGGTGCATCTGCATTATTTACTGAGATATTTAAAAAAAAAAACGAATTCAGAAGAATTGACTTTTTTATTTCTTTTCCATTAGTTTCTTGAGAATATCGTGGAAAATAAGCGAGATAGAGCGATTCTGTTTACATCCTTTTTTGTAGGAAATTTCAAAAGCTACAAAACTATGTCCAGACAAAAAAAACGTATCTCTATTATTTACTCAGAAATTCTCAAAAAACGGCAAAAAAACAGGAAAATTCCTGTTTTTACTACTTTTTTCTGAAAATATCTCAGTAATTAAGGAAAATATGCCTTTCTCACACAAAACCTTTTTTTGTAGTTCTCTAGACTCTCTAGGAATATGCCTTAGAGCAAAAAGGATGTATCTCCATAATTTTCAGAAATTCTGAAGAAAAGAAAAGATGAAATAAAATTCCTATTTTTTTATCAATAATTTTTTTCCAAATATCTTCGTAAATAATGGAGATACTCCCTTTACACCCAAATCTAATTTCGTAACTCTTGAAATCCTCTGCAAAAGTGTCACAAGGCAAAAAAAGTTTATCTCCATTATTTACAGAACTAATCTCAAAAATGATTCTATTCTAAAGTTTCATTTCATTCATTTATAAAAAATAATTTTAAAAAAATATTAAAATTCTATTTTTTCGTTACTTTTATTGACAATATCTCCGTAAATAATGGAGATACGCCTTTTTCCCCCCAATCCATTTTTATAGCTCTTGAAATTCTCTACAAAATTATTATCGGGCAAAAAGGGCGTATCTCCCTTATTTATTGAGATATTTAACTTCAAATGATAAAAAAAGCCGATTTCTCCTCTTTTCACCTGTTTTCAACCAAAATAATAATTCAAAAGCCCCTTTTCCCCCTCAATTTTCCCTACTTCCGGTAGGAATTTGTGAGGGAAACCCATTCGAACCCTCAGGGACCCCTCAAAAATTCCAAAATTGTCAAATACAATGTGAAATCAACAGAACAAATGAATAAAAAAAATAAAAAATAAAGAAAAGAAAAAATAAAAATAAAAAAATTTAAATGACTGGGTTCTCTCTTTCAACAATTGGATTACTGGAAACGTCCGGAGCACCGAGAGAAGCGTGTCGAGGAAATGGGTGGAGAATGAGAGAAGAGGCGAGAAGGTAGAATAAAAAAAAAAGAAAAAAAATGCGTCGAGGTGGCTTCTCATCAGGCGAAGCCTTAGATTCACACACACATTATCCACAAACACAATTCACATGAAAAAAAAAAAAAAAAAAACATTATTCTAACATTGTTCTTAATTTCTCGTATTAACAGACATTTTATTTGAGTTTTGTGCCTCAATGAGAAAAGACACGATAATAAAACTAAACTCTATTACGAAAGAGACTTTTATCAGTTTGTATTATATTTTAAGAAGAGAGACAAAATAAAATACGTACCCTGTGTGGACTTTGATGTAAGAAAAAAAAAAAAGTCGATGAAAAAAATGAATTAATTTTTTTTTTCACTCATTTATCACTCTAAATTGACTTTAAACACCAATATTCACATGAAATTACACTAAATTTTTTTTTTTTTTTTTAAACACCGAATTCACTAATTCTGGAACATGAACTTGACGACGTGGACGTGAAATTCAATTCACAATCGGCAGTTTAATTTTTTTAATAAACATCTTTTTTTTTCTTTGCTTTTTCGTTTTAATTTGTTATGTGGTTTTTTTTTCTGTTTAGGGAGAGATTTTGGAGCGATTCGATCGTTTGAACTTCAGGAAAATGAAAATGTAAATAAACTTGGGGATTGAAAAAAAAAAAACGAATCGGCGAATGAATCGATCGCTACCAGTGAACGATCCCCGAGTGTCTGTGTGTATTTTAGAGGCACTATCACGCCAACAGGTATAACTTGCTTGTATATAGGTAAAAGGACTTTGTGAACACCGGGGATAGGAGAGAGGCCGAGAGTTCTTCCACGGTGACCGGCACATTAACACGTTTGTTCGGGGAACTTCGGGAATTATCGGAGTTTCAGTACAAAAAGCGATTGGAGAAGAATTTTTAAAGATAAATTTGAGTAAAAAAATTGAAGTTTTGATATTTTTGATTTTATTCATTTTTTATTAAAGGGGCAAAATGGGCTATGATGTGGAAAACAATGTATTTTCACTTTTCGCGCCATTTTACTCCTTTTTTAAATTTTTGGGTTTGAAATTTAATTTTAAATAAAGTGGAAAAATGAAAAATTTGGGTTGAATTGTAGAATTTGAGGTTTTTTTTGTGAATATATTTTGAGCGAGTAGGTTGAGGGGAAAATGTCCAGAGACACTTTTTGTAGAGAATTGAATTCTCTACAAAAAATGTATCTTGACATTTTCTCCTGAATTTCACTGGTTTCGAGATATTCTTGAAATAAGCCACATGACACTTGAAAAATTGGGTAAGAAAAAATTAATTTTTGATACTTTTAATTGTTTTATTTCTTATTGAAGGGGCAAAATGGGTTGTGATGTGGAAAACAATGTATTTTTAATTCCCATCCCATTTCACCTCATTTTTTCTTCAAAATTCAATTTTTATAGAGAAGGAAAATGCAAAATTTGTGTTGAAGTGTAGCATTTAATGTTTTTTTTGCGAATATCTTTGGAGCAAGTGGGTATAGGACGAGATGTCAGGAGATCTTTTTTGTGAAAGATTAAAATTTCTACAAAACAGGTCTCTTCACATTTTTCCTTAGACATCACCGTTTTCGAGATATCTTTAGAATAAGCCACATAGCACCTGAAAAATTGAGTGAAAAAACTGAATTTTTGATATTTTAATTGTTTTATTCTTCATTAAAGGGGCAAAATGGGTTATGATAGAGTAAAAAATCTACTTTCTTGCCCAGCCCCATTTGGTCTCATTCTTTATTTTTTTCCCCCGAAATTTCACTTTAAAAAGAAGGGAAAATGAAAAAATTGTGTTAAATTGTAAATTTTAGAGATTTTTTTTTGTAGAAAATCAAATTCTCCACGAAAAAGACCTGATCCTTTTCCTCAATCTCACACTATCCTCAGAATTTCCAAAAAATCAAAAAAACCTCTATTTTCCCTGAATTTTCTGAAAGAAAACAACAATTGTTCAATTAATACGTAATTTATTTAATTATAATAAAAGCAGAGAAGTAAACGACGGAATGTCTGCAACAGAAACAATTGAATTGAAAAATTAAATTCTCCTGAATTAATTTCAATTAATTCAAATAATTCAAAAAAATTCAAATAAAAAAAGAAAATTCCTCTGCACATTACATGTGTATATATATCTATATATATATTTTGAATATTCTGATCAATTTTTTTTACACATGATCGATGAAGTTTAAGTAACAATTCACATAACTTCTTGAAAATAAACGAACTTTCTTATTGTTTTACGTGTTACATACATCGATATATTTGATATTTCAAGAGATAATTCTAAATTGATTATACATAAGCTTTATAGACACAGTGTCCAAGGACTTATAGTTCATTATTTTTGCTTTTATCCTTGGACATTATACCTGAAAACATTTATCTCTATGGAAGCGCTTGTATCTCATTTATTTTTTATAAATTAAACCTGAGACACAGTGAACGACAGTAAAAACATTATTCATTTAACATACATACAAGTTCATTCGTACATTTGATTATTATACAGTTTTTTTGAATGTGTAAATGAGTGAATAGTCGTGTTTAGAATCAATACAATGAGAGGAAATGTTGCTGCACTTGTTGCCTTTATTTTCCATTTAAATCAAGTTAATATTCGTAATTTTTTCTCTTTTTCTCACTTTTTTTTTGGAATTACGAAAAATTTTCGTTGCAGTTCTTTAAAGATATCTTTGACGCCAGTGGGTTCAGAGAAAAATGTGAAGAGATATTTTTTGTAGAGAATTTGATTGCCCACAAAAAAGATCTCCTGACATTTTTCAACAAATCCAATAGTTTCCGAGATATTTTAACAATTGATCATGATTTAAATGAAAAAAGGCTCTTATCTGAAAAAAAATCGACTATTTCATTTTTAAGAATATAAAAGTCAATATCTATTAGTATTTCCCTCGAAGTATAAATATCTGCAAATTTCCCAAGAATTATTTACAGTTTAATTTGTGAATTTTCTTATTTAACAGTTATCGAAGAAATTTATGAACTTCGTTCGAAAAAAAATAGATTAATTTGTCCCCAAAATCAATAGGAAAGTGCTAATTAATTGATTTTAAATTATTAGTTTCTTTTGTTTCGATGAAAAGCGATTTTTGGACACACTTAAAAAGCCAACACATTTTCATTAATTCCCCCTTTTATATTTTTTTCTTCATCTTTTTGGAATTATTTAAAGTTTTTTTATTGCTGAAGAAGTGCAGTAATGTCCCATATTTTTATAACACGATCCTGACCTACTGTCAATAATTTTCTTCGTGACACATCGAGATCCATAGCTGTGATGCTGTGTTTGGCATCGTGGAATGATGCCATCGATGTTTGACTAGAAAGAAAAATGAATAATTAGCATAAAAAGGATTCATTGAGGATGGTTTACCTGCGACTCTGGTGAGAATATGCATGATATATTGTGACAAAAAATATAATAAGATAATAATAAATGAAAAAATATGACAATTAATGAGGATCATGCAAAATTTGGTCATATTTCATTTTTTGGCATATCATAACGAAAAAAAATAGATTTTTTCACCAATAATGATCGAATTTGTTGAATAGATTTGATTTTTAATAAAAAGATTCGTGACTGTTTTTCGATATTTTATGACATATCCTGCTTCTTCATAAATTGACAAATTGTAATTATTTTTTCATGGAAGATGTCGAAATCTGTTGGAAATTATTTGTCATATTTTTGATGCTCATAAAATTTCTTATTTTTTGTCCGAAAATCACACTTGATCAACAATCGGAATGTAATAAGCCAGACCGAGGCAGAATGGACTTCAGAGGAAAAAATATTAAAGATTTTTTTTTCGGAGTGAAAGATTTTGTGAAAAAATCTGAAAAAATTTAAGAAGATGCTCCAACGTCTCTTTATTGTTGGTGAATTTTTTCAGATTGTTCATAGAAGCTGCTGCTCTTAAAAGAAATCTTGAATTGTTCTACATTGCAGGTCCATGTTGCCCCAATCTCCCCTATAAGAATTTATTAGGTCATAACATGTCAAACAGTTTCATATGGAACAATTTGTTTTTTTGTTCTTCATTTTTCGTTATTTTTTGGACGATTCTGTCAAAATATGTCAAATTAAGACATAATGTTTCTGGAAATTTGTCGAATTTTATCAGAATGCTACTTTTTTTTTGCCAAAGTCTGTTAAAATCTGACATGCATACTTCCACCTAGTGAATACTCACTTAGATGCCTTCAGTTGAATGTGACAAGGATCGCAGACTCTAACTTCGAATTCAAAGCCCATTGCAGGTATTGGGATCCTCTGGGAAGTGCAACGAGCACAGAGAGCTCTCCCACAATTTCGGCAGTGATGTTGCCTCAGTCCCAGCTGTCGTTGATCCATCATAGCCTTCATGTTCCAGAAGAATGGTCGAGAGCAAGACTAAAAAATCATGAAATTCATCAGTATTTTGACAATATCTCAGAAACTATCAGGTTTAAACCATCAAAGAAACCTTTTTTCGTAGAGAATTAAATTTTCTAGGAAAAAGGTCCCTCGATAGTTTTTCCTAAACCTGATGGATTCAGAGATTTCCATCAAATACGACTTTTTTTTTGTTTTTGGAAAATATCTCTGAAAATATTATATTTAGAGAAAATTGTCAATCGACCTTTTTCCTAGAGAATTTAATTCTCCACAAAAAAGGTCTTCTGACATTTCTCTCTAAACCTGATAGTTTCCGAGAGCCTAATAGAAGAGGTGAAAAACAAAATTATTAAATTCCTCAACATAAATGAAAAAAAATAGAAATGATTTTTTTTTTTTTTCCAGTGGGGATTAAATTCCTTACTTGACAAATATCTGACTCTTCCCACGTGGCTGTCTCTTTCCTGGCGCCAGCCATACTCCAACAGACGATAACGCCGTCTTCACCCCCAGATAATAAAACCTTGTCATTACTGGCAAAACACAAGGCAGTCACTTTATTACGATGTCCATGTAGTTCATAAGCAATTCCCTGACGTCCTCCAATATCCCAAACAATAATATTCTGATCAAAGCTCCCAGAGAAAAGTAATTGCTTCTCTGAGTCCCAGGCGAGGGTTCTGATGCTGCCACTGTGTGCACTTAGGCATGCAACTAGACTTATCGAATTTAGCTCAACCTTGAGCATTGTTATCTCACCCCCATAATCACCAACGAATGCGTGTCTCGATTGATCGTCAAATCTTTCAGAATTACGAGTTAAAGAATTTTTTTTTTCAACAAATAAAAGAGTCAATTGTTTACTTCATGAATATCTTCGAAACTATTGGAGTTGGGAAAAAATCTTAGAATATCTTTTTTTTGAGGAATTTTAAGAGCTACAAAAAGGATTTCTTGACTTTTTTCCTTAAATTCAATAGTTTTGAAGATATCTTTGAAATAATGAAAATGAGGAGAAAAGGGTGAAAAAAAATATTTTTCGTTTTCATAAAAATATCTCCGAAACTATCAAATTCAGGAAAAAATGTCAAGAACTCTTTCTTCCAGAGTATTACAAGGTCTACAGAAAAGATCACATGAGATTTTTCGATGAACTCAATAGTTTTGGAAATATTCATGATTTAATAAAATTTTAAATTTCAGAACTTTTTCAAATTCGAAATTTCTGAGAAATAATTCTTTTCTTCTTTTTTTTTGTTGGGGAAAAAAAGGATACTGCAGAGCTGTGTACCAACTGTCAGCCAAATATCCAGTCTTAGCTCTGCCATAAGATCCAAGTCTTCTTCCACTTTCAGCACAATGTAGTTGAAATAATTTATCTCTACCAACACTGAGTACCCATCCATGTAGACCAGAGAATATAACACCAGTTACTCTTCCCTGATGAGCTGAATACTCTCTCATAGCTGTCATTCTGTTGTAATCCTGTTCCAGCATAAATTCCTGTAACAAAAGAATAATTAATTAAATTTTTTCATTCAATTAAAATGACAATTGAAATATTTTCCATTTAATTTGTCTTTTCTCATTTCATTTTACAAGTGGAGAATACTCAACGCATTAAATGTGGCCTTGAAACTTTAATCGATATGAGTAGTCGAGTGAATTCTTGAATGGATCAATTCGTTCATTGTTTAATTTTAAACAAAAGAAAATATGATAATTTTGCTCAAAAATTCTCTAAAATTGATGTTTTCCTGTTTTTTTAGAAAATCTCCGAAACTAAGCGAGATAGATCAATTTTGCGCCGGAAATGTTTTGTAGAGAATTTCAAGAACTACAAAAAAGGTCGATACAAAAATTGCTCTATCTCGCTTAGTTTCCGAGATATTCAAAAAAATAAAAAATTACAGTAAAAAGTCGAATTTTTCAATCTTTAGCGTTTTTTTGGGCAAAAAAATTCAGAAACTAAGCGAGATAGAGCAATTTTTGTAGACAGTTTTTTTTACAGGTCTTGAAATTTTGTACAAAACATTCTTAAGACAAAATCGCTCCATCTCGTTTAGTTTCCGTGATATTCTACGATTTTTAAGGGTTTCTTCTTTTTAAAATTGATGACAGGAAAAAAGACGTACGTCAATGAAGCCATTCTCTAGTCCAACGAATAATCTTCTGCTCTCAACATGATAATGCATAGCAGTGGCACCAGCAGCCATATACTGGCATACACTTGGCCAGTATTGTCCAGAATCACGTTTCAGCCAAACTCTGACAGTCCTAAAATAAAAATAAGAAATAAAATCGTCGTTTTGGAAAGAAAGTGGAGTAAGTTTTATGTATAAGCCTAGCACTTACGCCCCTTTGATTCTAAGGCAACGAAATCATGAATCATGAAGGACAAAAAGGGGAAAAATTATTGGAAATAAGTTCTGTTATCAGATCCAACGAATTATGATACTGATAACGCCACGTCACCAATTATTACATTAAATTAAATCAATAAGATGAATTTTTTTTTCATTAAAAAAAAATGAATTGAGACTCATTAATACTAATGTCTTCGTTTTTTTGGATTAACTCGTAAACTAAGCGAGATAGTGAAATTTTTTAAGAAACCGTTTTTCTATAGTATTTTGAGAGCTACAAAAAAGGTTACTGCCAAAATTGCTCTATCTCGCTTAGTTTCCGAGATATCTTTTAAAAACAAATTGCAGAATGAAGTTAAATTTTTTTGTTTCATTGTTTCTTAACAATATCTCAGAAACTAAGTGAGAAACTAAGTGGAAACTTCAGAGACCTTTTTTTTAGCTTACAAAATTCTCTACAAAGCATTTTTGTGTAAAAATCACTCTATCTCGCTTAGTTTTCAAGATATTAAAAAAAAACAAATTATAGATTGGAGTAAAAAATTTTTCTTTCACTGTTTTTCAAAAATATCCCGGAATTTAAACGAGATAGAGAATTTTTTAAAGAAACCTTTGTTGTAGCGAATTTCAAGAGCTAAGAAAAAGATTATCACAAAAATTATGCCATCTCGCTTAGTTTCCAAGATCTCTTTAAAAAACAAATGTCAAAATTGAGCTCTTTATCTTTGACTCAACTGTTTTTCAAAAATATCTCGGAAACTAAGCGAGATAGGGAATTTTTTGAAGAAACCTTTTTTTTAGCTCTTGAAATTCTCTACAAAAAAGAATTCATCCAAAACTGCCCTATCTCCCTTAGTTTCCAAGATATTCTAAAAAAAACAAAAGTGACAAGTCAGCCTCTATAAATCAGAACCTAAAACAAACCTGAATTAATTGTCACAAAATCATTGAAAAATTACAAAGGAAATATTCTTTTTACCTATCATCACAAACACTGATGACACCATCCTCCCTTGGAATAATAATAGCAGCATTGACATCATCATTGCAGCCCTCTAACTTCGACAAAAGTATTGGCTTCCTGCTTGTACTGAATTTGTCATTATTAGCACCGGGTGCTGGTTTAATTTCAGCTGCCATTTCCCCTCAAAAAAATTATGTATCTTTTATAAATAAATAAACAAAAAGAAATGCCCAAAAAATTTTTCGACAAAAAAGGTGTTTATTTAACTCCTTATTATGACTCCTTCAATTTCCATTCGTAATTTATTATCGTACATTCCCCAGGAATTCGTGCCTTTATCACCAACTGATTACGAATAACCGTAAACCCCTTCAGAACCACCACTGACAACTAAAAAAATATGAATTTATATTTTATTTCCACTTGTGTATTGGTGCACGAATGTTGCCTGTGTGTGGGTAGGCTAAAGTACAAAGAGTCACGTCCGAGGGCGTGACTGTAGCATTAAAATAAAAAAAAAAACATTTCTCTTATGTCTATCGAGATTGACACAAGTGATATGTAATAGTTTTATTATTTTTTTTTTTACGTATTTTTTGTATTTATAATAGGGCTGTGCAGGTGTGTTGGTGAGACTGAGGTGATGATGAAGTGATTTTTATTTGTGAAAAATGAACGCAGGTGCAGGAAGCTCGAAGGTGAGGCAATCTTTTGTTTTTGTGGTGATTTGAGGGTTTTTGAAGTAGTATCCTAGGGAACTCGAGTACAGTTAACCGTTTATTTTTTTGATACTTTATCGAAAATTGTATATTTTCAAACACATTTTTCTGAAGTTTTTCGTAGGTTTTCGTCCGTGCAGTTTATGAGTGGTGATGGGCGATCTCAAAAAAAAAGTCGATTCTTGAAGAATCGATATTTTGAAAAGGCGATTTTTTGAAAATCGATTTTTGAGAAAAACAATCGAAGTGAGGAAATCGATGAATCGATCGATAAATGAATGGAACAAAAACAACAATATCATTTCAACTTCCGATCGATCAATTTCAAATGTTTGATTAATCGATGCGATGTCTCGCATTGAATTCGAGATATCGCATTTCATTCGATAACTCCATTTTACCTTTTTTAATTTGAGGGGTTCTTCTGATTATTTTTTTCCACATTGATTGTTGTCGGTTCAATTTATGAGTAGTGATAAGCGATCTCCGAAAAAATCGATTCTCGCAGAATCGATATTAAGGAAAAACAATTTTTTGAAAATCGATTTTTTCGAGAAATAAAATCGAAGTGCGAAAATCAATGAATTGTTTTTTTGATTTCTCTGATAAATAATGAATGGAATAAAAAAAACAATATTACCTCAACTTCCAATCGATCAATTTCAAATATTCGAGTAATCGATGCGATATCTCGCACGAAATTCGAGATATCGTATATCATTCGATAGTTCCGTTTCACTAATTTGAGCTTGATGGGATCTCTTCTTTCAAAAACCGGAATTTCCGATGGATCATCTCCCAGAATCGATTAATTGATGCGATATCTCGCATTAAATTCGATATTTCGCAGATCACTCGATAGTTCCGTTTGACCAGTTTTTAGTTCAAGGAAAAGAAGTCGATTTTATCAGTTTTAGTTCGAAGAGAGAAACCTTATTTTTCATTTTTTATAAACAAAAAAATCGATACGATTTTTTCAAAAAAGGGTCGGAAAATCGATTGATCGAAATTCTTAAAATTGCTCAAAAAAATCGATCTTTAAGGAAAAAGACTCGATCTTGCAAAGATCGATTCGAAATCACCCATCACTATTTATTAGATTAGATATGAATTATCAAAGTTACTGAAAATAGCGGTGGTGGGGGGGATGAAACGCCCTAAATCGAACAGAAATAACGAAATTACTAAAAAACCACGCAGCTGAGCCATTATTTAAAAACAATTGGCGAAGAGAACAGCATTTTAACTAAATAATAGAAGAAAAAAATATTCGATTCTCCGTATAGTTATTGAGAAATTATAATTAGAAGGTAATCGTAACTATTTGCCTCTCTCTCTATCTCATGCATGTGATAGGAGATTAGTAATGTAAAAAAATTTGAGAAACAAAAATAAATTATATTCACAAGTTGAAGATATGACTTTTGAATAGTTTAATCACTTTTTCGGGTAAATTAAAACACATTTTCCCGAATTATCAGTAATTAATTGGAAACTCATCTCCAAATGCCTTTTTTTTCTGTTTTATCGACCGTACTCTGGGATACTACCTTAAGAATTTGAATTAATGTCTTTTTGTCTTTTTTTAGGGGGAGGAGAGCGATGAGGGGTTCAAACGACAAGGATCGTTTAGAAAAATTTTAGCTAATTCTAGTGGTGATTCACAGCTCAACACTTCTGTTAGAATGATCGACCGTCCAAATGTTGAGAGTAATAATGAGTATATTGTGTATTTACAGGAGTACAGTATTTTATCGGAGTAGTAAGGATTTATCTTTTTTTTATTTTTGGTGAGAAGAGGTGGGAATTCATTCGTTTTTTGGGGATAACGAAGAAACGAAGGGAGATAGGGGAATTTTCGTGGAGATCTTTTTTATAGGGTATTTTGAGGTCTACAAAAAAGTTCATGAGCAATATTGCGCTATCTCGTTTAGTTTCCAAGATATTTGAAAAATATGAATTGCAGAATAAAGTTGATTCTTTTTAATTTTAAGATTTTTTGAGGATATCGAGGAAACTAAATGAGATAGAGGGATTTTTGTAGAGACCTTATCTTTAGAGTGAGAGCTACCAAAGAAGGTTTCTATGGAAATTCACGTACTTCCAGCAGTTTAGACGATATTTTCAAAAAAGTTGAGATTAGAAATCGAATTTTTCGTGATTCCGCCTCTTCTCACTTATTCTTATTGGATTTGAGAATGGGGTAATAAATTTATGATTGTTTTTTTTTTCAGTAATATGCTCCGGAGTCAAGATTTGAGGGGGATCTATGTGATCCCATCGGCACAGGACTCTTTGCGTACGTTTGAAGCAATGAAAAACCTTTTTTTCTCACATTTTGTCCTTTCCCGAGTTGTTTTTCTATTCTTATCTCTCAAATATCTTAGAAAATGATGGAGATACGCCCTTTTCGCTCGTATCCTTTCTTGTAGGTCTTGAAACTCTACAAGATAAGATTCGTATAAAATCGCCCTATCTCGCTTAGTTTCCGAGATATTTTCCAAAAGACAAAGAGAAAAAAACTCAATTTTTTTCAATTTTTGAAATCTTTTGCATTTTTTCTTTGGGAATATCCTGAAAAATAATGGAGATACGCTCTTTTTATTCTAATCCTCTTTTGTAGAAAATTTCAAGACCTACAAAGAAAGGATCGGGTTAAATTGTGCTATCTCGCTTAAGTTTTCGAACTATTCGACAGAAACAAATGATGAAAAAATCGAATTTTTCTATTTTAATTATTTATTCCTGAATTATTTAATTTGCTTCTAACATAATGCATTTGCAGTGTGGTTTGGAGTATTATTCATTCGCCAAGGATATTATATGGGCGCCATTTTCAGATTTACGATTAATCTGCCTGAAAATTTTCCTGATGGCGGCTGTCCCGTGAGTTAATCATTTTTATAAAAATTTTTGTGAAAATTAGGAATGAAGGAAATTTTTCATCTATAAAGATAACAAATATCTTGGGATGGAGTGGATTTCGAGAAAAATTTCAAGAGACCTCTTTTGTAGAGAATTTAAAGATCTCCAAAAAAGGCCTCTTGATAAATTCTCTTAAACTTCATATTTTACAAGATATCATTAAAATAAACTAAAAGATTCTTCCTTTTTTACAGAAAGTTGCCTTTCAAACAAAAGTCTTCCATCCACTTGTCCATCCAGAGACAAATGAGCTCAATACAATCGCTGGTTTTCCGGAATGGAAAAAAAGCAACAGGATATATCAATTAGTGCAATTTATAGTTAAAGTATTTAATAAAGTTGACGGTAAAATGCCAGCGACAAATGCAGAGGCGTCAACATTGTAATTGATAATTTTCATTATTTCAAAATTCTTTAATTCGAATATAATTAGTTTATTAATTCAATTCCAAAAATTTTCCGAGATTTTTTGTTTTAAAGAATGACGAAAAATGTAGAATTTCCATTTTTTTCCATTTTCTGAGTTTTTCTTCATTCTTTCGTCTCAAATATTTCGGTAAATAAGGGGGATACGCCCTTTTCAAGAGCTTTAAAGAGCTACAAGAAAAATATTTAAGCAAAATTGCTATATTTCACTTAGATCCCGATATTTTCTCGAAAAACAATTCATATCCGATTAATTAAAATAGTTTCTTCAGAAATATCGAAACTAAGCGAGATAGAGCAATTTTACCTCTCATCCTATTTACCCTAATCCTTTTCTGTAGAGAATTTCAAGAACTACGAAAAAGGATTGTGAATAAGGCGTATCTCCATTAATTTCCGGGATATTCTTAAAAAAACAAATGAAAAAAAAACGAAAAATCCATTATTTAATCACTTATTTTTTTAAGAATATCTCGGAAACTGAGTGACATGGAATGATTTTACCCCAATTCTTCTTTGTAGATAATTTCGAGAGCTACAAAAAAAGGATTAGAGTGAAATAGCTCCATCTCATTTACTTTGCGAGATATTCTCAAAAAATGATTTTAAAAAACTGGATTATTTATTTTACTGATCAAATTCCAATGCTTTTCGTGAGATTTCTGAATGGCATGTAATAGATCTTCCTTTATCCCCTTTAATTTAAATGATTTATCAGTAATTGTTTTATTTACATTTTTAATTTTTAGATTGGAAAACAATTTAGATGAATTTCGTCACCGCGTGAAGTATTGCGTACGTGTTAGTTTAGATCATGCTTATGATCCCCCGGAAACTGAGGACACTCATTACATTAGATTTAGTTCTTGGGATCCCGTAATTCATGAACCAATTAGAAAAAGAATTTACGAGCCAAAGGTGAATTTGAATTTCAAAGAAAAATGATTTAAATTCAATAGTGAAAAGATAAAAAGGCCAATATATCAATAATTAATGGAGATACGCCCTTTTTTGTTCATGCCTATCTCGGCAGAAAATTGCAAAACCTACAAAAAAAGATTGAGGCAGAATGGTTCTATCTCGCTTAGTTTCTGAGATATTATCAAAAAACCATTGATATCTGATTTTTTCAAATAGTTTTTTGAGAATATTTCGAAAACTAAGCGAGATAGAACGATTTTACCCTAATCCTTTTTCGTAGAGAATTTCAAGAGCTGTAAAAAAAAGGCCTCCACGAAATTTTTACTATCTCGCTTAGTTTCCGAGGAACTTGGCAAAAGAAATTTTAAAAAATGAGGATTTTTATCTCTTTCACTATTGAATTCACTGGGAATAGGATTAAATAATAAAAATAATTTTTTTTTCGCAGAAGCAGGAACCTGAGAGAACACCGACAGGATTTTCCTGGGTTCAACCGGGTTCACTCCAGCCCCTGTCGAAGCTCCAAGAGCCAAGATAGCAGTAGATCACATTTGTATCAGTAGATTATTATCATTATTACGTAATTGATAGTCAATATGAGAGAAAATATGAGAAAATACTCTTACACGCCGCTTGCCTTTGTACACGAGACACGAAAAAACAATTGGTAATTAATATTTTTGTAAAAACTTACAAGTTTAATTAATAAATATTGTAATAATGAAAATTTTCTATTTTCTAAAATAATCCTTTTTTATTATTCCGAAGATTTTCGATCATTTTATTTTATATTGGAAAAACCCGCTTAACAGAGAAGTGCGAGAGCCGACCAATAGATGTCGGGAGTTGTATTAAATTGAGGAGAACGCAAGTCTTCAAATTTATGAAGAGAAATTGAATTTTTTTGTTGTGAATATCTTTTTATTTCAAGGATTGACTCAAATGAGAAGAAAGGAATGGAAAAAATCATCTTATTTCGTTAATATTCAGCGATTTTGTGGGATATTAATATGGATTTGCACCTGGTTTATGTTCTTTTAGGTATTCACTGTGATTATAATATTTTTTTTTATCCAATTCTTTCATTTTTCTGGTAATTGCAGGAAAAAATAGGGGAAATTGGGGTAAAAAGAGGATTTGTTGATTTTGTATTGTTATTCTTTCTTCTTCGACTTTAGCACCTGCACGTCCCTTATAGTACTGAAAAGTATTCCTGCTCATTGATGGCAAATCTAATGAAGCACAAAGCTTATCCAAGCTCGTGTATGCAATTCCACATTGTATTAGACCTACAACATAAAATATATTCCATGATTTATTGATGAAGGATTATAGTAACATTATATGAAAATTAATGAATAATATTTACCCATTGTTAATTTATGATTGAATTCAAAATGAGAACCACTATTCACATCAGTGATTTGTCTCCCTGAGGGAACCACATTTACGAGTAAGCATGAATTACATCGTATGTGGAAGAAAGATTTGAAGCCTCTACGAGTTTCTTTTTCAGTACTTGATAGATGCAACAATTCTCCACAGTTAATTCCTTGACATTTTAATTTATTGGCAAAAACTCCATATTGATTATTCTTTCACCCTTGATAGGAAATTGAAATTCCTTGTTTGCACTCGAGCATTCTTCTTCAGATTGACAGGAAGACGTAGCTGCCTCTTCCTTTTTCTTCTTCTTCAACTCATTAAGATCTTGAGTTTGGAGTCTTTTATTATACACTTTTTCAGACATTCTCCTTCTTCCCCAATAGAGGAATTTCCTCTCATTCAACCCATACATTACTGAATTTTAAAAATTCTCAGATAAATCAAAATAACGTAAACAATATAGGATTCACTCCACATAATAGGAGATGAAATTTTTCGATCTGATTCAGTGAGTCTGTAAGTAATGTAATGGAGAGCGAAATAAGCCTTAGAAACACAAAATTAATTGAAAACTGAAAGATTGGTATTATTTTTTACATTTCTTTAAAACGTGAAAAATTTAAAAGAATGTAAAAAATGGTGCCAATTTTTCAATTTTCAATTAATTTTTTGTTTCTAGGGCTTATTTCGTTCCTTATTACATCCTTCAAATACTTACTGAGTCATTTTTCAGACATTCATCTTGTATACGTTGTTCTTTACAGTTTCATACAAAAAATTAGCTTTTTTACGATTTCACCTCTCAATCATTCTCAATAGAATCTTTTTGAAAAACACATCTCGAGCCGTTTCATTGGAATGTCCATTTTAATCTACTTTCCCCTATAACATTTCTATTCAGACTTGATATTAAATGAACTAGCTCTCATGATAGAGAAAGGATAGACAAATATAGTTGATCGTCTTATCATTTAATGGGCGATGAAACTCGTTAGAAAGTTGTGAATACACTGCAATCCTCGAAATTCACATCAAGCTGATATGAATCTTGCTGACTTCGCTGAATTTGAGTTATCTGAACATTTTCAATAACTTTTGTTATCCGAAGTAGAAGTCTGACTGAAAAAAATGTAGTAACTTTTTTTTTCACAGAATTTGATTTAATTAGATAGAATTAGATATAATTTGATAGGCAGTCATATCTCGATAGATATGACGTTATATCTATGGAGATATAGGAAGATGTGCTAGTAGATCTGATGAGATCTGAGAACGTAACGGAAGGACCCAGATCTGAACCAGATATGCTTTATTTATATCCAGATCTCGACAGTTTTGTAATTTGATAGAATTGGATCTGATAAGATCTGAAGTTTCGAGTACTCTGCACTTTTCTAGATGTAATTATATCTAAAAATATATCTAAGTAAATATAATTATATAAAAAAAAAATTCGCGAAGCGAAAAATAGTAATAAGAGAATTAATGAACACTTTTAATTTCCAAAACGATCAATTTTTTCATTTTTCACTCCTTCCAAAATTTGAATTATCAATTCCCCTCCTTTTACACAAATTTAGGCTCTAAGAATTCGGTATCAGCGCCATCTCGGATATTTCCTATAAACCCACATGTCAAAATGTGGCATATGTCCAATTTGGATATCTAGTTTCATAATAAACCTTGGTCAGTGACAGTTTCTGAACCTTCTCCATTGAATTTCTACTATTGCTCACCCATCCTGCAATTTACAAGTAAAAATCCCTCAGCTGTAAAAAACTATTACTAAATATAATGAATGACGATTCATCATTTTCCTCAATAGGATCAACCATATCCTATCACACAGCAAGAGGCATATCATTGTCATCAACATCAATGGAAGATTTTGACACTGACACAAGTTCTGTATCCGCTGAAATCCTAGGATGTTCATGGAATGAATCTCTGACCAGCACTGATTCAAATATTGATAATCGATCAGACGTAATTGCTGAGGAATTAGCTAAATCACAAACATGTCTGTACGATATAAAAGTAGAAATAAGTATGGAAGTACCAAAAGAAGAGACATTCAATAAACCAGATATGCTGAGGGCAGCAGTTTTCACAATTTCCGGTGATATTATATTTAAGAATAAAGAATGGGCATCACTGGGATCAATGATTGCTTATCAATTGGGCAAAGCTATGGATCCAAGTACTTGCATATGGGAACATCAGGATAAATATTTATTGTTTCATGAAAAATACAAATTAAGTGGACACTGCCTTCAGTCAAATGATTTTTTGGATTCTTCAATTGTATTCGACAAAATTAAATTCAATGGTAACATTTGTGCAACAAGTGTTAAACTTCATTATACCATTGAAGTCTTCATTACACCAGTAGTTGCTGGTGCAGACATGTTCTACAGAATTCATGGCTTTAATACTGTTCTTCATGACTATGACTACAAGGAAAAACATCTTAAGAATATTCTTGAAGGACACAAAGAGGAAAAACTCAAGAGTTATGATCATCATCTTGCGTGGGCTACGGTTTACAATGTTTTTGAAGAATACAGGCAGTGTATAACTAAGGAGCGTGAATTTATGTTTGAATATGGCCTCGATTTTTAGAAATTTTTCTTTTCTTTTTGAGAGAGGTTTCAACGTTTTTTTATGGATATAATCCACTTTTGAAGGTTTCATAACGTAATTTTTTTGGACTTTTTTGATGATTCACTATACTTGTATACTATGAAATTTATAGAAGATGTTACGGTAATGATTTCTCGGGAATTTAAACGAGATACCGTGATGGTACTGGTTTCTGACACTTTAGAGCTAGTTTCTGACAGCGTAAATCGAAGGAAACAATTATTTGCTAGTTGAATATTACTTAATGATATGAATACGCATTCGCTGCATTAACTGAGCTCAGCAATTGAACATTAAACGATATATTGAACATCAAATATAACTGAGAATTTGGAAAAATTGTCAGTAACTGGTGCACTGTCAGGAACCGGGGCCATCATTGTACTTTTCATTTCTTTTTTGAAGTAATACTTTGTTTCGTCAACCAAATTTCTAATTTTTATGTTTCATAAACTCCAAAAATTGTATTATTTTTAATTTCTAGAAGGCTTTTTATTTTTAGATACATCGTAAAATCAATACTTGATTGAATACATCATTGAGATTAATTATTCTAAAATACTAACTTGTTAGTAAATGTGAAGGTCAACTTAAACATTGGATGTTTAATAGCATTTAAATTAGATGTAAATGTCATTAGAATTGTAGATTTAAATCATTTGATGATTGCAATAATGAGTAATTCATGTTCAGAAAATTTGAATAAAATTTGTTTAACAGAGATTTTAAAATTTACTGTTTATTGCATAATTCAAATTATTTGAGAGCAATAGAATTTACAAAATGTAATAAATCCCGAATTGATCCTTACTCCAGAATTCTCAATCCACTTCGTATCATCCCACAAAAGTTAAGTGGAGGATTTTTTTGAATTTTTTAAAATTATAAAAAATAATAACTTTTTTTTTCCTGAGACTTTGTCTATGAATTATTTAGGGAAATCATTGGATTGAATTTTAGCATCAATTCTATTTGTTAAAGAATCCAATTGAAAAAGGGCATCAATCCAGGAATTATTGTAATAATGAGTTTAATTGAAGTGAAAAAGGGGATTTTTTGCTTCTTCTAACATTTCTAATATTTGGAGAAAAAATGCTGATGTCGCATGAGTTGGAGATTTCAAGTGACTTCGCGATGTTTCTATCGATTCGCTAGTGAAAAGAGGGGAAAAAAAGCAAGTCAATAATAATAGACTTGACTATCCGCTATAATAACAGAGATACTGCGAATGAATATGGAAATGCGTTCAGCTGTGACTCTATAAAGTCCTCGTCAAATGTCACATTATTTTCATTGTCAGTGTCAGTGGAAAAATTTCGTTCCAATGGAATTATTTCCAGGATTCTTTCTTGAACTCCTTGGAACTCTCGTGCTAATTGTTGCGGGAGTTCACCTGTATTTTAAATATGTTTTGTATTCTTATTGGGAGAAAAGGGGTGTCGTTCATTTGAAGCCATCGGTGCCAGTGGGAAATATCGGCAGTAATTTGATGGGAAAGGAATCGATTGGTGAGTGGAATGAAATGGTTCAAGATTAGATAAAATGCTGAAAAATTAGGGAAATTTCTAGTGAAAACAATTAATTTTTAATTTTTTTTCATTAATTCAGTTTCTTTGATTTTTTTTCATAATTTATTTTTGAGGAATATTTCCGTAAATGATGGAGATACGCCCTTTTTACTGGAAGAGACTTTTGTAGAGAATTTTAAGAGCTATAAAAATGGATGAGAACTAAAAGGGCGTATTTCCATTATTTATCGACATATTTGAAAATAATTAATGAACAAAATCATGATTTATCCTTTTTACCTTTTTACTACTGAATTTTCTCCCTAATTTTTCGAAAATATCTCGGAAACTAATAGAAATACGCTCTTTTTGACCTAAGGTGTTTTTAGAGAATTTTAAGAGCTCCAAAAAAGAATTGAGGTGGAGTCGCTCTATTTCGCTTAGTTTCCGAGATTACTTCAAGAAAAAGATCTTTAAAAAATTAATTATTCAAATTTTTCTTTTTCGACTAAATTTCGTCATTAGTTTTTTTTGAGAATATCTCGGAAGCGAAAGGAGATACGCCTCTTATACTCGAATCCTTTTTTGTAGCTCTTGAAATCCTCTACAAAACCACTTGAGAGCACAAAGGGCGTATCTCCATTATTTACTGAGATATTCTCAGTATACTGAATTTCTAATTCAAAAAAAAAAATTTCAGGTGTAATTTATGAACGAGCCTATGAAAAATACAAGAAAAATCGGTATTTTGGAATGTACATGTTCCACAAACCAGGACTAGTAGTATGTGATCCAGATCTAATTCGTTCGATTTTAACGAAGAATTTTATAAATTTCCATGATCGTGGATTATACTGCAATGAAAAAGTCGATCCCATTTCTGCCCACTTGTTCTTCTTGCCTGGTACCAAGTGGAAGAATCTTCGGGTTAAACTGACCCCTGTATTCACATCTGGAAAGATGAAACACATGTTTAGTACTTTGAATGATTGTGGTGATAGACTTGCTGAATATCTCGAAAAATCTGCGGCAAGAAGAGAAGTCATTGAAGTGAAGGAATTGACTTCTAGGTATTCTTTACAACATATTTATTTTTTCATTAAAAGCCTCTTTTGTGAAAAATCTGAAAAAATTCAGCAAAAATGCAAAGATACTGGAGCACCTTCTCAAATTTTTTCAGATTGTTCCTTACAATTTTGGACCGAAAAAAAATTAAATTTTAATCTTTGTAAATTTTTTGCTGATTTAAAAAAATTTACTTTAGTTTCATTCATTTATTTTTCTCGTAAAGGCCTCTTTTGCGAAGGATCTGAAAAAATTCAACAAGAATGCAGACAGTTTTGAGTACCTTCCTAAATTTTTTCAGATTATTTCTCGACATCCTTGGTTCGAAAAAAAATTGAAGTCTCGTCTTTTCAATTTTTTGATGATTATTTTCATTCATTTTATTTTTATTTATTTATTTTTCTCTTGAAGACCTCTTTAGAAAAAATCTAAAAAAAAATCAGCAAGAATGCAGATATATTGAAGCACTTTCTCAATTTTTTTCCGATTTTTTCTAAGCGTCCTTGGCCCAAAAAAAAAAAATTAAATTCTAGTCCTTTTAATTTTTCCCAACAGAATTGGAACTGACGTCATCGTCTCAACAGCATTTGGACTTGAGTGCAATTCCCTAGAGGAGCCGGAAAACGAGTTCAGGTACTGGGGGAAAAGGGCACTGGCTCCTAGGATTTTGCACAATGCGATGCTCCTCTTCACCCCAAAAGTAATGGACTTTTTCTCCATATCCTTCACAGAACAAGGAGTCCGCGAGTTTTTCACAAAAGCCTTTAAGGATAATGTTGAGTATAGAATGAAGAATAACGTGACTCGTCCGGATTTCATTAATTTGTTGATTCAATTGATGAAAAACGAGTATGAAGATGACAAGAAAAAAACGCAGAGTATTTCTGGTAATAAAACACTCCTAATAATTATCTGCAGTGATTAGACGCTTTTTTTTAATTTGCAGAATCAACAGAGGGGACTGTCACGATGGACGAGGCGCTGGCACAGGCATTTGTGTTTTTTATAGCTGGATTTGAAACTACGTCTTCGACAATCACTTATTGCCTGTACGAACTCTCGCGAAAAGCTAATAGAGAAATTCAAGAGAAAACCAGACAGGATATTGACGCAGTTTTAAAGAAATATAAGGGAATTGTTAATTATGATGCTATTCAGGAGATGACGTATCTCCGAAAAGTCGTTGATGGTAATGATTTGAGTGATTTCGAAGTTTATGAGGTTTCTGGATTTTTTTAGAGCTTGTTTTTTTAGAAATATCTCGGTAAATAATGGAATTACTGTCTTTTTGCCTGAATCTACTTCAGTAGCTATCGCATTTTTCTACAAAACTCTCTCACGATAAAAAGGACGTATCTCCATTATTTACTAAGATATTCGCAAGAAATTATTGGAAAAAGAAAAATATCTAGGATAAGTCGATTTTTTTCTGTCAACAGTTTTTTTGGAATATCTCGGAAAATAAGTGAGATAGGGTGATTTTATTCAAATCCATTTTTGGGAAGAACTTCAAATAAAAATTTGATAATTCTTCTAGTTCCCGAGATATTGAGAAAAAAGAAATGACAAAAAACGATGTTTTCTATTTTATATTATCTACTGAATTTGTTTCTCTCTTTTTTCGGGCAACAATAGAGACTTTGCGGATCTATCCTCCGGTACCAATTCTCAATCGCACCTGTACTAAAGACATCGATCTACAGAATACGAATTTGAAGATAACAGAGGGTTTAGACGTCGTTATCCCTGTACTTGGTCTTCATCGAGACCCGAATATCTATCCAGATCCAATGAAATTCGATCCAGAGAGATTCAATGATGTCAACACTGCTGCTAGACATCCGTACACATATTTGCCCTTTGGAGAAGGGCCTAGAGTCTGCATTGGTGAGTAATAGGGGAGACAGTACCATAAATCCAGAATTTGAAAGGAAAAAAACTGTGTTTTAATACTTTTTTTTTGTTATCCAGGTACAAGATTTGGACTGATGCAGACTAAACTGATGTTGATAAAAATGCTCTCTAAATGCAAATTCACTCTGGGTCCCAATACTCCACAGCCTCTGGAATATGACCCTGGGCAGGTTGTACTCACTGCTAAGGGTGGAATTGAATTACGTGTGGAGCCGAGATAATAAATTAGTATTGGAGATCTTAACATATTTAGAATCACTACATTCTTTAAGAAATTGAATTCATTTTTATTATTGTTCTCAAATTTTTAAAGTGACAAAAAAATTGCAATTTTAGAAAAGATTATCTTCCATATTATTGTACTTCACTCATATTTTTTAAGAAGGTATTAAGAATAATTGATCCATGAATCCATTCGCTATGGCAAAAGTAATGTTTGGCTTTTGCCAAATTTTCCTGAATTCCCCAGTAATTTTAGCATCTTTAACAGCAAAAATATATGTAACACAAGTTTCGCATAATACCATCGCATCATATTTATCTGCTTCTGCAAGCAACATGAGTACGTTCTCCGGTAGAATTTGCTTTATTAATGCATATTCACATAGAATTTTAATTGCAGACATTTGATATTTTACAGCTGCTTGAAGGACTTTCAATGCTCTATCAACTTCAAATAGTTGATCTGTTCTTCCAGTGTAGATTATGTCCAAAAGTGTTTTAATCGTTGAATACTCACTATCCTCGATCGTCATTTTATTCTCTTTTGATTCTTTCATTGGTGTCTCGAACATGGCTAATAAGACTGGGCTATAACGAGCTAAAATTGCTTTATGTGAAGGTATCTCCTGACCTTCAACAATTATTGTAAAATCTGGAATTACTGTATTTTCGAATAGTGAATTTCCAACAGGAAGTAGAGAAAATGGATGTCCTTGATGTGGTACAATCTTCTCAAATCCAAGCCATGTAATTTTGCAATCAATTTTCACAGTCGTGTATACAGTGTTTGATAAAGTTAAAATATCATTAAATGAAGATGTTCGCACCCAGTTTTTAATTAGGCGTATCTTTACGGTAGTTTCAGCGGTGTCTTTTGTTATAAAAATGGATATAATGCCTCGTCCACTTGCTGATAAATTTGTATCGACTTTGAGAATTGCTTTTTCAGCGGAGCTAATTGATAAGGAAAAAGGAATAGGACCTCCATCCGTAACTAAAACAAACGGTGAAGAATTTAAAACTCCACCTTTCGCAAAACATTGTAGCCTTGGCCATGTAACAAATATTGAATTGTCTGTAACTTTGTTGATGATCAGTTCGCCCATTCTAGAGACTCGAACTTATCCTAGAAAAAAACAAAAGTATCAGGAAATAAAATCACCGCAAAAGGATGTTCCATAAGAAATCAATTGCCACGAATATTTTATTCAAATAAATCAGAAAAAAAATGGGAGCTTAAATAAAATACAATTTTCCTATTCCTAGAATGTAGCAATGCAGTTGAATATATCTATTCTCGAAGAAATTAATATTTTTATATTACCTTCAATATGTTTGATGGATTAGATGCAGTATAAACTCAGATGATGAATTTTCCTATGATATCAACAAGAAAATAGTAGCTTTGTGGTGTCTATTGTCTTCGTGCGAGCTTGAAAGCGAAGAATATCGAGTGGGAAACCCCTCCGTTTCCTATCAGTACACTCTGTTATACATTGTAATGAAGCTCCTCGAATATTTTTCAATTTTTTCCGGCGAATTTCCTCCACTGACTGTACATGCCAGGCGAGGCCTTTTATCTTAAGCAGATAAAAAACATTTAGCACAGACAAACGTATGTATTACAATATACTGTAATAATTCCTATTGGAATATCATCTTCAAAGGCAATGAGATTGCATCGGACATACAATTAATTCATCGATCACTCAATGCTTTTGACAACACCATAACTCGATGAAAAATGATCAAAATTATAATTTTGAAAATACTCTAGTTCTACCAAATCAAGTTTCATCTTATATATCCAATGCATTCTCTAAAAGTCAAAATTAATTCTTTCCTCTCACCTTTCGAATTTTATATGATAGCTGATGATAATACTAATGAAAAAGTTCTAAATTCTTTTAATACAAGTACTTCAAATGATGTATATCATACCAATTGATACCACTGCTGTCCACGTGCTATTGTCGTACTAACGAAAGAATCGACATGGGGAACGTTAGGAGCTAGGTTCTCCCACTACGGTTCACCGTGTCGATTCTTTCGTTAGTACGACAATACGAAGATGAGTAACCACAGTCGTGCTAAGTATAGAGAGATCTTCCAAAGCCGATACGTGCATTATGGGATATGAGAGCTGGATATAACTGAAGTTCTCTTTGGTCAGTTTGACTGTACATCCAGGCCTTTGCTGCAGCGCGAATATAGGGAATCTCAAGGTGAATGGATGGAGGAGGGACTCAGTCGTTGAACTTCAAACGGATGTGGCGGGACAATATGCGGTCGAGATTTCATATTCAAATAATTATGTTGATTGAAAGTGTCGATGTCAAATTATACTGATTGGAAACTCGTTGGGAGAGTGGGGGAGTTGATATTGCAATGTTTTGTTTATTGCTTATTCCAGTTTCAATAAAATACCAGGAATCGAAAGGAGTGAATACTCGGTAAACTTTAATGTCGGTCGGGTCAAGTGAGGAGTTTTAGTTCGTTCAATTTCCATATTGCACATTTTGGCGATTCTCGCTCTTCCTTCAAAAATTCCAGTTATCTGATTCAACAGTCTGAATAAAGTGGGTGAGAATTGCATTTTTTCCTTTATCAAAAACTAGTTTCATAATTGCAATTTTTAAGATGAAACAAGTGACTTCCAGAAATTCTTCAGGAAATCAACAATGACGCAGATATACAGGAGTATCTTCTCAATTTTTTTCTCAAAGTCTCTGACTCAAGGAATTAACCGATTCAATTCTATCTTAATTTTCTGTTGATTATGTTCTACAGAATTTGAACTGACATCATCGTTGCAACAGTATTCGACCTTGAGTGCGATTCCCTAAAGGAGCTGGAGAATGAGTTCAGGCACTGAGGGGAAAAAGGCACTGGCCCTCAGGATTCTGCACAGTGCGATACTCTTCTCCGTCCCAAAAGTAATGGACTTTTTCTCCATATCCTTCACAGAACAAGGAGTCCGCGAATTTTCCACTAAAGCCTTGAAGGATAATATTGAGTATCGGATGAAGAATAACGTGACTCGTCTAGATTTCGTTAATCTGTTGATTCAGCTGATGAAGAACGAGTCTGAAGATGACAATAAAAAAACGCAGAGTATCTCTGGTAATAAGACGCTCCAAAGAATTATCTGCAGTGATTAGACACTTTTTTTTCAATTTGCAGAATCAACAGAGGGGACTGTCATGATAGACGAGACGCTAGCACAGGCATATGTTTTTTGCTTCCAAATGGAAGTATTGTAATCGTTATTGTTTTCGAGTTCGAGATTTTATCGGATTATGACTCCAAATGATCGAAAGTGTCGGAAGATAATTTTTCTTTACGAAGGGATTAGACGTCGTTATTCCTGTACTTGGTCTTCATCGAGACCTGAATATTTATCCAGATCCAATGAAATTTCGTCCAGAGAAGTTTAATGACATCAGCACTGCTGATAGAGATCCGTACGCGTATTTGCCCTTTGGGGAAGGACCTAGAGTCTGCATTGGTGGGTAGTGAGGGGACAGTAGTAAAAATACAGAATTTAAAAGAGGAAAAGACTGTATTTCAATACTTTTTTGTTGGTATTCAGGTACGAGATTTGGACTGATGCAGACTGAACTGATGTTAATAAAAATACTGTCTAAATACAAATTCACTCTGAGTCCCAACACTCCAGAGCTTTCGAAATATGACCGTGGGCAGTTTGTACTCACTGCTGAAGGTGGGATTGAATTACGCAGGGAGCCACGATAATAAATCGGTAGTGAAGATCTTGATATAGTGTAAATTATTACATTCTTTAAGAAATTGAATTTATTTTTATCACCTACGGATTTCTGTGGATTTAAAGCAGTGTAAGCTCTAATGGAATCCTTTTTTCGTTCGCACCTGAATATAAAATCGAGTTATCAAATTCCACATGTTCATTTCATCTGGAAAGCATGCAACTAAACATTCATCACTACATTTCCGGGAAATTCTGAATAAATCTCCTAGAAGGATTGATGTTTATATTTATTGAAAAACTCATGAATAGTAAAAGATAACTTTATTATTTTAAGGTAAATTTTCATGAAGAATAGCAAAATCAAAATGAGATATTATGAAAAACTTGAAATGGCGAAACAGAAAAGGAATCTATATGTACTGGACAAAAAAAGAAAAAATACGAATTCACTATGAGTCCCAGACTTTAGAGCCTCTGGAATTGAATTGAATTACTCGTGGAGCCACGATAATAAATAAGGATTGAAGAGCTTGAGGAGTTTGGGTACCATTTTGGGTCCGATGATATTGCGGTGAAATTCGTGTAGTACGTTCTTAATGTTATACTCATTATGTGCTATTTTTTTTCTATATTTTCATCTGATCGGTTTTAAACTAATTAACGATCAAAATTCTCTTATGCATCAAATCTGTCTCAGCACGAGATTTGTGTTACTAGTTCAGATAATAACAAACAGACAGGATTGATGCATAAGAGCCCATGTATAAAATGCAATCGTGATCGTTAATTACTTCAAAACCGATTAGATGAAAATTTAGGAAAGAATAGTACATGATGAGCATAACATCAAGAAGGTATTGTACGAATTTTATAGCAATATCATCGAACCCAAAATGGTCCTCAAACTCATTAACGTATTGTGAATTAATACATTCTCTAATGAATTGAATCAAATTTTATTACTGTTCTCGATTATTCGCAGTAGCCTAAAAATTATAACTTAAAAAGAAATTATTACCTCAATCATAATACTTCATTTATTTTGAGGAGGTATTGAGAATAATTGATTCATAAATACATTCATTATCGCAAAGATAATGTTTGGCTTTTCCGAAATTTTTTTGAATTCCTCAGTAATTTTATCATCCTTAGCAGCAAGAATATATGCAACACAAGTTTCGCATAACAGCGCCGCATTATGTTTATCTGCTTCTGCAAGCAGCATGAGAACGTTATCCACTTGAATTTTTTGTTGCAATTTATATTCACATAGAATTCTAATTGCAGACATCTGGTACATTGTAGCGGCTTGAAATACTTTCAATGCTGTATCGATTCCATTCAGATCTTCGGTTTGTCCAGTGTACATTATTTTGAGAAGTGTCTCCATTGTCGAATACCCAACATCCTGAATCGTCACTTTATTCTCTTCTGATTCTTTCATTGGTGTTTTGAACATTGTTGAGAAAAATGGGCTATGACCAGCTAGAATTGTTTTATGTGACGGTAACTCTCGGCCCTCAGAAATTATGGTAAAATCTGGAAATATTGTATTATCAAATGGTACATTCTCGATTGAAAGTAGAGAAAGTTGATGTTTCGGACTTGGAATATCAGCAATGAATCTGAGCCAAGTAATTTTGCAATTAATTTTCAGACTTGAGTAATATGCGCTTGATAAAGTTATAATATCATTGAATGGACATGATTGTCCCCATGCTTCATTTAAACGGATCATCATAATAGCTCCAGTGGCTTCTTTCATTATACCAAGAGATACAATGCCTCGTCCAATTTTTGATTCATTTTTTTGGACTGCCAACGATACATTTCCACTGCAAGTAAATGACAGAGAGAAAGAAATAGGATATCCGTCCGTGACTAGAATGAATGATGGTGAATTTAAAACCCCACTCCCCGCATAACACCGTAGATTTTGCCATGTAACAAATATTGAATTGCCTGTAATTCTGTTGACGATGAGTTCTCCCATCCTGGACGCTCAAACTTGACCTACAAAAAAAAACGAAAACATCAGGAAATGAATTCAGTGTAAGAGGATATTCTACAAAAAATTGATTCTCATGAATACTTTATTCACATAAATTAGAAATGAATGGAAGGTTGAAGAAATTACAACTTTTTTCCATAGAATTTATCAGTTATATAAATTTATAAGTTAGGTGAATATATTTATTCTGGGAGAAATTATTATTTTTCCATTGCCTTGAATATGTTTGATGGATTAGAGGCAATGTAAGCTCAGATAATAAATTTTTCTATGATATCCACAAATAATAACGGTTTGTGTTGTGTATTGCCTTTAACCTTTCGTTACTCGCGCTATGAGCGTGACGCCGCTCTTTTTACAAAAATTGCAATATGAATAACTATACGAGTAATTGTGACTTCACACCTCACCAATTCTCTCTTCGAACTGTTTACTATCGTCAGATATACTTATAATCGATAATTATTCATTTGATGCATACGAAAAATATATTTATACCGAGCAGGATCATGAAAAAGCGGTACAGTGCTCATTACGCGAGTTAAATCGTCGACTCAATTCTTCACCCAACGTTGCCAGCCTTCCCTCGGAACCTTCAGCAGACGATCAAGATGGCCGATTACAGTGTGTTTACGTATTTGTAGATGAACATTTGTTAATAAAACGATGAGCAAATTTGAATAATAATCAGTGATTATAATGATTAGAAATATTTTTCTTCACTATCTTGCGACGTGGCAACGTCGCATCTCATTTAACACGGGCGGCAGAGTGCTCGCCGGGCGATGAACGACGTCGGGCAACTGAGCGCGAGTAACGAAAGGTTGAGGAAACTTGAGAGCGAAGGAGACTGAGTGGGAATCCCCGCAGTAAGAACGCGTTCTCACTGTCTATAGACTGTTTCACATGTTTTCGCTCTCTCTTTCTCTTTAATCCTTACACTGGCTATATCCCCTACAAGGAAAAAAATTTCCAACAAAAACTACTGAACTTCCCTAGCAAACGCGAGACATTTTACTAGGTGTACAAAGAAATAATAAGAGTCGATGAAAAACTAATGAGCAAAGATGAAAAATTCATGAATTCACGCGATATTTTGACGAACAGGGTTCCGCAATTTTTGACGTGCTAGCAGCGTCATTTTTGATGTACTCCTAGGACTTTTTGATGAACTCTTGTGAGAAAGGACCACCTAAATTTTCACTATTTAGGATACATCCCGAAATGTCCCACGATTCCGGAAGGTTCAGTAATTTTCACCAAGATCTTTTGCTAATTTTTCGTAGGAGATTTTTTCCGTGTAGAAGAGGCAAGTGAAACTTTGCTTTATACGTTGTAATGAAGCTCTTCGAATATTTTTCCTTCGAATATATTTCTTCCGGCAAATTTCTCCCGTTGACTGTACATGCTAGGTGAGGTCTCTTATCTTAAGCAGATAAAAAATTGTAGAATATGCAAAGGAGTATATTACAATGTACTGCAATAATTCATATTGGAATATCCTTTTCAGAGGCAATGTGAATGCATCGAACATACAATTAATCTATTGCCCTAGCGGTTCCGGAAATGCGGAATAAATACCGTGTAAACACGGTTTGAGTGTAAGAACCGCATATATGCAGAATATATTCTAAGACGGTATATATATATATATATATACCGTCTTACTTTGCAAGATTCATGCTGTGTAAATTCTGGTTAAAAACTGTGTATGTCCAGTTCAAAAATGGGGTAAATTTCGTTTGAAAAGTGTGTACATAAATCCCGTTTGAAAACTGGGTAAATGCTGTCTAAATGCCGCTTAAATACTGTGTGAATACTATGTGAATACCCTTTCAAAACTGTGTAAAAACGATAGAAAAACTGTTAAAAAATTGCACAAGTAAACACCGAAATACGGTGAAAACGTAACGTATGTAACGTACGGTAAATACGGTGTAAACACCGAAATTACACGGAATGAATTTGCAATATATACCGCATTTCCGAAACCGCTAGGGTATAAAATTTATCAATTAAGGTAAATCTACCTATTCTCATGCATGATTTTGTATAATGATAATCAATGCAAAGAATCACATGCATGAGATGAAGAGAGAGACGAATAATTACGACTATCTTCTAATTTAAATTTCGCAATAACTATACGGAGAATTGAATATTTTTTTTTCCTATTACCTACTTAGTTAGAATGGTGTTTTCTCCGTCAATAGTTTTTAAATAATTAGTTAACTGTGTGATTTTTTTTCGTTAATTTCGTTATTTTTCTCCATTTCAGGGCGTTTCATTGCCAGCACCGCTATTTTCAGTAACTTTGACAATTCATCATATCTCATAAAATATACGGGCAAAAATATGGAGAAATTCAGAAAAATGTGAAAAAAAAAGAGGTTATTTGTATCCAATGCATTCTCTAGAAACCGAAGATATTTTTTTTTGTTACCTTTCGAATGTTATACGATAACTGTTGAAAATATTGGAGGAATGATTCTGAATCCTTCAAATACAAGTAATTTCAACAATACAATTAATATAATATTACTACTGTCCACGCGTCACAATAATGAGTAATATTTTATTTATTGTCGTACTAACGAAAGAATCGAAATACGAGACGTGCCGAAGAACTGAATTTATTTTGTGCGGCATACGAGCCGAAGAAAGCCAATGCCGATTCTTTCGCTAGTCCTACAATACTTGCAGGTTCTGGGCGTATCGGGCATGTTTCAAAATTCGCTGCCAGTACTGAGAATGTATAGTTTCTGTCACTGAAACTGTACATTTCCAGTACCGGCAGTGAATTTCGGAACATGCCCAAAGTCGTTGAGCTTCAATCAATGTGGCGGGAAAATATGACGTTAAAAGTTCATATTCGAATAATTCTGTCAATTTTAAATGTCTATTATCTCGAATTATGTTGATTGAAAAATCGCCGAGAGACTTGAGTAGAGTTGATATTGCAATGTTCTGTTTATTGCTTATTCGAGTTTCAATAAAATACCAGGAGTCAAAAGAAGTGAATACTCGGTAAACTTTGATGTCGTTCGGGTCAAGTCAAGAGTTTTAGTTCGTTCAATTTCCATATTTCATATTTTGGGAATTTTTACTCTTCTTTTAAAATTTAAGTTATCTGATTCAGCAGTCTGAACAAAGTGCACGGAGAGAATTTTTCGAACTGTGCAACTAAAAATTTAGTAAAAAAACCTTGACTATGAAATATATGAACAGCGACCAAATTTTTAACAAGTACAGCTATAAAATAGTCCACATAACTATAATTTAGCTGTTTTAGTTATAATTCTAGGTGCAATTATTGATTTAAAATAGTTGGTTCTCACTTTTAAGGAATAGTCGTGTTAGGAGCCAAGATTCCTCTCAGTGTGGGTGAGGATTGCATTTTTTCCTCTATAAAAAACCAGTTTCATGATTAAAATTTTTGAGATGAAACAGTTGACTTCCAGGAATTCTTCAGGAAATAATTTTTTCAAAGTGGCGGCCTCTCAAATAATAAATTGAGGAAAATCAACAATGACGCAGATATACAGGAGTATCTTATGAATTTTTTTCTCGAGGTCTCTGACTCAAGGAATTAACCAATTTGATTCTTCCTTAATTTGTTGTTGATTATGTTCTACAGAATTGGAACTGACATCATCGTTGCAACAGTTTCCGACCTTGAGTGCGATTCCCTAGAGGAGCCGGAAAATGAGTTCAGGTATTGGGGGAAAAAGGCACTGGCCCCTAGGATTCTGCACAATGCGATGCTCTTCTTCGTCCCAAAAGTAATGGACTTTTTCTCCATGTCCTTCACAGAACAAGGAGTCCGCGAGTTTTTCACAAAAGCTTTTAAGGATAATGTTGAGTATAGAATGAAGAATAACTTGACTCGTCCGGATTTCGTTAATTTGTTGATTCAGTTGATGAAAAACGAGTATGGAGATGACAATAAAAAAACGCAGAGTATCTCTGGTAATAAAACACTCCTAATAATTATCTGCAGTAATGCAACATTTTCTGTTTGTTTGCAGAATCAATAGAGGGAACTGTCCCGATTGACGAGGCGCTAACATAGGCATTTGTATTTTTTATCGCTGGATTTGGAACTACATCTTCGACAATCACTTATTGCCTGTACGAACTCTCGCGAAAAGCTAACAGAGAAATTCAGGAGAAAACGAGGCAGGATATCGACGAAGTTTTAAAGAAATATAAGGGAATTATTAATTATGATGCTATTCAGGAGATGAAATATCTTCGGGAAGTCGTTGACGGTAATGATTTGAGTGATATTGAATTTTATGGGTTTCCTGGATTTTTGGAGCTTGTTTCATTAGCTATTTCAGTAGCTATTGGAATTTTCTACAAAACTCTCTTAGGATAAAAAGGACGTATCTCCATTATTTACTGAGATATTCACAGAAAATGATTGGAAAAAGAAAATTATCTCGAATAAGTCGATTTTTTTCTGCCAATAGTTTTTGGGAAATATCTCGGAAAATAAGCGGAATAGGGCAATTTTGCCCGAATCCAGTTTGGGAGAGAATTTCGAGAGCTACTGGAATAGTCTGCACAAAAATTCGATATCTTTACTTGTTTCCAAGACATTGAGAAAAAATGAATGACAAAAAACGATGTTTTCTATTTTATCTTCCCTACGGAATTTTTTTCTTTTTTTTCGGGCGACAATAGAGACGTTGCGGATCTACCCTCCGGTACCGATTCTCAATCGCACCTGTACTAAGGACATCGATCTACAGAATACGAATTTGATGATAACAGAGGGTTTAGACGTCGTTATTCCTGTACTTGGTCTTCATCGAGACCCGAATATTTATCCAGATCCAATGAAATTTGATCCAGAGAGGTTCAATGATGTCAACACTGCTGCTAGACATCCGTACACATATTTGCCCTTTGGAGAAGGACCTAGAGTCTGCATTGGTGAGTAAGAGGGGAGACAGTACCATAAATACGGAATTTGAAAGGAAAAATACTGGATCTTAATACTTTTTTTTTTGTTAATCAGGTACGAGATTTGGACTGATGCAGACTAAACTGATATTGATAAAAATGCTCTCTAAATGCAAATTCACTCTGGGTCCTAATACTCCAGAGCCTCTGGAATATGACCCTGGGCAGGTTGTACTCACTGTTAAGGGTGGAATTAAACTACGTATGGAGCCACGATAATAAAACAGAATTGAAGATCTTAACATTTTGTGAATCAATACATGCTAAGAAAAATTTAATTAATTTTTATTATTTATGAATTTCTATGAATTGAAAGTAGTGTAAGCTCTGAAAGAATCCTCTTTTCGTTCGCACCTGAATGTAAATTCGATTTATTCCATCCCATGTGCTGACTTTATGTGAGAAACATATATGAAACAATTATCACTAAATTTCTCGTAAATTCTGAATAAATCTCTCAGAAGGAATGAATATGTACATTTATTGTGAAACTCATAAATAGGAATGAAAGAACTTAATCATTCCAAGATAAATTTTCATCGAGTATCGCAAAATCATAATGAGATATAATGAAAAACTCAAAGTGATGACAAAAATTTCAAGTTCAGAAAAGATTATCTTCTCTATCATTGTACTTCACTCATATTTTCAGAGAAGGTATCAAGAATAATTGATCTACGAGTGCATTCACTACAGCAAAAGCAATGTTTGGCGTTTGCCAAATTTTTTTAAATTCCTCAGTAATTTTAGCATCCTTAACAGCAAAAATATATGTAACACAAGTTTCGCATAATAGCTTGGCATAATATTTGTCTGCTTCTCTGAGCAGCATGAGAACGTTATTAGATCGAATTTGCATTGTTAATGCATATTCACATAAAATTTTAATCGCAGGCATTTGATACTTTACAGCTGCTTGCAGGACTTTCAATGCTATATCAACTTCGTATAGTTCTTCTATTCCTCCAGTGTAGATTATGTTCAAAAGTATCTTAATTGTCGAATACTCACTATCCTCGATCGTCATTTTATTCTCTTTTGTTTCTTTCATTGGTGACTCGAACATGGCTAATAAGACTGGGCTATAACGAGCTAAAATTGCTTTATGCGCAGGTATCTCCTGATTTTCAACAATTATTGTGAAATCTGGAATTACTGTATTATCGAATAATACCTTCTCGATAGGAAGTGAAGGAGATAGATATTCTGGGCTTGGAATAATATCCCTGAATCCAAGCCATGTAATTTTGCAATCAATTTGTAGATTCGTGCATTTTCCTGTTGATATAGTTGTAATATCATTAAATGACCACTCTTTATACCACGTTCTATTCAGTTCCATCCTCGTGGTGGTTCTAGCTTCGTCCTTCGTTATAACAAGAAATATAATGCCTTCTCCAATTTCTAATACATTTGTATGAACTTTCAGGATTGATTCTCTAGAGCAGTTAATTGATAAAGAAAAAGAAATAGGACCTTCGACCGTCACTAGAGCAAATGGAGGAGAATTCACAGTTCCACTATTCGTATAATATTTTAGCTTATGCCATGTAACAAATATTGAATTGTATGTAGCTTTGTTGACGACGAGTTCTCCCATCCTGGACGCTCAAATTTGACCTACAAAGAATGAGAATATGAGGAGATAAATTCAGCGCGAGGAGAGATTCTACAAGAGACTAATTACTAACAAATAATTAATATTTTTTCATTACCTCGAATATGTTTGATGAATTGGATACAGTATAAGCTCAGATGATGAAGTTTCCTATGGTATTCACAAGAAAATAACTGTTTGTGGTGTATTGCCTTTGTGTGAACTTGAGGGCGTAGGAGACCGATTGAGAATCCCCGTTTTTACTGTCTATACATTTTTTTACACGTTGTGATAAAGCTTCTCAGATATTCATCAATTTCCGTGGGTGAATCATTCCATCTGACTGTATATAGCCAGGCAAGGCTTTATACCTTAAGCATATAAGGAGTTATAGAACATGCAAAGGTGTATATTACAATATACTGCAATGATTCTTTCCGGAATATCCTTTCCAAAAGTAATAAGAATACATCGAATATACAATCAATTCATGGATAAATTAACACTCTCAATGTTATCATAACGCGATGGATAATTTTGTTCATTAGATCAAAATTATGATTTTAAGAATACTTTAGTTTTGCAAAATGAAGGTATTGTCCCAGAGTACAATTGATAGAACAGAAAAGAATGAGGAATTGCAGTTTCCAATTAATTATTGATAATTCGAGAAAATCTGCTTTAATTTGCTCGAAAATATGCTTAAACTACTTGGAAGTCATATCTTCACTTTGTGGATATAATTTTTCTTTGTTTCACGAATTTTTTTTACCTTACTAATCTCCTATCACATGCATGACATGGAGACAGAGGCAAATAGTTACGACTACCTTTTAATTAAAATTTCCTAATAACTGCACGGATAATTGAATATTTTTTTCGTCTATTATTTTTTTAAAATGGTGATCTCTTCATCAACAGTTTTTGAATAATAGGTCAACTGTATGGTTTTTCAGTAATTACATTATTTCTGGCCGTTTCAGGGTTCTTCTCCCACCATCGCTATTTTCAGTAATTTTGATAATTCGTATCTCATAAACTACACGGGTGAAAATTATAAAACAAATTCAGAAAAATGTAAATGAATATCATTGTTGACCCGGTATAGAAAAAGGGGGTTAACTGTATCCAATACATTCTCCACAAACCAAAATTAATTTTTTTCTTCTTACCTTTCGAATGTTATACGATAGCTGTTGGAAATACTGATGAAATTATATAATATAGGATATAATAATTTGGAATCCTTCAGATATAAGTACTTCAATGATATAATATTACTACTTTCCACGCGCTACAATGATCAGCAATAATATTTACAAATAGGTCTTGGACGCACCGTAAACACAGCAAGTCTCGGGGCGACTGAGGCGGAGGGGGGAGGGGGGCACTTCGTCGTTGAGCTTCAACTAATGTGGCGGGAAAATATGAGTTGAAAGATCATATTCGAATAATTATGTCGATTGAAAATGTCTATTATCTCGAATTATGTTGATCGAAAAATCGCCGAAAGACTTGAGTAGAGTTGATATCGCAATGTTTTATTTACTGTTTATTCCAGTCTCAATGAAGTATTGGGAATCGAAAGAAGTGAATACTCGGTGAACTTCGGTGACAAACAGGTACAATCGGGATTTTTAAGTTCGTTCTATTTTCACACTTCACATTTTGGGTATTCTTGTTCTTCATTCAAAGTTTCAATTATCTAATTCGGCGGTATCAACCAATTTTATAATTACAAGTTTTGAAATGAAGCCTTTGACTTCCAGATATTCTCAAGGAAATATTTTTTTTCGAAAGTGACAATATCTTCAAAAAAAAAAATCTGAGATAAATGAACAATGATGCAGACATGTTCGAGTAGTTGGTCAACTATTTTTTAAGGTTTTTCTTTCCAAGTCTTTGACTTTGAAAAGAATCTAGGTCAAGTCTTTTTCAATTTTTTGTTGATTATATCCAACTAAATTGGAACTGATATCATTGTCTAAACGATATTCAGGATCCGGAGAATGGATTCAGGTACTGGGGAAAATAGGCACTCACTTCTAGAATTCTGTACAGCTCGACTCGTCTGAATTAAATTAATGTGTTGATGCAGTTGATGAGAAACGAGTTTGGAGATGACGACAATGAAAGAACCCAGAGTATCTCTGGTAATAGTTCTCTTGGAATCTATATTAGTGGGTAACAGGGGAGATAGTAGCAAAAATATGAAATCCAAAAGGGAAAAGACTCTATTTCAATGTTTTTTTTCCGTTATTCACGTACAAGATTCAGACTGATGCAGATAAAAAGAAGGTGATATTGATAGAAATACTCTTAAAATACAAATTTACTATGAATTTCAGCACTTCAGAGCCTCTGGAATATGATCCTGGGCAGATTGTACTCACTGCTGAGGGTAGAATTGAATTACGTGTGGAGCCGCGATGATAAATCAGTATTGAGGATCTTAACATATTGTGAAGTAATACATTCCCAGAGAAATTGAATTCATTTTTATTACCTGCAAATTTCTGGAAATTAAAAGTAGTGTAAAGTCCGATGACAGCCTCTTCTCCTTCAAACCTGAATATAAGATCGACTTATTCAGTTATTTTATGTGAAGAAGGATCACTGAATTTCCGATAAATTCTGAATAAATCTCTCAGAAAGACTGATAAACACATTTATTAATAAACTCAAGAATAGTCATGGAATATAATTATCATTTTTAGGTAAATTTTTATAAAGTATTGCAAAATCAAAATGAGATATTATGAGAAACTTAAAGTGATGAAAAACATTAGAACTTCAGCAAGGATTATTTTCTAGATCATTATACTTAACTCAGATTCTTTAAGGTATTAAGAATAATTGATCCATAAATGCATTCATTACGGCAAGAGCAATGTTGGGCTTTTGCGAAATTTTTTTGAATTCCCCAGTAATTTTAGCATCTTTAACAACAAAAATATATGTAACACAAGTTTCACATAACAGCATCGCATCACATTTATCTGCTTCTTCCAGCAGCATGACAACGTTATGTTTCTCAATTTGCATAAGTAATGCACATTCACATAAAATTTTAATTGCAGACATTTGATATTTCACAGCTGCTTGAAGGACTTTCAATGTTATATCAACTTCATACTTCAGTTCTTCCATACTTCCAGTGTAGATTATGTCCAAAAGTGTTGTAATTGTTGAATACTCAATATCCTCAATCGTGATCTTATTCTCTTTTGATTCTTTCATTGGTGACACGAACATGCCTAATAAGATTGGGCTATAACGAGCTAAGATTGCTTTATGTGCAGGTATTTCCTGACCTTCAGCAATTATAGTAATATCTGGAATTGCTGTATTATCGAATGGTACATTCTTAATAGAAGATAGAGAAGGTGGGTGTTCTGGATTTGGAAAATCATCAATGAATCCAATCCATGTAATTTTGCAATCAATTTTAAGATTTGTGCATATTCCTTTTGGTAAAGTTAGAATATCATCAAACGAACACGTTCGCACCCAGCTTTCCTCCAGATGCATCTTCATGGTAGTTTTAGCACCTTCTTGCGTTATAGCAAGAAATATAATGCCTTCTCCACTTTCTGATACATTTGTATGGACCTTCAAAATTGCTTTTTCAGCACAACTGATTGATAAGGAGAAAGGAATAGGACCTTCAGCATGGACGACTAGTGCAAATGGGGGAGAATGCAGAATCCCACTTGCCTCAGAACATTCTAACTTTTGCCATGTAACAAATATTGAGTTGTGTGTAACTTTGTTGACAATGAGTTCTCCCATCGTGGACGCTCAAATCCGACCTAAAAAAAACGAAAATATCAGGCAATACTTTCAGCATGCAAGGATATTCCACAAAAAATCAATTACCATGAATACTTGATTCAAATAAATTAAAAAAAGATGATGTTCGTAGAAATCACAACTTTTTTTTTCATAGAATTTATCGAGTCAGATATATAAAACATTCAGGACATTTGAATGTACAGTGTCTCAAATGTTTTATATCATTTTCTCTCAATTATCAATGTATATTGTTGCCTTAGACACAAACTGGCGTAAGTTGTACGTATAAGCATAGGATTCACGCCTTACTAAAGTGCCAATCGTTATTATTGATTCTCTGTAACTTCTTGAAAATTTAATTGGATCATAATCTTACCATAATTTACTAATATCCCAAATTTTATCAATTCTGGACGGTAATTCTAAAATCGAGAGTACTACTCCAAGCAGATAAAGAATTGTGGAATATGTAGAGGTGTACCGTGGAGGCACCAGTTACCGGACGGTTAAGGCAATGGTACCAGTTCCCGGATAAGTTAGAATTAGATCATTAAAATGATGAAAAATTTCAATTAAATGAATCAAACAATCTATTTGATTGTAATTTCAACATTTTGCAGGTATCGAAAAACTAGATTTTTCCACTTGAATATTAATTATTAGTATATTTTGCTGCTGCATCCAGAAATTGGGACCCAACCGGTAACCAAGTCTACCATGGTATCTACAATAATTCCTTTTGGAATATCCCTCTCAAAGGCAATGAGAATGCATCGGGAATACAATTGATTCGTGGATTATTAACACTCTTGACAACACCATAACGCGATGGAAAAAGATGGAAATGAGGATTTTAAAAATACTCTAGTTTTGCAAAATTAAGTTGTATCTTTTATATCCATTGCATTCTCTAGAAACCAGAATGAATTATCTTCGGCTTACCTATTGAATGTTATGCGATAGCTGGTGAAAATATTAAGGGAAGGCTTTTGTATTCTTAGATACAATACAAGTATTAATGTACAGCTGCAAACGTTTGTGACCCGTTCCACGAGTATGTCGCGCGACAACAGACGCATATGAAAATCCACTCTTAAGTCGTTGAGCTTCAACAGATATGGCGGGAAAATATGATGTGGAAAGTTCATATTTGAATGATTATGAAAATTGAAAATTCCAATTATGGCAAATTATTTCGATCGAAAAATCGTTAGGAGAGTGGCATTGAGTTAGTATTGCAACCGCTGTTTGGTCTATGGCTCATTCCAGTTTCAATAAAATACCAGGAATCAAAAAAAGTGAATACTCGGTGAACCCTGGCGGACCCGTTGTTGAGCTTTGGATTGTTGGTCGTGTACCCATATCGATATGTCCATTTAGTCGATCTCTCATTGGTCAATGGTCGGTACGAATTCTGAAATCCATGAAGAATAAAAATGATTGACTGTCAATCACCGCCTGTCTGAATCGATTTATTTCCATTTTCTAAAAAATTTCAGAATTTGTGTCGACCAGTGATCGATGGAAGATCGACTGAGTGACACATTTTGAGAATTCGTGCACTTCTTTCAAAAGCTTCAGTTAACTGTTTACAGAACAGTGTGAAAATTTTCCCATGTTACAAAAATTGAATTGTATGTAACTTTGTTGACGATGAGGTCTCCCATTTTGGAGGGTCAAACTGGATCTGGAAACAGCGAAGAAATCCGGGAATAAATTCCATATGAGAAAATATTTCACAAGAAATTGCTTGCTGCAGATACTTTATTCAAATGGATTAACAAAATTCTCTCAAAAATCCTGGAATTAATCGGTTTTTTTACCTCGAATATATTTAGAGAATTGGATGCAGTATAAATTCAGATGAATGTGTTCCTCTTATGATAACCACATGAGAATCCTGATAAAATGACTACTGATGTCGGCTTATGTTGTGTGTTGCCCTTGTGTGAGATTGAAAGCAATGGACACTGATTGGGAGGCCTCATATCCATTGATTGTATGACAGTCTCTCTTCGCGAATAAATCTTCATACGTTGTCAAGCTTTTAGAATATTCTTTGACCTATTTTTTAGTTTTATTGGGTGGATCTTCCCTGTAAGCTAATTTGGAAATTTGAAAAAAAAAATGCAGCGCTTATTCATTTTTAAAAATATATTTTCAATATTTGAATAATATCTGAAATTCGATAATTCTCTGCATTATTCTTGCAGCTCTAAATGAATCATTCGAGAAAACAATATTTATTGAAAACATTTCTGCATAATGATACACGGTAGAACGATGGTTATAATGAAAAAACGGTTGCACACTTAATACAATTGTAATCGTCAAACTATCATGAGGTGAGAAATGAGTTGAACATGTAATGTGAAATATTAAAATACGTAATAGCACATGTGAAAGTTTATCTTCTCGAAATCATGAACTTTTCATGATTAAATAAAAAAAGCCTGTAACTCTCTTCATCCAATTACTTCCCGATAGGTATTAAAGATAATTGATCTGTGACGGCATTTATGAAAGCAATGGAAATGTTAGGTTTCTCTGTAATTTTCCGGAATTCACATGTGATCTTGTCATCCCTAACAGCCAAAACATAGACCACACAAGTTTCACATAATTGTAGAGCATTATATTTATCAGCTTCTTCCAACAGCATCAGAACGTTATCTCTCTGAATTCTCAGTTGCAATTTGCATTCACACAAGCTCTTGATCATAGACATCTGATACTTCTCAGCAGCCTCCAATACTGCAAGAGCTGTATCAACATCATTCAGTGCTTCAGATTCTCCAGTGTAGATTATTCGGAGCAGTAACTCCATCGTAGAATATTCGATGTCTTCAATGTTAATTTTATTCTCCTTCGATTCTCTCATCGGCGATTGAAACATTGTCAAAAGTACTGGACTATTACGAGCCAAAATTGCTTTGTGGGCCAATAACTCCTGGCCTCTAACGATTATCGTGAAGTCTGGAAACACAGTGTTGTTGAAGGGTACATTTGCAATGGAGAGTGGAGGAAGTGGAAACTTTGGGATCGTTACGTCTTCAACGAAACCGAACCAGGTAATTTTACAATCAATTCTCAGATAAGTCGTCGGATAATTGCGGAGTTCATAGTCAAGCTTTGGCAAGCGTGCAATATTGCAAAACGAATATGTTGTCTTCCACTGTTCGGTAAAATATGCCTTCATGGCATTCATGGCATTATCGTTCTTTACTGCGAGCCATACAACAGCTCGTCCTACTTGACCTGTAGTCTGCCCGATGTTTACAGTTAAATTTTCATCGGCAAAGATTGACAACATGAAAGAAATAAGAGATCCGTCGCTTGTAATCGTGAAGGGAGGAGACTGAGACACAGAACTTCTACGGCAATCGTCAATTTTCCAAGTGATGAATATCGTATTCTGGGTAATTTTGTTCGTGATGATTTGACTCGCCATCCTGAAAAATCGATATTGAAGAATGAGTAATGAAAATGTCAAAGAATAAGTTTTAGAGGAACGTATTCAGTAGTATGGAGGGTGATGTCATCGTCCACCTTACAAACTTTGAAGGTTTGAAGAATCTCTAATTACAATTCGAATACCGCAAGAATCAGTGGAATGGAATAGAAAAAATTTGAATGGCCATCATAAGCAATGAGAATTTTTTTGTTACTGCAACATCGAAGGCGATACTCGAGACAATACCAAATGCTACAATTCTGCTGATAGCCAATGGAAGAATTGAGCCGAACTCGAATGCGGCACTTCCTGCTGAATGCAACAATTGCCAAAATTACAGGAAAATCTATTGTCACTATTCATATGATTATTCTTCAGCCTGATTGATTTTTGCACCATTGGAATTGCTATTTCTTATTTTCCTTATCCCGAGAATTTTTAACGAGGTTCTACACTCACACGGTAGTTCAAGAAAGCAACATAATTTTTTTATTTTTTTGATCAGTAAAAACCCGACGAAAATTAACTATTTTAATTATAAAAAATACATGTTATTTCGCTTTTTTTATTAATTGATTTTTTTAATAATAGAAGTATTGAAAATATTCAAGTAGTGGAATGGCGGCTGCCTGCAAACTTCAAATTCTTGGATGTCAATTTTCGATTATTGTGCTTTATTCCTCAAAAATATTAATAAATTCTTCTACCAATGTTAAGAATCTGTTAGCAACAAATTATTGCATTTGAAAAGAAAAAATTACGGAATAGAAACATATCGGTATACATTGATACATATTCGATCAGCTGATGCATGCAGCGTAGCCAGGTCCTCTATCGTTTGCGCCGCCATTACGTGTTTATACAAATAAATTTTTTTGTATTGCGTTTCTTGAGCTTATTTGGTCGGTGAGGTGGGTACGAAAGAATATCATTCAATTCTATACATATTCAATTATATCATGTTAATTTTCAGTGGGAAAATATCTGTTAGATCTATAAAAAAAAAAATACAAAACGTCGCCAATAGAATGGCTCTCTATAAGCATTTGAAATTACGCATTTTTACTATTTTGTTTCTCGATAACTAGACGGTCAATGCATTAATCATTCAACTAAAACGTGTATGATATATTTGTTTGTAACCTTAAAAAATTTCATGCAAAAATATCAAAAAATTTAAATTCACTCTTGAGTAGTGTAGAACCTCCTTAAGGTGGGTGCTGACGTCACCCTGTATATTGTCGGTACAGTTCTAGTCTCTAGAGTAAAAAACGCGTGAAAGGTGTACCACACATTCCCCATTCTTTTACGCCCGTTGGACTTTGAGACAACGATACAATAATACGTGTATTTTGTAAGGTAGGAAAATGTTGAAAAAAAACTCCAATATCAATAATTGGAATCTTGAAGCAACTGGTTCGATTTCAATAGTTCTCGGGATTTTTTCTTTCTACAACGAGCAAAATGATTATCTTTGAAATACTCTCGTTCTGAAGAATTGGGTTATATTTCGCATGTCCAACGTATTTTTTGGAAAACCAAAGTCAATTTTCCTTTTCTTACCTTTCAAATTTGAGAAGAATCAAGGATTGTCAAAAATTGCAATGAACTTGTTTTATAACGATAAAATTTAACTGCTTTCCACCTACGACAAAGATGATGAAAAATTGCTGGCAGTTTCTGGATGCAACGGGAGAAAGTGATACGCAAAAACCGTTACGATCATACAGGGAGTTCCAAGGTGAATGAGTAGGGGAGGGATACGCTCGTGGAACTTGAACCCATTTAAAATTATGTGGCGGGGGAATATAACGAAGAAAGTTTCCAAATTAGTGAATTTTTTGCATAATTCAAATAATGTTGGGTTGATGAGAGAAAACAGGGGAAACTGGAGTAAAATAGATATTACAACTTTCTGATCATTATTGATTGCAATTTTAATGAAATATCAAAAGTAATTTGAGAAAAAGTGACTGTTCGGTAACGCTCGGTAATCATCGACTACAATCGGGATATTTAGTTCGTTCCATTTCCACTTGTTGTGCTCGGTGTTATTGATTTTTTTTTATTAAAAAAATTTACAGTCATCTGATTTAGCAATATTAATAAAGTGAGTGAGGATTGCATTTCATTTCTGGATAAACAAACAGTTTCATTATTAGAATTTTCGGTATGTCTTCTTTAAATTTTGGCTCAGAAAGACAGCTTCAACGAACTACCTTTGAATGGCCTATAACGAATTTCCCACTCCTTCTCGAGGACCTCGAGGGCGAGAAGACATCAATCTCTTCACCATTTTTTTACTCGAAGGATGAGAAGGAAAAGTGGTGGCTTGAGTTTTTCCCTCGAGATGATGAGGACAGTGCTGAGAATTATTCATCCCTTTATCTTAATCTCTCATTTGGGAAATTACCAGTCATGGTAAAATTGGAATTGTCTATCATACAATTGGGATCTGTAGTAAGAAAACGCAAGTTTATTCATGAATATGATACACTGGATGGATTGGGTTTCCCAAATTTTATCGAAAAATCGGATCTACTAGGCAATACCACCGACACATTCACAATATCTTGTAAAATAGATAAGCCAATGGAAAGTATCCTCAGGTCTCTGTCCAATCCACCAATGGCTGTGACCGAAGAACTATCTGTTGATGAAAAAACTGGTCGGTGGATGAAAGATTTTGCTGGACTTTTAGAAAATTCAAAATTCAGTGACGTCACCATCATTGTGGAAAATGAAAAATTCCAAGTACACAAAGCGATATTGGGTGCACGTAGTCCTGTATTCGCAGCAATGTTTGAAAATAAGGAGATGGATGAGAATACAAAAAATGAAATAAAGATTGAGAAAATGAAACCAGCTGTAGTGAAAGGATGTTGGAATTCATCTACACAGATAATGTTTCTAATTTAGAGGAAATAAGTAATGAATTATTGTCAGCTGCTGATAAATACGATTTAGTCATGTTGAGAGCTCTGTGCGAGGAGAGTTTAGCAAAAACACCGAAGGAGTCCCAATCTTGAAGGAAAAAGAAACAAATCGTGCTCCTGGTATTTAATGTTACTTACGTGATTTCTGTACATGGTAGTGTTTGACCAGAGATATTTATAATTAATCAATTCCAATGGTCATAATAAAAAATAGATCAATTTTTTTTGTTTCAGTTTATTCTCAGTGAAATTTTGAAACAGAAAAAGAGATGTTTCATCTTTTATGAATATTCATGCTGGTGGAGGAAACATGAAGATTCTTGAAGTAAAAGCAGGAAAACTCGGGGCTAAATGGACCTACAGATGAAAACTGAAAAAAAATTTCTTTCGAAAGAAAGCCTTGCTGAAGAACCAAAATAATGCCAATAGTGGGGAAATAGTAGAGCATCTTCACATATTTATTTCAATTCTTTCGTGAAATTTTCCACTAGATATAAAAAATCTCCCGGGTCATTTTGTCTCACTACTTCATTTTACTCCAGTCTCGCATAGTTTGTAACATGGAATAACAATGCTTCCATTCTCTTGTGAAAAATTGATGTGATTTTGATAATTTTTTGTTTTGATTTGGTTCAATATCCTTCATGCATCAATCGAAAAAAAAAATATTTCTGAAACTCCAACGTATTGCTTTACACTCTAGATGAATGACGAAATTTTCGATGGATACATGAGTCTTTCCAAATTTCTCTATTAATCAGACGAAAACTGTTAGTCAAACAGTAGTTAAAAGTATTAAAATACATAAATGTAACGTTACAATAGCAATTTAATGTCCACATAGCATTGACGATGAAAAAATGTGGAGGAACTGCTCCAGTTTCGATTGATGTCATGAGAAATTGTGTTTTCTGTTTTTAATAGAAAACTAGGTATAATTATGTACCTATAGAATAATTATTGAACAATCTGGAGTATTTTTCGTAAAGTACTGAAATTAATCTTTTTCCATTATCAACAAACTGTTTCATAAATCCTCAATATATAGTTGCTTTCAGAAATTTAATAGTTTTCGTTATTACTTCTGCATATATCGAATGAATCTTCTGAGAATGCAATATTGTTATTATATTTATAAAAAACCTTCTGTACAGTCATAGAAATTAAATCAATGGTTACAATGCGAAGAAGGGATCTGGTCAGATCCAATTATGTCTGGTTAAATTGCCAAACTGGATACGAATAGATCTGATTATTCCAGATCAGATCTATGTTTGACTAGATCTGTTTGGATTCCGTTGAATCTGATTGGATCTAGCTAAGTTCTCAGGAGGTTCTGACGGTTTTTTTTCCTATAAAAAATTGGTAGAGTTCCAAGCTGAAATCTATGGTTCCCATTACTCTCCATGCCAGTCATTCGGACTTCAATTAAGTTGAACTCGAGTACTAGACGGTCAATCGACTTCAAATTTCAACTATCTTGGGGACTAAACAAGATAGTAAAATTTTTACAGAGACCTTTCTTTGAAAAAACGGTATCTGTGAAAATCCTACTATCTCAATGAGGAACTTACCCTGTTTTTGCCTCTTCCCTCCTCAAAAAGTACAAAAAGAATCATCAAACCAAATCAAATTCCCCACGATTCCTCAACTGAAATCCGTATCTCTCTGATGACCCATTGATGATTCCAAAAATTGATTAATTACACCTAGAGATTAATTACACCAAATACTGTGCCATCCAAGAAAATTTTCTGGAAACTCATCCCTAATTCTTGTGGTCTCTTTCAACTTTTCATATTCCTCTCAGTATTTTTTCTTGGATGGATCACGATATGTCCCTGCCTTCATGGAACGGCCTGGTAATTTTTGATGTTTTTCTCTTTCCGAGTACCTTCCTTCGAACTAAATTTTCTGAACTCACCCCTGAGAACCCTTTCCGTAGAGCTCCCAGAGCCTTGATTTTTATACATCTCTTTTCCATAAAACTACCTTAAGAAGTAATAGAAGGCCCAATAAAAATCTGAGGATTATAAATACTCTTACAATTGAAGATTGACCATTCTTGGATCGATTTAATTAGAAAAAAATAATGCTGCCCCTATTAATTTCCTTGTGAAATGAAGAAGGCTCTGTGGGAAAAACTTGGACAATTCTATGACAAACTTCCATGTCAAGTTCCTCAAACTTAAAATTATCTATTCATTTCCTATGCGTATTTCAAGATTTGCAAGAGATGTAGTGATGCAGAATTCTAGAAATGTGTTATCAATACTCAAATAAATCTGAGAAGTGAAAGAAAATTGAACGAAATAATTGAATGAATGATGTTTCTCCCCGCAATAATCTATATCTTCTGCTTAAAAATGTGCTATAAAAATAACGAAATTCGTCGCAGGACAGAAATAGCGAGGCTTCACAAATGAATCTGAAAAAAGATCAGGGGGATGCTTTCGCATGTCCGCATTGTTGGGAATTTTTCCTGAACTTAATTTTGCCTCATTTTTCTACATTCTATTGCCATCAAGTTCGTAAATTGATCAAATTCTATTTGAGGAGAGGAATTAGTATGCGCAAAAGCCTAAGGGCGGTGGTTATGGTTATAGATTTATTAGTTGTAACTGTAGTCAATATTTCAGAAAGTTCCATTTGAACTGATGAATATAAGCAGTTTATCGACTGGAGGACGAGCATTTAAGTAGATTTTCTTGCATGTCTGTCAATGCGTCTTGCATGTAACGCCAAGGAGATCAGTATGGTTTTTCTTCAATATTTCGAAAGGGATTCTGCTTCCTTCATAAAAAATGAAGGAAATAATTGTAGGAACACTTTTATTTACACTATACCCTTGATAGTTTTTATTCATTAATATGATACAATGAATAATATCATAAAACCTCGAAATGATCGAACGATTTTGGAAAATTCATCCAGAATATGGTTTTCTCTATTTATTTTCTTAATCAGAATCAAAATTGATAAGGTCATCCGGTGTAGTGACTATAGTCTTCTCGTCAGTTATGGTAGAACGTATGAATTCTTTGTGCGAATCTATCTGCAGAAAAACTGCTTCTGGTATCTGACCATGTAGAGGAGAACCCTTCACCAGAATCCCAACGAGTTTGTTCTCACAAATAAGTGGGCTACCACTGTCTCCCTGAAAAAGATTAATATCAAGAGAATTCAATCATTAATTCTTCCACTAACATCCGTTGCAATTATTTTTCCTTAATAATAGAACAAGCAGGAGCCCATTCCTCATGCGTTATTTGGATACTTGGATTTAATATTCTGCCAATGCAATTTGCAAAAGCTTCCGAATAGAATTTTCAGTCTCTAGTTCAATAATGACCATTTTCACTGATTTAAATTCTTTTCAAAATTGATTTTTTTTTCATATACAAGAAAGCAATATTAATCTATTGAACTTCGAATAATGGAGCCTAAATAATAAATAAATGAATTGACGATTTGATCATCTAACTTCTTGAAGTTCTAATTGTCATATCAGAATAAAAATGGTCTTGTTATATGCGAAAAAGCATGTACTTCAAGATGATGAAATAGAAAATATGTGTTCTCAAGAAGAAATGAAAAAAATTGCAATTCCTAACTTTTTCAAAAAAAAAGTTCTTTTATAACGAGAAGAAAAACCTGTCCAATGAATGAGCAATTCAGAGAGTCCATTCCCTCCATTAGAACGGTTTTTCATAGCACAAGCAAATTAAGCCAGTAGTTTTTGAATAATAAGCCTTTCAAAGAAATCATTTTTATGCAAATATCTCCGAAACTACTGACCGATTTTACCCAAATTCAATACCAGACTTTGCATTCATAAGATATACAAACTGGCAAAATTTGGAGTCTCTAGTTCGAATATTCGTTGAGTATTTGGATAATATTCAACCGTTTTCACCGACTCAACGTTTTGCGTTATTTGTAGTCATATTCCGATGCAAGCTCAAAATGTCGCGTTGACAATGTTTCCATTCGGTAACAGAGAAGACAAACTTACAACATCGGTGACTTTGATGAAATACTGATTTTTGGCACAAAATTTCCCCACAGTAACAGGTATTCCTTGAGATTCTAATGCTTTTTTGCAGCTTTTCTCGCTTGATACTCGAACGCGAGCTTTCCTGAGTTTTTTGGATTTCACCCCACTGCTATCTGAGTCATCTTTCCAGAGGGGTAAGTCACAGGATAGTCCAGGAGAAGCATCCTTTGTATTTAGGTAGTCCAGTGGTCTAAGAGTCAGCTCGAATGGGACAGGTTTCGCAAGCTAATATGGGGAATGAAATCCGAAAATAATTCATTTTCAACTGCTGAGGATCAATTTCCATACTCACTACTAGAACAACAATGTCATTATTCATTTCAATATCGCGAACTGATAGTTTACTTAGTACAGCATTAGTTTCTGATGCTTCCGTGAATCCAGCAACTACTTTCAGTTTAGCTTTGTCTTTTCCCTGAACACAGTTCGCTGTAGTGAGAATATGAGTTGCATCCAAAATAGATCCACCACAAATGTAGCTATTGTCATGCCAAATTGAGGCGATATATGGGAATTCTCCTGAGCGAGCATCAACTAGTCCCTCTGAAAATATTTCGATAGTTTAAAGTTGATGATTTCTATTACTGAAACATGAATTATTTGAAGATTCTAACGCACTACTAAGGACGTCATGAATGAATTCTGAGTACGCCGTTATCTCCAAGAAGGTTGAAGGAGTTCCTTGTACTTGGAATTCATCCACTAATTTTTTGACAGCAAATCCTACCATTGAACTGTCACAAACAATGGGACTACCAAGATCCCCCTGCCAAAAAAAAAAGATTATTTAATGTATTATATGTCATACATAATAATATATTTGTCTTACGGAACTGATCAATAAATGACCGAAGTTATCAAGAAAACATTTTTGATTTCTCCCGACATGAATGTGGTCGCGTATACACTCTTCAGGTTTTAAATAGAAAATGTTCGTCGAAATCTTAGCTTGAGGTGATCGAGCAGTTTCCCATGTAACCATTGTACAAGTTGGACAGGTCAACCAGTCCAATTCTATTATCGTGCGTTGAACTGGTCTATAATCATTACTTGGCTGAAATCCTCCCTTGAGCTACCATTGAAAATAATGATACTTAAATATCTCTTTTCATCGGCGAAATGAAATATGTTGAGTAAAATTGGGAACTTGCCTCTATGATTGCAATATCATTGTCCCAGTCCTCACCAACTGATTGAGGGATACTCAATTTTGTTACTTGAGGATGCAAGTAAATTTTTTTTACCCCAATTCGCTGAACGGGCTCGCTCAGTATCGCAGTCGCTGCAGCAACTACTGATATCTCACCTCTCATTGCACCATATAACAGGTGGGCTGTGGTGACAATATGAGTCTCATCGATGATAATTCCAGTGCAAAGATGCTCATTCAATTTTTGAACAGAGACAACAGAATTGAATTCACCGTCTCCAACGAACTCGCCATCTTTAAGACTGTGTATACCTAGTACAGATTCAGGGCTCAATATTATTAGAGTTCCAATTAATGGGAAATACTCACTGATCACCCATTGAATTCAACTTATTCCGTTTAATTAACTCACCATTTATTGAAAGAAGCATAATCAGGAAAAAATCGATCATCTTGGAATTTTTGACCATAGAAATGATACTAGGAAATTTCTTCACTGTCCCAAACATATGGATACAAGCTTTTTCCTGTGCCTCTACACTGATATCTTGAACTTATATAGTGAGTTACAACGGACGCAGAGGCAGATAATGAACTTCGTAGACACGAAATCAAACTTTTATTACCGTTACGACGTAAATTTTCGACTCTAGATAAGTAAATATTATTCCACAAGTTTGAAGATTTCTCTATTCATTTTCATTTACAAATTACCTCTATTGTTTTTTCTTTGTAGAGGTGGGTGAATAATTAATGAGTATAATTGAATTGAATAATACCATTCAATTCGAAATTCGAGTAGTTTGAATAGTTCGAATGATGCGATTGGTTTGGATAACTCGAATAATTTGGAAGTTTTATTGATTTTCAAACCCTAGTGAATCCATAAAATAGGATAGATGGAAAAATTTTATGCAGATTACTTTCAAAATATTTCGTAAACTACGGAGATTAGGTAAATTCATTAACCTATTCTACATTGTTTTATATTAGAACTGTTATCTACTGTATATGAGATATGAATAATGAAATTTATGGAAATATTTCTCAGATGGCATCATCATTCTGTTTCTTCATCGGAAGTTTAGAATTTAATTCTAATGAAATTCATGAATTACTTGGAAGAAATCCCCAATAATTCATGAATATTTTATCGATATTTGTTCATATCAATTGATCGATTTTTGCTAAATAAATTCATGCAAAATAATTAGATTCACATCCAAAGGTGTTAGAAACTACCTGCAAATGACAATCGGGGATCTCTTCAACGTGTTTCACGAAAAACAAATAAATTTCACATTCTGAAAAGAAATAATGTCGTGATACCATGTAACAAATATTTTCATAGCTTTTTCTTATCTTGGTACAGTAAACATTATTCCGACTACTCAACACGTAGACAGTTTTTGAGGTATTTCAATCATAAAACCGTTACTAATACATGAAAAACCATTCAAAATTTGATGTTTTCAAGAATTGAATTAATTTATTTTCCTAATTATTATTCAATAATAATAATAACAATAATGATAATGTGGATTATAAGCTTATAATTATATTTTTAATTTATAATGCAGATATAATTTAGAATAGGATCATGAACATTGTGATACATATGTTCATGATGACATATATTTCTTCAACACTGGAATTATAATTTAGGAAAAACAAAACTATGATCTACTTATAACAGAACGTATGAATTCTTTGTACGGATGTAACCACAGGAAAATCGATACAGTAGGTGACTGATCATCTAATGGAAAAGCCTTTGCGAGAATCCCGACTGGCTTGCCGTCTCTAATAATTGGATTACCACAGTCTCTCTGAAAGAAATAATAACCGAAATAATTTAATCATCTAATTTTTTTTTCGAATGTCCGTTGAAATCAGTTGTTTTTGATAAAAAAAAAGGTAATCTTTACATAATCTGCGGTTTTGATGTGATACGGATTTCTGGCACAAAATTGAAACACAGTAAGAGGTATTTCTTGAGACTTTGATATGCTTTCGCAGATCGTATTATTTAATATCTCCACACGAGCTTTCCTGAGTTTCATCGTCTTCATTCCAATTTCATCTTTTCCATGTTTCCAGTAGAATGAGTCACAAAATAGATCAGGAGCAAAATTCTCTGCATTTTCATAGTCCAGAGGATTCCAAGTTAGCGCGAACATGACAGGTTCCGTGAGCTACTGTAGGAAATGAAATCGGAAGAATAATCCATTTTTAATTGAGGAGAAAGGGGTACTTACCACTAGAATAGCAATATCGTGTTCTGTGTACCAATAATTCTTGTTATTTAAAAAATGCAATTTGTACTGTTCATGAAATGTAATATTATGAACGGATAGCCCTTCTGTTGCAATATTATTCTGTGATACTTCAGTATGTCCAGCAACTACTTTCAGTTGAGCTCGTTTGAAATCCCAGACACAGTGTGCTGCAGTGAGAATGTGTATGGCATCCAAAATAGATCCACCACATATGTAGCTATTGTCATGCCAAATTGAGACAATATACGGGAATTCTTCCGGGTGAACATCAACTACTATCTCCGAAGATATTTCGATAATTTGCAATTGATTATTCATTAAGACGCAGAATAATTGAAGATACTGACTCACCAGTAAGTACTTGATAAATGAAGTCTAAGTATGGCAACGTCTTTAGAAAAGTCGAAGGAGTTCCTTCTTCTTCATTCTCTGCTTGTTTCACAACAAATCCAACCATCAAATTGTCACAAATAATGGGACTACCGAGATCTTTCTGTGAGGAGAATTAATTGATTAACAAGAAAATAATTTCTGCTGATATCTCAGAGTTTCAAATAATTTGCCTTACAGACGTAATCAATAAATTGTGCTGCAAATTAGAAAAACATTTTTGATTTTTCAGGACACGAATGCTCTTTTCGTAACACTGTTCATCAGCAGTGCCATATATAAAGTCCCATGCTTGATTTAGTAGATCTTTATATTTCTCTAAAGAATTCTTCCAGGAAATCATGACGCAATTTGGACGTTATGTCCAATTAACTTCTTTTTCCATGAATTGGACGGGTCCGAGATCGGTACTCCACTGAAATCTTCTTGCAAGCTATCATTTTCATTAATAATATCAATATATCTCATTCTGCATGTGAAATATGATGAGTCAAACTGAAAACTTACTTTTATGATCGCAATATTATTCTCCCAGTAATCTCCAACCGATTCTACAGAAGTGTCTATTCTTCCCAATTTAGGATGCAAGTAAATTCCTTCCACTGGAAACGTAAGGCCGAATGGATGCATCACCATAATCACTCCAGCAACTACTGACAGCTGATCTTTGTATTTACCAATGAGCACGTGGGCTATCGTGAGAATATGAGTCTCATCGATTATTGTTCCAGTGCACAAATGAGTATCAGAGTGTCGTACAGAGACAACATATTTGAATTGACCAAGTGTTGCATGAAAGCTAGTATCTACATTACGTACACCTGTAGTCCAGTAAAGGGAGGTTTCAATTCTTTCTTCACCTGACCGGCTTGATTTCTTTTTAATAAGCTGGTTTTGATCTATATTTTAAATATTTTTAGTTGGAAAATGCCAAAAGTGTGGCAAAGGGGTAGAAAAATAATCAGAACTACCCTAAAAATGAGTTTTTTTTTGCTAATATCTCGGAAATATGAAACAATGCGAAAAGAAAGTTCTAAACATTAGGTTGACGATATCAAAATTATCTACAAAATTGTTATGGTACACGTTTTGCGTATTTGCAAAACTAACCGAGATATTCACGATTCAATTTTCTCTTACACAGCTCAGCCGCGTAAAAAATCCTAAAATTTTTAAATAAATCGTAAAACTATGAAAAACTTACATTTTTCAAAATTTCTTTCTTTTAAACATATCTACGAAGCATGAAAAATGAATTCAGAAATACAGATTTTTTTCATTGATTTATTCGAAAGTTATTGGAAAATTATCAAGAAATTTATCACGATATCTTTTATATTACAAACTTTTAAATGAATAAATGAAAAAAAATGTATCTCTGAATTCATTTTTCATGTTTTGTAGATACGTTCAAAAGAGAGAAATATTAAAAAATATGAATTTTTCATAATTTAAGACTTCTTGAAGATTTCAGGATTTCTTACGCAGCTCAGCTGTTTGAGAATCAATTAAATCGTAAATATACCAGTTAATTTCGCAAAGACGCGAAAAGTCACATCAGAACAATTTTAGAGATAATTTTGATATGTTCAATTTTTGTTCAAAACTTTTTTGCGCATTGTTTCCAAAATATTGGCAAAAAACTTATTTTTAGGGTAGTTTGGATTTTCTTTTACCCCTTCGCTACACTTTTGAAATTTTCCAACTAGAAATAGTCAAAATGAAGATCCAAACTAACTTATTGAAAAAAAATGAAGCTGGTCATGCAGTCTTTACTGGACTACTGGTGCAGATTTAGGAGTAAATATCATTAGAGAGTTCCGAATGATGAAGAATACTTCCTAATCACCCAATGAATTCAACTTATTTCGTTAAACTAACTCACCATTCATAGAGAGAAGGATAATGAGGAAAAAATCGATCATTCTGGAATTTTTGACCATAAAATGATTTTTTTTTTAATTTTCACTGCCTCAACATGTAGATATATGCTGCTTTCTAAGCCTCACCGATACAACTGACGTGGCGTCAGATAATGAACATGGTGAGGAGATAATAAAAATTTTATTCCTGTTTTGCCGCAACTATTTGGCTGAATATGATACAGGAAATATTCATACATTTTCCTTCTGATTTCAAGCTCAAATGCATCCATATTAATTTCTCATGAAATCTAATGACACAACTGCAAAAGTTACCCTATTTATTTTAATTTACAAACTATCGAAATATCATAAAGTCTCATAATACCTTTCCCTGCTTTTTTTTTCAATCAGTACACACAGAACATGTGTTATCTTATCAGTTTCTGCGTAGAGAGGAGAATTATGAGTATAGTAATATAGATCGTTGGCTCTGAAACTACAATTTTTGTAAAAATTCAATTATGATCTACTTAAGTGGATCATAATTCTATTTTTACCAAATTGAATTTACACGTTCTGCTTTAATTATAGCAGAACGTATGAATCCTTGATATAGATGTAACTGAAACGACAAATAAACTGCGAATGTGCTACTGTCTATCTATTGGAGGGGGGGGAGGGGGTAGTTATATTCCTGTTTTTTCCCGATTTTCATTATTCAAATTCACTTGATTTTCACTTCATTCATTATACGTCTAGCCATGCGTCGCTGCTTTCTGCAGACTCTCTACGTTATTTGTCTATTCCATAGTGCAGAATAGGCATAATCCAGACTCAATTAAATTTGATCAGAACGCGTATTTGCTCTGTGGAGACCAGCCTAGAGTCTGAATTGGTGAGTAATAGGGGAGACAATAGAAGAGGAAAAAATTGTATTGTAATGCTTCTTTTTTGTTGTTCAGGTATGAGATTTGGACTGATGCAGACTAAGCTAATGTTGATAAAAATGCTCTCCAAATACTAATTCATTCTGAGTTGAAATACTCCAGGGCCTCTGGAATATGATCCTGGGCAGATTGTACTCACTGCTAAGGATGGATTTGAATTACGTGTGAAGCCACGATAATAAATCAGTGTTGAAGATCTCAAGATATTGTGAATTAATACATTCTTGAAAAATTTTAATTAGTTTTTATTAACTACGAATTTGTACGAATTGAAAGTAGTGTAAGCTCCGATGAAAGCATTTTTTCATTCGTATCTGAATATGGAATTGACTCACTCAATCCCACTTGTTCACTTTGTGTGGAAGGCATACAACAATACAAGTATCACTAAATTTCTGATAAATTCTGAATAAATCTCTCGGAAGGACTGATGAACATATTCATTGAGAAACTCATGGAATAGTAATACAATAACTTGATCATTTTCAAATGAACTTTTATAAAGTATCGCAATATCGAAATGAGATATATATTACAAAAAGCTTGAGGTGACATAAAAATTACAATTTCAGCCAAGATTATCTCGTATATAATTGTACTTCACTCATATTTTGACGAAGGTATTAAGAATAATTGATCCATAAAGGCATTCACTATGGCAAAAGCAATGTTTGGCTTTTGCCAAATTTGCTTGAATTCCTCAGTAATTTTAACATCCTTAACAGCGAAGATATATGTAACACAAGTTTCGCATAATAGCATTGCATCATATCTATCTGCTTCTTTGAGCAACATGAGAACGTTTTCCGGTATAATTTGCTGTATTAATGCGTATTCACATAGAGTTTTCATTGCAGACATTTGATACTTTACAGCTGCTTGAAGGACTTTCAATGCTCTATCAACTTCAAATAGTTGATCTGTTTTTCCAGTGTAGATTATGTCCAAGAGTGTCTCCATTGTCGAATGCTCAATATCCTCAATTGTCATTTTATTCTCTTTTGATTCTTTCATTGGTGACCCGAACATGGCTAAAAAGACTGGGCTATAACGAGCTAAAATCGCTTTATGTGAAGGTATTTCTTGACCTTCAACAATGATTGTAAAATCTGAAATCACTGTATTATCAAAGAGTGAATTTTCAACAGGAAGTAGAAAAAGTGGATGTCCTTCGGGTAGAATCATCTTATCGAATCCAAGCCATGTAATTTTGCAATCAATTTTTACATCTTCGTATATTACGGGTGATAAAGTTAGAATATCATCAAACAACCACTCTTCATACCACATTTCATTCAGTTGCATCTTCATGGTAGTTCCAGCGGCTCCCTTCGTTATACCGAGAAAGATAATGCCTTCTGCATTTTCTGATGTATTTGTATGGACCGTCAGAATTGCTTTCTCAGCACATGTAATTGATAAGGAGCAGGGAATGGAACCTCCGTCTGTGATCAGAGCAAACGGTTGAGAATTCAAAACTCCACTGTTCGCACAACATCGTAGATTTTTCCATGTAACAAATATTGAATTGGATGTAATTCTGTTAACGATAAGTTCTCCCATGCTGGACGCTCAGAGTTGATCTTCAAAAAACGAAATTATCGGGAAATGAATTAAGCGCGATAAGATATTCTACAAAAAATGTTATGCACAAATATTTTATTCAAATAAATTAGAAGAAAATGAGATTTGAAAATATTACAGCTTTTTTTTTCATAGAATCTATCAATTCAGGTAAATATACCTATTCTTGCAGAAATTAATGTTTTTACGTTACCTCGAATATGTTTGATGAATTAGATGAAGTGTAAGCTCAGATGATCAATTTTTCTATGATAGTCACAGGAAAGTGGCGGTTTGTGTTGAGGATTGCCTTTGCGTAAACTTGAGGGCGAAGGAAACCTGGTGGAAATTCCCGTTTTTACTGTTTATACACTCCTTCATGCGTTGTAATAGAACCTCTCAAATATTATGAAATTTCCGCAGGCGAATTTTTCCCTCTGACTGTCCATGCCAAGTGAGGCCTTTTACCTTGAACAGATATGGAATTGTAGAACACGCAAAGATGTACATTAGAAAATAATACAATAATTACTGTTAAAATATCCTTTTTAAAGGCAATGAGATTGCATGGAACGTAAAATTAATCCATGCATTGATTGACGCTCTTGATAACACTCTAACTCGATGGAAAATCATCAAAATTATGATTTTGAAAATACTCTGGTTTTGCAAAATTAAGGAAGTATCCCATAGTACATCCGATAAACAGAAAAATGGGGATTTGTAGATTAGTTTCCAATTAATTGCTGATAATTCGGGAAGAAGTGCTTTAATTTACCCTAAAAAGGGATTAAACTATTCAAAAGTCATATCTTCAGCTTGTGATTATAATTTTTTTTCGTTCCTCAATTCTTTGCACATTAGACATGCTTGAGATAGAAAAAAAGGGGAATAGTTACGACCGACTCCTAATTGCAATTTCTCAATAGCTATTTGGTTAAAATGCTGTTCTCTTCGCCAATCGCGTTCAAATCATGGATCAACTCTGTGGTTTTTCAGTAATTTTGTCACTTCCGTCCGATGTAGGGCGTTTCATCTCCACCACCGCTATTTTTTGTAACTTTGATAATTTATATCGCATAAATACATGGTCAAAAATTATGAAAAAATTCAGAAAAACGTAAAAAAAAATATCATCTTCGATACGAGATCAAGCAAATAAACGGTTAACTAAATTCGCCTTCGCTGGAATACTACCTCAAGTTGTATCCTCTATATTCAATGCATTCTCTAGAAACCAAAATGAGTTTTTTCTTCCTCTTACCCTTCGAATGTTATTTGATATTTGATTATTTGTAAAAAAGTAAAGGCGTAAGAGGTACCGGTTTGATTTTAATCATTTCCAGATTTTTTTTCTACAACCAGGAAAATGATTGGCAATAACTCAAAAATACTCTAGTTCTGAAGAATTGGGTTATAACTCACAAGTCTAACGTATTTTCCACAAACAAAGTCAATTTCTACATTTTTCTTACCTTCCAAATTTTAGAGGTATTAGAAACTGTGGAAAAAAATCATAAAAATATTTTATAATTATCGAATTGCACTGCTTTCCACCCACGACAAAGATGATGAGGGAATTTGCTTGTAGTTCTGTGGCACAATGGGAGAAAAGTAATAGGCGAAAACCGTTGCAAGAACGCAGCGAGTTCCGGAGGCGAATGGGAGGGGGAAGGACTCGGCCATGAAATTTGAACCTATCCAAAATGATGTGGCGGGAAAATATAACAAAGGCAGTTTTCAAATCAATCAATTTTTCGCATAATTGACATTATGTTATGTTGATTGAAAAATACTGGAGATATTGAGGTAAAATGGATATTACAATTTTCAATTCATGATTTATTTTAAGTTTAAGGGAATATTAAAAGTAAATTGAGAAAAAGTGAATACTCGGTGACGTTCGGTAACAATCGGCTACAATCAGAATATTCAGTTCGTTCCATTTCCACCCGTTGCGCTCGGTGTCTCGATTTTTTTGGTTAGAAAAAGTGCAGTTGTGTGATTCAGCAATATCAATAAAGTGAGTGAGAATTGCATTTTTTCTTGATAAACAAGCAGTTTCATCACTAGGATTTTCGGTATGTCGTCTTCAAAATTATGCACAGAAGCACAGGTTAAACCAACTACTTTTGAATGGACTATAAATAATTTTCCCCAACTTCCCGAAGCCAATGGGACATCAATCGGTTCGCCACTTTTTTTCTCAGAGAACAAGAAGGAAACGTGGCAAATTCGATTCTATCCACGAGGCCAAGCGAACAATACTGAGAATTATTCATCGATTTTTCTCCACCTCTCATCGGGTACATTACCAATCAAGGTCCAATGCGAATTATCTATCATTCAATCCGGAACTGTAATACATAAGAACACGTTCATTTCTGAATACGAGTCACTGATGGGACGGGGTTGGCTGAATTTCATAGCAAGATCATGTCTAATAAGCCCTACGACCGACACATTCACGATATCTTGTAAAATAGATAAACTATTGGAAATTACACCCACATCCAATCCACCAATGGCAAAGCCTCCAGAGCTACCTGTTACCAAAAAAACTGGTCGTTGGACCGAAGATTTCGCTGAACTTCTTCAAAACCCAAAACTAAGTGACGTCACCATTGTTGTGGAAGACCAAGAATTCCCAGTACACAAAGTCGTCTTGGCCGCACGTAGTCCTGTGTTCGCAGCCATGTTCGAGAATAAGAAGACGAATGCGAACAAGACAAAGGAAATAAAGATCAAGAAAATGGAGCCAGCCGTTGTAAAAGGAATGCTGGAATTTATTTATACAGATAATGTCTCCAATCTTGATGATATGAGCGTTGGATTATTAGCAGCTGCTGATAAATATGATCTAATCTTGTTGAGAGCTTTGTGTGAAGAGCGTTTAGGAAAAACACTAAGCAATGAAACAGCTGTTGAGATGTTGGTACTTGCTGATCTCCATCATTGCGATGATCTAAAAAAACGGGTGATGGATTTTATGGATACTCATCTTGCGGATATAACTGACTCAAAGGAGTATGTGAAGTTGGAGAAACATCCCAAATTGTTGATGGAGTTTTTTCGGTTCATGGCTGCTCAAAGAAGAGCGAAGAAGTCTTAAATTTTGGAGGAATAATAAGCAGATGGCAGCTCCTGGAATTTTATGGTAGTTATTTTATTTTCGTACATAGTACTATGTATCTTTATAATCAGTGAGCACGAACGATTATAATTAAAAATGAATTAATTATTCTTATTCCAGTTTACCATGCTGATAAAGGAAAGATGAAGATTCTTGAATTAGAAGTGGAGAAAACCGAGGTGAAAGGGACCTACAGGTAGAGAATAAGCAGGATTTTTTTTTTGGAAAAGTCTTTATCAAAGGATATAAACAATTAGCCAATAACAGGGAAATGATAGAGCATCTTCATACATTTTTTCTGATTCTTTCGCGAAGGCTTCCACTGCAAAACGAATGCTGAATCATTTTGCCCCAGTTTCGCATAGTTTGTAACATAGAATAACAATGAGCCCATTCTTTTATGAAGAATTCACTTGATTCAATCATGTTTTGTCTTGAATTGGTTTCATATTTGTATTATATTAATTGAAGGAACAATTATTACTCAATATCTAACTCATAGTATCATATTCTGAATGTACTACGAAATTTTCTATGGATACGAGAGTTCTTCATATTTTTCAATTAATTAGGCAAAGAATAGCGAGCCAAATGGCAGTTAAAGATTTTGAAATAGCTAGATGTAATATTGTAACAATAATTTAATATCCGCATTCAATCATCGATTAAGAATGTGAAGAAACTGGTTTAGTTTTGATCATTGTCATAAGAAATTTGTTCTTCTTTTTCAATGGAGAATCAGCTATTCTGCGATAGTGCTCGAACTCTCTGAAGTATTCTTCAAATTAAAAAAAAATAGAACTAATCTTTTTCCACTATCAATAATTTGTTCTTTAGATCTCCAATACAGATTTGATCTCTTCAATTTGATCATTCTTCCTATCATTCCTGCATATGCCGCATGAATTTTCCAAAAAAGAAAACTTTTTATTATCCATAGTCATTTAAGCTAGAACAATGGTTGTATTGAAAGAATGTTAAATAGTTAACATAATCATAATTGTGACAAGAAATTTTAATCATTAATTCATTGATGAATAGTCTCATATCAATTGAGGAAACTAAAACTTCAATCCAATAGAGCTCACATTTCCGGTGAGATGAATTTAGGATTCGACGTAGTGCGTAATAAGCACAAGAGATGATAGGTCCATTAATGCATTAACAGCAGTGAAGGCAATCTTCGACTTTTCTTTTCTAGTCCTGTTGATTTCCGTTGAAATTTTGTGGAAATTCTTTCCTTCCTGATGAACATAATGAATGCAATGCAAGTTTCGTACAATTCCAATGCATTGTATTCATCATCCACTTACAATAACTTCTGAACGTTGTTCTCATCAATTAGCGGTTGTACTTTACATTCACACAGGATCTGTAATACCTCCATTATTACATCAACATCAGTGAGATCTTCTGCGTTTCGCGTTTCGATGACTTCGATAGTGACTTTATTCTCCTTTGACTCTTTGAAGGTATCTCTTCGCCTTCAACAATTATTGTAAAATGTGGGAATATTTTGTTCTCTGGAAATGTAGTTGCAACCGCTAATGAAAAAACTAGAGGATCTAAACTTGTGATATTACTAACAAATCCTAGAAATATAATTTGACAATCCATTTTCAGAGTATTGGTGTTTTTCAAGAAAATTCCTAAATTGTAGAACTTACATGTTTCTTCCCACTTTCTAATGAAAAATGTTCTCATTCTATTTAGTCCTCCATAAGTATTATCCTCTACTATATTTCACCCTTTTTGATCCTGAACTCTGATTAATAAATCAACATTCTTCCAAGTTCCGTTTGATTACAGCAAAATATTCCAGTAAAAATCACTTTTCACTAGGAATTTCAAAGTGCACAGCAATGGATTAGTCATATACTGTAGTGATGTCCATTGGAATATCCTTTTCAAAGACTGAAATAATGAACTGGACGAACAACAATTTTATGTATCAATCAACGCTTTTTTTTACACCACCACGTGATCGAAAATCATTATGGAATCTTAGCAAAATTGGAATAATCTTGAAATGCTTTAATTCTATGGAATCTGGTTAGATGTTGCACATCTAATCTGTTTTTTTAAATAATATAAAATCATTTTTTCTCTTACCTCCCAAATGTTGAAAGATAGCAATAACAAGTTTGGTAAAAATACTAAGCAACCCAAGTATACAAATATTGTAACATCCAACTGTTTAGAATCCAACTGCGCGTTCAGCAGTAACTCTGAAAGTCCTTGCATATGTCAATATTATTTTGACTTCAGTGTTAGTGGAAAAATTGTCCCAATGAAATTGTTTTCAGGTTTCTTTACGCAACTTTTTAGAGCCCTTGGTGCTGATTGTTGCAGAGATTCACGTGTACTTTAAATGTTTTGTATTCTTATTGGGTGAAGGGGGGAGTTGTTCGTTCGAAGCCATCGATGTCAATAGGAAATATCGGCAGTAATTCCACTGGGAAGGATTCGATTGATGACTGGAGTGAAATGGACTCGAATTAAATGAAATCACGCTAAATTGGGGAAATTTTCATTGGAAACAATTGAATCTTGATTTCCTTAATTAAGGGGTAACACCACTCTAGGATTTCCGAAAAATCTTTTTTTTTTTTTGGTCTTGAAAAATAGTTTAGGGTTTCAAGAACAATATCCAATTAGTCCTATGCCCAAAATCATGCACCTCATGCATCAATTGAGGATGAGAATAGGACCGAAATGCTATAACTTGTATGTAGAAACTGACAAATACTGCATCAAATTTTCTGAGCGATGCCTCTCCGATGCCGCAAAGAAGACTCGATTGAAGCTAAAATGATCTAGGAACAGAGTTTGAACCTAGATGGCCAAATGTATAGTGCAGGTATCGCAGATTGGAGGTAAAACGCGATTTTCAGACTTAATTACTTGTAAACTTTAAACGCTTTTTTCTCGGAATCACTTCTTTCAACTCGGGCAGAATTGCAGAATCGGCAGAAAAGCCGTTTTTCGATTGAACGTAAATAGCCCAGGCGTCAGGGGTTTCTTTGCTGAAAAAATTCCTAGAGAAGTTTTTATGGTTTCTATCGTTAGTTTTATGTGTTATGAACCGAATTTCAAAAATGTGCAAAGAAATTCGGTCGGGAACATTCGTTTAAATGAATAAAACTGAAAATTTTCGTGTTTTTTTCGATTTTTTTCCAAATATCTCTGAAAATAAGAACTAAATCGAAAATAATATAGGATCAGAAAAGTTTCCTCATGAAATTCTTCATAAAAAAGGTTCAATCATTTATTTCGAATCAGATGATAGTTTTGAAGATGCGGCCGTGCGAAGTTGGCCCACGGTGTTAGAGCTCGTGCGACTCCATATCGCTGAGAAATCATTCCGAACATTTCTACTCCAACTGGTTGAAACGTTATTCTACGTTCTTGACGTCACGCATGAGCTCTAACACCATGGGCCAACTTCGCACGGCCGCATCTTCAAAACTATTATCTGATTCGAAATAAATGATTGAATCTTTTATATGCAGAATTTCATGAGAAAACTTTTCGGATTCCATATTTTTTTCGATTTAGTCCATATTTTTAGAGATATTTGGAAAAGCATCGGAAAAAACATGTAAATTTTCCGTTTTATTTATTTAAACGGATGTGCCCGAGCGAATTTCTTTGCACATTTTTGAAATTTGGTTCATTACACATAAAACTAACGATAGAAACCAGAAAACCTTCTCTAGGAATTTTTTCATCCATTCATTAATTATGAGTCTCTGACGCTTGGGCTATAGGGCAGTTTCTTATGCCCGAGCTCGGGCAGTTTCTTATGCCCCAGCTAGGGCAATTCCTTATGCCCGAGCTCGGGCAGTTTCTTATGCCCCAGCTAGGGCAATTCCTTATGCCCGAGCTCGGGCAGTTCCTCATGCCCGAGCTAGGGCAGTTTCTTATGCCCGAGCTCGGGCAGTTTCTTATGCCCCAGCTAGGGCAATTCCTTATGCTCGAGCTCGGGCAGTTTCTTATGCCCCAGCTAGGGCAATTCCTTATGCCCGGGCTAGGGCAGTTCCCTATGCCCGAGCTAGGGCAGTTTCTTATGCCCGAGCTCGGGCAGTTTCTTATGCCCCAGCTAGGGCAATTCCTTATGCCCGAGCTCGGGCAGTTTCTTATGCCCCAGCTAGGGCAGTTTCTTATGCCCGAGCTCGGGCAGTTTCTCATGCCCGAGCTATAGCATAGGCATCAGGGGTTTCTTTGCTAAAAAAAATTCCTAGAGAAGTTTTCATGGTTTCTATCGTTAGTTTTATGTGTTATGAACCAAATTTCAAAAATGTGCATAGAAATTCGGTCGGGAATATTCGTTTAAATGAATAAAACAGAAAATTTTCGTGTTTTTTTCGATTTTTTTCCAAATATCTCTGAAAATAAGGACTAACTCGAAAATAATATAGAATCAGAAAAGTTTCCTCATGAAATTCTTCATAAAAAAGGTGCAATCATTTATTTCGAATCAGATGATGATTGAAGATGCGGCCGTGCGAAGTTGGCCCACGGTGTTAGAGCTCGTGCGACTCCATATCGCTGAGGAATCATTCCAAACATTTCTACTCCAACTGGTTGAAACGTTCTTCTACGTTCTTGACGTCACGCATGAGCTCTAACACCGTGCGCCAACTTCGCACGGCCGCATCTTCAAAACTCTTATCTGATTCGAAATAAATGATTGAATCTTTTATATGCAGAATTTCATGAGAAAACTTTTCGGATTCCATATTTTTTTCGATTTAGTCCATATTTTCAGAGATATTTGGAAAAGCATCGGAAAAAACATGTAAATTTTCCGTTTTATTTATTCAAACGGATGTTCCCGAGCGAATTTCTTCGCACATTTTTGAAATTTGGTTCATTACACATAAAACTAACGATAGAAACCAGAAAACCTTCTCTAGGAATTTTTTCATCCATTCATTAATTATGAGTCTCTGACGCTTGGGCTAAAACTTTCTTTTATAGAAACGATTTTTGGCGAAAATTTTCGTTAAAAATGACATTTTTTTTCAAACCTTCGCTGATTGTTCACAAATCGGTAAAAAAAAAAATCCTATGTCTTTCACTAGTAAATTATCTGTATTTTCAGGGAAAAATTTTTTTTTTGTTCTAGCTCCTATAGTTTCGCCTCTGCCAGTTTGCCCGTGCAGGTATTGAAAAAAGGCCTCTTGGAAGATTGACTGTATCTCCGTCATTTTGTTTAGAAAATCCAATAAATTTTTTTTTTGATATGCTTCGATATATATGCAATGACCCCTGAAAAAATCAAACCGATCCCTTCATCCATAGCCTCAAATAAAATTCCCAAAGTTTGGTCTTTTTTCGGGGTCTAGAGTGGTATTACCCCTTAATTCACTCATGCCGCATTTTTGTCAATTTGTTTCCCGGAAATATCTTAGTTGATAACGGAGATATGCCTTCTTGCCACGATCCATTTCTGTAGAGAATTGGTTTCTAAGATATTTGAGAAAAACTATTGAAAGAATTCAGTAGTGAAGTGATTGAAAAGTGAATAAATCACCTGTGGAGCCGCGATAATAAAACAGTATTGAAGATCTTGAGTTATTATAAATTAATACGTTTCCTAAGGAAATGAATCAATTTTGATTAACTATGAATTCTTGTGAACTGAAGGTAGTGTAAACTCTGAAGAAAAGCATGCTACAAAACAATTGTCACTGAATTTCTGATGAATTCTGAATTAATCTCCCAGGAGGACTGATGAATACGTTTATTGAAAAATTCATGAATAGTATTAAAATAACGTCATAATTTTAAGATAAATTTTTACGAAGTATCGCAATGTCAAAATGAGATATAATAAAAAAGACTTAAAATTGTCTTGATTTTTTCGGCACATCTGGTTGAGACGGTTTTAAAAATAATTGATCCATAAATAGATTAATTACCGCAAGACTGATGTTGGGTGTTTGCGAAATTTCCTTGAATTCCTCTGTAATTTCATCATTCTTAGCAGCAAAAATATATGTAACACAAGTTTCGCATAACAGCGTCGCATTATATTCATCTGCTTCTGCCAGCAGCATGAGAACGTTATCCTTTTGAATTTTTTTTTGCAATTGATATTCACATAGACTTTTAATTGTGGACATCTCGTACTTCATAGCGGCATGGAATACTTTTAATGCTGTGTCAATATTGTTCAAATCTTCGGTTTTCCCAGTGTAAATTATTTTCAAAAGTGTCTTCATTGCCGAATACTCAATATCCTCAATCGTCAGTTTATTCTCTTCTGATTCCTTCATCGGTGTCTCAAACATGGCCAGTAAAACTGGGCTGTAACGAGCTAGAATTGCTTTATGTGAAGGTATCTCCCGACCTTCAGCAATTATCGTAAAATCCGGAAATACTGTGTTATCGAATGGTACATTCTCGATAGAAAGTAGAGCCGGTGGATGTTCTGGGCTTGGAATATCATCGATGAATCCAAGCCATGTAATTTTTGCAATTAATTATCAATTTCGAACGCTTCGTGGTTCCCAAAGTTATAATATCATTGAACGAACACGATTGTCTCCATGCTTCATTCAAACGTATCTCCGTGATAGCTCCGGGTGCGTCCTTCGTTATACCGAGAGATACAATGCCTCTTCCAGTTTTTGATCCATATTTCTTGACACATAGAATTGAAATTTCCCCGCAGCTTAATGATAAGGAGAAAGAAAGAGGGTGTCCATCCGTAATTAGACTGAATGACGGTGAATTTAAAAGTCCGCTTGCTGTATTACATCGTACATTTTTCCATGTAACAAATATTGAATTGTATGTTGCTTTGTTGACAGTTAATTCTCCCATTTTAAACATTCAAACTGGACCTGAAAACAACGGAAACATCAGTAAATGAATTCAGTACGAGAGGATATTCCACACGAAATTGCTCGCTGTGAATATTTTATTTGGATACATTAGGAAAATTCTATTGAAAATGCTAGAATTAATTTTATTTTTTATTACCTCGAATATTATTATTAAAGTGAATATAATTAATAATAATGTTATTAACTAGATACAGTATCAACTCAGATGGATGCGTATTTTCGAGACCCACAAGAGAATGATGGTGAATTAAATCGACCACTGCAACTTCACCGTGAGCAACCGTCAGCACTAGAGATGGGCAATGACGGTCATTTTTGGATCGACGTCATATGACCAAAAAATGACCGTCTTGTGACGGTCACATGACGTCACAAAATTTCAAATGAAAAATGACAGTCATAATTAAATTTATGCTTGTCCAAGACTGGAAAATGAGTGAGATAGTAAAATACATCTATATAGATGTAAAATGACCGTCATTAAATTCCTTTCTCCTGTGACGGTCATTTTTTTCAGTCAATTTGAAAAATCAGTGAATATTCAATACATTTGATTGCAATATGAATTTTTTGTTTTTCAATTCAAACGGATTTCAATTGAGTCTTTCATAACCAAATTCATTTACACTTGCCGAGGAATGGAAAATAATTGATGCTAAAACATCTATATAGATGTAAAATGACCGTCATTCAATTTTTTCAATTTATGACGGTCATTTATTCAGTTAATTTTATAAATCTGTGGGAATTTGATACACTTGATTTGAATGACGGTCATAATTTATTTTCGTTTTATGACCGTCATTCAGTGAAATTTTGTGACCGAATTCTGTCACGGTCACAACTACTTCGTCGGGTGACGTCACATGACCGTCATATGACCGTCTTGTGACGCGTCATGTGACGGGCGGCCATCTCTAGTTCGAACATAAGAAGACGAGCGAACAAGAGAAAGGATATAAAGATAAAGAAAATGGAGCCAGCCGTTGTGAAAGGAATGTTAGAATTCATCTACACAGATGCTGTTTCTAATTTTGATGAAATAACTATCGGATTATTGGCAGCTGCTGATGAATATGATTTAGTCTTGTTGAGAGCTTTGTGTGAGGAGCGTCTACAAAAAATATTCAGCAATGAAACAGCTCTTGAGGAGAATCTTAGATTGTTGATGGAATTTGTTCGGTTCATGGCTGTCCAAAGAAAACCGAAGAATTCTTAAATTCTGAAGGAAGAATGAGCAAATGAAGCTGCCAGCATTTCATGGTACTTATTTTATTCCTGTAGACATTAATAATTCATCTATTTCAACGGCGATAATAAAAAATAAATCAATTTTTTCTGTTTCAGTATATCTTCAGTATGAAATTATAATGAATCAAAAACGATGAAACAATACAACGATGAAAAATATGGAGAAACTGTTTTAGTTTTGATCAGTGTCTTGAGAAATTTTTCTTTCTCCTAGAGAATTAGGTATCGTTAGATAATTCCTGAACTCTTCGAAGCATTCTCTAGATAAAAAATACTGAAATTAACCCTTTTCCATTATCAATAATCTGTTCCACAGATCTTCAACATATATTTAATCTCTTCAATTTAATGAGTCTCTTTAGTATTCCTGCATATCCCAAAGAAAGTAATATTTGTTATTATATTCATTCAAAAACTTTTGCATTCAAGTTAGAACCATGGTTGTAATAACAAAATGTTGCCTAGTTAATACAATCATAAATGTTACAAAAATGTTCAAGGATCAATTCTTATCAATTCATTGGACTGTTTGAATCAATTAATGAAACTGAAACTCCAATCCACGAGAGCCCACATTGCCTGTGAGAGGAATTCAGGATCCAACATGGTACAGAATAAGCGCGAGAGATGATAGGTCCTTGGATACATTAACAGCAGCAAAAGCAATCTTCAGCTGTTCTCTCGGAATCCTGTTAAATTCTGTTGAAATTCCTTTCTTCCTGATCATTATAATATATGCAATGAAAATTTCACACAATTCTAATGCATTGTATTTATTTCCCACTTCCAATAACTTCAATCCTCAACAATAACGAAAAAATGGAACATTTTTTGAAGTTCCTTCTGAGCACAGCAGAATTTTTCAGTAAAAATCGTTTCGCCAAAAATTTCAAAATCCACAGCAATGCATTGTCAAATAGTGTAATGATTTCCATTGGAGTTTTCTTTTTCAAGACTGAAACAATGTACTGGACATACAATAACTTCATGTATCAATCAAGGCTTTTGTTAAGACGACCACGTGATCAAAAATTATTTAAAAATCATCAGCTAATCTTCACGAGATTGGGATAATTCTGGAATACTCAAATTATATGCATTCCGGTTACTTGTCCAATCCTCTTTTCATTTCAGGATATGAAATCATTATTTTTTTACGCCACAAGTATTGTATGATGAATAGGGCCCAGAATGTTGAATGGAACAGTTTTGAACATGAGCATTGAACCGCGTCAAGGATAATTAGATGGACGAGAATATTATTCCGAAAACACGGTATCCCTGAAGTTTTTTATTAAATGGTAGAGATTCTGGGATGCACTTCTGGAATCATCTTATTGATATATTTTTAGAGACTGTTTGAGGTGCCCTTTCAGGGACACCTGGTTCACATGGATGTGAATTACTACATCTTAATTGAGAGAACAATCATTACTGAATATCCAACTTTTAGCATAATACTTTGAATTTATCATGAAATTTTGAGTGGATACATAAGTCTCTCTATATTTCTCCATTAATTAGAAGAAGAATTGTCAATTACACAAAATTCGAAGATTTCGAAATATATCAATGTAACAGAAATTTAATATTTGCGTCGAATCAACGATGAAAATTTTAAAGAAACTCTTTAATTTTAAATAGATAAGCAGCTATTGTGGAATAATTTTTGATCTCTCCAAAGTATTCTTCAAATTAAATCAAATTATTGAGAATAATCTTTTACCATTATCAATAATCTGTTTCATAAATTTTCAATATATAGTTAGTCCCTTCAATTCAATAATTCTCTCTATTATTTCTGCATATGTCGAATGAATTTTTCGAGGAAGTAATATTTATTATTATATTTATTGAAAAAACTTCTGCACAGTTAATGCAATCATAATTGTTACAAAAACCTTCAATTATCTATTCTTGATATTCGATCATATAGATGAATTTTAATGGGATCCACCAAGAATTGGTGACATGAATTAAACCAACTGAAATTTCGATACACATACCGTGTGAAATCAATTTAGAATAAGACATTATGGAAGTAAATAAAAAATGATGGATATGTTGAAATTATGTTCAGGTTCAATTATTTGATTTGCTCGTAAGGTACCATAGATGTAAGGTCCATTATCACTTTCGCCGCAACAGCACTAATATTTGGCATTTCTTCTGAAAGCCTTTTAAATTCCATTGAAATTTCTTCATTCCTGACAGTCATAATATATGTAATGCAAATTTCACATAATTCTAATGCACGATATTTATCTCCCATTTTCAATAACTTCAAAACGTTATTCTCATCAATCAGCAGTTGTAATTTACATTCACATAGGCTTTTAATGGTAGAAATCTGATATTTTTCAGCTGCATATAATACTTTCAGTATGAAATCAACATCCGTGAGGTCTTCTGTATTTCCAGTGTACATTATTTTCAGAAGGATTTCCATGGTAGAACATTCGATGTCTTCGATGATAACTTTGTTCTCCTTCAACTCTTTTATTGGTGTTTCGAACATAGTTGAAAAAACCAGACTATGACGAGCTAGAATTACTTTATGCGAAGGTATCTCTTGGCCTTCAACAATCATTGTGAAATCCGAAAGTCCTTTGTTCTCTGAAAATTTAGTTGCAACAGTTGATGAAGAAGCTGGCCGATTTGAACTCACGATATTACTAACAGATCCCAGCCATATAATTTTACAATCGATTGTGAAATAATAGTAGACGCCTTTCACAAGAGTTCCCAAGTAGTTAAACTCACATGTTTCTCTCCACTTCTTCATAAAATATGTCTTCATTGTATTTATTCTTCCATGATAGTGATCTCTTACTGCAACAAATACAATTGCACGTCCAACACTCGATGAGTTCTGGTGGATTCGTATAAGGAAACTCTCTCGACCCTCAATCGATAAACCGAAAGAAACAGGACATCCATTAATTGTTAATGTGAATGGTGGTGATACCATCTTGCCGCTATCTTGGGAGACATTCCCGGGCAAATCCCATCTAACCAATATTGTATTATGTATTGCTTTCTTGACATTTATTTCCCCCTCCATTTTGGATCCTCAACCCTGGCAAATAAATCAACACTCTTTTCAAGTTTTTGTATTTGCAAATACACAATTAATTGTATGATAATGAAATTAACATCTGACAATTTTACGGATTTTGTTTTTTATAAATGATTATGAAAAAAATACTCAAACAATTTGCACTTCTAGATTTTCAATTTCCCTACATGTGCATATATTTCATCGTTTTGAATAATTTATCTGCTGAAAGATTTAAAAAATCTAAAAATTGTCAGATTTTTGCTATTTTCAGTAAAATATCATTTCATTGTCAGATACTGTAGTGATTTCCATTAGAATATCCTTATCAAAGCCTAAAAAAATGTACTGGACATACAATGATTATATTCATCAATCAACGCTCTTGCTAAGAGCATCAGATGATCAAAAATAGTTGAAGAATCATTGCAGAATCTCAACGCAATTGGAACAATGTTGAAATACTCTAATTCTAGATACAATTCAGTTACATGTTGTATATCCAATCCATTATTTTAGACTGTATGAAATCAGTGTTTTTTCTTCTTACCTCCGGAATATTATATAACTGCGGAAAATACTAATGAAAGTGTTCTGAAGTCGTCAAATACAATTACGGTAATAATATAATATCTCTGCTTTCTACATACGACAGAGATAACCAGAGATAACGCGTGTAATAATTAGATGCAGTTCCTGTGTACAGCAAGAAAAAAGTAATACAATACGCAAAAACCGTTGCGAGAATATAGTCCGATTACCAAAAAGTTTACTTTCTTTAAGTGAGGTTAGATACTGTTTGGGGCTCTCGGAGAAGTAATCCTTTCAAAAATCGGACTATAGAGGGAGTCCCAAGGTGAAGGGGTGGGGGGGAGGCTCAGTCGTTAAATATAAACCCACCCAAAATGATGTGACGGGAAAATATGATGTAGAGAATCGCCATAATTCAAATAATGTTATGTTGATTAAAAATTGACAGAGGAAGGAAGGGAAAAAGGATATTGCAATATTTCATTCATTATTTATTGCAGTTTCAATAAAATACCAGAACTAAATCGAAAGGAGTTAATACTCGCCGAGCTTCGGTGTCAATCGGTTGCAGTTAGGATGTTTAGTCAGTTCCTTTTGCCCATTTTACATTTTGAATATTCTTGCTCTTTCTTCAAAAATCCCAGTTATCTGATCCAACAGTATCAATAAAGTGGGTGAGGATTGCATTTTTTTTCCTGATAAATAACCAGTATCATAATTACAATTTTTGAGAAGAAACAGTTGAATCCCGAGTATTCTTCAGAAAGTAATTTTTTTCTGGGCGAAGGCCTCCGAAAAAATCTGAGAAAACTCACCACTGATGCAGACATGTTGGAGCATCTTCTTATCCTTCAGATTTTTTCTCTAAGTCTTCAGCTCGAGGGGAAAATCAGTTTAAGCCTCCCTTAATTTCCTGCTGATAATGTCCAACAATATTAGCTTCGAGTGCAATCCTTATAATGAGTTCAGGTACTGGGGGGAGAAGGCACTCGCTCCCAGGATTCTCCACAATGCAATAGTCCTTTTTGCCCCAAAATTCGTGGATTTTTTCTCCATATCACCCACTGATCAACGAGACTAAGAGTTTCTCACAAAAGTTTACAAGGATAACGTTGATTATTGGAGGGAGAATAACGTGACTTGTCTAGATTTCATTAACCTGTTGATCCAATTGATGAAGATCGAGTCCAAAGATGATCACTATGAGAAAACCCACAGTATCTCTGGTAAGAACCCTCCTGAAGTCCACAGCAGTGGGTAATGGGGAAGACAGTAGTAGGAATACGAAATTCGAAAGGGAAAAAACTGTATTTCAATGCTTTTTCTTTGTTATTCAGATACGAGATTTGAAAGCTCCCTGAATACAAATCCACTCTGAGTCCCAACATTCTAGAACCTTCGGAATATGATCCTGAGTAGATTGCACTCACTGCTAAGGATGGACATGAAATACGTGTGGAGCCATGATAATAAATCCCTATTGAAGATTTTAGCTTATTGTGAATTGACACATTCTCTAAGAGATTGAATTCATTTTCATTACTTACGAATTCCTATAAATTAAAAATATTGTAAACCCTAATAAAGACCTTTATCCTTCGGCACCGTCATATAAAATTGACTTATTCGATCCCACGTGTTCACTTCATGTCAAAAGCATACAACAAAACATTTATCACTAAATTCTTGATGAATTTTAAATAAATCTCTCAAAAGGAAGGATTATTAAATTCATTAGAAAAACTCATGAATAGTGATAGAGTGATTTATCAATTTATATGAAGTTTTACAAAATCAAAATGAAATATTATAAAAAACTTGAAGTAACGAAAAGATTTGCAGCTTCAGAAAATATTATCTCCTATATTACCATTCTTCACTTATTGCTTGCAGAGGTATTGAGAATAATTGATCCATGAATACATTCATGACAGCAAGACCAATGTTTGGCTTTTGCGAAATTTTCTTGAATTCTTCTGTAAGTTTATCATTCTTAGCTGCAAAAATATATGCAACACAAGTTTCGCATAACAGCGCCGCATTATATTTATCTGCTTCGGTGAGTAGCATGAGAACGTTATCACATTGAATTTTTTGTTGTAACTTATATTCACATAGAATTTTAATCATAGACATCTCATACTTCACAGCGGCTCGGAATACTTTTAATGCTGTGTCGATTTCATTCAGATCTTCTGTTTTTCCATTGTAGATTATTTTCAAAAGTATCTTCATTGTCGAATATTCAATATCCTCAATCGTCACTTTATTCTCTTTTGATTCTTTCATTGGTGTCTCAAACATGGTCAAGAAAACTGGACTGTAACGAGCTAGAATTACTTTATGTGAAGGTATCTCCTGACCTTCAGCAATTATTGTAAAATCTGAAAATACTGTATTATCGAATGATACATTTTCAATAGAGAGTAGAAAAGGTGGATGTTCAGGGCTTGGAATATCATCAATGAATCCAAGCCATGTAATTTTGCAATCAATTTCTAGAATCGAACTGCAACTCGTAGATAACGTTATCATATCATTAAATAAACACAATTGGTCCCATGCTTCATTCAAACACATTTTTGCGCTAATTCCTTTGGCTTTCGTTGTTATCCCACAATATACAATGCCTCGGCCAATTTTTGATCTATTTTTCTCGACCTTCACGGCAGTATTCTCACTGCAGATCAATGACAAAGAGAAACAAATCGGAGATTGGTCCGTAGTTAGAACAAATGATGGTGACTTTAGAACCCCACTTCCCGCATGGCATCGTAAAGTTTTCCATGTGACAAAAATTGAATTGTATGTAACTTTCTTGACGATAAGTGTTCCCATTTTGGACGTTCAAACTTAACCTAGAAAGAAATGAAAATATCAGGAAATAAATTAAGCGCAAGAGAATATTCTACAAGAAATCATTCACAATGAATCCCTGAATCAAATCAATTGGAAAGAATTGAGAGTATGGAGAAATTACAATTTTTTTTTCATTGTACCTATTAATTCGGATAAATACATCTATTCTCGTTAATGATTTTGGATCACAATAATCAATGCGGAGAACCTGAATTAGTTTTAATGAAAATACAGAAATTGGTGGTTTTTCATTACCTCGAATATATTTGATGAATTAGATGCTGTATATACTCAGATAATAAATTTTCCTGATTCCCACAAGAAAATAATGGTTTATGTTGTGTATTGCCTTTATGTGAGCTTGAGAACAGAGGAGACCAAGTGGGATTCCCCGTTTTCACTGTCTAACCGAAGTTTCCTCTTTCGTCAACTCTGTTCGTCAATATGACTATATTGCATGTCCAGCGAAAGAATCCACACCCGGAGCCGAAGAAAGTGAATGCGATTCTTTTGCTAATCGTACAATACGTGCAGACCTTGAGTGCAGCGAGGATACAGGAAGTCTCAAGGTGAATGGGTGGGGAGGGACTTCGTCAAAAGTTCACATTCGAATAATTTATTGAATGAAAATGTCGATTATGTCAAATTATGTTGATGGGAAATTCGCTGGGAGAGTGGGGTGGGGCTGGTATTGTAATGTTTTGTTCATTATTCATTCCAGTTTCTCCAACAAAATACCAGAACTAAATTGAAAAAAGTTAAAAGTCGGTGATTCTCGGTATTAATCGGGTGGAGTCGGGATTTTTGTTTCAGGCCGTTTTCACGTTTCACTTTGGATATTCTCGCTCTCTCTTCATTGCTTCCAGTCAGCTGACAATCAGTATCAACAAAGTGGGCCAAGGGTGCACTTTTTTCTTGATATACAAGTGGTTTCATAATTAAAACTTTTGCTATGTCGGGCTTAAAATTCACGTATTGTACAGACGTGAAGACTGAACAAACAACTTTTGAATGGACTATAAGGAATTTTTCACTTCTCCTTGAAGACAAGGGAACAGCAATCCATTCGCCAATTTTTCACTCACAGAACAAAAAGGAAAAGTGGAAAATTCTATTTTACCCTCGAGGTGAGAAGGAAGATTGCATATCTCTTTATCTCTATCTCACATCTGCAACATCATCGGTCAAAGTCCAATGCCAATTGTCTATCATACAACGCGGAATAGTAATAGAGAGGCGCACGCTTACCCACAAATACAGTTCACCGAGCGGATGGGGTTTCCCAAATTTTGTAGGGAGATCGCGTCTATCAGGTCGTGGCACTGATAACTTCATAGTATCATGTAAAATTGATAAGCCAGTCAAAACTAACTATCCATCTTTGTCCAATACACTAAGAGCAGTGATTCGAGAGAAAATTGTTAAGCCATCGAAAAATATCCCATCTCAGTTCAATTCACCGGCAGCAATGCCGTCAGGACTATCTGTTGATAAAAAAAATGGTCGTTTGATTAAAAACTTCGCTGATCTTCTGACAAGTTCAAAATTCAGTGACGTCATCATTATAGTGAAAGAGAAAAAATTTGCAGTACACAAAGCCATATTGGCAGCACGTAGTCCTGTGTTCGCAGCGATGTTTGACAATAAGGAGATGAATGAAAATAAGACAAATGAAATAAAGATTGAAAAAATGGAGCCATGCGTTGTAGAAGGAATGTTGCAGTTTATCTATACAGATCATGTTTGTAATTTTGACGCAATAAGCAATGGATTATTGTCAGCTGCTGATAAATATGATTGAGTTCTGTTGAAAGCTTTGTGTGAGGAGAATTTAGCAAAAACACTCCGGAATGAAACAGCTGTTGAGACATTGGTGCTTGCTGATCTCCATCATTCTGATAATCTGAAGGCACATGTGATGCATTTTATGAACAATCATCTTGTTGATATAATTGATACAAAGGACTACAAAGAGATGGAAGAAAAGTATCCTGGATTGTTGATCGAATTTATTCGTTTCATGGCTCTCCAAAAGAAATCGCAGAAGTCTTAAATCTGAAAGGGAGAAAAAGTAAATCTAGTTTCTGGTATTTTTTGGTACTTATCTCATTTTTGTACGCAGTAATATTCGTTAAAGACATTTATAACTGATAGATTCCAACCATCATCATCAAAAATGAATATTTATTTAGTTTCAGTTTATCCTTAATGAGATATTGCAGTGGAACCAAAACCGGAGATCCTTCATATTTCATGATTATCTATGCTGATGGGGACAACATGAAGATTCTTATATTAGAAGTATGGAAAACCACAGCGAAAAGGACCTGCCAGAAATGAACAGGATTTTGTTTCTTCGAGAAGGCTTTCACTAAAGAATTGGAAAAAATTAGCCAATAATAAGAAAATGCTGGAGCATCTTCACGAATCTCTTCAGATGCTCTCGTGAAGGTTTTCATTGTGAACAAAAATTCTGGCTCATTTTGTCCGGTCTCACATAGTTTGTAACATAGGGAGATAATACTTGCATTTTTTCAACGGAAAATCTATCTCATTTTTATCATTTTTTGTTTCAAATTTGCTCTATATTTCTACCATATCAATGTAAAAAACAATCATTACTAATTATCCAACTTATAGCATCATAATTCGAATGTATTACGAAATTTTGAATGGATACACGAAACTCTTTATACTTTTTCATTAATTAAAAAAAAAAAATGTCAGTTAAACAACAGTTGAAGATATTAAAAGTCATCAATGTAACTACAATTCCATATCTGCATCGGACTAACGATGGAAGATGGGAAGAAACTGTTTCAGTTTCATTTATTGCAATGATAAATTTGTTATTTTCTTTAGATCATAGGATAATCGTATTATAGGATAATCTTTGAACTCTCAAGTTCTCTTTGTGTTCTTCAAGTGAAAAATACTGAGATTAATCTTTTTCCATTATCAATCTGTTTCATAGGTTCTCAATATATAGATAATCTCTTCAATATAATAATTCTCATTATTATTTCTGCATAGGTCGATCGAATTTCTTGAGAAAGCGATATTTGTTTTATTTAATACAGAATTTCCACACAATAAATACAATCGTAATTGCTACAAAAATCTTCAAATATAAATTCTTGACATTTTTCGAGTGCAGATGAACTGGAATTGGATCGATATAGAATTGGTTATATGAATTGAAGGAGCCGAAATTACCATGGAAGAAAAAATTTTATGTGAAATCAATTCAGAGTACGACATTATACAAGTAAATTAAAAAAATGTATATGCTAAACTGATGTCCGAGCTTGATTATTCAATATGCTAGTAAGGCACTATACATGTCAGATCCATTAATCCTTTCGCCGCAACAAAATCAATATTTGGCATTTTTTCCAAAAGTCTTTGGAATTCCACTGAAATTCCTTCATTCTTGATGGCCATAATATATGCAATGCAAGCTCCGCATAATTCTAATACATTATATTCACTTCCCATTTCCAATAACTTCAGAAGCTTATAAGGGAAACGAGCTATGATGAGCTAAAATACTTTTATGTGAAGTTATCTTCCGGCCTTCTAGTTTTAACACTATATCTGAAAATGCATCGTTTAAAAATCTAAAAAAATGTGCGGAGATTGATTTTAGTTTTAGCTATTGAAAAGTTCCTTTTTTCTGAGTAGAGAACCAGGTGTTGTAAAATAGTTTCTGAACTCTCTACAGTATTCTTCAAAAAGAAAAAAACTGCCATTAATCTGTTTCCATTATCAATAATGAGCACCATGAATCTCCAATATATAATCATTCTTTTCAATCTAATCCTTTAATCTCTTCATGATTCCTGCATATGTCAAATCAATGGTTCGAAAAAGCAATATTTATCACTACATTTGTTGAAAAAATTTCTGGATAATTAATGCAATTTAAATTGTTACAAAAGCCTTCAGTTCTCAACTTTGAAAATTTTAATAATGTAGATAAATCGTACCGGGATCAATATTGAACCACTAAGATGAATTAAGGAAACTGGAATTTTGGTTATCATTACATGTGAGATAAATTTAGAATGCAACATTATATAACTGAACGATAAATGATAGATATGCTAAGATTATGTTCTGGATTGATTAAATATGCTGGTTGGGCAGTAAATATGATAGGTCCATTATAACTTTTGCCGCAGTAGCACCAATGTTTGGCATTTTTTCCGAAAGTCTTTCGAATTTCAATGAAATTTCGTCATTCCTGATGGCAATAATATATGCAATGCAAGTTTCGCATAATTCTGATGCACGATATTTATCTCCCATTTCTAATAACTCCAAAACGTTGTCCTCATCAATAAGCAGTTGTAGTTTGCATTCACAAAGGGTTCTAATTGTAGAAATCTGATATTTATCAGCAGCATGTAATATCTTCAGTATTACATCAACATCAGTAAGATCTTCTGCGTTGTCAGTGTATATTATTTTCAGAAGGATTTTCATGGTAGAATATTCGATATCTTCAATGACGACTTTATTTTCCTCTAACTCTTTCATCGGTATTTCGAACATAGTGGAGAAAACCGAACTATGACGAGCTAAGATTACTTTATGTGAAGGTATCTCTTGGTCTTCAACAATTATTGTGAAATCTGAGAATATTTTGTTGTCTGGAAATGTAGTTGCAATGGCTGATGCAGGAACTGGAGAATTTGAACTTTCGACATTACTATCAGAACCCAACCATATTATTCTACAATCAATTTTCAAAGAATAGTATTTGTAGGTATCTTTCAGAGTTCCAAAATAGCTGAACTCACAAGTTTCTGCCCACTTTTTAATAGAATATGTCTTCACTGTATTAATTCGCCCATAAGCCTTATCTTCTACTGCAACGAATACAATTGCACGTCCAACTTTTGATGAGTTCTGATGGATTTTTATAGTAAAAGCCTCTTGGCACTGAATTGATAGCACGAAAGAAACCGGACACCCATCGATTATTAATGTGAATGGTGGTGATATCAACTCGGGGCTATTGGCCTTGATATTTTCAAGTTGATCCCATCTGACGAATATCGTATTATGTGTTGTTTTCTTGACATTGATTTTACCCTCCATTGTTGATCTTCAACCCTGATAAATAAATCAACATTTTAAATAACCCAATAAAAATCACTTCATTTGGAATTTCAGAATCCACAGCAATAAATTGTCATACACTGTAGTGATTCCCATTGGAATATCCTTTTCGAGGACTAGAAAAATGTACTGGACGTACAATTATTTAATGGATCAATCAACGCTCTCTTCAACACCACCACGTAATCAAAAATAATTGAATATTGATCGCGAAATTTCAGTAAAATTGAATAAGTTGAAAATACTCTAATTCTATAAGATCTGGTTAAATGTTGCATGTCCAATCCATTTTTCAAAATATAAAATCAATGTTTTTTCTTCTTACCTCCCAAATATTATAACTGTTGAAAATACTAATGGAAGTATTCTGAAGTCTTTAAATACAATTACAGCAACGATATGATATTACTGGTTTCAACGTACGATGAAAATAATGAGTGAAGTGATTAAATGCCGTTCCTGGGTGCAGCAGAAGAAAAGTAATACGCAAAAACCGTTGCGAGAATACTGGGAGTCCCGAGGTGGAGGGGTGGGGGAGCGGCTTAGTCGTTTAATATGAACCGACCCAAGATGATATGGCGGGAAGATTTGACGTAGAGAATCGCCGTAATTCAAATGATGTTATGTTGATTGAAAAACACCGGAGGAAGTGGGGGACAAAAGATATTGCAATATTCCATTCATTATTCATTGCAGTTTCAATAAAATACCAGAACTAAATCGGAAGAAGTTAATACTAGGTGAACGTTGGTGTCAATCGGCTACAGTTGGGATTTTTAGGTAGTTCTTTCTCCTTTTTTTACACTTTGAATATCCTTGCTCTTTCCCCAAGAATTCCAGTTATATCAGGATGATTCAGTAGTAGCAATGAAACGGGTAAGGATTGCATTTTTTTCTGATGAACAACCAGTATCACAATGACAATTTTTGAGATGAGACAGTTGACTTCCGAGTATTCGCCAGAGAGTAATTTATCCCGAAGACAAAGCCTCTTCCAAAAAATCTGAAAAAATTGAACACCGATGCAGACATGTTAGAATATCTTCCCATTCTTCAGATTTGTTCTCAGAGTCTTTAGCTCGAGAGAAAAATCAGTTCAAGCCTCTCTTAATTTTCTGCTGATGATGTCCAACAGTATTGGAACTGACGTCATCTTCTCAATGGCATTTGGGTTCGAGTGCAATCTCTACAGGATCCAAGGCATGAGTTCGGGTACTGGGAGACAGAGGCACTTGGACTCAAGATTCTCCATAATGCGATAGTCCTTTTCGCTTCGAAATTTGTGGATTCCTTCCATATCACCCACTGATCAACGAGTGCAAGAGTTTTTCCCTAAGTTTCCAAGGATAGCATTGATTATTGGAAGGAAAATAACGGGATTCGTCCTAATTCGTTAATCTGTTAATTCAATTGACGAAGAACGGTTTTGAAGGTGACAAAAATGAAAAAAAAGCCGAGAATATCTAGTAAAAGTCTTCTAGAGTTCGCATTGATGGATAATAGAGAAAGTAGTAACAAAAATACGAAATCTCAAGAGGAAAAGGCAATATTTAAATGCTTTTTTTTTGTTATTCAGGTACGAAGTTAGGATTGATGCAAACTGAGCTGGTGTCAATCACTGACTTTAATGAAAATTCTCTTTAAATACGAATTCACTCTGAGTGCCAACACTCCAGAGCCTCTCGAATATGATCCTGGATACATGGTACTTTTTGCTGATGATGGAATTGAGTTACGTGTAGAGCCACGATAATAAATCAATATTGAAGGTTTCAAGATATTGGAAATTAATACATTCTCTAAGAAATTTACTCCATTTTTATTACCTACGAATTTCTGTGAATTAAAAGTAGTGTAAACTCTGATGAAGACCTGAATACAAAATGGTTCAAACTTGGATATAAAATTGACTTATTCAACCCCACGTGTTCATTTCATGTAAAAGACATACAACAAAACAATTGTCATTGAATTTCTGGTAATTTCTATATAAATCTCTTAAAAGGACTGATTACATTCATTCGAAAACTCATAAGTAGTAATGGAATACCTTCATCATTTTAAGATAAATTTTTATAAATGTATAAAAATTAATAAATTTGCGATATTTGAGTATTGCAAAATTCAAATGAGATATTATCAAAAGTTTGAAGTGACAAAAATATTTACAGCCTCAGAGAAGATTATTTTCTAGAAGATAGTACGCAGATCCCTACCTCATTTCGTTCGGAAGGCTTTAAGAATAATTGATCCATAAATACATTCATGACGGCAAGACCAATGTTTGGCTTTTGCGAAATTTTCTTGAATTCCTCTGTAAGTTCATCATTCTTAGCAGCAAAAATATATGTCACACAAGTTTCGCATAACAGCACTGCATTATATTTATCTGCTTTCGTGAGCAGCATGAGAACGTTATCTACTTGAATTTTTTGTTGCAATTTATATTCGCATAGAATTTTAATTGTAGACATCTCGTACTTCACAGCGGCATGGAATACTTTCAATGCTGTATCGAACTCGTTCAGATCTTCTGTATTTCCAGTGTAGAATATTCTCAAAAGTATGATCATTGTCGAATACTCAATATCTTCAATCGTCACTTTATTCTCTTCTGATTCTTTCATTGGTGTCTTAAACATGGCTAAGAAAACTGGGCTCCAACGAGCTAGAATTGCTTTATGTGAAGGTATCTCCTGACCATCAACAATTATTATAAAATCTGGAAATACTGTGTTATCAAATGGTATATTCTCGATAGAAAGTAGAGAAGGTGGATGTTCTGGGCTTGGAATATTATCAATGAATCCAAGCCATGTAATTTTGCAATTAATTTTTAGATGGAAGAGCTTGTTTGATAAAGTTATAATATCATTGAACGAACACGATTGCTCCCATGCTTCATTTAAACACATCTCTGTGGTAATTCCAGGCGTCTTCCAGATTTCCTCCGTTATACCGAGAAATACAATGCCTCTTCCAATTTCAGATCCATTTTTTCCGACTTCTAGAATGGAATTTCGACCGCAGCTAAGTGATAAGTAAAAAGAAAGTGGATATCCATCCATAGTGAGACTGAATGAAGGTGATTTTAGAATTCCACTTCCCGCATGACACCGTAGATTTTTCCATGTAACAAATATTGAATTGTATGTAATTTTGTTGACGATAAGTTCTCCCATTCTAAATGTTGAACTCGACCTGGGAATAACGCAAATATTAGGAAATAAATTCAGTGCGAGGAAATTCCACAAGAAATTGCATGATACTGAAGATAGCAGACATCTGACAATTTTTGGGATTTTTTTAAACAAGTAAATTATTACAAAAAAAATATGCAAAAAATTTAAACTTATGGTTTTTTAAATTTTCTGCATGTGCATATTTTTCAAGATAATTTATTTGCTAAGAAGAAGAAAGACTAAAAATTGTCAGATCTCTGTTATTTTCAGTTTGGTGAAATTGCTTGCTGTAAATACTTTATTCAAATAAGTAAGGAAAATTCGTTGAATAAGAACTGGAATTGATCTTTTTAATTACCTTGAATATTTTTGAAGAGCTAGGTGCAGTATAAACTCAGATGACTGCCTTTTTTCAATGGTACACACAAGGGAATAATGAGAAAATGGTAATTTATGCCAGTCTATGTTGTGTATCGTCTTTGTGCAGAATTGAAAGCAATGGAAACCGTTTGAGAGTCTTGTTTTCACTAACTGTAACTACTGTAATACATTCTCTCATCGCTGACTCTAAACAACATGCGAATGAGCCTTCATACATTATGAAGCTTCCAGAATATTCTTTAGCTTATTATTTAATATTGTTGGCTGATTTTTCTTTAAAAATTAATGCAAAAATCTGACAAAAATCATATTAATCCAGTTTTTCATACATTTTCAATACATGGATGATTTCTGGAATTCAAGAATTCTCTCGATTGTTTCTGCGGATGCCGAATGGATCTTTCGGGAAAACAATAATTATTATATTCATTATCGAAAAAACTTTGTTATATTTATAAGAGCTCGATCAATGGTTACAAGTAAAAAATGTTGCACACAATACAACTATAATTGTTACAAAGATGATTAAAGTATAATCATGTGATAAATTTTTGGAAGGTTTAACGTTGAATATTGAAATATGTAATAACACAAACTATAAACTTTTCGACGATGCAATAAAGAATTGATCATGAAAGCTACAGGCCACTGATTCTTAGAATTACTTCTGAATAGGTACTGAAGATAGCTGGTCTGTGACTGCATTTATGAAGGCCATGGAAATGTTAGGTTTATGTTGAATTTTTTGGAATTCACATGAAATCTTGTCATTCCTCACAGCCATAACATAGACAACACAAGTCTCACATAATTGTAAAGCATTATATTTATCCGCTTCTTCCAGCAGCATTAGAACGTTATCTACTTGGATTCTCAGTTGCAATTTGCATTCACACAAGCTTTTGATCATGGACATCTGATACTTCTCAGCTGCCTCCAATACTGCGAGAGCTGTATCAACATCATTCAGAGCTTCAGACTCACCAGTGTACATTATTCGGAGGACTAATTCCATCGTAGAATATTCGATATCTTCAATGATAATTTTATTCTCCTTCGATTCTGTCATCGGTGATTTGAACATTGCCAAAAGTACTGGACTATTACGAGCCAAAATTGCTTTGTGGGCCAATAACTTCTGACCTTTAACAATGATTGTGAAGTCGGGTATCACAGTATTGTCGAAGGGTACATTTGCAATATATAGTGATGAAAGTGGAGGCTTGGGGATCGTAACGTCTCCAACGAAACCGAGCCAAATAATTTTACAGTCAATTCTTAAATCTCGCATCGAAACTCGCTGATCAGATTTTGACAAACGTCCAAGATTGTAAAATCCACATACTGTTTCCCATTTTTCGATAAAATATACCTTCGTGGCATTTATGTCTTTATCGTCCGTAACTGCAAGGCAGACAACAGCTCGTCCTAAGCTACCTGTTGTCTGCTCGATGTCTATCTCGAAATTCTCTTTGCAATTGATTTTCATCATGAACGAAATGGGAGATCCGTCACTTATAATCGTGAAGGCAGAGGAGCGATAAGAAGAATCGATTACATAGTAAAAGTCAATTAGCCAAGTAACAAATATTGTATTCTGGGTAATTTTGTTCGTGATGATTCGACTCGACATCCTGAAAAATCGAGATTAGAGAATAAGTAACGAAAATGTCAATGATTAAGTTCACAGAAAAACATATCTAGTAGTATATATCGACGGTCTGAAGTGAGAAAAGCGTAAGTGATACACATTCCCTATTCTTTTACGCCCTTTAGATTCTGAAGCGATGATATTATAATGCGTGTATGATTTAGGAAAGTGGAAAAGGGTTGAAAAAAATGCTTATCAATAATACGAAATTTTCTACAACCAGCAACATGATCTGCAATAACTTCGAAATACTCTAATTCTGAAGGGTTGGGTTATATTTTGCATGCTCAACGTATTTCTTAAAAACCGAAGTTATTCTCTTTTTCTTACCTTTCAAATGTTAGAGAAATTGTAGACCGTCGAAAATAGAAATAAAAAAGTTTTATAATGATAGAATTTCACTGCTTTTCACCCACGAGAAAGATAATAAGGAAAATGATCAGATGCACTTCTTGGCCACAGCGGGAGAAAAGTGATACGCAGAAACCATGCCGAGAATGAAGCAAGTCTCGAGGTGAATGAGTGGGGGAGGAACCCTGTCGTTGATTGGACTCATCCAAAATGATGTGGCGGGAAAATATGATACAGAGAGTTTACAAACCAAAGTTTTACCCAATTCAAATAATTTTATATTGATTAAAAAATACTGAGGAAGTTGGGGTCAAATGGATATTACAATTCTCTATTTGTGATTTATTCCAGTTTTAATAAGGCTGAATTTATCATGGGAGAAATAAGTTAATCCAGGGGAGCGATTCCGCGCGTTTAAACGTGCTGGTCGGATTTGCACACGTTGTACTGTTTCATATAGCGTAAAAGCTGAGAAAGTGTACAGTGTGCAGCTTCGACCAATACGTTAAAACGCGCGAAATCAATCCCCTGGACCAACGTTGTACAGTTCCTTAGCGATTACGCTTTAAGAAACTGTACAACGCTCGTGCCGTGAGCGTAATTCGTACCGTGGCTCTAGAATATTCTTTGGCCTATTCTTCACATCTTATTGGGCGATTTTTCTTCATCAATTGATTAAAAGAATGTAACATTTATGGAGTTTTTCATACATTTTCAATATATATAAATATCTGGAATTCAATAGTTCTCGTCATCATTCCTGCAGATCCGAATGGATCATTTGAGAAAGCAATATTTATTGAAAAAAAACTTCTGCATAGGCATACAAGGTAGAACAATGGTTACAATGTCGAAAATACTGCACAGGATACAATTGTAATTGTTACAAAAATGGTTCAAGTAAAATGAGATGAAAAATTAGTTGAATATTGAAATACGTGATAACACATGTCAAAACCGTAAACTTTCCAACGATGCGATACAGAATTACTTATAAATAGGTGTTGAAGATAGCTGATCTGCGACTGCACTTATGAAGGCCATGGAAATATTAGATTTATGTTGAATTTTTTGGAATTCACATGAAATCTTATCATTCTTCACAGCCATAACATAGGCAACACAAGTCTCACATAATTGTAGAGCATTATATTTATCTGCTTCTTCCAGCAGCATCAGAACGTTAGCTCTCTGAATTCTCAGTTGCAACTTGCATTCACACAAGTCCTTAATCATGAACATCTGATACTTTTCAGCTACCTCCAATACTGCGAGGGCTGTATCAACATCATTCAGATCTTCAGATTCTCCAGTGTATATTATTCGAAGGAGTAACTTCATCGTAGAATATTCAATATTTTCAATGATAATTTTATTCTCCTTCAATTCTGCCATCGGTGATTCAAACATTGCCAGAAGTACCGGGCTATTACGAGCTAAAATTGCTTTGTGGGCCAATAACTCCTGACCTCTAACAATTATTGTGAAGTCTGGAATTACAGTATTGTCGAAGGGTATATTTGCAAAATATAGTGGAGGAAGTGGAGGCTTGGAGATAGTTACGTTTCCAACGAAACCGAACCAGGTAATTTTGCAGTCAATTTTCAAATCTGTCTTGAGAACGCGCCCGCGGCGATCAAATGTTGGCAAATTTCCAATATCGCAGAATGAACGTGGTGTTTCCCATGTTTCAATAAAATATACCTTCATAGCATTTATGCAACTTTTGTTCGTTACTGCGAAGTATACAACAGCTCGTCCTACGCTACCTGTTGTCTGCTGGATTTCTATAGTGAAATTCTCTCTGCGATTCATTGACATAATGAATGAAATAGGAGATCCATCACTTATAATCGTAAATGCAGGGGAGCGTATAGAAGAAGTGTCTATATAACAACCGTCAATTTGCCAAGTGACAAATATTGTATTCTGGGTAATTTTGTTCGTGATGAGTCGGCTCGTCATCATCCTGGAAAATCGAGATTAGAGAATAAGTAACGAAAATGTCAATGATTAAGTTTACAGAAAAACATATCTAGTCGTATATATCGACGGTCTGAAGTGGGAAAAGCGTAAGTGGTACACATTCCCTGTTCTTTCACGCCCTTTAGATTCTGAAGCAGCGATATAATGATGCGTGTATAATTTAGGAAGGTGGAAAAGAGTTGAAAGAAAAAACATTTTTATCACTAATACGAAATTTGAAAAAACTGGTTCGATTCCCATAATTTTCAGATTTTTTTTCTACAACCAGCAAAATGATGTGCAATAATTTTGAAACAATCTAGCTCTGAAGAGTTGGGTTATATTCTGCATGTCCAACATATTTTCTAGAAACCAAAGTTAATTTTCTCATTCTTACCTTTCAAATATTAGAGGAATTGGCGACCGTCGAAAATAGCAATAAAAAAGTTTTCTAACGATAAAAAGTCACTGCTTTCTACCCGCGAGAAAGATAAAGGGTAAAATTATCAGATGCACTTCTTGGGCGCAGTGGGAGAAAAATGATACGCAAAAACCATTCTGAGAATAAAGGAAGTTTCGTGGTGAATAAGTGGGGGATGGACTCAGTCGTTCATTGGACTCATCCAAAATGACGTGGCGGGAAAATATGATGCAGAGAATTCACAAATCAATCAATTTTTTATATGATCCAAATGATATTCTGTTGATGGAAAAATACTGGGGAAATTAGGTTCAAATGAATATCAGAATTTTTCATTAATGATTTATTCCAGTTTTAATTAAGTAATTTACGAAAGTAAATTGAGAAAAAGTGAATATTCGGTGACATTCGGTAATAACCAGCTACACTCGGGATTTTTAGTTCGTTCCATGTCCACTTGTTGTGCTCGGTGCTCTTGATTTTTTTTATTAAAAAAAGTTCAGTCATCTGATTCAGCAATATCAACAAAGTGCGTCAGGATTGTATTTTTTCCTAATAATAAACAAGCAGTTTCATTACCAGAATTTTTGATATGTCGTCTTCAAAATATTGCACAAGAGCACAGGTTGAACGAACTACTTTTGAATGGACTATAGAGAATTTTTCACTTCTTCTCGAAGACAAGGGGACAGCCATCCGTTCACCATTCTTTTACTCGAAGGGCGATAAGGAAAAGTGGCTGCTTCGATTCTATCCTCGAGGTGACAACGCAAGTAGTGGGAATCATTCATCTCTTTTTCTCCATCTGATATCTGGCACATTACCAGTTAAAGTCCAATACAAATTGTCTATCGTACAATCTGGAATTGTAGTACAAAAACTCACGAGTATTCATGAATACGATTCACTGACCTCATGGGGTTTTATAAATTTGATATCAAGATCATCTCTATTAGGCCATGACACCGATACATTCACAATATGTTGTAAAATTGATAAGCCCTTAGAAAGTATTCTCACGTCTCTGACCAATCCATCAATGGCAATGACTCAAGAACTATCCGTTGATACAAAAAGCGGTGGATTGATTGAAAACTTTGCTGAACTTCTGGAAAACTCAAAATTAAGTGACGTCACCATTATTGTGAAAGACGAAAAATTCCCAGTACACAAGAGCATATTGGCCGCACGTAGTCCTGTGTTTGCAGCAATGTTTGAAAATAAGGAGATGGATGAAAATACAAAGAATGAAATAAAGATTGAAAAAATGGAGCCATGCGTAGTAAAAGGAATGTTGGAGTTCATCTACACAGATAATGTTTCTAATTTTGGGGAAATAAGCAATGGATTATTGTCAGCTGCTGATAAATACGATTTAGCCCGGTTGAGAGCTTTGTGCGAGGAGAGTTTAGCAAAAACACTCAGTAATGAAACTGCTGTTGAGATATTGGTGCTTGCTGATCTTCATCGTTCCGAGAACTTAAAAAAACATGTGATGCAATTTATGGAAAATCATCTTGCCGATATAATTAAATCAGAGGGCTACAAAGAGATAGAAGAGAAGTATCCTAGATTGTTGATGGAATTCATTCGCTTCATGGCTCTCCAAAAAGAAACGACGAAGTCTTAAATCTTGAGGGAAGAATAAGCAAATTGAGTTCCTGGTATTTTATGGTACTTATCTTATTTCTGTACGTAGTTCTATTCTCTAGAGATATTCATAGTTAATGTTTTCCACGGTTATGATAAAGAGTGAATTACTTCTCTTTTTTCAGTTTATCCTCTGTGAAATATGGAGATGAAACAATAACGAAGATGCTTCATCTCTTATGATTGTCTCTGCTGTTAGAAAGAACAAGAAGATTTTTACTAGATAAAGTAAGGAAAACCGGGACAAAATGGATCTGCAGGTAAAAAATAAACGGGATTTTTCTTTGAGAAAAAGCCTCCACTCAAGAACTGAAAACAATTACCAATAATCGAGAAATGCTAAAGCATCTTCATTTATTTTTTCAAATTCTTCCGGGAAGTTTTCAATGGCTGAAAAAATCCTGGATTATTTTGCCTCATCGTCTCATTTTGGCCCGGTCTCACATAGTTTGTAACATAGGACAACAATGCTTCCATTCTTTTGTGAAAAATTCACTCAATTCTGATCATTTTTAGTTTCTATTTAGTTTTATATTCTTGTTACGTTATTTGAAAAAACAATCATTACTAAATATCCAAGCTAAAGCATTACACTTTAAATGTATTATGAAATTTTTAATGGATGCATGACTCTCTTCATATTTCTCCATCAATGAGAGGAAAACTCAGCCAAAAAGCAGTTAATTATCAATGTGGATTTGTAATAACAATTCCATATCCACATTGAATCAACAATGAACAATGTGAAAAACTGTTTTAGTTCTGGTTATTGTTATGAGAAATTTGTTGTATTTTTCACAGAGGACTAGGTATCTTTAGAATGTAACGTTAATCCAGCTTTTCGTACATTTTCAATACATAGATAATAGCTGAAATTCAACTATTCTCATCATTATTGCTGCAGATACCGAATAGCTGTTTTGAGGAAACAATATTTATTATATCATTTATTGAAAACCTTCTCCATCGTCATACAAGCTCAAGCAATAGTTGTAATAGAGTGCTCCCCCCTCAATACAATTATAATTGTCACAAAATTTGTTAAAACATACTGATTTTCCAAATGGATTAAATATGTTGTGTTCAATATTGAAATTCGTAATAACACATGTGAAAGCTATTTCCTCGAAACTAGAAATTTTTCGGTGATAAAATAAGGAAGGTCCACAACTTTTTTCATGCAATTAGTTCTCGATGGGTGTTAAAGATAATTGATCTATAACTGCATTCATGAAGGCAATGGCAATGTTAGGTTTTTGAGATAATTTTTGGAATTCACATGAAATCTTGTCATCTCTAACAGCCAAAACATAGGCGACACAAGTCTCACATAATTGTAGAGAATTATATTTATCTGCTTCTTCCAACAGCATTAGCACGTTATCTGCTTGAATTCTCAGTTGCAATTTGCATTCGCACAAACTCTTAATCATGGACATCTGATACTTCTCAGCTGCCTCCAATACTGCAAGAGCTGTATCAACATCATTCAGAGCTTCAGACTCTCCAGTGTACATTATTCGGAGGAGTAACTCCATCGTAGAATATTCGATGTCTTCAATGACAATTTTATTCTCCTTCGATTCTTTCATCGGCGATTCGAACATGGCCAGAAGTACTGGGCTATTACGAGCCAAAACTGCTTTGTGGGCCGATAACTCTTGACCACCAACAATTATTGTGAAGTCTGGAATCACTGTGTTGTCGAAGGGTACATTTTCAATGGATAGTGGAGAAAGTGGAGGTTTTGGGATCATTATGTCTTCAGCGAAGCCGAACCACGTAATTTTGCAATTTATTTCCAGATTTGTCGTCGGATAAAAGCGACAGTGAAGGTCTTGTTCTGGCAAACGTCCAAAATTGTAGAAAGAATGTGCTGTCTCCCACTTTTGAGTGAAATATACCTTCATGGCATGTATCAAGCTCTTGCCCCTTACCGCAAGGCATACAATAGCTCGTCCTACTCTACCTGTAGTCTGCTTGATGTCTATAGTCAAATCCTTCTGACACCTGATTGACATCATGAAAGAAATGGGAGACCCATCGCTTATAATCACAAAGGCAGGGGAGTCCCTCGAAGAAGAAGTTGCATGGCAACCGTCAATTTGCCAAGTGACAAATATTGTATTCTGGGTAATTTTGTTCGTGATTATTCGACTCGCCATCCTGAAATATCGAAGTTGAAGGATAAATGAAAATGTGAATAGTTAAGTTTACAGAAAAAAATATGTAGCAGTATTTAAGACGATCTCAAGTGAAAAAGGCGTAAGTGGTACACATTCCCTGCTCTTTTACGCCCTTTTTACTCCATGACGGCAATATCATAATGCGGGTATTTTTTCAACACGTGTTGAAAAAAATTCTCTCATCAATAATATGAATTTTGAAAGAGCTGGTTGGATTTAAATTATTCTCAGAATTTTTTCATTCTGCAATGAGCACATGATTGGCAAGCATTTTGAAATACTCTACTTCTAAGGAATTTGGTTATATTTTGCATGTCTAATGCATTTCAAAGAAAACAAAGTCAATTTTCTTGTTTTTACGGTATAAAAATTTTACCTTCTGAATGTTAGAGAAACTGGAGATTATCGAAAATAGGAATTACAATGTTTTGCAACGATATATTTTTACTGCTTTCTATTAACGAGAACGATAATAAGTGAGATAATTAGAAGCACTCCCTGGGCTCAGCAGGAAACAAGTGAAATACGCGAAAACAATTGCGAAAATGAAGAAAGTTTCGCGTCGAATAAGTGGGGGAGGGACTCGATATTAAATTGAATCCGATGCGAATGATGTGGCGGAAAATGACGAAGAGAGCTCACAAATGACTCAATTTCCTACTTCATGCAAATAATTTTATGTTGATCAAAAAATATTGAAGAAATTGAGATAAAATAGATATTACAATTATCTATTTATTATTTATTCAAATTTTAATGAAATAATAAAAATGATTTGAAAAGAGTTGATACTCGGCGGGGTTCAGTGGGAGTAGGAAAAAGTGGGAGAAAATGGACCTGCAAGTTAAAACAGACAGGATTTTTTTTTTAAAGAAGGCTTTCACTAAAAAACTGGTAAAAAATAGCCAATAACAGGAGAATGCTGGCGCATCTCCGCACATTCTTTTAGATTTTTTCGCGAATGTTTTCACTTTGAAGAAATCCTGGATCATATTGTTCTACTGGTTCATTTCGTCTCGGTCTCGCATAGCTCGTAACGAGCAATAACAATAAGCCCATTCTTTTGTCAAAAAAGTCAATCAATTTTGATCATCTTTAGTTTTTATTCGGTTTTATATCCTTAATACATCAATTGAAAGAAAAGTTATCACTATATTTCTTCATTAATTAGAAGAAAAATGTCAGTCAAACAGCAATTGAATGTATTTAAATACATCAATGTAAGGTTGTGACAACAATTGAAAATCCGCATTGAATCAATGATAACAAATGGGGAAAAACTGCTTTAGTTTCGATTATTGTCATGAGGAATTCTTTTTTTCTTTATAGAAAACCAAGATTTATGCGTTAATTTTTGAACTCTCTGGAGTATTCTTCAAGAAATACTGGAATTAATCTTATTCCATTATCAATAATCTTTTCCATAGATCTTCAAACAAAAATCTCGCACAGTTAATACAATCAATATGTTCAAATCTATTCCAGATTCTCATTGGCAGAAGAGGAGAGTCGTTCATTCGAAGCCATCGGTACCAGAGGGAAAGATAGAAGAATCTTGAGAGTTACAAAAAAAAGTCGTCATAAAAATTCCGATATCTTCTTTAGTTGTCAAGATATCAACAGACAATAATTGACGAAAAACTACGTTTTCTGTTCGATGCTCACTACTGAATTCGCTTCTCTTTTTCTTGCACAACAATAGAAACTTAGGGAATATATTAGGGAATATATTCTCCGGTATTGATTTTCAATCGCACCTATATTAAAGACATCGATCTGCAGATTACGAATTTGACGATGTCGAAGGGATGAGACATAGTTATTCTTGTACTTGGTCTTCATTGATAGCCGAATATTTATTCAGATCCAATGAAATTTGATCCAGAATGATTCAATGACATCAAAACTGCTGCTAAACATCCACACGCGTTTTTGCCCTTTGGAGAAGGGCCTAGAGTTTGCATTGGTGGCTAATAGGCGAGGCAGTCACCAAAAATCCGGAATTTAAAAGGGAAAAAACTCTATTTCAATGTGTTCTTTTTATTTATTCAAGTACGAGGTTCAGACTGATGATGGATGAACTGATGTTGATAAAAATGCTCTCTATGTACAAATTTACTCAGAGTCCCAACACTCCAGAGGCCCTGGATTGTCCTCACTACTAAGAGTGAAATTGAATTACGAGTGGAGCCACGATAATAAATCAGTATTGAAGATTTCATCGAATTGTAAATTAATACATTCTCTAAGAAATTGACTTTATTTTTCTTATCCATGAATTTCTATAAATTGAAAGTAGCGTAAACTTGAATGAAAACCTTTTTTTTTGTGGCACCCAGATCTAAAATTAACTTATTCAATCCCACGTGTTAAGTCTATGTGAAAAGCATACAACAAAATAATTATTATAGAATGTCTGGTAAATTCTAAATAAATCTCTCAGAAGAACTCATGAATACTTTTATTGGAGAACTCATAAATAGCAATAGAATAACTCCATCATTTTGACACAAATATTTATAAAGCATCGCAAAATCAAAATAAGATATTATCGAAAACTCGAAGTGACCAAAAAAAATACAATCGCAGGAAGATATCTCTAGTATCATTGTACTCCACTCATACTTTTTTTTAAGAAGGTATTGAGAATAATTTATCCATAAATGCATTTTTTATGGCAAAAGCAATGTTTGGCTTTTCTGGAATTTTCTTGAATTCTTTTGTGATTCCAGCATCTTTAGCAGCAAAAATATATGCAACACAAGTTTCACATAATAGCATCGCATCATATTTATCTGCTTCTGCAAGCAGCATGAGGACATTGTCTGTTTGAATTTTCGTAAGTAATGCATATTCACATAGAATTTTGATTGCAAACATTTGATACTTCGCAGCGGCCTGAAGGACTTTTAATGCTACATCAACTTCGAATAGTTCTTCTGTTTTTCCAGTGTAGATGATGTCCAAAAGTGTTTTAATCGTTGAATACTCACTATCCTCAATCGTCATTTTATTCTCTTTTGATTCTTTCATTGGTGTCTCGAACATGGCTAATAAGACTGGACTATAACGAGCTAAAATTGCTTTATGTGAAGGTATCTCCTGACCTTCAACAATTACTGTAAAATCTGGAATCACCGCATTATCGAATAATGAATTCCCAACAGAAAGTAAAGAAAGTGGATGTCCTTGATGTGAAATAATCTTCTCGAATCCAAGCCATGTTATTTTGCAATCAATTTTTAAATTTGTGTATGCTGTAGCTGATAAAGTAAGGATATCATCAAAAGAACACGTTTGCACCCAGTTTTCATTCAAACGCATCTTCATTGTAATTGCAGCAGCGTCCTTCGTAATACCAAGAGATATAATGCCTCGTCCAACGCCTGATACATTTGTATCGACTTGCACAATTGCTTTTTCAGCGCAGCTAATTGATAAACGGAAAGGAATAGGACCTTCAACTGTTTCTAGAGCAAATGGTGGAGAATTTAGAACCCCACTTTTTGTATAGCATTGTAAATTTTTCCATGTGACAAAAATTGAATTGTATGTAACTTTGTTGGCGATAAGTTCTCCCATTCTTGACGTTCAAACTTGACCTAGAAAGAATAAAAATATGGAGAAATAAATTCAGCGCGAGGGGATATTCCAAGAGTAATTATTCGTAATTATTTTTTATGGAATTTATCAATTAAAGAAAATGTCCTAACTCTCATTCATGATTTTTGATAATACTAAGAACCTGTTCTCGATTCGATGAAAAAACTGAGATTAATATTTTTCAATTACCTCGGATATGTTTGATGAATTAGATGCAGTATCAACTCAGATGATAAATTTGCCTATGATATCCACAAGGGAATACCGGTCTGTCTTACGTATTGCCTTTATGTGAGCTTGGGAGCGAAGAAGAACGAGTGAGAATCCCCGTTTTTACTGTCTATACACTCCTTCACACGTTGTAATAGAGCTACTCGAATATTCGTCAATTCTCTTGGACGAATCTCTTCCACTGACTGTACATGCCAGGCGAGACTTTTTATCTTAAGCAGATAAGGAATTGTAGAACCTGCAAGAGTGTATATCACAATATACTGCAATAATTTTTGTTACAATATCCTTTTCAAAGGCAATGAGATTGCATCGGACATACAATTAATTCATATATCAATTAACGTTGTTCTCAAACACCATAATGCGATGGAAAATCATTGAAATGATAATTTTGAAAATACTTGAGTTCTACAAAATCAAATTTCATCTTGTATATCCAATGCATTCTCTAGAAACCAAAATTGTTTTTTCTTCCTCTTACCTCTCGAATATTATATAATAGCTGTTGGAAATCCTGATGAAAGAGTTTTTAATTCTTTGAACACAAGTACAAGTTGCCAGCACCACAGTGATGAGTAATACATGCAGGTTTTGGCCGCAGTGAGAATATAGGAAGTCTCGAGGCAAATGGGTGGAGAGGAAGTCACATCTGTCATTGATCTTCATTTGATGTGGCGGGAGAATATAACGTAGTAAGTTGACATTCGAATAATTATATCGATTGAAGATGTCGATTATGGGGAACGTAGGGCGGGGTTGATATTGCAAGGTTCGACTTTTTGCTAACTGCAGTTTCAATAAAATACCAGAACTAAATCAAAAAAAGTAAATGCTAAGTGAACTTCGGTGGCAATAAAGTACAGTTGGGATTTTTTGTTTGTTTCATTTGCATATTTCACATTTTGGGTATTCCTACTCTTTTTTTAACAATTCCAGTTGTCTGATGCTGCACTATCAACGAAGTAGATGAGGATTGCATTTTTTTCCTGATAAATAACCAGTTTTATAATCACATTTTTCAAGATGAAACAGTTGACTTCCAGGTATTCTTCGAGAGATAATTTTTTTCCAAGTTAAGGCCTCTTCAAATCTCTGAAAACATCAATGATGCAGACATGTTGGAGCACCTTCTCAATTTTTTTCTTCAAGTTTTTGACTCACGAAAGAAAAAACAGTCTAAGTCTTCCTTAATTTTGTGCCATGTCCAATATAATTGGAACTGACGTCATCATCTCAGCATTTCGTTAATCCGTTGATGAAGAACGAGTTTGGAGATGACGACAAAGAAAAACCCAGAGTATCACTGGTGATAACTCCCCTAGAGTTTGTATTGACGGGTATATAATAAAGAAGACAGTTACGAAAATGCGGAATTCAAGAGAGAAAAAGCGGTATTTCAATGATTTTTGTTCGTGATTCAGGTACGAGATTCAGACTGATACCGATTAAGCTTGGTTTAATATAAATACTTCCTGAATATAAATTCACTCTGAATCCCAACACTCCGAGGCCTCTGGAATATGACCCCAGGCAGATTTCCCTTAGTGCTAAAAGCGGGATTGAATTACGTGTACCACGATAATGAATCAGTATTGAAAATCTTGAAATATTGTGAGCGGATACTTTTTTCAAGGAATTGAGTTAATTTTGATTACCTACGAATTTGTGCTAATTGAAGGTAGTGTAAACTCTAATGAAAATTTTTTGTCGTTCGCACCTGAATATAAAATGGACTGATTCGATCCCACGTATTCACTCTCAGGGAAAAGCAGCCAACAAAACAATTATCACTAAATTTTTAGTAAATTGTGAATAAATCTCTCAGAAGAACTGCTGAACACATTTATTGAAAAACTCACGAATAGCATTAAAGTCACTCCATCATTTTAAGATGAATTTTTATAAAGTACCGCAAATTCCAAATGAGATATAATAAGAAACTTGAACTGACGAAAAAATTACATCTTCAGAATAAATTATCTCTTATATAATTGTACTTTACTCATTCTTTTGGCAAGGTATTGAGAGTATTTGATCCATAAATGCATCCATTACGGCAAGACCAATGTTTGGCTTTCGGGGAATTTTATTGAATTCCTCTGTAATTTTATCATCCCGAACAGCCAAAATATATGCAACGCAAGTTTCGCATAACATCGCTGCATTATATTTGTCTGCTTCTGCGAGCAGCATAAGAACGTTATCTACTTGGATCATTTGTTGCAAACTATATTCACATAGAATTTTGATTCTAGACATCTCATACTTTACAGCGGCATGAAATACTTTTAATGCTGTATCGATTTCATTCAGATCTTCTGTGTTTCCAGTGTAAATTATTTTCAAAAGTATCTTCATTGTCGAATACTCAATGTCCTCAATCGTCACTTTGTTTTCTTCTGATTCTTTCATCGGTGTTGTGAACATACCTAAGAAAACTGGACTATGACCAGCTAGAATTGCTTTATGTGAAGGTATCTCGTGACCTTTGGCAATTATTGTGAAATCCGGAAATACTGTATTATCGAATTGTACATTCTCAACAGAAAGTAGAGAAGGTGAATTTTCTGGGCTTGGAGTATCATCAATGAATCCAAGCCATGTAATTTTGCAATGAATTTTCAGATTCGAGCACTTTTTGTTTGATAAAGTGATAATATCATTGAATGTACACGATTGCTCCCATACTTCATTCAAACACATCTGCATAGTAGCACCATTGCCTTCCTTCGTTATACCGAGAGATACAATGGCTCGTCCAATTTTCGATCCATTTTTCCGAACCTTCAGAATGGCATTGTCACCACAGTGCAATGACAAGGAGAAAGCAATGGAATACCTGTCCGTGACTAAAATAAATGATGGAGAGTTTAAAATGCCATCATACGAATAACATTGCAACTTTTGCCAAGTAACAAATATTGAATTGTATTTCACTTTGTGAACGACAAGTTCTCCCATTCTGGAAATTTGAATCCGACCTGAAAAACGGAAATATTGAGAAATAAATTCAGTACGAGAGGATATTCCACAAGATATTTCTCGCTGTAAATACTAGAAGAATCAAACAAATTCTCTGGAAAATGCTGAAATCAACGTTCTTTATTACCTTATATATATTTGAAGAACTCGATGCAGTATAAACTCAGATGAATGCGTTCTTTTATGATGCTCAGGAGAGAATTATGGTAGAATATCAACTTATGCTTGTTTATGTTGTGCGTTGGAATTTGTGTGGGATTGGAAGCAATGGAGGCCGAATGAGAAGCCCTATTTTTACTGACTATATGCACTTTCTCGTCGCTGACTTTAGATGACATGCGAATAAACCTTCATCCACTGTGAAGATTCTAGAATATTCTTTGACCTATTTTTGAATTTTATTGGCTGCTGTTTTTTCAAAGATTGGTTCAACAATTAAAATAAAAAAGAGTAACGTTAATCTAGTTGATTATATATTCAATGCATAGATAATATCTGCAATTCAATAATGTTCTTCATTATTTCTGCGAATTCGAATGGATCATTCAAGAAAACAGTATTTATTTTGAAAAAACATAGTCATACAAGGTAGAACAATGGTTATAATAAAAAATGTTGCAAACAATACAATCATAACGGTTACAGAAATAATCAAATTATAATGATGCGACAAATTAGGTGAATATTTAATGTTAAATATTGAAATACGTAATAACACATGTCAAAACCATAAACTCTTCGATGATACGATAATAAAGAAAAAGTAATAAATGATTATAAAAATCACAAGCCACTAATTCTTTCCATGCAATTACTTCTGGATGGGTGTTGAAGATAATTGATATGCCAATGCATTCACGAAGGCAATGGCAATGTTAGGTTTGAGTTGAATTTTTTCAAATTCACATGAAATTTCCTCATCTTTAACAGCTAGAATATAGGCAACACAAGTCTCACATAATTGCAGAGCATTATATTTATCTGCTTCTTTCAACAGCATTAGGACGTTGTCTGCTTTAATCCTCAGTTGCAGTCTGCATTCACACAAGCTCTTAATCATGGACATTTGATACTTCTCAGCAGCCTCCAATACTGCAAGAGCTGTATCAACGTCATTCAGAGCTTCAGGCTCTCCAGTATATACTATACGGAGAAGCAACTCCATCGTAGAGAATTCGATGTCTCCAATAATAATTTTATTCTCTTTCGATTCTGTCATCGGCGATTCAAACATGGCCAGAAGTACTGGGCTATTACGAGCTAAAATTGCTTTGTGGGCCAATAACTCTTTGCCTCCAACAATTATCGTGAAGTCTGGAATTACAGTGTTATCGAAGGGCACATTTGCAATAGATAGAGGAGAAATTGGTCGTTTTGGGATCGTTACGTTTTCAACGAAACCAAACCAGGTAATTTTGCAGTCAATTTTCAGATTTGTCGGCTGGTAGAAGGGTGATACACCTGGTAAACATCCAATATTGCTGAATGAACGTGTTGTTATCCAATTTTCACTAAAATATACCTGCATGGCATTTATGTATATATCGTTCGTTACTGCAAGATGTACAACAGCCCGTCCTGCTCTAGCTGTTGTCTGCTCGATATTGATAGTGAACTTCTCTTTGCAATTGATTGACATCGTGAATGAAATCGGAGATCCATCACTCATAATCGTAAAGACAGGCGAGCGTATAGTAGAATCATTTGCGTAGCAACCGGTAATTTTCCAAGTGACAAATATTGTATTCTGGGTAATTTTGTTCGTAATGAGTTGACTTTCCATCCTGAAAAATTAAGATGAGAGGATAAGTAACGACAATGTCAATGATTAAATTTACAGAGAAACGTAATTAGTAGTATGTATCATCGTCCTAGAGTGGAAAAGGTGTAAGTGATCCACATTCCCTGTTCTTTTAAGCCATTTGGATTCTTGAATGACGATATGACAAGGCGTGTATTCTTTGGGGAGCTCGAAAAGTGTTGAAAAAAATCGTCTTATCAATAATATGAAATTCGGAGACACTGGTTTGATTTCAACAATTTCTATATTTTTTCTTCCGATAACCAGCAAATTATTTACAACAACTTTAAAATAATCTAGTCCAGAGGGATTGGGTTATATTTTTTACGCCCAACGTATTTTCTAGAAGCCAAAATTAATTTTCTTTTTTTACCTTTCAAATTTTAGAGGAATTGGCGACTGTCGAAGATAGAAATGAAAATATTTTCTAACGATAGAATTGCACAGCTTCCTTCCTAAAAGAACGGCAACGAGTAAAATGACGCAGTTGTTGGGTGCAGTGGGAGAAAAGTAATACGCACGAACAATTCCGAGAATAAAGGAAGTCTCGTGGCGAATGAGAGGGGGGAGGGATTCGCTTGTGGAACTTGAACCCATCCAAAACGATGTGGCGGGGAAATATAACGATGAGAGAGTTTTAAAATCGATCAATTTTTCACATAATTCGAATAATGTTAAGACAATTAGAAAATACAGGTGAAATTGGGGTAAAATGGATATGACAATTATCTATTTGTGATTTATTGCAGTTTTAATGAAGTAACAAAAGTAAATTGGAAGAAAGTGAATACTCGGCGATGTTCGGTAATAATCCACTACAATCGGGATATTTAGTGCGTTTCATTTCCACTTGTTGCACTCGTCATTCTCTATTTTTTTCGTCAGTCAGCTGATATAGCAGTAACATCGAAGTGCGTGAGGATTGCATGAAAAAAGTAGTTTTATCACCGGAATTTTTGGGATACTGACTTCCAAATAGTGCACAAGAGCACAAATTGAACGAACTACTTTTGAATGGATTATAGAAAATTTTTCACTACTTTTCGAAAACAAGGAAACACCAATCTCTTCGCCATTTTTTTACTCAGAGAGCAAGAATGAAACGAGGCAAATTCGATTCTTCCCTCGAGGTGAGAAGGGCAGTACTGAGAATTATTCATCCCTTTTTCTCTATCTCATATCGGGCACATTATTAGTCAACGTCCAATACGAATTGGCTAGCATACAATCTGGAATTGTAGTAGAAAAACGCGAATTTTGTAGCGAAATCGCGTGTATTAGGCCATGCCACTGATACATTCACAATATTTTGTAAAATAGATAGGACGATAATTATCGTCACGTTTCTGATCAATCTACCAATGGAAATTACTCAAGAACTATGTGTTGACATGAAAACTGGTTCTTGGACTGAAGATTTCGCTGGATTTCTAGAAAATTCGAAATTGAGTGATATCACTATCATTGTGGAAAATAAAAAGTTTCCAGCACAAAAACTCATATTAGCGACACGTAGTCCTGTATTTCCAGCGATGTTTAAAAATAAAGAAATGGATGAAAATAGACAAAATGTCGTAAAGATTGAGAAAATTGAGCCGTTGGTAGTGAAAGGAATATTGGAGTTCATTTACACAGATAGTGTTTCAAATTTCTACGGAATAAGCAAAGGATTATTGTCAGCCGCTGATAAATACGATTTAGTTATGTTGAGAGCTTCGTGCGAGGAGAGTTTAGCAAAAAAAACTCAGCAATGAAACAGCTGTTGAGATATTGGTGCTTACTCATCTCCATCATTCTGATAACTTGAAGAATTATGTGATGCTTTTTATGGACAATCATCTTGCCGATATAATTAACTGAGAGGACTACAAAAACATGAACAAGTATCCTGAATTATTGATGGAATTTATTCGCTTCATGGCTCTCCAAAAACAATCGAAGAAGTCTTAAATCTTGAAGAATGTACTTCATGGAGAATTATCTCGGCGATATAATAAACTCCGAGGGCTGTAAAGAGATGGCGAAGTATCCTGGATTGTTGATGGAATTTTTTTCGATTCACGGCTCTCCAAAAAAAATCGAAGAAGAGCTAAATCTGGAGGGAGAAAAAGCACATCGAGTTTCTGGTATCCTATTGTATTTATTTCATCCTGTACATAGTATCATTTGCCAGATACATTTATAATTTATGAATTTTAACGGTCATAGTTGAAAATTAATCAATATTTTTTTGTTTCAGTTTATCATCAATGGAATATTATAGGAAAACAATAACGAAGATGCTTCATGTCTTGTCGATTTTCCATGCTGTTAAAGGGAACATTAAGATTCTTGCATTGAAAATAGGGAAAACCGGGACAAAACGGACCTGCAGGTAGAAATTAACAGTATTTTTTTTAAAGAAGGCCTTTACTAAAGTATTGGAAAAAAATAGACCGATAATAGGGAAATACTGGGATACCTTCACACATTTTTTCAAAATTCTTTCGTAAAGGTTGTCACTGGGTAAAAAAAATCCTCGATCATTTTTCCTCATAAAATCATAGAAAGATATAAAAAACTTGAAGTGATGAAAAAAATGACAAATTCAGAGAAGAATATCTCTTACATTATTGTATTTCACTTATTTTCTTGAGATGGTATTGAAAATAATTCATTCATGAACACATTCATTACGGCAAGACTAATGTTCGGCTTTTGCGAAATTTTCTTGAATCCCTCTGTAATATCATCATTCTTAGCAGCAAAAATATATGCAACACAAGTTTCGCATAACAGTGTAGCATTATATTTATCTGCCTCTGCGAGCAGCATAAGTACGTTATCACGTTGAAGTTTTTGTTGCAATTTATATTCACATAGAACTTGAATTATAGCCATCTCGTACTTTACTGCGGCTTGAAATACTTTCAATGCTGTATCTATTTCATCCAGATCTTCTGTTTTTCCAGTGTAAATTATTTTCAAAAGTATCTTCATTGTTGAATACTCAATATCCTCAATCGTCACTTTATTCTCTTTTGATTCCTTCATTGGTGTCTCAAACATGGTCAAGAAAACTGGACTATAACGAGCTAAAATTGCTTTATGTGAAGGTATCTCCTGACTTTCAGCTATTATTGTAAAGTCTGGAAATACCGTATTATCAAATGGGACATGCTCAATCGAAAGTAAAGGAGGTGGATGTTCTGAGCTTGGAATACCATCAATGAATCCAAGCCATGTAATTTTGCACTCGATTTTCAGATTCGAGAGCCGATTGCTCAATAACATTATGATATCAGTAAACGAACACGATCGCTCCCATGTTTCATTCAAACACATCTTCATGGTAGCTCCAGTTGCGTCTTTCGTTATACCAAGAGATACAATGCCTCGTCCAATTTTTGATCCATTTTTTTCGACTCTCAGAATGGAATTTACACTACAGCTCAATGACAAAGAGAATGAAATAGGATATCCGTCCGTGGTTAGAATGAATGATGGCGAATTTAAAATACCATTGTTCGCAGAACATTGTAATTTTTGCCATATGACAAAAATTGAATTGTATGTAACTTTTTTGACGATAAGTTCTCCCATTCTGGATAATCAAATTCCACCTGTAAAAAAATAAAAATATCAAATGAATTCAACATAAGAGGACATTCCACGAGAAATTATTTGCCATTAAGGGTGTACTCTAGTTTCTTGAGTAGAAAAATGACCTATCTTTCGGTTTTTTTTTGAGAATGCTATGGAAGATAAGAATATAAAAATGAATAGGTATGATTAATAAAGTCTTGAAATACAAAACAAAATTTTTTTTCATCTATTTTTTCTAAGTTTTGTATACAAAATCCATTGCTCAACATAACGCTGTAATTTTGAGGCCGTCCGGCTTAGACACGATATCTCGGCAACGGCTTATCTGATACAAAAAAATCGAAGTGCTTCAGATTCGGTATGATAGTGGCTACAGAATAAACCACCAAAATATTGATTTTCAACTAATTTCGTTACTTTTATCTTTAAAAAATCAAAATGACTGGAAAAAGTGTGCATTTTTCACCGCTTTTTGTAATAAAAAAATAGTAAAAATCAAAATTTTCACTTGATAGAAGTTCATCTTGTGATTTCTTATGTATAGAATGTGTGGTGCCAATTTCGGCTCACTGGTTCTGGAGAAATCGTGTGGGAGGTCCGAAAAAAGTGGTTTAGAGAAAAACGCGTTTCAAGTTGTTTTAAACAAGAAATTTTTTTTTTCATCAAGAAATCATGAAAAAATCTTACCAAAATTTACTCTGTGATACCCGCACAATGTTCTTAGATGTTTTTTAGAAAAACATACATCCAAGAACAACAAAAAATGTTTTTTAGAAAATTTAAGGAAAAAAATATTTCAAACTAGAGTACACCGTTAATACTTCATTCAAATAAATTTGAGAATGTGAAGAAATTAGAATTTTTTAAATAGAATTTATCAATTCAGGTCAATATTCCTATGTCCTCATATGATAAATTTTCCTACAATATCGACAAAAAAATACTGGTTTGTGTTGGATGAGTTTGAGAGCGGAGGAGACCGAGTGGGAATCCCCGTTTTTTACTGTCTTTACACTACTACACACGTTGTAATAAAGCTACTCGAATATTCTTCATACGTGCCAGGCGAGGCCTTTTATCTTGCGCAGATAAAGAATTGTAGAATCAGTAAAAGCATATGTCACAATACACTGCAATTATTTCTAAGAGACTATCCTTTTCAAAAGCAATGAGTTTGCATCGGATATACAATTAATTAATGGATTAATTAATGTGATTCACAATATCATGATGCGATAGAAAATTATTAAAAAGATGATTTCCACAATACCGTGGGGGACCCAGTTTCCGGACAGGTCCCAGTTTCCGGACGCAGCAGCAAAACATACTAATAATTAATATTCAAATGAGAAAACCAGATTTTCAATACTTGCAAAATTTCAACATAAAAATCAACTAAATTGTTTGATCCATTTAATTAATTTTTTTTTTCCATTTTATTACTTTAATTCTAACTGTCCGGGAACTGGGACCATTTCCTTAACCGTCCGATAACTGGTACATCCACGGTACTGTGGTTCTAAGGAATCAAGTTTCAACTTCTATATTCAATGCAATCTCTAAAAACCAAAATTATATTTTATCCTCTCACCTTTTGAATATTATATGAGATAGCTGATGGAAGTACTAATAATAGCTGATGAAAATACTAATAAAATTGTTTTGAATTCTTCTAATAAAAGTACTTGAACGATATAATATCACTACCGTCCACACACTACAAAGATGAGTAATACGATTGTACTAACTAGAGAGTGATCTTCCAAAGCCGAAATGTACATGGTGCGATATAGAAACCGAATATAACTGAAGTTTCCTCTTTGATCAGTACGACTGTACGTCCAGACCTTGAGCACGGCGAACATACGAGTCTCCAGGCGAATGGGTAGAGGAGGGGCTCAGTCATTGAACTTCAGCTGATGTGGCGGGACAATATGACGTGGAAAGTTCGTATTCAAATAATTATGTTAATTGAAAATGTCAATCTCAAATTATGTTAATTGAAAAATAATTGGTAGAGTTGAGTAGAGATCATAATACAATGTTCTGTTTATTATTCTGTGATTGCAATGTTCTGTTTAATGCAGTTTCGATAAAATATGGCTCGGGATGGATTGTTTTCAGCACTAAAAGTAGAATTAAATTACATATGGAGCCACAACAATAAATCAATATTGAAAATCTTAAGATAACGTGAATGAATACATTCTCTAAAAAATTCCATTAATTTTTATTAACTCCAGATTTCTATGAATCAAAAGTAGTATAAACTCTGATAAAAACATTCTTTCATTCGCACCTGGATATAAAATTGACTCATTGAATCTTACGTGTTCACTTTATGAGAAAAGCATAAAACAAAACAATTATCACTGAATTTCTTGTAAATTTTGGATAAATCGCTCAGAAAGACTGATGAATACTGTTATTGTAGAGTTCATGAATAGTATTAAAATAACTTCATCATTTTAAGATAAATTTGTATAAAGTTTCCTAGAATTGAAATAAAATATCACAAAAAAACTTGAAGTAACTATAAAATTTTTTTTAAAAATCTACATTATTATGCTTCACTTCCTAACTCGAGAAGGTATTGAGAGTAATTCTTCCATAAATACATTCATCACCGCAAGACTAATATTTGGCGTTTGCGAAATTTCTTTGAATTTCTCTGTAATCTCATTATTCTTAATAGCAAAAATATATGCAACACAAGTTTCACATAACAGTGTCGCATCATATTTATCTGCCTCTGCGAGCAGCATAAGAACGTTGTCACGTTGAAGTTTTTGTTGCAATTTATATTCACATAGAGTTATAATGCTAGACATCTCGTACTTTACAGCAGCTTGGAATACCTTCAGTGCTGTATCTATTTCGTTTAGATCTTCTGTGCTTCCAGTGTAGATTATTTTCAAAATTGTCTTCATTGTCGAATACTCGATATCCTCAATCGTCACTTTATTCTCTTTTGATTCCTTCATTGGTGTCTTGAACATGGCCAAGAAAACTGGACTCCAACGAGCTAGAATGACTTTATGTGCAGGAATCTCCTGGCCTTCAGCAATTATCGTAAAATCTGGAAATACTGTATTATCAAAAGGTCCGTTTTCAATAGAAAGTATAGAAGGTAGATGTTGTGGGCTTTTAACATCATCAATAAATCCAAGCCATGTAATTTTGCAATCAATTTTCAGATTCAAGCACCTTTGAGATGACAAAGTTATAATATCATCAAACGAACACGATTGCCCCCATGCTTCATTCAAACACATCTCAATGGTGGCTCCAGTGGCATCTTTCGTTATACTAAGAGATACAATGCCTCGTCCAATTTTTGATCCATTTTTCTCGATCTTCAGAGTGGAACTTTTAGCACAGGTCAATGACAAGTAGAAAGAAATAGGATTTCCATCCGTGGATAGAATGAATGCTGGTGAATTAACTACCCCACTACCCGTATGACATCGTAGAGCTGTCCATGTAACAAATATTGAATTGTATGTAGCTTTGTTAACGATTAATTCTCCCATTCTTGACGTTCCAACTCGACCTGAAACCAACAGAAATATTAATTCAGAAATTAATTCAGTAGGAGAGAATATTCCACAAAAAATTACTTGTTATAAATACTTTATTCAAATAAATTGTGAAAATTCTCTGAAAACAACTGGAATTAATCTGTTTTTACCTAGAATACATTTTTAAAAATCAGATGCAGTATCAACTCGAAGGTATGCTTTTTTTTCATGATATCCACGAAAGAATGGATGGTAAATCATGTGTCTATTTATGCTGCTCTATGTCAGAGGTGTATTCACTCTTGTGTAACATTGGAAGCGAAGGAGACCCATTGGGAAGCCCCATTTTCATTGACTAAAAAAATAAACACTCGTATTATCAATAATATGAGATTTTAAGGAACTGGTTTAATTCAAATAATTCCCAGAGTTTTTTCTTTCTTTTTAAAATAGACAAAATTATTCACAATATCTTTGAAATAATCTAGTTCTAAAGAATTAGGTTATATTCTGAAAGTCCAATATATTTTCAAGGAATCAAAGTCAATTATCTTTTCCTTACCTTTCAGATGTTGGAGAAATTGGAGACTGTGGAAAATAGGAATGAGAGTAGTTTTATATCGATAGTATTCCACTGTTTTTCACCTACGTGAGAAATAATGAGTAAAATTGCTTGTAATGAAGGAAATCTTGCGGCAAATGAATAACGGAATTCAGACGTTGAATGTCAACCCACCCAAAACGATGTGGCGGGAAAATATGTACGACGAAGAAAGTTGACAAGTCAGTCAATTTTTCACATAATTTAAATAATGTTATGCTGATCAAGAAGTATTGGGAAAATTGGGGTAAAATGGATGTTGCAATTTTCAGAAAAAAATTTTTTAATAAAATACCGAAAGTAAATAATGAGAAAACTTGATATTCGTGGAGCTTCGGTAACAAACGGCGACAATCGGGATATTTAGTTCGTTCCATTTCCACCTGTTACGCTCGGTACACTTGATTTTTTTAATTGGGAAAATTTCAGTCGTCTGATTGTCAATATCAACAAAAGTGTGTGACGATCCCATTTCCTTCGTGATAATAAAGAAGTAGTCTCATTACTAGAATTTTCGATATGTCGTCTTCAAATTATTGCACAGAAGCACAAGTTGAACAAACTACTTTTGGATGGACTATAAAGAATTTTTCACTTCTCCTTGAAGACAAAGGAACATCAATTTTTTCACCATTTTTTTACTCGAAGGACAATAAGGAAAAGTGGCAACTTCAATTTTTCCCTCGAGGTGACAAGAACAGTCCTGATAATTATTCGGCCGTTTTTCTCAATCTCGTATCCGGCATATTACCAGTTAAAATCCAGTACGAATTGTCTATTGTACGATCTGGAAATGTAGTAGTAACAGGCACGTCTATCCGTCAATATGAGTCAATAACGGGATGGGGTTTCAAAGATTTTATAACAAGATCGCGTCTATTAGGCCAAGTCCCCGATACATTCACGATATCTTGTAGGATAGATAAGCCATTGGAAAATATCCTCACATCTCTGCCCAATCCATCAATGGCTGACGAATTATCTGTTGACAAGAAAACTGGTTGTTGGACCGAAGATTTCGCTGGACTCCTAGAAAATTCAAAATTTAGTGATGTCACCATCATTGTGAAAGATGAAAAATTTCCAGTACACAAAGCCGTACTGGCTGCACGTAGTCCTGTGTTTGCAGCAATGTTTGAAAGTAAAGATATGAATGAAAATAAAAAAAATGTAATAAACATTGAGAAAATTGAATCAGCCGTAGTGAAAGGAATGTTGGAGTTCATCTACACAGATAGTGTTTCTAATCTTGATGAAATAAGCAAAGGATTATTGTCAGCTGCTAATGAATACCATTTAGTCATGTTGAGAGCTTTGTGCGAGGAGAGTGTAGCAAAAACACTCAGTAATGAAACGGCCGTTGAGATATTGGTGCTTGCTCATCTTAATCATTGCGATAACTTGCAGAAACATGTGATGCGTTTTATGGACATTCATCTTACCGATGTAATTAACTCAGAGGACTACAAAAAAATGGAGAAGCATCCAGGATTGGTGATGGAATTTTTCCGTTTCATGGCTCATCAAAGAAGAACGAAGAAGTCCTAAATCTTGAAAGAAGAAAAATCAAATCCGGTTACTGTTCTATCATGGTACTTATATCATTCCTTACATAGCACTATTTTCTAGAGACTTTCATAAGTAAATTCGAACAGTCATAATAAATAATAAATGATGAATTTATTTTTTTTGTTCCAGTTTATTCTCAATGGAATATTACAATGGAATAAAAAACGAAGATGCTTCATCACTTACGATTATCCATACTGATACAGAAGTACCATGAAGATTTTTATATTAGAAGGAAGGAGGACTGGAGAAAAATGAACAGGATTTACTGGATAATAGGGAAATGATTGTGGGGAAATGCTGGAGCATCTTCTACGCATCTTTTTCAGATTCTTTCATGCAGGTTTAGAATGTAAAAAAAAAATCCTGGATCATTCTGGCCCTCCAGTTTTGTCTCCATCTCGCATATTCTATAACATATAAGAATGCTTATATTATTTTGGGAAAAATTCATGCAAAAAATGCACTTCATTTAATCATTTTCTATTTCAATTTAGTTTCATATTTTTATGACATTAATTGAGGAAACAACTCTTACTAAATATCTAACTTATAGCATGACACTTTCAATTCATCACGAAACTTTGAGTAGATACACGAGTCCCTCAATATTTCTCCATTAATTGAAAAAAATTAGCAGCTAAAGAGCAGTTTAAAGTATGAAGATACATAAATGTAATGTTGTAACAACAATTAAATATTCGCATTGAATCAACGTTAAAAAATCTGAAGAAACTGTTTTAGTTCTGATTATTATCATGAGAAATGTATTTTTCTTCTTAATAGAGGACCAGATGTCGTAGGATAATTCTGGAACTCTTTGCAGTATTCTTTGAATAAAAAATACTCAGGAAAAAACGATCCAGCCGACTGGCTTGAAAATTTAGGGGGTGTTTCAGCACTCAGTAAACTAAAGAAAAACGTTAAAACATTCGCAGTTTTTACAAAATTCGCGAAATTCAGGGCAATTTTCAAAAAAAAAAAAAAAACTTCATTTTTCGTTACTTTTTCGAACTAATTTAAAAGTGGAAGAAAATTTTTTTTTCACTGAAGCATTGCAAGAATGTTATAGGAGATTTATTCAAGTTTACGAATCTCATCATCCACTCGCTGTTCGATCAGTAGTTCCTGAGATATCGACGATTAAAGACAAAAGGGAGTTTATTGATTCAATTGACGATATCTCAGCAACTCGATTTTGTTAAGATCGTCTGTTTCTTCAGTGTAGATTATTTTCAAAAGTGTCTTCATCGTCGAATACTCGATATCCTCAATCGTCACTTTATTCTTTTTCAATTTGGAATAACTTTGAAATAATCTAATTCCAAAGAATTAAGTTATATTTTGCATGTTCAATACATTTTATAGAAAAAAAAAATTCTTACCATTCAAATGTTAGAGGAGCTAGAGACTTCGGAAAATGAAAATAATAATGTTTTATAATAATAGAATTTTGGTGCTTTCCACCAACGAAAAGAATGATGAGTAAAATTGCTTACAATGAAAAAAGTCTCGCAATGAATGAGTGGAGGAATTCAGTCATTGAAGCTAAGCCCGCACAAAATGATGTGGCATAATACGATAAAGACAATTTACAAATTCTCAATCGCTTAATTTTTCACATAATTTAAACAATTTTATGTTAATTAAAAAATACTCGAGGAATAAGGGTGAAATGAAGACTAGAATTTTCTGATAGCTAATTTACACATTAGCTATTTATTTCTGTTTTAACGAAATTCCAAAAGTCACTCGAGAACATACGAATACTCTGTGAGCTTAGGTAACAATCGGCTACAATCGGGATATTTACTTCGCGCCATTTCCACCTGTTGCGTCAGTGCTATTGGTGTTTTTCATTACAAAAGGTTCAGTCATGTGATTGTCAATATCAACAAAGTCTGTGAGGATCCATTTTGTTCGTGATATAAGCAAGCAGTCTCATCACTAGATTTTTTGATATGTCGTCTTTAAATTATTGCCCGGAAGCACAGTTTGAACGAACTACTTTTGAATGGACTATAAATAATTTTTCCCTTCTCCTTGAAGACAAAGGGTCATCAATCTCTTCGCCTTTTTTTTACTCCAAGGACGATAAGGAAAAGTGGCAGCTTGAATTTTTTCCTCACGGTAACAAGAACAGTTCTGAAAATTATTCAGCCCTTTATCTTCGTCTTTTATCTGGAACACTACCAGTCAAAGTCATCTACGAATTGTCTATCATACAATTCGGAATAACAACAGAAAAGGGCACGCTTGTTACAAATTACGAATCACTGACTGGATGGGGTTACAAAGATTTCATAACAAGATCACGTCTATTATGCCCTGCCACTGATACATTTAAAATATGTTGCAAAATTGATAAACTATTGGAAAGTATCCTCACGTTACTGCCCAATTCACCAATGGCAATAACTCAAGAACTATATGTTGACAAGAAAACCGGTCGATTGACTGAAAACTTCGGTGGACTTCTAGAAAATTCAAAACTTAGTGATGTCACCTTCATTGTAAATGATGAAAAGTTTCTAGCGCACAAAGTGGTACTGGCCGCACGTAGTCCTGTGTTTGCAGCAATGTTTGAAAGTAAAGATATGGATGAAAATAAAAAAAATGTAATAAACATTGAGAAAATGGAGCCATGGGTAGTGAAAGGAATGTTGGAGTTCATCTACACAGATAATGTTTCTAATCTTGATGAAATAAGCAAAGGCTTATTGTCAGCTGCTAATGAATACCATTTAGTCATGTTGAGAGCATTGTGCGAGGAGAGTGTAGCAAAAACACTCAGTAATGAAACAGCTGTTGAGATATTGGTGCTTGCTCATCTCAATCATTGCGATAACTTGAAAAAACATGTAATGCATTTTATGGACAATCATCTTGCTGATATAATTAACTCAGAGGACTACAAAAACATGGAAAAGTATCCTGGATTGTTGTTGGAATTTATTCGATTTATGGCTCTCCAACGAGCATCGTAGAAGTCTTAAATCTGAAAGTGAAAGTACGCAAATCGAGTTCCTGGTATTATATGGTATTTATTTCAAGTCTGTACATAGTACTCTTTGTGAGAAACATTCCTGATTAATAGATTGATACGGTCCTATTGAAAAATGAATTAATTTTCTTTGTTTCAGTTCATCTGCAGTGGAATATTTCAATGAAAGAAAGAAACGAAAATCCTTCATTATATCTGCTTATCCATGATGCTGCATGAAACATGAAGATTTTTATATTAGAAGTAAGGAAAATTGAGGCAAAACGGATGTGCCGGTAGAAATAGAATTTTTTTTTTTTAAAGCCCTTCACTAAAGAATTGGAAGGAAATAGCCAATAATAGGGAAATGCTGGAGCATATTCACATATTTTTTTTTAGATCCTTTTAAGAAATTCCTTTCAGCGAAGAAAATTCCTGGGTCATTTTGCCACACTGGTTCATTTTGTTCTGGCATCACATGGTTTGTAAAACAGAATAACAGAGTTTACATTCTTCTGTACAAATTCACTCGACTTTGATCATCTTTAGCTTCCATTTAGTTTCATAATTTTAAATGTATAAATGGGTTTTTCCATATTTCTCCATTAATTAGAAAAAAATTGTCAGCCAGTAAACGGCTTATGGTATTAAAATACATAGATGTGATGTTGTAATAACAATTTACTATCCGCATTGAATGCAGAATGAAAAATGTAAAAAAATTGTTTTAGTTTTAATTATTGTTATAGGAAATTTTTCTTTCTTTTTTCTTAATGAAGAACTAGGTGTTGTAAAATATTTTTTAAATTTTCTGAAGTTATCTTTAAATAAAAAATACAATTTAAGCATTCTCTTGACTATTTCTGCATTTGTTGAATCATTTTTTCGAGAAAGAAATATTTATCATTATGTTTCTATTTATTATTATGAAACTTTTGCATACTCAATACAATTATAAATGTTAAAAGAACCCTCAACTCTGAAATCGTAGAATTTTTATGAATCTAAAGTAATATAAACTCCGATGAAAACCATTTTCTTTCGCACCTGAATATAAAATGAACTCATTCAATCCCATGTGTTGACTTTATGTAGAAGCATACAACAAAACAATTGTCATTGAATTTCTGGTAAATTCTGAATAACTTCCGCAGAAAGACTGATATTCACATTTACTCTATTATTTTAACCCTTTGCTTCACAAAAGGCACGAATCGTCGTGAAAAAGCACGTATTGGAGCGAAGCAAAGGGTTAAGATGAATTTTTATAAAGTATAGCAAAATCAAAATGAGATATTATAAAAGAAACTTGAAGCGGTGAAAATATTACAACTTTAGAGAGAATTATCTCCTATAGAGATAGAAAATTTCGCGGACTTCGTTCAGAAGGTATCAAGAATAATTGATCCTTAAATTTATTCATTACGGCGAGAACAGTGTCTGGATTTTGCGAAATTTTCTTGAATTCTTCTGTAATTTTATCTCTTTGAGCAGCAAAAATATATGCAATACAAGTTTCGCATAATAGCGATGCATCATGTTTATCTGCTTCTACAAGCAGCATAAAAACGTTATCCACTTGAATTTGTAGTTGCAATTTATATTCACATAGAATTTTAATTGTAGACATCTCGTACTTCGCAGCAGCTTGAAATACCTTTAATGCTGTATCGATTTCCTTCAGATCGTCCGTTTTTCCAGTGTAGATTATCTTCAAAAGTGTTTCCATTGTCGAATACTCAATATCCTCAATAGTCACTTTATTTTCGTCTGATTCTTTCATTGGTGTTCTGAACATAGTCGAGAAAACTGGACTATAACGAGCTAAAATTGCTTTATGTGAAGGTATCTCCTGACCTTCAGCAATTATTGTAAAATCTGGAGCCATTGTATTATCGAATGGTACATCCTCAATAGAGAGTAGAGGAAGTGGATGTTCTAGATTTGGAATATCTTTAATGAATCCAAGCCATGTAACTTTGCAGTCAATTGTTAGAACCGTGCGAGTATACGCCAAATCTATCTCAATATCATCAAATGAAAACAATCCGCTCCATTCCTCATTCAGATACGCTTTCATGGTAGGTCCAGTGCCTTCCTTCGCTATACCAAGAAACACAATGCCACGTCCAATTCCTGATCCATGTCTGGTAACACTCAGACTTTTTCCGTAAATTGACAAGGAAAAATTGATAAGATGACGGTCCATAATTAGACCGAATGGTGAAAACTTTATCCTCTGAGAATATCTATCCTCTGATACATTTTTCCATGTAACAAATATTGAATTGTATGTAACTTTGTTGACGATAAGTCCTCCCATTCAGGACGTCCACACTCAACCTGGAAACAACAAAAATATCAGACAATGAATTTAGGTCGAGGATATTCGACAATGAATCCCTTGCTATGAATATTTTATTTAAATAAATTAGAAAAATTCTCTGAAAAATAATGGAATTACTCTTTTTTATTACCTCTAATATATTCAAGAAATTTAGGGCAGTATAAATTCTGGTGGATGTGTTCCGTTTATAAATCATAAATTATGATATATATCCACGAGAGAGTGATGAGAAAAGTCACGAGGTGAATTGGTGGGGGAAGGGCGCAGTCGTTGAATTTGAACCCATCCAAATTGATGTGGCGGGAAAATATAATGCAGACAGTTTACAAATCAGTAAATTTTTTACTTCAGTCAAATAATGTTAGGTTGATTAAAAAATTATGAAAAAATTGGGCTCAAATGGATATTACAATTTTCTATCTATTACTCATTCCCATTTTTATAAAATATCAAAACTAAATTGAGAAAAAGTGCATACTCGACGACGTTCGGTAACGATCGGCTACAATCGAATCTTTAGTTTGTTTCATTTCCATTTGTTGTGCTCGGCTCTCGATTGTTTTTTTCGTCAGTCGTCTGATTTCCTATTATCAACAAAGTGCGTGAAGATTGCATTTTTTTCTGGATAAACAAGTAGTTCCATCACCAGATTTTTTAGGATGTCGTCCTCCAAATATTGCACAAGAGCACAGGCTGAACGAATTACTTTTGAATGGACTATAGAGAATTTTTCACTCCTTCTCGAAGACAAGGGGACAGCAATCCATTCGCCATTCTTTTACTCAGAGAACAAGAAGGACATTTGGCGGATTCATCTCTATCCTAGGGGTGATATGTCCAGTACTGAGAATCATGTAGCACTTTGTCTCTTTTTCTCATCTGGAAAAGTACCAGTCAAAGTCCAGTTCGAATTGTCCATCATACAATCCGGAATTGTAGTAGAAAAGCACACGCTTATTCACAAATACAATTCACCGGAGGGATGGGGTTTTAATAATTTTATAACAAGATCACGTCTATTAGGCCATGCCACCGATACATTCACTATATGTTGTAAAATTGATAAATCATTGAAATGTGTCCTCACGTCACTGCCCAATTCATCAATGGCAATGAGTCCAGAACTATCTATTGATAAGAAAACTGGTCGATTGACTGAAAACTTCGCTGCACTTTTAGAAAATCCAATATTGAGTGACGTCGCTATCATTGTGGAAAATGAGAAGTTTCCAGCACACAAACTCGTATTAGCCGCACGTAGTCCTGTGTTCGCAGCAATGTTTGAGAATAAGGAGATGGATGAAAATACGAAAAATGAAATAAAGATTGAGAAAATGGAGCCAGCTGTGGTGAAAGGAATGTTGGAGTTCATCTACACAGATAATATTTCTAATTTTGACGAAATAAGTAATGGATTATTGTCGGCTGCTAATAAATACGATTTAGTCCTGTTAAGAGCTTTGTGCGAGGAGAGTTTAGCAAAAACAATCAGCAATGAAACAGCTGTTGAAATATTGGTGCTTGCTGATCTCCATCATTCTGATAACTTGAAGAAACATGTGATGCTTTTTATGGACAATCATCTTGCCGATATAATCAACTCAGAGGACTACAAAAACATGAACAAGTATCCTGAATTGTTGATGGAATTTATTCGTTTCATAGCTCTCCAGAGAAAATCGCACAGATCCTAAATCTTTGTTCTGAGAAAAAGCAAATTAAGTTCCTGGTATTTTAAGGTACCTTTTTCATTTCTGTAGGTAGTACTATTTGCCAGACATTTACAAATAACAGATTCCAAAGGTTATATTAAAAATAGTATATTACATGCCTAGGGCAGTAATGTAAGAAATGTCTCAGAGCACATGTAATTGTTGGCCGAGGCGAAGCCGAGGTCAACAAACATGTGCTCTGAGGCTTTCTTACTTACTGCCCAAGGTGTGTATACGATTTTTCTGCACACTGGGACAGAAGTGAGCTTACGCCCGAGCGCAGCGAGGGCCGAAAGTCTCACTTTCGTCCCAGTGTACAGAAAATGATTTTTTTTTCGGTTCCAGTACCAAAAAAACCAAAATGCTTCATTTTTTATGCTCATCCATGCTGCTAAATCAAACATGAAGATTCTTACATTAGAAGTCAGGAAAATTGAGGGGGAACGGACATGCAGGTAGACATGAACAGAATTTTCTGGAGGACAAGGCCTCCACTACAGAATTGGAAAAACACAATACCAATAGGAGGGAAATGCTGAAGCATCTTTCGCACATTTCTTCAAGATTCTTTTGTAAAGATTCTCTCAGTGGAGAGAATAACGGGTCATTTTCTCCACCGCTCCATTCTGTTCTGGCATTGCATAGTTCGTAACACATAAAAACAATGTTTATATTCTTTTGTGAGAATTCACCTAATTTTTATAATTTTCAGCTTCCATTTGGTTTCATATTCTTATGACATTAGTTAAGAACACAACTATTATTAAATATTCAACTTATATATACTTATTCCTGCATACATCAAATAAACCTTTCGATCAAAGAAATATCAATCATTATATTTGTTATAGAACTTTTACATAGTTAATACAATTATAATTGTTACAAGAACGATAAATTTGCGAAATCTTGATATTATTTTCAGGCTCCATTAAATATGCTGGAGAGGCACTAAAGAAGACAGGTCCATTATAACATTCGCCGCAGCAGAACCAATATTTGGCATTTCTTTTGAAAGTACCTGGACTGCACTTAAAGTTGTTTCATTCCCAATGGCCATAATATATGCAATGCAAGTTTCGCATAATTCTAATGCACGATATTTATCTCCCATTTTCAATAACTTCAGAACATTGTCCTCATCAATCAGCAGTTGAAGTTTACATTCACACAGGATTTTAATGCTAGAAATCTGATATTTTTCGGCCGCATGTAATACCTTCAGTATTACATCAACATCAGTGAGATCTTCTGCGTTTCCAGTGTAGATTATTTTCAGAAAGATTCTCATGGTAGAAAATTCGATATCTTCGATAATGATTTTATTCTCCTTTAACTCTCTCATCGGTGTTTCGAACATACCCAAGAAAACTGAACTATGACCAGCTAAAATTGCTTTATGTGCAGGTATCTCTTGGCCTTTAACAATTATTATCAAATCTGGGAAAATTTCGTTCTTGGAAAATGTAGTTGCAGTGTCTGATGAAAAAAACAGAGGATCTGAACTTGCGATATTATGAGCAAGTCCCAACCATATAATTTTACAATCGATTGTCAAAGTATAGCCATAGTCTCCCAATAGGGTTCCAAACTGGTGGAACTCGCATGCTTTTTCCCACTTTTTGATGAAAAATGTCTTTACTGTATTTATAATTTTACAATTCTCATCTTTCACTGCAATGAATACGATTCCACGTCCAATTCCTGATGAGCTCTGACAGACTCGTATAATATAACTTTGTTGACACTGAATTGATAATGCAAAAGAAACAGGATATCCGTCGACTGTTAATGCGAATGGTGGTGATACCAGCTTTCCGCTATTATGCCGGATATATTTAGACGGATTCCATCTCACGAATATTGTATTATGTGTTATTTTTTTGACATTTAGTTCACCATCCATTTTTGATCCTCAACTCTGACGAATAGATTAAAATTTATTGAAGTTTCATTTCAACACAGCAGAATATTCCAGTGAAAACCACTTTGCTAGAAATTTTGAAATGTGCAGCAACGGATTGTCATATACTGTAGTGATTTCCATTGGAACAGCCTTCGAAAAACCTGAAGGAATGTACTGGACATGCAATAATTCCATGTATTAGTTAATGCTCTTGTTAACACTATCACGTGTTCAAAAATCATTGAGAATTCATTATGAAATCTCAGCAAAATTGAAATAATTTGGTAATACTTCTAATTTTAGAGAATTCGGTTACATGTCGCATGTCCAATCCATTTTTTAGAATAATAAAATCAAATTTTCTTTCTTACCTCCCTAATGTTGTATGATAACTAGGGCCATGAAGTTTCATGCCTCAACAAGTTTGGTAAAGTTGCTAAGCAATAAAAACATATGAATATTGTAGAAGGAAACGGTTTAGAATTCAAAGAATACGAATCTGAAAATGACAAAAGCATCAGACGTTATTATTTCTGTGCTTGGTCTTTATCGAGACCCGAATATTTATTCAGATCCAGTGAAATTCGATCCGGAGAGGTCCAATGACGTCAACACTGCTGCTAGACATCCGTACATGTTTTTGCTCTTCGGAGAAGGGTCTAGAGTTTGCATTGGTAGGTAATAGGGGCGACATTAGTGAAAATTCAGAATTTAAAAGGGTGGAATTCAATTGAGTGAGGAGTCGCGGTAATTAATTGCTATTCTGGATCTCAACATATTGTGAATTAATACAGTTTCTGAGAAATTAAATTGATTATTATTATCTACAAATTTTCATGAATCAAAGGGAGTATGAACTCGGATGAGAACCTTTTTCTTTTGTACCTGAATATAAAATTGACTTGTTCAATCCCACGTGTTGACTTCATGTGAAAGCAGACAACAAAAAAATTATTTTTGAATTTCGAGTAAATTGTAACTAAATCTCGCAGAAAGACTGATTTGCTTCATCATTTTAAGATAAATTTTTATAAAGTATCGCAAAATCAAAATGAGATATTATGAAGACCTTGAAATGGTGAAAACATTACAACTTCAGAAAAAATTATCTCTTATAGTGATAGAAAATTTCGCGCACTTCGCTCAGAGGGTATGAAGAATAATTAATCCCTAAATTTATTGACTACGGCAAGAACAGTGTCTGGCTTTTGCGAAATTTCCTTGAATTCCTCCGTAATTTTATCTTCCTGAGCAGCAAAAATATATGCAATGCAATGAATTTTCAATACATTGAATTTTTAGTTGCAATTTATATTTACATAGAATTTGAATTGTCGACATCTCGTACTTTGCAGTGGCTTGGAATACTTCCAATGCTGTATCAATTTCCTTCAGATCGTCCGTTTTTCCAGTGTAGATTATCTTCAAAAGTGTTTTCATTGTCGAATACTCAATATCCTCAATAGTCACTTTATTTTCTTCTGATTCTTTCATTGGTGTTTTAAACATAGTCGAGAAAACTGGACTATAACGAGCTAAAATTGCTTTATGTGAAGGTATCTCCTGACCTTCAGCAATTATTGTAAAATCTGGAGCCATTGTATTATCGAATGGTACATCCTCAATAGAGAGTAGAGGAAGTGGATGTTCTGGATTTGGAATATCTTTAATGAATCCAAGCCATGTAACTTTGCAGTCAATTGTTAGAACTGTGCGACTATACGCCAAATCTATCTCAATATCATCAAATGAAAACAATTGTCTCCATTCTTCATTCAGATACGCTTTCATGGTAGGTCCAGTGCCTTCCTTCGCTATACCAAGAAACACAATGCCACGTCCAGTTCCTGATCCATGTCTGGTAACACTCAGACTTTTTTCGTAAATTGACAAGGAAAAATTAATAAGATGACGATCCATAATTAGACCGAATGGTGGAGACTTTATCCTCTGAGAATATCTATCCTCTGATATATTTTTCCATGTAACAAATATTGAATTGTATGTAACTTTGTTGACGATAAGTCCTCCCATTCTGAACGTCCACACTCAACCTGGAAACAACAATAATATCAGACAATGAATTTAGTTCAAGACTATTCGACAATCAATCCCTTGCTATGAATATTTTATTTAAATAAATTAGGAAAATTCTCTGAAAAATATTGAAATTAGTCTTTTTTAGTACCTTTAATATATTTAAAGAATCTAATGCAATATAAATTCTGGTGGATGTGTTCCGTATGATATCCACGAGAGAGTGATGAGAACTCACGAGGTGAATGGCGGTGGAAGCACGCAGTGTTGAGAATTTGAACCCATCCAAATTGATATGGCGGGAAAATATAATGCAAACAGTTCAGAAATCAGTCAATTTTTTACTTCAGTCTAACAATGTTGATTAAAAAATTATAGGAAACTTGGGCTAAAATGGATTGTACAATTTTCTATCTATTACTCATTCTAATTTCAATAAAATATCAAAACTGTATTGAGGAAAGGTGCATGCTCGACAATGTTCGGTAACAATCGGCTACCATCGAATCTTTAGTTCATTCCATTTCCACTTGTTGCGCTCAACGCTCGATTTTTTTTCTCGTCAGTCGTCCGATTTACTAATAATCAACAAAGTGCGTGAGGATTGCATTTTTTGCTGGATATAAACAAGTAGTTCCATCACCAGAATTTTCAGGATGTCGTCCTCAAAATATTGCACAAAAGCACAAACTGAACGAACTACTTTTGAATGGACTATAGAGAATTTTTCACTCCTCCTCGAAGCCAAGGGGACCCCAATCTATTCACCATTTTTTTACTCAAAGGACAATAAGGAAAAGTGGCAGCTTCAATTTTACCCTCGAGGTGATACCAGAAGTAGTGATGATCATTCGTCCCTTTATCTCTATCTCTCATGTAGTTCATTACCAGTCAACATTCAATGCGAATTATCTATCATACAATCTAGAACTACAGTATTGAAGTACACATTCATTCACAAATACGATTCACCAAGCGGATTTGGTTACACAAAATTTATAAAAAGACCACTATTAGGGCATGCCACCGATACATTCACAATATCTTGTAAAATAGATAAACCATTGGAAAGTATCCTCACGGCTCTACCCAATCCACCAATGACAATGACTAAAGAACTATTTGTTGACAAGAAAACTCGTTGTTGGACCGAGGATTTCGCTAGACTTCTAGAAAATTCAAAATTCAGTGATGTCACCATCATTGTGAAAGATGAAAAGTTTCCAGCACACAAACTCGTACTAGCCACACGTAGTCCTGTGTTTGCAGCAATGTTTGAAAATGAAGACATAAATGAAAATAAAAAAAATGTAATAAACATTGAGAAAATTGAACCAGCCGTAGTGAAAGGAATGTTGGAGTTCATCTACACAGATAATGTTTCTAATCTTGATGAGATAAGCAAAGGATTGTTGTCAGCCGCTGATGAATATAATTTAGTCATGTTGAGAGCTTTGTGCGAGGAGAGTTTAGCAAAAACACTCAATAATGAAACGGCTGTTGAGATATTGGTGCTTGCTCATCTCCATCATTCCGATAACTTGAAGACACATGTGATGCATTTCCTGAACAATCATCTTCCCGATTTAATTGATTCAGAGGCCTACAAAAATATGGAGAAGTATCCTGGATTGGTGATGGAATTTTTTCGTTTTATGGCTCTCCAAAAAAAATCGCAGAAGTCTTGACTCCTGGAGGAAGAATAAGCAAATCGAGTTCTTAGTATTTAAAGGTACTTATTTTATTTCTAAACAGTATACTATTTGTCAGAGACCTACATAATTAATAGATTCCAACGGTTATATCAAAGGCTGAATTAATCTCTTTTGTTCCAGTTTATCCTGAGTGAAATGTTACAATGAAAAAAAAGGAGTTCTTCATCATTTATGTTCTATCTATGATGCAAAAGCAAACATAAACATTCTCCCATGAGAAGTAGAGAAAACTGTGGCAAAATGAATCTGCGAGTAGAAATGAAGAGAATTTTTCTTTCGAGAGAAGGCCTTCATTGAAGAACTGGGAAAAAATAATCAATAATAGGGAAATGCTAAACCATCTTCACACATACTTTCAGATTTTTTCGTTTCATTCTGAGAAAAAACCTGGATCATTTTGCCCCTCCGGTTCATTTTGTCCCTGTCTGGCACAGTTTGGAACATAGAATAACAATACTTCCGTTTTATTGTGAAAAATTTGGTTCACCTAATCATTTTTTCTTTCAATTTAGTTTTATATTCCAATGATGTTAATTGAAGAAACAATTATTACTAAGTATCCAACTTGATAGCATAACGCTTTAAATTTATTCCAAAATTTTGAGTGGTTAAATGAATCCTTCAATATTTCTACATTAATTAGGAGAAAACTGTGGGTCAAATAGTAGTTGAACGTATTAAAAGATATAAATGTAACGTTGTAAGAGCCATCGAATATCTGTATAGAATTACCGATAAAAAATGTGAAAAAACTATTTCAGTTTTAGTTATTGCCATAAGAAATTCGTTGTTTTTCTTTTATTGAGAGCATTAGGTATCGTGGGATAATTCTTGAACTCTCTGCAATATTTTTCCAAAAAATACTCAAATTAATCTTGTTCAATTCTCAATAATCTGTTTCATAGATCTTCAACAGATAGTTGCTCTCTGGAATTTAATTATTCCCTTTATCATTCATGCATGTGTCGAATGAATCGTCCGAAAAAGCATAATTTTTTATATTTATTGATTGAAAAACTTGTGCATAGTCATACAAGTTAGGAGAAGGACTGCAATGAAAAAATGAAAAAAGGAGAGTCGTTCATTTGAAGCCATCGGAAAATATCGGCAGTAATTTGATTGGGAAGGAATCGATTGGTGAGTGGGATTAAATGAAATCTCAACAAACTCGGGAAATTTTGACTGGAAACAACGAATTCTTTATGTCCTCTTTAATTCACTTATTCTGAATTTTTTCCAATTTGTTTCTGGAGAATATCTCAGCAAATAATGGAGATGCGCCCTTTCTGTCCTGTTCCATTTTGTAGAGAATTTGACGTGCTTCAAAAAAGGATGAGGGAAAGAGGTTTTTCCATTGGTTTCAGGTTTTTTCATCGGTTTCCGAGTTATTTGAGAAGAATTGATAAGAAAATTCAACAGTGAAGAGGTAAAAAAAAGTATGCTTCCATTTTCTCTCTTCCGTTTCTAAAGAATATCTCGAAAACTAAGCGAGATGAGGCAATTTTGCTCTTGTTCATTTTTGTAGAGAATTTTGAGAGCTACAGAAACAAATCTACAAAAATTTTGATATCTCTGTAAGTTTCCAAGATATCAACAAAAAACTACATTTTCTGTAGTATCTTTATTACTGAATTTCTTTCTCTCTCTGTTTGGGCCAAGATAGAATCTTTCAGAATATATCCTCCGGCATTAATTCTCAATTGCACCCGTACTGGAGAGATCGATCTGCAAAATACGAATTTCGAGATAACAGAAGGATGAGGCGTCATTATTCGTGTACTTGGTCTTCATCGAGACCCAAATATTCATTCAAATCCGATGAAATTTGATACCGAGAGGTTCAATGACGTCAACTCTGCTGCTAGACATCCGTACGACTTTTCATCCTTTACAGGAAGACCTAGAGTCTGCATTCGTGGATAATCGGGGAGGCAGTAGCTAAAATACAGAATTTAAAAGGGAAAATCGTCTTTTCGGTATTCACATACGAGATTTGGACGAATGCAGACTGAACTGATGTTAATAAAAATGCTCTCCAAATACAAATTCGGTTTGAGTCCGAATCCTTCAAAACCTCTGGAATATGACCCTAGGCAGATTGTACTAACTGTTGAAGAGGTAATTGAATTACGTGTGGAGCCACAATAATAAATCAGTATCGGAGATCTTACCATATTATAAATTAATACACTCTCTAAGAAGTTAATTAATTTTTATTACTGTTCTCAAATATTTGCAGTGACCAAAAAATTATAATTTTAGAAAAATTATCTCTTATATTATTATATTTCACTTATTCGTTTGTGAAGGGATTGACAAAAATTGAGCCATAAACAGACTCATCACGGCCAGAGCAATGTTCGGCTTTTGAGAAATTTTCTTGAATTCCTCTGTAATTTCATCATTCTTAGCAGCAAAAATATATGCAACACAAGTTTCGCATAATAGTGCTGCATTATATTTATCTGCCTCTGCAAGCAGCATTAGAACGTTATCACCTTGAATTTTTTGTTGTAATTTATATTCACATAGAATTCTAATCATAGACATCTCATACTTCACAGCGGCCTCGAATACTTTTAATGCTGTATTGATTTCATTCAGATCTTCTGTTTTTGCATTGTAGAGTATTTTCAAAAGTGTCTTCATTGTCGAATATTCAATATCCTCAATCGTCACTTTATTCTCTTTTGATTCTTTCATTGGTGTCTCGAACATGGCCAATAAAACTGGACTATAACGAGCTAAAATTGCTTTATGTGAAGGTATCTCCTGACCTTCAGCAATTATTGTAAAATCGGGAAATACTGTATTATCGAATGGTACATGTTCAATAGAAAGTAGAGGGAAGGGTTGTTCTGAGTCTGGAACGTCGTCGATAAATCCGAGCCATGTAATCTTGCAATCAATTTTTAGAATAATCCACATTCCGGCGGGTACATTTATAATTTCATCGAATGAACACTTTTGCTGCCATGCTTCATTCAGACACATTCTCATGTTACTTCCAGTGGTTGGAATCGTTAGACCAACAAATACAATTCCTCGTCCAATTCCGGATCCATTTTTCACAACTGTTAGAGTGGTCTTTGTACTGGAAGTAATTGACAAGGAAAAGGAAATAAGATGACGGTCCGTAAGTAGACCGAATAATGGTGAATTGAACGTCCCAGTTCCCGTACGCAATTGAATATTCCATGTAACAAATACTGAATTATACGTAACTTTGTTGATGACGAGTTCTCCCATTCTGGATGTTCAAACTCGACCTGAAAATAACAGAGATATCTGGAAATAAATTCAATACGAGACGATATCCCATAATGAACGGCTTGCTGTGAATACTTCAATTAACCTTTTTTTATTACCTCGAATATATTTCAGAAGCTTGATGTAATATGAATGCAGGTGAGTGTGTTTTTTTTATGGCATCTGTTGCCCTTGTGAGAGATTACAAGCTAAGAATACCGATTGGGAAGCCCCGTTTTCACTGACTACTGGCTTCAAACGACATGCGAATGCGCCTTCATACATCGTAAAGCTTCTGAAATATTTTTCGACCTATTCTTCAATTTCATTGGGTGAATTTTCTTTATAGATTGAGTTAAACATTTTAAAAAATGCAATGGTAATCCAGTTTTTCATTCTGTTTCAATACGTAGATATTTGAAATTAAGTAATTCTCGTTATTATTTCTGCAGATTTATTGAAAAAACTTTTCCATAGTCATACAAGCTTGAAGAATGGCTACAATGAAAAAAAGTTGTACACTTAATACAATTGTAATTATTTGGAAAATGGTTAAACTATAATGATGTGACAAATAAGTTGAATATGTAATGTTAAATATTGAGATACGTAATACCACATGTCAAAACCTGTTTTCTCAATTCGAAGTAATGAGTAATTTTAAAAGTCACAGATCGCTAACTCTTTTCGTACAATGAATCCTAGATCATAGAATTATCCTGGATGGGTGTCAAAGATAATTGATCTGTGAATGCATTCACAAAAGCAATGGCGATGTTGGGTTTCTGTAAAATTTTCTGGATTTCACATGAAATCTTGTCATCCTTAGTAGCCATAACAAAGACAACACAAGTCTCACATAATTGTAGAGCATTATGTTTATCTCCTTCTTCCAACAACATCAAAACGTTATCTGCTCGAATTCTCAGTTGCAATTTGCATTCACACAAGCTCTTAATCATGAACATCTGATACTTCTCAGCGGCCTCCAATACTGCGAGAGCCGTATCAACATCATTCAGAGCTCCAGACTCTCCAGTGTACATTATTCGGAGCAGTAACTCCATCGTAGAATATTCGATGTCTTCAATTACAATTTTATTCTCCTTCGATTCTTTCATCGGCGATTCAAACATGGCCAGATATACTGGACTATTACGAGCCAAAATTGCTTTGTGAGTCAATAACTCTTTGCCTCCAACAATTATTGTGAAGTCTGGAATCGCAGTGTTGTCGAAGGATACATTTGCAATGGATAGTGGAGGCAGTGGAAGCTTTGGGATTGTTACGTCTTCAACGAAACCAAACCAGGTAATTTTGCAGTCAATTTTTAGATTTGTTTTCGGAGTATTGGGATTTTGCAAGTAATATGGCGGTAAACGTCCTAAATTGCGGAAGCTAACTATATCCTCCCACTTTTCAGTGAAATATACTTTCATGGCATTTATGTCTCGATTGTTCGTTACTGCAAAACATACAGCAGCTCGTCCTACTCTACCTGTTGTCTGTTCGATTATGACCGAGAAGTTGTCAAAGCAAACGACTGACATTACGAAAAAAATAGGATATCCGTCACATGGTATCATAAATGGAGTAGAGGTGATAACAGATTCATTTGCATAGCAATCAATTTGCCAAGTGACAAATATTGTATTCTGGGTAATTTTGTTCGTGATTATTCCATTCACCATCCTGAAAAATCGAGATTAAATAATGAGTGTCGATGACTAAATTTGAAGAGGAACGTATGTAGCAGTATATATCGTCATTTTAGAGTTAGAAAGGCATAATGGTACACATTCTCTCTCCTACGGCCTCCAGACTCTAAGGCAATAATACAATAATGTGTGTATTTAGGAAGGTGAAAAGAGAAAAGGTTGACAAGGAATCCCTTATAAATAACTCGAAACTTGAAAGAATTACTTTGGTTTGGATAATTGTCACAATTCGAACTTTCTACAACGAACAAAATGGTTTGCAATAACTTTGAAATGCTCTCAGTTCTGAAGCATTGGGTTATATTTTTTACGTCCAATGCACTTTTCAGAAACCAAAGTCAATCTTCTTTTTCTTACCTTCCAGATGTTAGAGAAATTGGAGACGGTTGAAAATAGCAATGAAAATGTTTTATAACGATGGATATTTCAATGCTTTCCTCTCACGATAAAGGCAATGTGTGAAACTTCGTGCAGTACCTGGACGCAACGGGAGAGGAGTGATGATACGCAAAAAAAGTCATGAAAATAAAGGAAGTCACGAGATGAATGAGTAACGGAGGGGGTCATTCGTTGAATTTCAATCCATCCAAATTGATGTAGCGAGAAAATACGATACAGACAGTTTGAAAATCAGACTATTTTTTATTTCGGTTAAATAATGTTAGGTTGATTCTAAAATCTTGAAAAAATAGGGTCAAATGGATATTACAATTTTTATTTGTTATTTATTCCAAATTAATGAAATTCAACAGTTGATTAAAAAAAAAATGAATGCTCGGCAACGTTCGGTAACCATCGTTTACAAGCGGGATCTTCAGTTCATTCCCTTCTCACTTGTCGCGCGCGACGTTCTCGATTTTTTTTGTCAGTCAGCTGATTAAGTAATAACAACAGAGTGTGTTACGATTCCTTTTTTTTCGAATAAATAAGCAATTTCATTACCAGAATTGTTAGTATGTCATTTTCAAAATATTGCACGAAAGCACAAGTTGAACGAACTACTTTTGAATGGACTATAGAGAATTTTTCACTCCTTCTCGAAGCCAAGGGCACAGCAATTGAATCACCATTTTTTTACTCAGAGAACAAGAAAGAAAAATGGAAAATTCATTTCTATCCTCGAGGTAGTAAGAAAAGTCTTGAGAATGAGATAGCTCTTTTTCTTTATCTCTCATCTGGCACATTACCACTTAATATCCAATATGAAGTGTCTATCATACAATCCGGAACGGTAGTAGAGGAATACACGAATATTCGTAAATACAATTCACTGAAAGGACGAGGTCACGCAAATTTTGTAGAAAGATCGCGTCTATTGGGTCATGCGACCGATACATTCACAATATCGTGTAAAATTGATAAGTCGTTGGGATCTATCGTCACGTCTCTGACCAATTCTCCAATGGCAATGACTCAAGAACTATCTGTTGATACAAAAACTGGGCAATTGGCTGGAAACTTCGCTGAAATTTTAAGAAACCCAAAATTAAGTGACGTCACCATTATTGTGAAAGACAAAAAATTTCTAGTACACAAAATCATATTAGTCGCACGCAGTCCTGTGTTTGCACTGATGTTTGAAAATAAAGAGATCGATGGAAATGGAAAAAATGTAATAGAAATTGAGAATATGGAGCCATCGGTAGTGAAAGGAATGTTGGAGTTCATCTACACAGATAATGTTTCTAATTTTGAGGAAATAAGCAATGGATTATTGTCAGCTGCTGATAAATACAATTTAGTCCGGTTGAAAGCTTTGTGCGAGGAGAGTTTAGCAAAAACACTCAGTAATGAAATAGCTGTTGAGATATTGGTGCTTGCTGATCTTCATCATGCCGATAACTTGAAGAAACATGTGATGCAATTTATGGAGAATCATCTTGCTGATATAATTAACTCAGAGGGCTTCAAAGAGATAGAAAAGAATTATCCTGAATTGTTGCTGGAATTTATTCGTTTCATGGCTCACCAGAAAGAAACGAAGTAATTTTAAATCTAGAAGAAAGAATAAGTGTATCGAGTTCCTAGTATTGTAAGGTACTTATTTTATCTCTGAGCATAATGCTATTTACCAGAGACAATTCTAATTGATAGGTTTCAACGATTATATCAAGAAATGAATTAATATTTTTTGTTCCAGTTCATCCTGACTGAAATATTACAATGAAAAAAACAATCGATAATCTTTTATCTTTCATAGTTATCCATGCTGCTAAAGGAAATATGAAGATTCTCACATTAGAAGTAGGGAAAATCAGGGCAAAATGAACCTGTAAAGAAAAAGGAATTGTATTTCTTTCGGGAGAGAAGGCCTTCATCAAAAAATTGGAAAGAACTAACCAATAATTTGGAAATACCAGTATATCTTCACACATCTTTTCAAATTCTTTCATGGACATTTTCACTGTGGAAAAAAATCCTGGATCATTTTGGTCTCGTCGCGCATCGTTTGTAACTTAGAAAAACAATACTTACATTCTTTTATAGAAAATTTACTTAGAATTCACTCAAAAAATTCTATTCTATTGGATATTTCTTATTTCAATTTGATCTTATTTTCTTTGAATCTCATGTTCATTGAATTAACAGAAAAAACAATAATTACTGAATATCCAATTTATAGCATGATACTTCAAGTTTATCGCGAAATTTCGAGTAGATACATGAGTCCCTCAAGATTTCTCCATTAATCAAAAACAAAATTGGCAGCTCAAGAGCAGTTTTAGTTATCAAGATACATAGATGTAGTGTGGTAACAACAAGTTAGATATCCGCATTGAATTACTGCTAAGAAAAATGTGAAAAAAGAGTTTTAATTTTGATTATCATCATGAGAAATGTTTTCATTCTTCTACATAGAAAACCAGATGTGGTAGGATTCTTTTGAATCCTCTGAAGTATTCTCCAAATAAAAAATACTGAAATTGATTTCCTTTCATTATAAAGACTTTTTTCATAGACCTTTAATACATAGTTAACCTCTTCAATTCAATAATTCTCCTTATTATTTCTGTCCTCATCAAATGAATCTTTCGAGAAAGCAATATTCATCATTATATTTATTACAAAACTTCTGCACAGGAAATACTCTCATAGTTGTTACAAAAATCTCCAACTCTCAATTCTTGAAGCTTTGATAGCACGAATGAATTGTAATGGGATCAATAGAGAATTGTTTACATGAATTAAGCAAACAAAAACTTCGATAATCATATCACGTGATATCAATTTGGAATGCAACATTATAGAACTGAACAAAAAGTGATCGATATGCTAAATTATGTTCGGATTAGATTAAATATTCTGTTTAGACATTACAGATGATAGGTCTATTAATACTTTTGCGGTAACAGACCCAATGTTTGGCATTTCTTTCGAAAGTTGTTGGAATTCCATTGAAATTTTCTCATCCTTGATGGCCACAATATATGTAATGCAAGTCTCACATAATTCTAATGCATTATATTTATCTCCGATTTTCAAAAATTCCAGAACATTCTTTTCATCAATCAGCAGTTGTAGTTTGCATTCACACAGGCTTTTAATGGTAGAAATCTGATATTTTTCTGCCGCATGTAATACCTTCAATATTACATCAACATCAGTGAGATCTTCTGCGTTTCCAGTGTAGATTATTTTCAGAAGAATTTCCATGGTAGAACATTCGATGTCTTCGATAATAACTTTATTCTCCTTCAACTCTTTCATCGGTGTTTCAAACATAGTTGAGAAAACCGAACTATGACGAGCTAAAATTGCTTTATGTGAAGGTATCTCTTGGGCTTCAGCAATTATTGTGAAGTCTGGAAATACTTTGTTGTCTGAAAATGTAGATGCAACGGCTGATGAAGAAATTGGAGGAATCGAACTTTCGATATTATTGACAAATCTCAGCCATATCATTTTGCAATCAATTGTCAAATGATGGTCCTGTTTCACCAGAGATCCCAAACTGCTGAACGTACAGGTTTCTTCCCACTTCTTGATAAAATATGTCTTCATTACATTAATTCTACAAGCATAATGATCTCTTACTGCAACTAATACAATTCCACGTCCTACTCTCAATGGGTTCTGATGGACGCGTATAACGAATTGCTCTCCACACTTAATTGATAAAGCAAAAGAAACAGGACATCCATCGATTGTGAATGTAAATGGTGGTGATATCCGCTCACGGTTATCCGGCTGGATCCAATTCAGCGAATGCCATGTTACAAATATTGTATTATGTGTTGTTTTCTTAACATTTATTTTACCTTCCATTCTTGATTCTCAACCCTGACAAATAAATCAGCATTTTTTAGAGTATCATTTAAACACATCAGAATATTCCAATGAAAATCACTTCGTTAGGAATTAAAAAATGCACAACAATATATTGTCATATACTGTAGTGATTTCATCGAAATATCCTCTTAAGTCTGAAAAATGTACTCCCCAATAATTCCAAGTATATATCAGTCAACGTTCTTGTTAACACCACCAAGTAATAAAAAAGAATAGAAAAATCAATACAGAATTTCAGTGGAATTGAAGTAATTTAGAAATACGCTAATTCTATAGAATCTGGTTACGTGTTTTATGTCCAATCCTTTTTTTTTCTAAATATGAAATCAATCTTTTTTCTTCTTACCTCTCAAATATTGTATGATAACCAGGACCCTGAAATTCTACGTTTACTTCTTTTTTTTCTTGCTCTGTTTAAATTAGATCAACCAGCCGTCCACGTCCAAACAAGTTTGGTGAAGTTGCTGAGCAACCAAAACATATGAACACTTGAGAATTCAAATGACAAACTCGCGTTCGACGTTTGAAATTTGCTTCATTGAATTTTTAAGCACTTGAAAATTCAGTCGACGATCAAGGGAGGGGGGGGGGGGGAGAAGAGCAAGTTAATAATAATAGGCTTAACCATCCGCTTTAATAACAGGAACATAATCTTCATTGTCAGTGTCAGTGGAGAAATTATCCTAATAGAATTATCTTCAGGTTGTTTGTGCTGATTGTTGCCAGAGTTCACGTGTATTTGAAATATGTTTCCTGTTCTTTTCGGGAGAAGAGGGAAATCGTTTCGAAACCATCGATGCCAGTGGGAAATATCGACAGTAAGTTAATTAGGAAGAAATCGCGAGACGCGGGGGGAGGGGGGTGAAATGCACTGGAATTCAATGAAATTCCCAAAAACTAGAGAAATTTTCACTGGAAACAATTAATTCTTTATTTTCTTCATCAACTTACTCATTTTGGATTTGTACCAATTTGTTTTTGGCGAATATCCCGTTTGATAATGGAGATACGCCTTACTTGCCATAATCCATTTTGGGAGAGAATTTCAAGAGTACAAAAAGGATCAAGGCAAAAAGGGCGCAGCGCCATTGGTTTCTGCGATATTTGAGAAATACGAATTGGGAAATATAGTAGCGAAGACTTAAAAAGTGAATGGATTATGTGTGAAACCGTGATAAGAAATCAGTTTTCAAGATCTTACGATGTTGTGAATTACTAAATTCTGTAATAAATCTAATTAATTTTTATTACCTACGAATTTTTATGAATTAAAAGTAGTGTAAACTCTGATAAGAAGCTTTTTTCGTTTCCTCCTGAATGTAGAATTGTTTCAGTCAATTCCACGTGTTCACTTTATGTGAAAAATATACAACAAAAAAAACAATCATCACTAAATTTCTGGTGAATTCCGAATAAATCTCTCGAAAGAACTGATAGATAGCTTTATTGAAGAACTCATGAATAGTAATAAAATAACTTCATCACTTAAGATAAATTTCTATAGAGCATGACAAAATCAAAATGAGATATTATCAAAAACTCGAAGTGACGAAAAAAACTACAACTTTAGAAAAGAGTATCTCTTATATTATTGTACTCTACTTATTTGTTTGAGAAGGTATCGAGAACAATTGCTCCATAAATACATTCATCACGGCAGGACCAATGTTTGGTTTTTGCGAAATTTTCTTGAATTCCTCAGTAATTTTATCATTCTTAGCAGCAAAAATATATGCAACACAAGTTTCGCACAACAGCGCTGCATTATATTTATCTGCTTCTGCGAGCAGCATGAGAACGTTATCCACTTGAATTTTTTGTTGCAATTTATATTCACATAGAATTCTGATGGTAGAAATCTCGTATTTCACAGCGGCTTGAAATACTTTTAATACTGTATTGATTTCATTCAGATCTTCTGTTTTCCCAGTATAGATGATTTTCAAGAGTATCTTGATTGTAGAATATTCAATATCCTCGATCGTCACTTTATTCTCTTTCGATTCTTTCATTGGTGTCTCAAGCATGGCCAAGAAAACTGGACTATAACGAGCCAGAATTGCTTTATGTGAAGGTATCTCCTGACCTTCAACAATAATCGTAAAATCTGAGAGTACTGTATTATCGAATGGTGCGTTCTCAATAGAAAGCACAGCAGATGGATATTCTGGGATTGGAATATCATCAATGTATCCAAGCCATATAATTTGGCAATTAATTGTTAGATTCGAGTACTGAGTTGATAAAGTTATAATATCATTAAATGAACACGTTTGCCCCCAGGCTTCATTCAAACACATCTTCATGGTAGCTCCAGTGGTTGTCTTCGCTATACCAACAGATACAATGCCTCGTCCAATTTTTGATCCATTTTTGTAGACCGTCAGAATGGAATTTTCAACACAGCTGAGTGACAAGGAGAAAGAAATAGAATATCTGTCCATGACAAGAATAAATGATGGAGAAGTTAAAACTTGCTTATTCGCATAACATTGTAACTTTTGCCATGTAACAAATATTGAATTGTATGTAACTTTGTTAACGATAAGTTCTCCCATTTTAGACGTTCAAACTCGACCTGGAAATGACGAAAATATCAGGAAATTAATTAAGTACGAGAGGATATTCCACAAATAATTGTTTACTGTAGATGCTTCATTCAAATAAATTAGGGAAATTATGGGAAAAGAATGAAATTGATCGTTCCTATTACCTTGATACTTTGAATATATTTTAAGAAATAAATGCAGTGTGAACTCAGATGAATACGTTCTTGTTATGATACCCACAAGAGAATAATGAAAGAATGGCTACGTATGCCAGTTTATGTTGTGTGGCAGGAAAATATTGATGCAGACAGTTTACAAAGCACTCAATTTTTTACATCGGTCAAATAATTATGTTCACTAAAGAATACTGAGGAAATTAGGATAAAATGGATATTATAATTTTTTATTTGTTATTCATCCCAATTTTCAATGAAAATACCACAGATAAATTGGAAAGAGTGAATACTCGGTAAGGCTCGGTAACAATCGACTACAATCGGGATATTTAGTTGGTTATATTTCCACCTGTTGCGCTTAGTGTTCTAGATTTTTTTCTTCGTCAAAAAAGCCAGTCATCTGACAGCAATATCAACAAAGTGAGTGAAGATTGCATTTCTTTCCTCATAAACAAGTAGTTTCATCATTAGAAATTTCGGTATGTCGTCTTCAAAATATTGCACAGAAGCAAAGGTTGAACGAACTTCTTTTGAATGGATTATAAAAAAATTTTCACTTCTCCTTGAAGAGAAGGGGACAGCAATCTCTTCGCCATTTTTTTACTCAGAGAACAAGAAAGAAAAGTGGCAAATTAAGTTCTACCCTCGAGGTAATCAGAACAGCGCTGAGAATCATTCATCCCTTTTTCTCTGTCTCATATCTGGCAGATTACCAATCACCATCCAATACGAATTGTCTATAAAACAATCCGGAATTGTAATACGAAAATACACAAATATTCGTAAATACGATGCATTGAATGGACGAGGTCACACCAATTATGTATCCAGATCGCGTCTATTAGGCCTTGTCAACGATACATTTACAATATCTTGTGAAATAAATAAGCCATTGGACAGTATTCTGACGTCTCTGTCAGAACCACCAATGGCAATGACACAAAAACTATCTGTTGACAAGAAAGCTGATCGTTGGAACGAACATTTCGCTGAAATTTTAGAAAATTCAAAATTTAGCGATGTCACCATTATTGTGAAAGATCAAAAGTTTCAAGCACACAAACTCATACTAGCTATACGTAGCCCTGTGTTTGCAGCAATGTTTGACAATAAAGATATGGATGAAAATCAAAAAAATGTAATAAATATTGAGAAAATGGAGCCATCGGTAGTGAGAGGAATGTTGGAGTTCATTTACACAGATAATGTCTCGAATTTTGACGAAATAAGTAATGGATTATTGTCAGCTGCTGATAAATACGATTTAGTCCTCTTGAAAGCTTTGTGCGAGGAGAGTTTAGTAAAAACACTCAGCAATGAAACAGCTGCTGAGATACTGGTGCTTGCTGATCTTCATCATTCCGATAACTTGAAGAAACACGCGATGCAGTTTATGGGGAATCATCTTGTCGACATAATCAACTCAGAGGGCTATAAAGAGATGGAAGAGCAGTATCCTGCATTGCTGAAGGACTTCATTCGTTTCATGGCTCTCCAAAAACAATCAAAGAAGGCTTAAATCTTGATGGAAGAATAAGCAAATCGAGTTCTTGGTCTTTTATGGTATTTATTCCATTTTTTTATATAGTACTATTTTTCGGAGAGATTCATGATCAATAGTTTCCAACGGTTATAATAAAAAATTAATTGTTTTTGTTCCAGTTCATCCTCAATGAAATATTACAATGAAATGACGAAAGATGCTTCATCTCTTATGATTACCATGTTGTTAAAGGGAACATGAAGTTTTTTCCTTTGGCAGTAGGGAAAACCGGGACCAAATGAGCGTGCAGGTAAAAAATGAAGAGGATTTTATTTTGAGAGAAGACCTTCACTGTAGAATTAGAAGAAAAAAAATCAATAACAAGGAAATGTTAAAGAATCTTCACACAATTAATTATCGGATTCAATTCCATTCTTCTGAGTTCCAATGTTGAAATTTTTCATAGGGATATTGAAAAATTATTAACAACATCAACTATTGTCAAATCGCAACGTTTCGCTGGACAATTCCAGCTTCTTCAGGCTTTGAAACCAAAGGTGACATTATTTATTTGTTTCTCATTTGTGTCTACATTTTTTTTCCATTATAAAATCATGATTTTATAAAGAAGAAAATGTGGACACAAATGAGAAACATAAATAATGTCATGTTTGGTTTCAGAGCCTGAAGAAACTGGAATTGTCCAGCGAAACGTCGCGAATTGGCAATAGTTGATGTTGTTAATAATTTTCCAATCTCCCTATGAAAAATTGCAACATTGAAAATCTTCACACATTCTCTCCGATTCTTTCGTGAAGATTTTCAATGAGAAAAAAGAATCCTGGATCATTTTGCCTCACCGGTTCATTCTGTCGAGGTCTTGCATAATTTTTAACATAGAATAACAATGTTTCCATTTTTTTGTGGGAAATTCAATCAATTTTTATCATTTTTTGTTTTCATTTGGTTTCATATTTCCATTACATTCTTTGAGAAAACAATTTATGAATGAATATCCAACTTATAGCAATATACTTCAAATGTGTAAACGAATTTTGAATGGATACATGCGTCCCTTCATATTCCTCCATCAATTAAAAAAAAAACTGTCTGCCAAACAGCAGTTAACTGTATTAAAATACATCAATGTAACGTTGCAACAACAATCCAATATCCGCATTGAATCAACGATGGAAAATGTGAAGAAAATGTTGCAGTTTCAAATATTCTCATGAGTAATTTGTTCTTTTTTTTCTTAATAGAGACGCAACAGTTATGAATTAATTCTTGAGATCACGGAAATATTCTTCAAATAAAGCATACTGACATTAATCTGCTTCTATTATCAATGACCTGTTTCCTAGATCTTCAATATATAGTTAATCTCCAATTTGATAATTCTCTTCATTGATTCTGCATCTGCTGAATGAGTTTTTTGAGGAGTGATACTTCTTACTATATTTATTGAAAAACGTTTGCATAGTGATGTATGTGAGAACAATGGTGACAATGCAAAAATGTTGCACATTTAATACAATCATGATTATTACAAAAAGCTTTATAAAAATGAAAAAATGTTGGGTATACTGGTATTACTTCTCAATAGGCATGAAAGATAGGTCTATGAGTACTTTCGCTTCAACGGAATCAATACTTTGCATTTCTACCGGGAATCTTTCGAATTCCATTGAAATTCCTTCATTCCCGATTGCCATAATGTGTGCAATATAAGTTTTGCATAAAACTAATTCTAATGCATGAAATTTATCTCCCATTTTCAAGAACTTCAGAACGTTGTTATAGTCAATCAGCAACTGTAGCATACATTCACACAAGCTTTTAATGGTAGAAATCTGATAATTTCCGGCCATATGTAATAATAAAGCTTCAGCATTACATCAACATTAGTGAGGACTGCGTTTCCAGTGTAAATTCTTTTCAGGAAAATTTCCATGGTAGAACATTCGATGTCTTCGATGATCATTTTATTCTTCCTCAACTCTTTCATCGGTGTTTCGAACATAGTTAAGAAAACTGAACTATGACGAGCTGAAATTGCTTTATATAAAGGTATCTCTTGAGCTTCAGATAAATCAACATTTTGTTCAGTGATTTCTATTGGAATATCCTCTCTAAAGACTGAGAAAATGTACTAGACGTACAATAATTTCATGTAATAGTCAACGCTCTTGCTAACATCATCAAGCCATCAAAGAGAAGTGAAAAATCGTTACAAAATCCCAGCAAAATTGAAATAATTGTGGAATACTTGAATTCGATAAAATCTGGTTACATGTCACATGTCCAATTCATTTTTCAGAATATAAAGTTATTCTTTCTTTTCTTACCTCTAAAATGCTGTGTGCTAACTAGTTCCACATCTGAACAAGTTTTCGTAAAATTGCTAAGCAGTTAAAAAATATGAACACTTTAGAATTCGAACGTTGAACCGGCATTTAACATTTGAAATTGGCATCGTTGCATTTTCAAGCACTTGATAATACAGTCGATGATTAAGTCTTTTAATTCGGATATCCTGCATTAAGAATAATTAGACGGAGGAAGCTATTGTTCCAAAAGAAGGTAAGTCTGAAGTTATCTGCTAAACGGGAGTAATTTCGGAATCCGAAGAAGGGAAGAAGAGCAAGTCAATAACAATAGGTTCAACAATCCGCTCCAATAACAGGAACATTATTTTGATTAATTATCGGATTCATTTCCATTTTTTGTGTTAATATTCTAATTGTTCATGGGGATGTCGGGTAACGAATTAACAATATCAAATTATTGTCAAATCGCGACGTTTCGCTGGACAATGCCAGCTTCTTCAGGCTCTGAAACCAAACGTGATTGTATTGTGTGTCATAAAGAGCCAGAAGAAGCTGGCATTGTACAGCGAAGCGCCGCGATTTGACAATAATTTTATGTTGTTTATGAATTGCATGAAAATCCGCATTGAATTAACGATGAAGAATGTGAAGAAACTGTTGCAGTTTTGAATATTGTCATGAAAATTTTTTTTTTCTTCTTAATAGAGATCCAGGTCTTGTAGAATAATTTGTGAAATCTCTAAAAGACTTTTCAGATAAAGAATACTCAGATTAATAATTAATCTGCTCTCATTATCGATAACTTGTTTTAAACATTTTAATTATAGAGTTACTCTCTTTAATTCAATAATTATCTATCACTTCTGCGTATGTCGCATGAATCTTGCGAGGAAGCAATATTCATAATTATATTTATTGAAAAACTTTTGCATAGTCATGTAATTTAGAACAGTCACAATGAAAAAATGTTGCACAGTCAATACAATCATAATTGTTACAAAAACTTTTATAAAAAACAAAATAAAAAATGATGAATATGCTGGAATTACTGCTGAATAGGCATGAATGATGACAAGTCTATTAATACTTTCGCCGTAGCAGAACCAATACTTGGCACTTCTACCGAAAGTCTCTCGAATTTCATTAAAATGTCTTCATTCTCGGTGGCCATAATACAAGCTATGCAAGTTTCGCATAATTCTAATGCATGATATTTATCTCCTATTTCCAATAACTCCAGAACGTTGTTCTCATCAATCAGCAGTTGCAGTTTACATTCACATAGGCTTTTAATGGTAGAAATCTGGTATTTTTCAGCCGCGTGTAATACTTTCAGTATTACATCAACATCAGTGAGATCTTCTGCGTTTCCAGTATAGATGATTTTCAGAAGGATTTCCATGGTGGAACATTCTATGTCTTCGATGATGACTTTATTCTCCTTCAATTCTTTCATCGGTGTTTCAAACATAGTTAAGAAAACAGAACTATGACGAGCTAAAATTGCTTTATGTGAAGGTATCTCTTGTCCTTCAACAATTATTGTGAAATCTGGTAATATTTTGTTGTCTGAAAATGTAGATGAAACGGCTGATGGAGAAACTAAAGGATTTGAACGTTTGATATACTTAACAAATCCCAGCCATATTATTTTACTATGAATTGCCAACGTATGGTGACTGTCTTTTGAAAGAGTTCCTAAGTTGTAGAACACACGTGTCTCTCCCCACTGTTTCATAAAGGATGTCTTCGCTCCGTCAAGTATTCCAAAAATAGAATCTTTTACTGCAACAAATATAATAGCACGTCCAACTTTTGATGAATTCTGATGGACTCGTATAATAAACTTCTGACGACACTCAATTGATAAAAGGAAAGAAACAGGATATCCATCGATTATTAATGTGAATGGTGGTGATACCAGTGTACGGCTATCCCACTGGATATCTTGAAGCGGATCCCATTTGACGAATATTGTATTATGTGTTGCTCTCTTGACAGTAATTTTACCCTCCATTTTCGATCCTTCAACCTGACGAATGAATAAATTTTCAAGTTCTATTTGAACAGCAGAATATTCCAGTAAGAATTACTTTGCTAGGAGCTTTGAATTACTCAGCAATGTATTGTCATATACTGTAATGATTTCCATTGGAATATCTTTCCAAAGATTCGAAAAATGTACTGGACGTACAATAATTTCATGTATCAATTATTTGTATTACAAAATCTCAGCAAAATTGGAATAATTTTGAGATACTCTAATTCTATAAAATCCGGTTACATATGTAATGTTCTTTCGTTTTACCTGCCGGATGTTATATGATAACTAGGGCCTTGAAGTTCCGCGTCTAAATGAGTTTGGTGAAGTTGCTAAGCAACGAAAAAAGGATGATTCCATTTTTTCTCTTTCGTTTTTAGAAAATATCTTTGAAATTGAACGAGATAGGGCAATTTTGTTTTAAACCATTCTTGTAGCGAGTTCGAGAGCTACAAGAACGTGGTGTTTGAAACTAGTTGATTTTTCTGGGTGGATAGTCAGTTGGGTGGTCAGTGGGAGGCAAATAGGATAGTGAAAAATGTTGGGTAGTTGAAGGAAACGCACTCGTTTAGGCGCATGGCAAAACCGTTTATTCAAACGGACAAAAGCCCGGTTGTCTTTCTTGTTGAAATTACAATAAATAAATGACTAGGGTAATAGTTGAATGTCATAAATGTTCACTTGATAGTTGATTAACTAACACACTAAATAGTTGACCGTTACATTAATTCGGAGCGTCTCTGTATAACTTTACATTATTGAGCCGAATTAATACTTTACTTCACTTGTTGAGAGTTCGATGACAACCAACAAGTGGGGGTAATTTTCATCTTGACCGTGGTTCAGGTGTCGCTAGACCCCCCTCTCCCTCGGTCAAGTCTCCCTTGAAACAGCACTAAATTCCACGTGAATTTAGTTGCGTTTCAAACACGTGGTCTACAAAAATTTCGATATCTCCTTTAGTTTCCGTGATATTAGCAGAAAATTGATGACAAAAAACGACTTTTTCTCTTTTATCTTCAGTACTGAATTTTTTCTTTCTTTCTTCTTTTTCTATTTCTAAAATAGAAACTTTGAGGATCTATCCTCCGATCTCGACTCTCAATCGCACCTGTTCAATGACGTCAACACCGCTGCCAGACATCTGTACGCGTTTTCGCCCTTTGGAAAAAGGCCTAGAGTCTGCATTGGTGGACAATAGGGGAAACAGTAGTAAAAATACGAAATTTAAAAGGGGAAAGAAATTATTTCAATGTTTTTTTTTTTGTTATTCAGGAACGAGACTTGAATTGATGTTTATAAAAACGCTCTCTAAATACAAATTTATTCTGAGTCCCAACACTTCAAAACCTTTGGAATATGACCCTGGGCAGATTGTTTTTACTGCTAAGGACGGAATAGAATTACGTATCGAGCCACGATGATAAATCAATATTGAAGATCTCAACATTTTTTGAATGGATTTGGATTTGAATGGACATTCTCTGAGAAATTAAATCAGTTTGTATTATCTACGAATTTCTATGAATTAAAAGTAGCGTAAACTCTGATGAAAACTTTTTATTTCGTTCGCACCTGATATGTATGAATACAAAGTTGATTCCTTCAATCCCACGTGTTCACTTCATGTGGAAAGCATACAACAAAACAATTATCACTAAATTTCTGGTAAATTCTGAAGGAATCCCTCAAGAGGAATGATGATTAAACTTGATGAAAAACTTAATAAAGTAACTTCATCGTTTTAAGATGGATTTTTATAAAGTATCGCAAAGTTTAAATAATATATTATCAAAAACTTGGAGTGAGAAAAGAAATAAGAACTTTGGAACAAATTATCTTCTATATAATAATCTGGAAGATAATAATATTCCACTTTCTTTTTGTTGAGATAAAACGGAAGATAATTGATCTATTAATACATCCATTACGGCAATGGCAATGTTCGGCTTGTCCACAATTCTTCTCAATTCCTCGTTAATTTCATGTTTATCAGCAGCTAAAACATATGAAACACAAGTGTTGCAGAATTGCCATGCACCATATTTATGTGCTTTTACGAGTAGCATGATAACGTTATCCGCTTGGATTTTATGTTGCAATTTATATTCACATAGAATTCTGATGGTAGACATCTCGTATTTTACAGCGGCTTGAAGTACTTTTAATGCTGTAACAATATCATTTAAATCTTCTATTTGCCCATTGTAGATTATTTTCAAAAGGATTCTTTCATGGGTGTTTTAAACATTTTTAAACATAGTTAAGAAAACTGAGTTATGACCAGCTAGAATTGCTTCATGTGGAGGTATCTCTTGACCTTCAACAATGATCGTAAAATCTGAGAGTACTGTATTATCGAATGGTGCGTTCTCAATAGAAAGTACAGCGGATGGATATTCTGGGATTGGAATATCATCAACGTATCCAAGCCATATAATTTGACAATTGATAGATTCGAGTACTGAATGCCTGATAAAGTTATAGTACCATTAAACGAACATGGTTATCCCCAGGCTTCATTCGAACACATCTTCATGGTAGCTTCAGTGGCTATCTTCGCTATATCAACAGATATAATGCTTCGTCCAGCTTTTGATCTATTTTTGTGAACCGTCAGAATGGAATTTCAAACGCAGCTGAGCGACAAGGAGAAAGAAATAGAAGATCTGTCCATGACTAGAATAAATGGAGAGGTTAAACCTTGCTTATTCGCCAAGCATTGTAACTTTTGCCATGTAACAAATATTGAATTGTATGTAACTTTGTTGACGATAAATTTTCCCATACTGGATGTTCGAACTCGACCTGAGAAAAACGAATATATCAGGAAATTAATTCAGTACGAGAGGATATTCCACAAAACAATTGTTTGCTGTAGATGCTTCATTCAAATAAATTAGGGAAATTATGGGGGAAAAATGAAATTGTTCGTTTCTATTACCTTGAATATATTTAAAGAACTAAATACAGTATGAACTCAGATCACTACATTTTTGTTATGATACTTACAAGAGAATGATAAAAGAATGGTTACTTATGCCGGTTTATGTTGTGTAGCGGGAAAATTTTGATGCAGAGGGTTTACAAGTCCGTCAATTTTTTACATCGGTCAAATAATTATGTTAATAATTGAAGAATACTGAGGAAATTAGGATGAAACAAATATTATAATTTGTAATTTGTTATTCATCCCAATTTTAATAAAAAAATTACCACAGATAAATTGGAAAGAGTGAATACTCGATGAAGCTCGGTAACAATCGGCTACAATCGGGATATTTAGTTCGTTCTATTTCCACCTGTTGCGCTCAGTGCTCTAGATTTTTTTCTTCGTCAAAAAAGCCACAATCATCTGACAGCAATATCAAGAAAGTGAGTGAGGATTGCATTTCTTTCCTCATAAACAAGTAGTTTCATCATTAGAATTTTCGGCATGTCGTCTTCAAAATATTGCACAGAAGCAAAGGTTGAACGAATTACTTTTGAATGGATCATAAAGAATTTTTCACTTCTCCTTGAAGGCAAGGGGGAAGCAATCTATTCGCCGTATTTTTACTCAGAGAACGAGAAGGAAAAGTGGCGAATTCAATTCTACCCTCGAGGTGATAAGGCCAGTAGGGAGAATTATTCATCCCTTTATCTCTATCTCGAATCTGGCACATTACCAGTCAACGTGCAATGCGAATTGTCTATAATACAATCCGGAATTGCAATAGAAAAGCGCACGTTCATCCATAAATATGATTCATTAGTCCCATGGGGTTACTCAAAGTTTGTAGCCAGATCGCATCTATTAGGCCATGCCAATGATACATTCACAATATCTTGTAAAATAGATAAGCCATTGGATAGTATTATCACGTCTTTGTCAGATCCACCAATGGCAATGACCCAAGAAATATCTGTTGATAAGAGAACTGGTCGTTGGACCGAAGATTTTGCTGGAATTTTAGAAAATTCAAAATTCAGTGATGTCACCATCATTGTGAAAGATCAGAAGTTTCAAGCACACAAACTCATATTGGCTACACGTAGTCCTGTGTTTGCAGCAATGTTTGAAAATAGAGAGATGGATGAAAATCAAAAAAATGTGATAAATATTGAGAAAATGGAGCCAGCTGTAGTGAAAGGAATGTTGGAGTTCATCTACACAGATAATGTCTCTAATTTTGATGAAATAAGTATTGGATTATTGTCAGCTGCTGATAAATACGATTTAGTCCTGTTAAGAGCTTTGTGCGAAGAGAGTTTAGTCAAAACACTCAGCAATGAAACAGCTGTTGAGATATTGGTGCTTGCTGATCTCCATCATTCTGATAACTTGAAGAAACATGTGATGCTTTTTATGGACAATCATCTTGCCGATATAATTAACTCAGAGGACTACAAAAACATGAACAAGTATCCTGAATTGTTGATGGAATTTATTCGTTTCATGGCTCTTCAAAAACAATCGAAAAAGTCTTAAATCTTGAAGGAAGAATGAGCAAATCGAGTTCTAGGTATTTTATGGTGTTTATTCCATTTTTCTACATAGTACTATTTTTTGGAGAGATCTATAATCAATAGTTTTTAACGGTTATAATAAAAAAAAATATTTTTTTTTTGTTCCAGTTCATCCGCAGTGAAATATTACAATGAAATGAAGAAAGATGCTTCATCTCTTATGATTACCATGCTGTTAAAGGGAACATGAAGATTTTTCCATCAGAAGTAGGGAAAACCGGGACAAAATGGGCCTGCAGGTAAAAAATGAACAGGATTTTATTTCGAAAGAAGATCTTCACTGTAGAATTCGAAAAAATTAGTCAATAATAAGAAAATTTTGGAGAATCTTCACACATTTTTGCCAATTCTTCCGTGAAGGTTTCCACTGGGTAAAATAAATCCTGAATCATTTTGCCCCACTGGTTCATTTTGTCGAGGTTTCGCATAGTTCTTAACAATGTATTTTCTTAGAAAGGAATAATACTTTCATTTTTTTGTGGGAAATTCACTCAATTTTTATAATTTTCTGTTCTTATTTGGTATCATAGTTTTCATGACATTCTTTGAAAAAACAATTATGACTGAATATTCGAATTCTGGCATTACACTTTGCATGTATTAACAAATTTTGAATAGATACATGAGACTCTCCATATTCCTCTGTCAATTAGAAAAAAAAACTGTCAGCCAAACAGCAGTTAACTATATTAATGTTCCATGATGTATGTCCAATTTATTTTTCGAAATACAACACCATTTTTTTCTTCTTACCTCTCAAATGTTGTATACTAACTAGTATCACATCTAACCAAGTTTTCGTAAAGTTGCTAGCAGGTAAAAAATATGAACACTTCAGAATTTAAACGTTAAACTGGCGTTCGACGTTTGAAATTTGCATCATCATATTTCCAAGAACTTGATAATACAGTTGATGATTAAGCGTGTTAATTTGGATATTCTGCATCAAGAATAATTAGACGGAGGAAGTTATTATCCCAAAAGAAGGTAAGTCTGAAGTTATCTGCTAAATGGGAGTGATTTTGGAATTCAAAGAAGGAAAGTAGAGTAAGTCAATAACAATAGGTTTAACAATCCGCTCTAATAACAGAAAGATCATTTTTATTGTTAGTGTAAGTGGAAAAATTGTCACAGTGGAATTATTTTTGGGTTTCTTTCTTGAACTCGCTGGGGCTCTTGTGTTGATTGTTGCAAGGGGTTTACGTATATTTTTGATATTTTTTGTATTCTTATTTTAAGAAGAGGGAAGTCGTTTTTTTGAAGCTATCGGCGCAAGTGAGAGTATATCGGCAGTAATTTAGTTTGGAAGGAATCGATTGGTGAGTGGGAAGAGATGCACTAGGATTCAATGAAATTCCCAAAAACTAGGAAAATTCCCACTGAAAAATAATTAATTCTCCATTTTCTTCACTAATATACTCTTGTTGAGATTTGCCAATTTGTTCTTGGAGAATATCTTGATTGATAATGGAGATACGCTTTTTTTTGCCATAATCCATTTTTGTAGGGAATTTCAAGAACTACAAGAAATGATTGAGGCAGGAAGAACGCATGGCCATTAGTTTCTGAGATATTTGAGAAAAAGTAATGAGAAAATTCAGTAGTGAAGAGGTAAAAGTGAATGACTTACCTATGACGCCACGATAATAAATGAATATTGAAAATCTGAAGATATTATGAATTACTACATTTTCTTAGGAATTAAATGAATTTTCATTACCTCCGAATTTCTGTGAATTAAAATTAGTGTAAACTCCGAAGAAAACTGATTTTCATTCGCACTTGAATATAAAATTGACTTATTCAACCGACGTATTCACTTTATGTGAAAAGCATACAGAAAAACAATTATCACTAAATTTCTGACAAACTTTAAATAAATCTCTCAAAAGGACTGATGATCAAATTTATTGAGAAACTCATGAAGAGTATTAAAACAATTTCGTCATTTTAAAATAAATTGTTATAAAGTATTGTAATATCAAAATGAGATATTTTAAAAAACGTGAAGTGACAAAAAAGCTTACAGGCTCAGAGAACATTATCTCTTGCTTAAGAAGATGTTAAGAACAATTGCTCCATAAATATATTCATAACAGCAAGTCTAATTTTCGGCTTTCCCGAAATTTTCTTGAATTCCTCTATAAGTTTATCATCCTGAGCAGCAAGAATGTATGCAACACAAGTTTCGCATAATAGTGGCGCATCATATTTATCTGCTTCTGCGAGCAGCATGAGAACGTTATCCACTTGGATTTGTTGTTGTAATTTATATTCACATAGATCTTTAACTGCAGACATTTGATATTTCACAGCCGCCTGAAATACTTTAAATACTGCATTGATTTCCCTCAGATCTTCTGTTTTTCCGGTGCAGATGATTTTCAAAAGGATCTTCATTGTCGAATACTCAATATCTTCAATTGTCATTTTATTCTCTTTTGATTCTTTCATCGGTGTTCCGAACATAGTTGAGAAAATCGGACTGTGACGAGCTAAAATTGATTTATGTGAAGATATCTCCTGACCTTCAACAATTAGTGTAAAATCTGGAATTGCTGTATTATCGAATGGCACATCCTCAATAGGCAGTGGATGTATTGGACGCGGAATATCATCGATGAATCCAAGCCATGTAATCTTGCAATCTATTTTTAGATCCGTCAAATCCATCGCCAAAGCCATGACATCTTCTTGTGAAAAAGACTGTTTCCATGCTTCATTCAGAGACATTCTCATGATGATTCCACCAGTTTGATGACTTATAGAAAAAAATGCAATGCCTCGCCCAATTTCTGGTCCTTTTTTTCAATCGTCAGAATGCCAAGAGGATAAGGGGGAAGAGACAAGGAAAATGAAATAGGATATCTATCCACGACTAGAGTAAATGATGGAGATCTTAGAACTGCATTCTGTGCAGAACGTACAGGTATCTGCCACGTAACAAATATTGAATTGTGTGTAACTTTGTTGATGATAAATTCTCCCATTTTGGAGGTTCAAACTCGACCTGGAAGCAACAGAAATATCATAAAATAGATTCTGTACGGGAGGATATTCCACAAGAAATTGCTTGTTTGTAAATACTCCATTTGCATAAATTGGGAAAATTCTCGGAGAAATAATGGAATCAATGTTTTTTCTTACCTCTAATATGTTTAAAGAATTAGATGCAGTGTAAAACCCGGATGGATGCTTCCCGTTTCTGATACCCACAACAGGATGATGATAAAATGGCTGCTTATGCCGGTTTATGTTGTGTGTTGCTGGTGTGTGAGATTGGAAGCAAAGGAGACCGAGTGGGAAGCCCCGTTTTCATTGCAACTATTGACTATATTACTCTCTCTCTCGTCACTGGCTGCAGACGACATGCGAATGAGATTTCATGCATCGTAAAGCTTCTAGAATATTCTTTGTCGTATTCTTTCATTTCATTGGGCGAATCTTCTCTATGGACTGATTCAAGAATTTGAGAACTTGAAAATATAATGTGAATGCAGATTTCTTTATACATTTTCATATATTTGAATTATATCTGAAATTTAATCATTCTGTTCATCACTCCTGCAGATGCTGAATGTATAATTGGAGGAAGCAATCTTCATTAAAAAAATTTCTGCGTAATCATACAAGGTACAATGGTTACAATGAAAAAAATCTTGCTCAGCTCAAATAAAATTATAATTGTCCCAAAAATTGTTGAATCATAATCATGTGACAAATTAGTTGAATATGTAATATTAAACATTGAAATACGTAATAATATGTGAAAACCAATTTCCTCAAAATCATAAACTTTTCAATGATGCGGCGTAAAAAAAAAGTAATAACTGATTATAAAAGCCATAAACCACTAACTCTTTTCGTACATTTACTTTTGGATGGGAATCAAAAATGATTGATCGGTGAATGCATTCACGAAGGCAATGGCAATGTTAGGTTTCTGTGAAATTTTTCGGAATTCATATGAAATCGTGTCATCCCTAACAGCCAAAATATAGACAACACAAGTCTCACATAATTGTAGAGCATTATATTTATCTGCTTTTTTCAACAGCATCAGAACATTATCTGTTTGAATTCTGAGCTGTAATTTGAATTCACACAAGCCCTTAATCATGGACATCTGATACTTTTCAGCGGCTTCCAATACTGCGAGAGCTGTATCAACATCATTCAGAGCTTCAGACTCTCCAGTATACATTGTTCGGAGAAGTATCTCCATCGTAGAGTATTCGATGTCTTCAATGATAATTTTATTCTCCTTCGATTCTTTCATTGGCGATTCAAACATGGCCAGAAGTACTGGACTATTACGAGCCAAAATTGCTTTGTGGGCCAATAACTCTTGGTCTCCGACAATTATTGTGAAGTCTGGAATCACAGTATTGTCGAAAGGTACATTCGCAATGGATAATAGAGCAAGTGGGAGCTTTGGGATCGCTACGCATTCAACGAAACCAAGCCATGTAATTTTGCAGTCAATTTTCAGATTTGTTGCCAAATTAAAAGTCTCATCTTTGTCAAATGCTGGCAAACATCCAATGTCGGAGAACGAACATGCTGCTCCCCACTTTTCACTAAAATGTACCTTCATAGCATCTATGTAGATATCGTCCGTTACTGCAAGACATATAACAGCTCGTCCCACTTTGCCTGTATTATGCGTAACTTTTATAATTAGTTCCTCATTGCACACGATTGACAATGTGAATGGAACAGCATATCTATCGCTCGTCATTGTGAATGGAATGGAGACTTTAGTAGAACCATTTGCATAGCAGATGTCAATTTGCCAAGTGACAAATATTGTATTCTGGGTAATTCTGTTTGTGATGATTCGACCCGTCATCCTGAAAAATCGAGATTAACGAATAAGTAACGAAAATGTAGATGATCAAGTTTACAAAGGGGGGAGTGGCACTTGCCCCTTTCGGGGATATAGTAAAGGAGTAGAGAGAAGTTTACAGAGGAACGTCTTTAGTAGTAGAGAAAAATGGGGCAAAATGGACCTGCAGGGCGAAAAGATCCAGGTTTTTTTTAGTGGTGAAGGTCTGTATGGAGAAATTTGAAAAAATTCGCCAACATTGTGGATATTTTTGAGAACCTTCTCGAATTTTTTCAGAATATTTCCTAGAAAACATCACTTCGGAAAAAATTCCTGGATCACTTTGCCAGAAAGGTCTATTTTGCCCCAGTCTTCCATACATATCATTGATCTAGTCTAGAGTGAAAAGGGGCGTAAGTGGTTCACGTTCTCTATTCTTTCAGCTACTCTAGATTCTAGAATAATGATATAATAAACGATATCATAAACACGTGAATAATTTAGTAAGTTGAAAAAGTGCTGAAATTTTTTTTTATCAATCACATGAAAATTGGACGATTTTGTTCAATTTGAATATTTTCCGGAATTTTTCCTTTCTATAACGAGCAAAATGATTTGCAATAATTTTGAAATACTCAAGTTTCAGGGAATTGGATTGTGTTTTGCACGTTGAATGCATTTCCAGACACCACAATAAATTTACTTTTTCTTACCTTTCAAATGTTAGAGGAATTTGAGACTGTCGAATATAGGAACCAAAATGTTTTATAATGATATAATTTCACTGCTTTCTTTCTACCCATGAGAAAGATAATGAGTAGAATGATTAGATGCACTTCCTTGGAGCAGTGGCGAAAAGTGATATTGTCGTACTAACGAAAGAATCGACGTGAGGAACGTTAGGAGCTAGGTTCCCCCACTACGGGCCTCCGTGTCGATTCTTTCGTTAGTACGACAATACACAATAACAGTTGCAAGAATACAGAAATTTGGGGGGGGGGGGGGGGGGGAGGGGATAAGTGGGGGACGAACTCAGTCGTTGAATCTGAACTCATCCGAATTGTCCATTAATGTGGCGGGAAAATATGACGCAGACATAAGTTCATAAATCAGTTAACTTTTTATATGATAAAAATAATTTTAAGTAAATTTGAAAATGTTTAGAAGATTGGAGGAAAATGGATATTATAATTTTTTTAAATTATCTACCCCAATTACAATGATGAAATATCAAAAATGAGGAAAAGTGAATACTCGGTGAGGTTCGGTAACAATCGCCTACAATCGGAATATTTAGTTCGTCCCATTTCCACCTACTGCGCTCGATATCCGGAATTTTATTTCATCAAAAAAGATCGATTTGGAAATACCAAACAAAGTGAGTGAGGATTGCATTTTTTTCCTTATAAACAAGCAGTTTTGTCACAGCACTCTTCGATATGTCGTCTTCAAAATATTGCACAGAAGCACAGGTTGAAGAAAGTACTCTTCAATGGACTATAAAGAATTTTTCACGCTTACTCCACAAAAATGGGAAATCAATCTATTCGCCATTTTTTTACTCAAAGAACAACCAAGAAAAGTGGCGGCTTGAATTTTACCCTCGAGGTGATAAGGACAGTACTCAGGATTATGCAGCCCTTTATCTCCATCTCGCATCAGGAAAATTACCAGTCAATGTCCACTGCGAATTGTCTATCGAAGAATTGGAGTATCACGAAGTAGAAAAGACGTTCGTTTATAGATATGGTTCATGGAGCGGATATGGGTTTCCAGATTTTGTGAAAAGATCGCTTTTACTAGACGATGGTCCCTATGACTTTACTATATGTTGTAAAGTTGCTAAGCCATTGAAAATTGTCGTCACATCGCTTTCCAATCCACCAATAGCAAAGATTCAAGAACTATCTGTTGACACAACAATTGGGCAATTGACTCAAAACTTCGCGGAACTTCTAGTAAATTCAAAATTCAGTGATGTCACCATAATTGTCGGAGACAAAAATTTTCCAGCACACAAACTCATACTAGCCGCGAGGAGTCCTGTGTTTGCAGCAATGTTTGAGAATCAGGAGATGAATGAAAACAAAACAAATGAAATAAAGATTGAGAAAATGGAGCCATCGGTAGTGAAAGGAATGTTGGAGTTCATCTACACAGATAATGTTTCTAATTTTGAGGAAATAAGCAATGGATTATTGTCAGCTGCTGATAAATACGACTTGGTCCGGTTGGGAGCTTTGTGCGAGAAGCGTCTAGCAAAAACACTCAGCAATGAAACAGCTGTTGAGATATTGGTGCTTGCTGATCTCCATCGTTGTGATAACTTGAAGAAACATGTGATGCATTTTTTCGACAATCATCTTGCTGAAATAATTAATTCAGAGGACTACAAAGAGATGGAAGAGAAGTATCCTGAATTGGTAAAAGAGCTCGTCCGTTTCATGGCTCTACAAAAACAATCGAAGAAGTCTTAAATCTTGAAAGAAAAATAAGTAAACCGAGTCCCTCGTATTCTATGGTATTTATTTCATTGTTGTATATAATACTATTCGCCAGGGTCATTTATAATCAAGAGATTCTAACGATCATGATGAAAAAATGAATTATTTTTGTGTGTTCCAGCTTATCCCCAGTGAAAAATCACAATGAAATAAAAAACGGAGATGCTTCATCTGTTATGATTATCCATGCTGACGAAGGGAGCATGCAGATTCTTATATTAAAAGTAGGGAAAACTGGGACAAAACGGACCTGCAGGCAAAAATGATGAGAAATTTTTTTTTTTGAGAGAAGATTTTTACTAAACTGTTGGAAAAAAAGTTAACTGATTGTAAGGAAATGCTCCAATTTTCACACATTATTTCAGATTCTCTTGTAAAGGTTTTCTCTATGAAAAAAAAATTCTGGCTCATTTTGCTCCACTGGTTCGTTTGTCCCGGTCTCACATAGTGTGTAACATAGAAGAACAATGTTTACATACTTTTGCGAACAATTAACTTGATTTTACTTATTTGTTACTTCAATTTAGTTCCATATCCTCATTACATTGATTGAAAAAATAATTATTACTGAACATCAACTTATAGCATCAGACTTTAAATGTATTACGAGATGCTGCGTGGATACATATTCCTCTTCCAATTAGAAAAGAATTGTCAGCTAAAAAGCAGTTAGAGGTATAAAAATGCATAAATGTAACACTTTAGCAATATTTGAATATCTGCATTGAATCAATAATAAAAAATGTGAAGGAACCGTTTTAGTCTTAATTATTGTTATAAGAATTTTTTTTTCCAATAGAGAATCACGTGTTTTGGGATAGTTTTTGAATTCTCTGAAATGTCCTTCAAAAAATACTGAAATTAATCTCCTTCGAATATCAATAATCTGTTCCATATATTTTCAATACACTATGAGTCTCTCCAATTTAATTATAGTCTTTATTATTCCTGCACATACCGAATGAATCTTTCAAGACAGCAGTATCTATCGTTAGATTCATGACAAAAGTTTTGTACGGTTAACAGAATTTCAATTATCACAAAAATTTTCAACTATCAATCCTTGAAATTTTTATAACGCAGATGAATTATGATGCAATTAATAGAGAATTGTTTACATCAATTGTGAAAACGGAAACTTCGAAAATCATTCCATATGAGATCAATTTAGAATGCGACACTATGGAGGTGAGTAAACAATGACAGATATGCTTAACTTATGAGCAGGAGCAGCAAACGGAGCAGGATGGTATTCCAAAAACAGGTATGTCTGAAGTTTTCTATCAAATGGTAGAGATTTTGAGATTCAAAGGAGGGAAGAAGAGCAATAGGAACTCCAAGGATTTATCCTTCGATCTCGATTCTCAGTGGTACCTGTACCAAGACATCGATCTGCCAAATACGAATTTGAAGATAACGGAGGGATTAGATGTCGTTATTCTTATATTTGATCGTCACCGAGACCCGAATATTTATCGTGATCCAATGAAATTTGATCCGGAGAGGTTCAATGATATCAACACTGCTGCTAGACATCCTCACGCGTTTTTGACTTTTGGAGAAGGGCCTAGAGTCTCCATTGGTGGATAATAGGAGAGACAGTAGCAAAAATACGGAATTTGAAAGGCAAAAAATTTTATGGTAATGCTCTTTTTTTGATATTCAAACACGAGATTTGGACTAATGCAGGCTAATCTGATGTTGATAAAAAATGCTCTCTAAATACAAATTCACTCCGAATCCCAACACTCCGGAGCCTCCGGAATATGACCCTGAGCAAATTGAGTACAAACTGGTAGTCGTTAAATGGAATTACGTGTGAAGCCGCAATCATAAATCATTATTGAAGATTTTAACATATTGTGAATTAATACAATCTCTCAGAAATTGAATCGATTTTCATTAGTGTTCTCAAATATTTGCAGTGACCAAAAAATTACAACTTTGGGAAAATTATCCTTGATATCATTATACTCATTCAATCTCACACGTTCATTTCTTGTGAAAGCATACAACTAAACAATTATCACTAAATTTCTGGTAAATTTTGAATAAATCTCTCAAAAGGACTGATGAATACATTTATTGAAAAACTCATGAATAGTAATAAAATAACTTCATCATTTTGAACTGAATTTTTATGAAATATTGCAAAATGAAAATGAGATATGAAAAACTTAAATTGCCGAAACAATTATAACATCAGAGAAGATTATCTTCTATACTATTCTACTTCACTTATTCGCTTGAGAAGGCGCCAAAGAGAATTGATCCATTAAAACATTAATTACGGCAAGATTAATTCTCGGCATTCCTGATATTTTCTTGAATTCCTCTGTAAGTTTCTCATTCTGAGCAGCAAAAATATATGCAACACAAGTTTCGCATAATAGCGGTGCATCATGCTTATCTGCCTCTGCAAGTAACATGAGAACGTTATCTGCTCGGATTTTTTGTTGCAATTTATATTCACATAGAGTTTTGATTGCAGACATTTGATACTTCGCAGCGGCTTTGAATACTTTGACTGCTGTATTGATTTCCTTCAGATCTTCTGTTTTTCCAGTGTAGATTATTTTCAAAAGGATTTTCATTGTCGAATACTCAATATCTTCAATTGTCATTTTATTCTCTTTCGATTCTTTCATCGGTGTTTTGAACATAGTTAAAAAAACTGGACTATAACGAGCTAAAATTGCTTTATGTGAAGGTATCTCTTGACCTTCGGCAATTATTGTGAAATCTGGAAACTCTGTATTGTCGAATGGTACATCCTCAATAGACAGTAGAGGACAGTGATGTTTTGGACTTGGAATATCATCAACAAATCCAAGCCATGTAATTTTGCAATCAATTTTTACATCCGTCAAATCCATCGCGAGAATCGCAACATTTTTATATGAGAATGACTGCTTGCAACCTTCATCCAGATACATCCTTATGGTTCTTTCAACGGTTTGACTCCTTACCGCAAGAAATACAATGCTTCGTCCAAATCCTAATCCTTTCTTTTCTATCGTTACCAAACGCAATGAATAGCTGGGAATTGACAGAGAGAAAGGAATAGGATATCCGTCCGTGACTAGAGTAAATGATGGAGAGTTCAAAGCTTCATTCTCCGGAGCATTTTTAGGAATTTTCCATGTAACAAATATTGAATTGAGTGTAACTTTGTTGATAATAAGTTCTCCCATTCTGCACGTTAAACTCGACCTGGAATCAACGGAAAAATCAGGAAATAAATTCAGTACGAGAGGATATTCCACCAAAAATTGCTTGCTGTAAATACTTATATTCACATGAATTAGGAAAATTATCTGAAAAATACTGGAATGAATCTTTTTAATTACCTTGTATATATTTTAAGAACTAGATGCAATAGAAACTAAGATGAATGCGTTTGTTTATAATATCCACAAGAGAATGATGATAAGATGGCTACCACCGTTGCGAAAATAAAGGAAGTCTCTCGAGGTGAATAAGTGGGGAGGGACTCTGTCGCTGAATTTAAACCATTGAAATGCACGTGGCGGGAAAATATAACACAGAGAGTTTATAAATAAGCCAATGGTTTTCATAATTCAGATAATGTTCCATTGATGAAAAAATATTGAGGAAGTTGGGATAAAATGGGTATTGCAATTTTTTATTGTTATCTATTTTAGTTTTGATAAAATACCAAAAGTAAATTGAGAAAAAGTGAATTCTCGGCGAGCTTCGTCAATAATCGGGATACTTAGTTCGTTCGATTCCCACCTGTTGCGCTGGGTGATCTAGATTTTTTTTTTCGCAAAGGTCCAGTCAGCTGATTTAACAATTTCAACGGAGTGAGTAGGGATTGCATTTGTTTCCTGACAAACAAGCAGTTTTATCTCTAGAAGTTTGGTATGTCGTCTTCGAAATATTGCACAAAAGTACGAGAAGTACGGGTTGAACTAATTACTTTCGAATGGACTATAAAGAATTTTTCACTCCTTCTCGAAGAGAAGGGGACAGCGATCTATTCACCATGTTTTTATTCAAAGGCCAGGAAGGAAATGTGGGTGATTAGTTTTTATCCTCGAGGCGTGAAAGACAGTAAAGACAATTATTTATCTCTTTTTCTTTATTACTCATCGGGACCAGTGCCACTCACAGTTCAATACGAATTGTCTATCATACAATCCGGAATCGTAGTAGAAAAGGGCAAACTTATTCATAAATATGAGCTAGTTGGCACATCGGGCTTCCCGAATTTTGTAACAAGATCGCGTCTTACTGATACATTCACAATATCTTGTAAAATTGATAGGCCATTAGCAGAAATCCTCACGTCTCTATCGGGTTCATCAATGGCAATGATTCAAGAATTATCTGTCGATACAGAAACTGGTCGATTAACTGAAAATTTCACTGAACTTCTCAAAAATTCAAAATTCAGTGACGTCACCATAATTGTGAAAGATGAAAAGTTCTCAGCACACAAACTCGTACTGGCTACACGTAGTTCTGTGTTTGCAGCAATGTTCGAAAATAAGGAGATGGATGAAAATAAGAAGAATGAAATAAAGATTGAGAAAATGGAGTCATCGGTAGTAAAAGGAATGTTGGAGTTCATCTACACAGATAAAGTTTCCAACTTTGACGAAATAAGCAATGGATTATTAACAGCTGCTGACAAATACGACTTGGTCCGGTTAAGAGCTTTGTGCGAGGAGAATTTAGCAAAAACACTCAGCAATGAAACAGCTGCTGAGATATTGGTGCTTGCTGATCTTCATCGTTGTGATAACCTGAAGAAACATGTGATGCATTTCATCGACAATCATCTTGTTGATATAATTGACTCAGAGGGCTACAAAGAAATGGAAGAGAACTATCCTGCATTGTTGAAAGAACTTATTCGTTTCATAGCTCTCCAAAGGAAATGAAAGAAGCCTCAAATCTTGAAGGGAGAAAAAGCAAATCAAGTTCCTGGTGTTTTATGGTACTTATTTGATTTTTTTTGCATGGTGCTCTTCGTCAGAGACATTCATAATTGAATTCCAAGTAATAAAAAATAATAATGGATTGATTTTTCTTGTTTCAGTTTAGTCTCAACGAAATATTACAATGAAAATACATAGAGATGCTTCATCTCTCATGATTATCCAGGCTAATGAAGGAGGCATGGAGATTCTTGGATTAGAAGTAAGGAAAACCGGAACGAAATGGATCTACAAGTAAACAAATGAACGGCATTTTTTCGAGAGAGAAGGATTTCATTAAAGAATTGAAAAAAATTTGACAATAATAGAGAGATGCTGGAGCATCTTTATCATTTTTTTCAGATTCTTTCGCGAAGGTTTTCACGGTAAAAAAAAGTTCTGAGTCATTCTGCCCCGGTCTCGCTTAGTTTGTAACATATGATACTAATGACTCCTTTGTGAGAAATGCAGTCTTTATCATTTTTCGTTTTAATTTGGTTTCATATTCTTATTACATTAATGAAAAAAAAACAATTATTCTTTATCAAGTAATAAAATCCACAAAGTGGAAGGGTTTTTGAATAAAAAAATGATTATTATAAACATTTTTGAAGTCGTGTTATAATGGATTTATGGAATATATTCTTAGTAATTTTATTCATCATAGATTGTGTATCGAGTATTGAAAGGATTAAAGATATGATTAGATATGTGAAATGGAGAAATAGAATGGAATATTGATTATTGTTGAATGATTGCTCGCACTCAATTATTCAAAAATCAAACTGCTTATTAATTCTCATTATTATATTTTTCGATTGTGGCGTCAATTAGTTGACAGTGACGTGGAAATACGGGGAGATTATGCTCTAGCAATTTTCGTGGGATATCTTGGAAACTGAGGGAGCTAAAGAAATTCTTGCAGAAATCTTTTGGGTAGAAGAGAATTATTATCAACATAATAATTCTATTTAATTATTATTTAATTACAAATTCCTCTGGATCATCAATTGATGACGTAATTTAGAATTACAAAAAGATGTATATGAATAATGTTTTCCACTTTTATACCACTCTTCCCAGGGTTTTTGACCACCTTTGTGACGTGGTACCCAATCGCATTTTGTATCTCTAATTAGTTGATCAACAGAATTGCCTAAAATTCGGAAATTGGTGACATTTGGATTCATTCCTTTATTGAGAATCTGTGCCAAAGGTATTGTCATCATCCAGAGTTGTTCAGGTTCTTTCTTATACTGACGAATCTGTAATTTAACGAGATTTTTTGATAGAAAGATGAAGGTTATTGATAAATTAATGAATGAAATAGGGGTGGGCGAATTGCTTTCGAATCGAATCGAATTTTTATGTATATTTTCCGCACGTCGTGCGGAAAGTAGCCACTTCCAGCACGCTACGTGTGCGGTCGGCACTTTCCACACGTTGTGCATCAAAAAACAATATCCAAAATGCGTGATAAAGATTTTCAGACTCGTGTGATTACAAAATTCGCCGTCGGCTCGCTTTTGCAACCTAATACTCGTCAGAAAAGCACTTTACCGCACCTGTTACGTAATATGTTATAATAATTTCATGTAATATACATATTAATTAATCAACATTTCCGAATGGTTCATGAACTAACAATAGAAAAAGCATTCGCGTTTCAACATAATTCACCGACAAAATGAAATCACATCAACTTCCGATCAATTATTTTCCGATTATTCTGAATTGACTGCATTCGGGATATCGCATATTATTCAATAGTTCCGTATCACCAGTTTCAGTTTGAGGGAATTTAAAATTTTGATTAATCCATGCAATACCTCGCATTGAATCCGAGATAGCACATATTTTTCGATAGTTCTGTTGGGAGTTTGAGCTCAACGGAATTTTCAAATTATTCGAAAACTTTGAAGTATTCAAAAATCCGAAACATTTGAGAAATTTGAAGTATTCGAAAATCACAATCATTCAATTCGAATTTCGATTCGATTATTAATAGTCGATTCCATATGAATCGTTCGTTAATTCGAATTATTTGCACACCCCTAAAATGAAATATAGTTCAGTTACCTTCATCCCTGAAGTGAACTGGATTTCCCTACTATTGGTAACGAGTATTTCCAAATTGTTACCACCGAAATGAGGATGAGTAACAATATTCTAACATCCAAGTGAAGTTTGTTGAAGCAATCCATAAAATAGAATTCCATCCTTACTCATTGCTTCAGCAGGGCTCTGGGAAGGTCTAGTCAAATTGAATGTATGTATTGATCCTGACGAAGGATTTGTGTTATGGATGGAGGCAATGGAGTTCTTGATGACTGAAGTTGGAACCCATGATTCCGTGAGACTTGTCAATGTATGGAAGTACAAAATTCTGTCATCATTAGTCTGACGTGGACTTAGTGCACCACTGAAAATACCATCCTTTGCATTATAGCTATAATTATTGATAGTTATATGGCTATAAGCTGGATTGAGATTGGAGGACTTGTGTTGTATATTCCAGGACTTCTTCTGTTTGTGATCGTAAACGATCAGTTGATACCCAATTACATCGGCAATGTAAACGAATGTATCGCGGCACTGATTTCGTCTACTAATAATGTCTACAATTGGAGTGACAAATGCTGATGATGGCTTGACTTGACTCGATGGGAATTTATAGCGTGAGAGCAATTGATCTGTCGAAGAGTTAAAGGACAGAAGTTGGGGTGGACATACCCGTTTTCCTAGTACCGTTCCACTATCTAATACCCAAATTCTACCGCAATCATCGACTTGAAATTTTATACACAATGCAATTAAATAATTCAACACATCAATATTTTGGTGATTAGATTGGAGTAATTCAAATTCTTACAAAAATACGATAGATACTGGTCAAATGATTGCAATCACCCAGACGATTCCATTCCCAATTTGGATATGGCATGATTGCAGGATCGCCTTTAGCTGATAATTTATTTGTAACGTATCCAAGTGTTGCCGGTACGCCTTTTTGGAATCTCGGAATAGTTATCAAAACTTTCCGTGACTTATTACCTAATAAGGAGTTTCACATAATCAAATTTAGATTGAGTCATTAGTCATCAGCAATGTTTTATAATTGAGAGAATAATCAACTTTTGTTACGAATATTAACGAAAAAACAACTCTATGAACAGTATAGAATTATATGTTATTTTTTTCAACAATATCTACTCCATTATTTCATCGTAATTCACTCGTTTAATCCTATGGAATTCATCTCTCCTTGATTTTCTGAATCTAGGAATTGATTAATTGATTTCTTAATGGTCTGATTAATCTTCTAAGCGTATAATTTCCACTGAGAAATGCTGCATACAATTCTTATTGTTCTAATAGTTTTTAAGGTATTGCGAAAAACAATTTCTTGATGTAGTAATTGCTGATAATTCGAGAAAAGGTGCTTTAATTTACCCGAAAAATCGATTCAACTATTCGAAATTCATATCTTCAGCTTGTGAGTATCATTTTTTTTGTTTCTCGAACTTTTTTTTACATTATTAATCTCCTATCACATGCATGAGCAATAGAGAAAGGGAAATTTCTCAATAACTATGCCGAGAATTGAATTTTTTTTCTATTATTTAGTTGAAATACTGTTTTCTTCACCAATTGTTTTTGAATAATGGATAAGCGCTAAGATTTTTCAGTAATTTTGTTATTTCTAACCGATTCCGGGCGTTTCATCCCCGGCACCACTATTTTCAATAACTTTGATAATTCATATCTCATAAACGGCACGGAGAAAAATTATGAACAAATTTGGGAAAATGTGAAAAAATATCATCTTTGATACGGCATCAAAAACACATTCATGAACAGAATCTCCTTCAACATCCAATAACTATATGTGCATGATTCATTTGACTTACCATGTACAACATCAACATCCAAAGGAAATATGTGACCTTCATTGAATTCACCACTGTCGATGGCCTGCTGACGAGCAGCTGCATTTGGATATGCAAAATCCAGTGATTTCCATGAATATATTGTCTTCAATTTCTGTATATTATAGTCATGATTGCTGGCTGCGTGAATCCTCCCAAAATATAAAATTAATGAGAATATTCTCCAGAAAACTATAATTTCCCCCATTCTCGGAGAGTCTGAAACAATATTGAAAGCTTTGAAGGTAGTGCAGATTGGTCCACATAGTAAAATTCTGCCCGTTACAATATAATGATGATAGAAGTTGGAGTTTTTCCCAAAAACTTACAGATAATTAATTGGTGATAAACCACTCGATTTTTATGCAGCACCTGAAAAATTTTAACTCTGCTAATTATGAAAAATTTAATACATTGTATCTGTTATCTACAATGACATCGATGCGAATCATTCAAGAAATTTGATTAAATATCATTTTTCATTTTTAATATAAATATGAATTCCATATTTATTCGATTCTATTTACTTTATTTCAGCAAATAAATATTCGATGAATAAGATTGCTATATATAGTAATGCTTACATCAAACAGAATGTCCTGCAGAGTATTTCACTGTATGTAATTTAATTATATATAATTAACAAATAATTATACATAATCGAATTTACTCGGAAAATATTATTTTAACGTAAAAAACTGAAGGAAGGTCGGTGAAGGAGAAAAAAGCAAGCTTTTTAGTGAAAGAGTTGGATTTATTCGGAAGATATTATTTTATTATTGATTTACCTCCGAGCGGATCATTGAGTTTACCGAAAAAACAACGCACTCAAACATATTGTTGAGGTAAATATAGATCTTGTTAATTTCTTTTTACAGCATTATTCTTTCTTGTGCTACATAAAAAATTTGGAGCCACAGAGACACCCCGAATGTAACTGTCAACTGTAACTGCAAAAATGTGAATATGAATAAATAATTAAACAAAAGGAAGGAGCTTTTCTTCGCAAAAACTTTGAATGAAATATTTTTAACGGAAAGGAATTATAACTCATGACAGGTGAAAGAGCGAGCAGTGAAATACTCCCCAACATATGAATAAAATGAAGATAAAGTTGTTAAGTGAAATATTCCTATTACTCGAACAGCTACCATATTAGAATATAGCCTTCCGTAATTGAATCACTTGCGAATATCCAAGTAGTTCCGGTAATTTTTTTCTTCTAAATTCTGGTCATTTACAATCGAGTAACATGAGGACATTTCATGAAATCAATTTTATATCGTGTTACCGGCCATTGTCAACTAATTTTTGAAAATAATGAAATCAACATTGTACGACATAAGCGACATTTAGTTCTAGTTTCACTGCAACAATTCATAGTCATAGACTATTTTTTTCTTATATAACCATATATATTTTTGTTCGTCAGAATGTCTACTAGTTTTTCAAATCATGAACAATGTCTGTTATGGGTAAAATAGCGATTACCGATCCAATTAATTACATGGAAATATCAATGTTTCTCAATAGCGTTCATATTGGTATTTCAAATCCGACTGTCTTCCAACTCTAGCTCTAGAAGCTGGAATAGCGTGAGACGAATTCGGAACAATATTAGATATTTATAATATTATTTAATAAAAATTCACTATCGTAGACAGCATTTTAATGTCGGTAAAATGTTACAAAATCGAAATAATTAGAATATTTATAACTTAAGAAAAAAAAGAGATCATTTGGAGTTACTGCTTGCATTTCCCTCTTAGCTATAAAGATTCCGAGAATAAGGGGAGAGGAGTAGAATGAAAAAATTGATGCCGCTCCAACTGGAAAACGGTTATTGTTTCTCTTCTCACAAAAACATCATTATAACATTGAAAAATATCTTCTCGAATTTTTCCTGCTTAAACTGGTCCTTCGAAAATCCTAAACAACGTGTAGCGCATGTTTCAAATAAGATCAAGCAAGAGGATATTAACCCGGTGTTTCAGAGATCTAAAAAATGATACATGATAACCCCCGACAAAAAGATTGAAATAAAAGTATCAAAATAAGAAAAAAAAATTCAAGCTATAAAGGTCAAAATAAGAAATTTGGATGAAGATACAATATAATTAATAACTATAATTGAAAAAAAATAATGAAGTTGGGGGAAGTCCAAAATATATTCATGGAGAAATCTGGAACCCCCCACTTCATTTCTTTCTCTCAAACTTAATTGTTATTCATCATGTTCTATTTCAATTCAAATTTTTCATTTCAACCTTTTTAAATTTACTTTTTTCTATTTGAATGTTCTTATTACAATCTTTCCGAGGTGGGTTGTTTAAATGAAAATTCTTAACTTTTTTTTCTGTTTATATTTTCAACGGAAGTCATTATTTCTGGTTTTACTGCGGAAAATTTTAGTTTAAGTTACTATTTCATAATATAATCCTTGCTTTTTCCGTAATTTTCGGAAAAATACAAATCGTAATCGTTATTAATATTTCCTTATAGCCAACTCTGAACAAGTTCTTACATTTTAAGTCCAGAAGTCCATGCTTCTTCATTCTTTTTCAATAAAAAAGCAATAAATGATTATCAAAGTCACAGGCCACTAGCTCATTCCATACATTTACTTCTTGATGGGTGTTAAAGTCAATTGATCAGTGAGTGCATTCACAAAGGCAATGGCAACATTAGGTTTCTGCGAAAATTTTTGAAATTCCTGTGAAATCTCGTCATCTCTAACAGCCATAATATAGGAAACACAAGTCTCACATAATTGTAGAGCATTATATTTATCTGCTTCTTCCAACAGCATTAGCACGTTATCTATTTGAATTCTCAGTTGCAATTTGCATTCACACAAGCTCTTAATCATGGACATTTGATACTTCTCAGCAGCCTCCAATACTGCAATAGCTGTATCAACATCATTCAGGGCTTCAGACTCTCCAGTGTACATTATTCGGAGGAGTAACTCCATCGTAGAATATTCGATGTCTTCAATGATAATTTTATTCTCTTTCGATTCTTTCATTGGCGATTCAAACATTGCCAGAAGTACCGGGCTATTACGAGCCAGAATTGCCTTGTGGGCCAATAGCTCCTGGCCTCTAACAATTATTGTGAAGTCTGGAATCACAGTGTTGTCAAAGGGTATATTCGCAATGGATAGTGGAGGCAGTGGAGGCTTTTGGCTCGTTACGTCTTTAGCGAAACCGAACCAGGTAATTTTGCAATAAATTTCCAGATTTATCGTCACAAAATCCTCAGATTCAGATTTATATGGCGGCAAATGTCCAATATCGTAAAACGAAGGCATAAGTACGTCCCAGTCTTCAGTAAAACATACCTTCATGGCTTTTATGGAGCTATTATCGTTCTTAACTGCCATGCATACAATAGCTCGCCCCACTCTACCTGTACTTTGCAGGAGGTTTATACTGAAATTTTCTTTGCAAATGATTGTCATCGTGAACGAAATAGGAGTTCCGTCACTTATAATCGTGAAGGCAGAAGATGTCATAGATGCATTACATGCATAGCAACGGTCAATTTTCCAAGTTACAAATATTGTATTCTGGGTGATCTTGTTCGTGATGATTCGATGCATCCTGAAAAATCGAGGTTAAATAATAAATAGAAATATCAATGATCAAGTTTGCCGAGAAATATATTGATTAGTATCTATCAACGGCTTAGAGTGAAAAAGGCATGAGCGAATAAGGCGATTGAACATAACAATTTTTTAACTCCTTGAAAACAAATAAATGGATAGAAAAAAAATATTTAAAAATATTAGACTCCGTTTTTTGAATTTTCTACGCGTGCATATTTTTTATTTTTCGAAATTCATTAAGAGAAGACGAAAAGAAACTAAAAATTGATATCTACTATTTCAATATTATGATTAGACAACAATATCATAAGTATTTTGGCAAGTATAAAGTGTTGAAAAAAAATCTTTTATCAATAATATGAGATTTGAACTAACGGGTTCGATTTAAATAATTCCCGGTGTTTTTTGCTTTCTACGACGAACAAAATGATTAGTTCCAACTTCGAAATAAATCTATTTCCTAAGAATTAGGTTAGATTATATTTAGCATGTCCAACATATTTTTTAGAAAGCAAAGTTAATGATCTTTTTCTTACCTTTCAAAGATTGGAGAAATTGGAGGTTGTCGAAAATGAAGATAAAAAGGTTTTATAAGAATAGAATTCCACTGTTTTTCATCCACGACGAAGGTAACAAGTAGAATTGTTTGTAATAAAGGCCGTCTCGAGGCTAATGAGTGGAGGGGAGATTGACTCGCCGAATGTGAGCTCACCCAAAATGATGTGGCGGGAAAAGATGACGAAGAGAATTTGACAAATCAGTCAATTTTGGAAAGAATTCAAATAATATTATATTGATTAAAAAATACAGGAGAGGTTGAGATAAAATAGGTATTACAATTTCATATTTTTTGATTAATTTCAGTGTTGATAAAACATCAAAAGTAAATTGAGGAAAAGAATGCTCGGGGAGCTTCGGCAACAATCGGCTGCTATTGAGATGTATAGTTCGTTCCACTCCCACCTGTTGCGCCCGGTGTCCTTGAATTTTTTTTTTTTATTAAGGAAGGTCAAGTCATCTCATTCAGCAATATCAACAAAGTGCGTAAAAATTATTTTTTTTTCCTGATAAAAGAGTAGTTTAATTCCTGAAATTTTTGGTATGTCGTCTTCAAAATACTCCATAGAAGCACAGGCTGAAAGAACTACGTTTGAGTGGACTATAAAGAACTTCTCACTCCTCCTCGAAGACAAGGGGACATCAATCATTTCACCATTTTTTTACTCGAAGGACAGTAAGGAAAAGTGGCGACTTGAATTTTTCCCTCGAGGTAGAAAGGGCAATACTGAAAATTATTCATCGCTTTATCTCACTCTCTCATCCGGAACATTACCAGTCAAAGTTCAATACGAATTGTCTCTCATACTATCAGGAATAGTAATAGAAACGCGCACGCTTATTCATGAATACCATACACTGAACGGATGGGGTCTCCCAAATTTTGTAGAAAGATCACGTCTACTAGACCCTGCCACTGATACATTCATAATATCTTGTAAAATTGATAAGCCATTAGAAAGTATCCTCATGTCTCTGACCGATACACCAATGGCAATGACTGACGAACTATCTTTTGACAAAGAAACTGGTCGTTGGAGCGAACATTTTGCTAAAATTCTAGCAAAACCAAAATTGAGCGACGTCACCATTGTTGTAAAAGACGAAAAATTGCCAGTACACAAAATCATATTGGCTGCACGTAGTTCTGTGTTCGCAGCGATGTTTGAAAATGAAGAGAAGAGTGAAAACAAAACAAAGGAAATAATTATTGACAAAATGGAGCCAGCCGTTGTGAAAGGAATGTTAGAGTTCATCTACACAGATAATGTCTCTAATTTTGAGGAAATAAGCAATGGATTACTGTCAGCTGCAGATAAATACGATTTGGTCCTGTTGAGAGTTTTGTGCGAGGAGAGTTTAGTAAAAAGACTCAGTGATGAAACAGCTGTTGAGATATTGGTACTTGCTCATCTCCATCATTCTGATAGGTTGAAGAAACATGTGATGCATTTCATGGAGGATCATCTTGCCGATATAATCAAGTCAGAAGGCTACAAAAAGATGGAAAAGTATCCTCGATTGTTGATGGAATTTGTTGATTTCATGGCTCTTCAAAAAGAATCGATGAAGTCTTGAATCTTGAAGGAGGAAAAAGCAAATTGAGTTTCTCATATTTCATGGTATTCATTTAATTTCAGTTTATAGTCTTATTTATTACAGACACTTATAATTAATAGATTATAACGTTCATAATAGAAAATGGATTAATTTTTCTTTGTTACAGTTCATCTTCTATGATTATCCATGCTGATAGAGGAAACATAGAGGTTTTTGGATTAGAAAGAGGGACAACCGGAACAAAATGAACCTGCAGGTAGAAATGAATAGGAATTTTTTTTACGAAAAAGTTTTCACTTACGGAATGGAACGAATTCCACAATAATAGGGAAATGCTGGAGAATCTTCACACATTTCTTCAGATTCTTTTGTGAAGATTTTCGTTAAGAAAAAAAACTGGATCATTTTACCCCATCGGTTCATTTTGTCCTGGTCGCGCACGGTCTGTAACATGAAATAATAATGCTTACATTATTTGTAAAAAAAAGAGTACTTAATTTTGGTTATTTTATTCTTTGATTTAATTTCATATTCTTATTACATTGATTGAAAAAGTAATTAGTAATTACTACTAAATATCCAACTCTTATAGCATCATATTTTGAATATATTTCTCTATTTATTAGAAAAACAATTGTGAGTCAAAGAGCAATTGGAGGTATTGAAATACATAGATGTAATATTGTAACAACAATGTAATATCCGCATTGATTCATCGATAAAAAAATATCAAGAAACTATTTTAGTTTTAATCATTATCACGAGAAATTCGTTTCGTTTTCTTTTACATAAAGAACTAGTTGTGGGATAGTTCTTGATTGATACAATCATCATTGTTACAAAAACCTCTATAAGAATGAAAATAAAAAATGATGAATATGGTGGAATTAGTGCTGAATAGGCATGAAAAATGATAGGTCTATCAATACTTTTGCCGTAGCAGACCCAATACTTGGCAATTCTACTGAAAGCCTTTCGAATCCCATCAAAATTTCTTCATGCCTGGTGGCCATAATGTATGAGATACAAGTTTCGCATAAGTCTAGTGCATGATATTTATCTCCAATTTCTAAGAACTTCAGCACGTTGTTCTCATCAATCAGCAGTTGTAGTTTACATTCACATAGACTTTTAATGGTAGAAATCTGATATTTTTCAGCTGCATGTAATACTTTCAGTATTACATCAACATCAGTGAGATCTTCTGCGTTTCCAGTATAGATTATTTTTAAAAGGATTTCCATGGTAGAACATTCGATGTCTTCGATGATGACTTTATTCTCCTTCAACTCTTTCATTGGTGTTTCAAACATAGTTAAAAAAACCGAACTATGACGAGCTAAAATGGCTTTATGTGAAGGTATCTCTTGGCCCTCAACAATTATTGTGAAATCTGGAAATATTTGGTTGTCTGAAAATTTAGTTGTAACAGCTGATGGAGAAAGTGGAGAATCCGTAGTTGTGATATCATCAACAAACCCCAGCCATATAATTTTACAATCAATTTTCATACTATAGGTGGCGTCTTTGAAAAGTGTTCCAAATTGATCGAACGCCCAGTTGTCTCTCCATTTTGTCACAAAAGATGTCTTTGCTCCATAAAATTGTCTGAAAAAGGCATTATACTCTCTCACGGCAACAAATACAATTCCTCGTCCCACTCTTGATGAGTTCTGATGGACTCTTATCACGAAATTCTCTTCACAGTCAATGGATAAAGCGAAAGGAATAGGACATCCATCGATGGTTAATAGAAATGGTGGTGATACCACCTCACGGCTGTCCGGTCGGATACTTGCAAGTGTATCCCATGAGACGAATATTGTATTATGTGTTCTTTTCTTGACATTAACTTCACCCTTCATTCTTGATCCTCGAACCTGACAAATAAATCAACTTCCTTTAAAGTTTCATATGAACACAGCAGAATGTTCCAGCAAAAATCACTTCGCTAGGAATTTTGAAATACACAACAATATATATTACCATATACTGTAGTGATTTCCATTGGCATATCCATATCAAAGACTAGAAGAATGTACTGGACGTACAATAATTTCATGTACCAATCGAAGCTCTTGTTAACCCTAACGTTTGATCAAGAATAATCAAAAAATTATTCCAAACTTCAGCAGATTTGGAATTATTTTGCGATACTCTAATTCTATAGAATTCGAGTATCTCAAAATCAATAGAATCCGATTACATGTTGCATGTCCGATCCATTCTTTAAAATATAATAAAATCAATTTTCTTTCATCTTACCTTCCAGATGTTATGTGATAACTATCGAAAATATTAACAAGACTGTTCTGAATTCTCCAAATACAATTATGGCAACAATCTGAGCACAGCTGAAGAAGAGTGATCCATAAAAATACAGGAAGTCTCGAAGCGAATGAGTGGAGGAGGAACTCAGTCGCTGAATATGAATTCACCCAAAATCATGTGGCGGGAAAGTATGACATAGAGGGTCCACATCATTCGAATAAATATGTTGATTAAAAATGTCGATTATGTCAAGCTATGTAGATTGAAAATTGGGAAAAGTGTAGGGGAAAATCGACGTTGCAATATTCAATTTCTTACATATTCTAGTTTCAATAAAGCTTCAGAACTGAATGGGGCAAAGTGAATACACGGTGATGTTCGGTAACAATCGGGAATGTTAGGTCTTTCATTTCCATGCTTCACGTTGCATATTATTTTGCTTGATTACTCCCTCCTCCATAAGTTCCAATCATCTGATCCAACAATATCAACAAAGCGAAAGAAAATTGCCTTTTTTTCGGGCAAACAAGTAGTTTTATATTTGGAATTTTTGGTATGTCGGCTGTGAAATATTCGTATCGTAAAGAACTAGTAACGACTGAACAAATTAGTTTTGCATGGACTATTCAGAACTTTTCACTTCTCCTCAAGGGGAAAGCAATCCATTTGCCATCTTTTTCCTCAGAAAACAAAAAGGAAGAGAGGAGAATTGTATTCTATCTTCGAGGTGATGAGAATAGTCGTGCTGATTATTCATCCCTATATCTTCATCTCTTATCTGGGAAATTACCAGTCAAAGTCCTCTGCGAATTGTCTATCATACAATCAGAAACTGTAGTAAAAACAGAAATGTTTTGTTAAGTATACGATTTATTGTGTGGATATGGTGAAACAGATTTTGTAGCAAGATCCCATCTATTAGACTGTCTCGCCAATAGATTCACAAGATCTTGTAAAATAGATAAGCCATTGGAAACTATCCTCATGTCTCAGACCGATTCATCAATGGCAATGATTCAGAAACTATCATTTTTCAAGAAAACTGGTCGTTGGGTCGAAAATTTTGCTGAAGTTTTAACAAAACCAAAATTAAGTGACGTCACCATTATTTTGGGTAATGAAATATTCCCAGTACACTAAATCATGTTGAGCGCACGTAGTCCTGTGTTTGCAGAAATGTTTGGAAATGAAGAGATAAATGCAAACAAAACGAAGGAAATAATGATTGACAAAATGGAGCCAGCCGTAGTGGAAGGGATGTTGGAGTTTATCTATACAGATAATGTCTCTAATTTTGAGGGAATAGGCAATGGATTATTGTCAGCTGCTGATAGCTATAATTTAGTCTTGTTTAGAGCTTTGTGCGAGGAGAGTTTGGTGAAAAGACTCAGTAATGAAACAGCTGTTGAGATATTGGTGCTTGCTCATCTCCATCATTCCGATAACTTGAAGAAACACGTGATGCATTTTATGGAGAATCATCTTGCCGACATAATTAACTCAGAGGACTACAAAAAAATGGAGAAGTATCCTCGATTGTTGATGGGATTTGTTTATTTCATGGCTCTCCAAAAAGAATCTATGAAGTCTCGAATCTTGAAGGGAGAAAAAGCCTAAGCGAAAAAGCGTTCCTCATATTTTAAAGTATTCATTTCATTTCTGTATATAGTATTATACAGAGATTTTATACAGACATTTGATGGAGATATCTATAATGAATGGATTCTGACGATCATAATAAAAGATTGATTAATTTTTGTTTGTTTCAGTTCATTATCTTCAGTAAACTATTACACTGAAAGAAAGAAAGAAGATCATCCATTTTCTATAATTGTACCTGGTGATGAAAACAATATAGAGATTTTGAAATGAGAAGTACGGAAACCGGGATAAAATGAACCTGTAGGTAATAATGGACAGGATTTTCTTTCCGAAAGAAGGTCGTCACCAAACGAATAAAAAAAATAGACTATAATAGGGAAATGCTGGAGAATCTTCTCAATTTTTTACAAGATTCTTTCGTGAAAGTTTCGCTGTGGAAAAAATCCTGGGTCATTTTGCCCCACCGGTTCCTTCATCCCAGTCTCGCATAGTTTATAACATAGAAATACAATGCTTACATTCTCCTGTAAAACAGTCACTCAATTCTGATCATTTTTTGTTTTAATTTGGTTCTATATTTTCATCACATCAATTGAAGGAACAATTATCACTGAATATTCAAATTATACCATTACACTTAGAAAATTAAATCTATCACGAAATTTTGAATGAATACCTGAGTCCCTCTATATTTGTCGTTTGATTAGAAAAAAAGTGTCAGTCGAACATTAGTGAACGGCATTCGAATACATGAATGCTACGTTGTAACAACAATTTGGTATCTGCTTTGAATCAACAAGAAGAAATGTGAAAAAACTGTTTTAATTTTAATGATACTCTTGAGATTTCTTTTTTTCTTAAATGAAAAACGAGGTGTCGTAGAATAATTTTTGAATTCTCTACATTATTCTTCAAATGAAAAATACTGGAAGCAATCTGTTTTCTTTATCAATAATCTGTTTCATAGATCTTCAATACACAATAAATTTCTACCATTCAATAATTCCGTTTATCATTTTTGCAAGTTAGAGCACTGGTCGTAATATGGAACTTCGATGCATAAAAACTGACAGTCTCATCAGATTCATTTGGAATGCACTATTATAGAAGTCAATAAAAATTATAGATATACTGGAAATAGTTCTTAATACGCATGGGAGATGATAGGTTTATGAATGCTTGAACAGCAGCGAAGACAATACTTGGCTTCTTCTCGAAATTTTGTAGAATTTTATTGAAATTTCGTCTTCCCTGATGACGATAATATACACAATGCAAGTTTCGTATAATTCTATTGCATTATATTTATGTATCTCTAATTTTCAATAACTTCAGAACGTTGTTCTCATCAATCAGCAGTTGTAGTTTATATTCACATAGGCTTTTAATGGTAGAAATCTGATATTTTTCAAACACATGTAATAACTTCAGTATCACATCAACATCAGTGAGATCTTCTGCGTTTGCAGTGTAGATTATTTCAAAAGGGTTTCCATGGTAGAACATTCAATGTCTTCGATGATGACCTTATTCTCCTTCAACTTTCCAACTTTCATCGGTGTTTTAAACATAGTCAAAAAAAACAAACTATGACGAGCCAAAATTGCTTTATGTAAAGGTATCTCTTTGTCTTCAACAATTATTGTGAAATCTGGAAATAGTTTGCTATCTGAGAATGTAGTTGCAAAGGCTGATGAAGAAACTAGAGGATTTGAATATTAAAGGATATTATTAACAAATCCCAGCTATATCATTTTACAATCAATTGTCAAGCAGTGAGGTGTAGCCTTTCGAGAGAGTTCATCAAATCGGTCAATTTTTTTGCTTAATTCAAATCATTTTATGTCAATTTGGAAAAACTCAAGGAAAGGAGGTTAAATGGACGTTACAATTTTTTAATTGTTATTTATTACAGTTTTAGTGAAGAATACCAAAAATAAATTGAAATAAAATGAACACTCGGGGAACTTCGGTCACAATCGGGATATGTATGTCGTTCGTATGTAGTTCGTTCCATTTGCACCTGTTGCGCCCGGGAGCGATTCCGCGCGTTTTATTGGTCGAAGCTGCACACACTGTACACTTTCTTAGGTTTTACGCTATATGAAACTGTACAGCGTATGCAAATCCGACTATTGTCGTACTAACGAAAGAATCGACGTGAGGAACGTTAGGAGCTAGGCTCCCCCACTACGGTTCTCCGTGTCGATTCTTTCGTTAGTACGAATATAGCATGTTAATACGCGCGGAATTGCTCCCCTGATTCAGTAATATCAACAAAGTGCGTAAGGATTGCATTCTTTTCTGCTGATAAAAGAGGTTTTTCATCACTGGAATTTCTAGTATGTCATCTTCAAAATATTGCACAGAAGCTCAGGCTGAACGAACTACTTTTGAGTGGACTATAAAGAATTTTTCACTCCTTCTCGAAGACAAGGGGACACCAATAATTTCGCCATTTTTTTACTCGAAGAACAATGAAGAAAAGTGGCAGCTTGAATTTTTTCCTCGAGGTAGAAAGAGCAATACTGAAAATTATTCATCGCTTTATCTCAATCTGTCATCTGGAACTTTACCAGTCAAAGTCCAATACAAATTGTCTATCATTCAATCAGGAATTCCACTAGAAACGCGCACATTCATTCATCAATACGATAAACTGAGTGGATGGGGTCTCTCAAAGTTCGTAGAAAGATCACGTCTACCAGGCCATGCCACCGATACATTCACAATATCTTGTAAAATTGATAAGCCATTGGAAAATATCCTCATATCTTTGACCGATGCATCAATGTCAATGACCGAAAAACTATCTTTTGACAAAAAAACTGGTTGTTAGACAGAACATTTTGCTAAAATTCTAGAAAAAACAAAATTAAGTGATGCAACCATTATTGTGGCAGACGAAAAATTGCCAGTACACAAAATCATATTGGCTGCACGTAGTCCTGTGTTCGCAGCGATGTTTAAAAATGAAGAGAAGAGTGAAAACCAAACAAAGGAAATAATTATTGAGAAAATGGAGCCAGCCGTAGTGAAAGGAATGTTAGAGTTCATCTACACAGATAATGTCTCTAACTTTGAGGAAATAAGCAATGGATTACTGTCAGCTGCAGATAAATACGATTTGGTCCTGTTGAGAGTTTTGTGCGAGGAGAGTTTAGTAAAAAGACTCAGTAATGAAACAGCTGTTGAGATATTGGTACTTGCTCATCTCCATCATTCCGATAACTTGAAGAAACATGTGATGCGTTTTATGGAGGATCATCTCGCCGATATAATTGAGTCAGAGGGGTGGAAAGACATAGAGAATTATCCTAGATTGTTGATGGAATTTGTTTCTTTCATGGGTCTCCAAAAAGAATCGGTGCCGTCTTGAATCTTGAAGGAAGAAAAAGCAAATTGAATTTCTCGTACTTCATGGTATTTATTTCATTTTAATATATAGTCTTATTTGTTAGCTACACTTATAATTAATGGATTGTAACGTTCATAATGAGAAATGGATTAATTTTTTTTTCGTTCTAGTTTATCTTCAGTGAAATATTGCACTCAAATAAAAGGAAGCGGATGATTTATCTTTTATGATTATCCATGTTGATGAAGGAAACATGAAGATTTTTGAATAAGAAGGGAAGCCAGGGCAAAATGGGCTTACAGGTAAATAATAAACAGGATTGTTTTGTTTGAAGAGAAGTCCTTCACTGAACAATTGGAAATAAGGAGAGGATAATACGGAAATGTTAGAGAATCTTCATACATTTTTTTTCGGAATCTTTTGTAAAAGTTTTTGCTATGAAAAAAAAAATTCTGGGTCATTTTGCCCCACCGCTTATTTCGTCCTGGTCGCGCTTACTTTGCAGCATTGAGTAACAATGCTTACTTTTTTCTGTGAAAATTTACTCAATTTTGATGATTTTATGCTTTAATTTGGTTTCATTTTCTTATTGAATTAACTTAACAAAACAGCTATCACTAAATATCCAACTTATAGCATTGCACTTTGAATTTATTATGGAATTTTGAATGGATAGATCTCTATCCCTTCGTATCTCTCTATTCATTGGAGAAAAATCATCAGTCGAAGAGCAGGTAAAGGTATTGAAATATATAAATGTAACGGTAACTAGTTTGGTTTTGATTATTGTCAGGAGAAATTTTTTTTCTTCAATAAACTACCAGGTGCTCCGAAATGATTCTCAAACTCTCTAAAGTATCCTTTAAATGAAAAATACTTGGATTAATTTTCTTCCATCATTAATAATCTGTTCCATTGATCTTCAATACATAGTTGATCCCTGCGATTTAATAATTTTTTCTATTATTTCTGCATAAGTCGAATGAATCTCTAGATAAAACAATGTTCGTCATTATATTTATTACAAAACTTTTGTCCAGTTAATACAATTATAATTGTGACAAAAAAACTTCAATTATCAATTTCTGAACTTTTGATGTTGCAGATGAATTACAATGGGATCTGATATAAAATTGTCAATATAAATTGAGAAAACTGAAAGTTCGATGATCATTCCATGTGAGATCAATTCGAATGCTATATTATGGAGGTTTAATAAAAAATGAAATAAAAAATAATAGATATGCAGAAATTGTATTCAGGCTCGATTATTCATGCATGTTAGGTACTAAGGATGACAGATCCATTAGAATTTCTACCGCAACAGAACCAATATTTGGCATTTCCTTCGAAAGACTTTTGAATTCCATTGAAATTCCTTTATTCTTGATGGCCATAATGAATCCAATGCAAGTTTCGCATAATTTCAATGCTCGATATTTATCTCCGATTCTCAATAACTTTAAAACATTGTCCTCATCAATCAGGAGTTGTAGTTTATATTCGCACAGGCGTTTAACTTTAGAAATCTGATATTTTTCAGCTGCATAAAATACCTTCAGTATTACATCAACATCAGTGAGATTCTCTGCATATCCAGTATAGATTATTTCCAGAAGGATTTCCATGGTAGAACATTCAACGTCTTCAATAATGACTCTGTTCTCTTTCAACTCTTTCATCGGTGTTTCGAACATACTCAAGAAAACCGAACTATGACCAGCTAAAATTGCTTTATGTGTAGGTATCTCTTGATCTCCAACAATTAGTATTAAATCTGGGAAGATTTTGTTCTTTGAAAATGTAGTAGCAACGGCTGATGAAGGAAGCAGAGGATTCGAACTTGCGATATTATCAACAAATCCCAGCCATATGATTTTACAACCAATTGTTAAAGTATACTGATCGACTTTCGTAAGCGTTCCAAAATAGTTGAAGTCACACGTTTTATCCCACTTCTTAATAAAACATGTCTTCATCGTATTAATACTGTCATGACTGCTACATTTCACTGCAATAAATACAATTCCACGTCCAATTCTCGATGAGCTCTGGTAGATTTGTATAATATACTTTTCTCTACAATGAATTGATAAAACGAAAGCAACAGGAAATCCATCGATTATTAATGTGAATGGTGGTGATTCTAGCTTACCGGAATCGCAATGGATTTTCCCAGGCAAATTCCATTCAACGAATATCGTATTGTATGTTGCTTTTCTGACATTGATTCTCCCCTTCATTTTCGATCCTCAACTCTGAAAATGAATCAACATTTTGTGAAGTTTCCATTAGAACAAAGCAGAATATTCCAGTAAAAATCACTTTTTTTTTTTAGAAAATTTGAAAGAAAGAATAATGTCTTGTCATATACTGTAGTGATTTCCATAGAAATATTTTCCTCGAAGACTAAAAGAATGTATTGAAAGTATAATAATTTCATGTATTAATCAACGTTCTTGTTAACAAATACCACCACGTGATGAAAAATAATTAGACAATCATAGCACGAGGTCATAGCAAAAGTAGAATAAAGTCAAATTTATTTTTTAGATACAAAATTATTTTTTCCTTCTTACCTCCCAAGTGTTATGATTGTCGAGAATACTAGTACAAGTGCTCTGAATTTTTCAAATACAATTACGGCAACGTTATGATATCACTGCTTTTATGTAAACGACGAATATAATGAGTGAGATAATTCAATGCAGCTCGTGGAGGCAGTGAGAGAAAAGAAATCGGCAAAAACTGTTGTGGAAATACAGCAAAGCCCAAGGTTAAAGAGTAGGGGAGGGACTCAGTCGTTAAATGTAAACCCATCCAAAATTATGTGGCGGGAAAATATGACGTAGGGAGTTGACATTATTCAAGTAATGTTATGTTGATTGAACAGACTGGTGAAAGAGAGGGGAAAAGGATATTACAGTTTTCTATTTGTAATGTATCCTAGTTTTGATAAAATATCAGAACTATATCGAGGAAAGTGAATACTCGGTGTCAATCGGGTGCACTCGGGATTTTTAGTTCGTTCCATTTCCATGCTGCTCTCTCTCTCTCCCCATACGTTCCAGTCATCTGACGCAGTAGTTCGATTTTTGAAAGAAATTTCTGAGCTGGACTTAACCAAAGTTAAAAAGTTAAAAAAAGTAAACCTTTCGATAATTGGACTATATCAACAAAGTGGACGAGGATTGAGTTTTTTTGTTGGTAAACAAATAATTACATAATTGAAATTGTTGGCATGTCGGCTCTGAAATATCCATATCGTACAGAAGTAAAGACTGCACGAATCATTTTTGAATGGACTATTGAGAATTTTTCACTTCTTCTCGAAGCCAGGGGAGAAGCAATCTGTTCCCCACATTTTTACTCAGAAAACAAGAAGGAACAGTGGCAAATTAAATTCTACCCTCGGGGTCGTATGGATAATACTGAGGATTATTCATCCCTTTCTCTCACTCTCTTATCTGGAAAATTACCAGTCAGAATGCAATGCAAATTTTCCATCGTGAAATCAGGAACTGTAATAGAAACGGACACGCTAATTCATACATACAATTCATTGGGTGGATATGGTTTTCCAGATTATGTAGCAAGATCACGTCTATTCAACGGTACCAGCGATATCTTCACGATATCTTGTCAGATTGATAAGCCATCGAAGAATATCCATCTGTCACAGTCCAATCCATCAATCCCAATGACTCGACAACTATCCGTTGACACGGAAGCTGGTCGATTGACTGCAAACTTCGCTGAACTTCTAGGAAATTCAAAATTTAGTGACGTCACCATCATTGTCGACAATGAAAAATTGCCAGCACGCAAAATTATACTAGCAGCAAGAAGTCCTGTGTTTGCAGCAATGTTTGGGAATCAGATGAGTGAAAACAAAACAAATGAAATTAAGATTGAGAAAATGGAACTGTCGGTAGTGAAAGGAATGTTGGAGTTTATCTACACAGATAAAATTTCTAATTTTGAAGAAATAAGCAATGGATTATTGCCAGCTGCTGATAAATACAATTTGGTCCGGTTAAGAGCTTTGTGCGAGGAGAGTCTAGCAAAAACAGTCAGCAATGAAACAGCTGTTGAGATATTCGTGCTTGCTGATCTTCATCATTCCGATAACTTGAAGAATTATGTGATGCATTTCATCGATGATCATCTTGCTGATATAATTGATTCAGAGGGCTACAAAGAGATGGAAGAGAATTATCCTGGATTGTTGAAGGAACTCCTTCGTTTCGTTGCTCTCCAGAAGAAATCGAAATAGTATATTAGACAACGAGTGCGGGAAGCGCCGTATTACCCACGAGCACGGTTTGAGCGAACGAGCGAAGCGAGTGCGCTTAAACGTGCGAGTGGGTACGGCGCCCCGCACGAGTTGTTTATACAATTTTATATTACTCACATGCGGTGTGAAATGGCGCTTGACCTTACTCTTTAGAGGTTAGTAAGTGCTGTTTTGATCCATTGAAACGTCTTACTCATCGTATTCGATGAATGAGATTTTTGGCGTGTATAAAGAGTATTACCCATGCTGGAGTGTGTGGTAATGACATTACCCACGCCGCAGGCGTGGGTAATGTTATTACCGCACGCTTCAGCGTGGGTAATGGTCTTTATCCACGTCAAAAGTCTCATTTGTCGAACGCGGTGGGTAAGACGTTTCAGTGGATAAAACAGCGCTTGCCAACCTCTAAAGAGCGAGGTAAAGCGCCATTTTACCCGCGTGAGTGATATAAAAGTCTTAAATCTTGAAGGAAGAACAAGCAAATCAAGTTCCCTGTATATTATGGTATTTATTTCCTTTCTGTTTATAGTAGTGATTGTCAGAGACATTCATAACTCATAGATTCCGAAGGTTATAAAAGATGAATTATTTTTTCTGTTCCAGTTCATCCTCATTGAAATATTTTAATGAAACGAAAAACAAAAATTTCCCATCTTCTACACTTATCCATGCTGCTACAGAAAACATAAATCTTACATTAAAAGTGAGGAAAATCGGGGCAAAGTGGGCCTGCAGTTGAAAATGAACAGGAATTTTTTTCCACAAAAAAGGCCTTCATTAAGGAATTGGAGAAAATTGGCCAATAATAGGGAGATCTGGAGCAACTTCACACATTTTCCAGATTATTTCGTGAGGGTTTCTACGGTGGAAAAAATCCTAGATGGTTTCACTTTACTGGTTTATTTTGTGCAGGTCTCGCATACTTTGTAACATAGAATAAAAATACTTATATTGTTTTGTGAAAAGTTCAATTCATTTTAATCATTCTTTGTTTTTATTTGATTCCATATTTTCGTTACATTGATTGAGAAGAATGATTTTCACTGAATATTCAACTTATAGTATTACTCTTTAAAACCTGCGACCTGAAGAGCAGTTAATGGTATAAAAATACAGCAATGTTACGTTGTAACAACAATTTAATATCCGCATTGAATAAGCGATAAAGAATTAATCTTCCGCGAAAGCAATATGTTTTACATTCATCAAGAAACTTTTGTATAGTCATTTAAGTTAGAACAATGGTTGTAATGAAGAAATGTTGCACAGTCAATCCAATCATGATGGTTACAAAAATCTTCAACTATTAATTCTCTATATTTTGATATTACTGATGAATTGCAATGTGATCGAACAGCATTGTACTGTTTTTATCAGTTGAGGACTGAAACTTCGATCGATGAAAAATCACATTCTCTAGGAGATGAATTTAAGATGTCATGTAGTTTCCAATAGGCATGGAAGATTATAGATCCATTGATACATTGACAGCAGTAAAGGCAATATTTAGCCTTTCTTTCATAATTCTTTCGGATTCCGTTTAAATAGCTTCATTCCTGATGACGATAATACATACAATGCAAGTTTCAGATAATTCTCATGCATTATGTTCATCTCCAATCTTCAATAACTCGACAACGACGTTCTCATCAATCAGCAGCTTTAGTTTATATTCACACAGGCCTTTGCTGGTAGAAATCTTATATTTTTCGGCCGCATGTAATACCTCCAGTTTTACATCAATATTCGTGATATCTTCTGTATTTCCAGTGTAGATCATTTCCAGAAGGATTCCATGGTACAACCTTCGATGTCTTCAATAATGACTATTCTTCTTCTTCAACTCTCTCATCGGTGTTTCAAACATACTTAAAAAAACCGAACTATGTCGAGCTAAATTTGCTCTATGTAACGGTATCAATTATTGTGAAATCTGGAAATATTTTTTCTCTGAATATGTAGTTGGAACGGCTGATGAAGGAACTGAAGGAGTTGAACCTTCGAAATTACTAACAAATTCCAGTCATATAATTTTACAGGCAATTTTCAAACTATTTGTGCCTGGCAAAGTGGGGCCTTATAAAAAAACCTCTCAAATCGGTCAATTTTTTTTACATAATTCAAATAACGTTATGTTAATTCAGAAAAACTGGAGGAATCAGGATCAAATGGATTTTACAATTCTCTATTCGTTATGTATTTCAGTTTTAATGGAACACCAAAAAAAAAGGAGAAAAGATGAATACTCGGGAAACTTCGACAACAATCGGGATATGTAGTTCGTTCCATTTTCACTTGTTGCGCCCAGTGTTCAGTCATCTGATTTAGTAATATCAACAAAGTACGTGAGGATTTAATTTTTTTTCTCCTAATAAAAAAGGATTTCCATCACTGAAATTTTTGGTATGTCATCTTCAAAATATTGTACAGAAGCTCAGGCTGAACGAACCACTTTTGAATGGACTATACAGAATTTTTCATGCCTTCTGAAAGGCAAGGGGGGAACACTTATTTCGCCATTTTTCTACTCGAAGGACCATAAGGAAAAGTGGCAGCTTGAATTTTTCCTTCGCGATAAAAAGGGCAATACTGAGAATTATTCATCGCTTTATCTCACTCTTTCATCTGGAACTTTACCAGTGAAAGTTCAATGCGAATTGTCTATCATACAATCAGGAATTATACTAGAAATGCGTACGTTCATCCATAAATACCATACACTGAGCGGCTGGGGTCTCCCAAATTTTGTAGAAAGGTCGCGTCTACTAGACCCTGCCGCTGATACATTCATAATATCTTGTAAAATTGATAAGCCATTAGAAAGTATCCTCATGTCTCTGACCGATGCATCAATGGCAATGACTGAAGAACTATCTTTTGACGAAAAAATTGGGCGTTGGACCGAACATTTTGCTAGAATTCTAGAAAAACCAAAATTAAGTGACGTCACTATTATTGTGAAAGGCGAACGTTTCCTAGTACACAAAATCATATTGGCTGCACGTAGTCCTGTGTTCGCAGCGATGTTTGAAAATGAAGAGAAGAGTGAAAACAAAACAGAGGAAATAATTATTGACAAAATGGAGCCAGCCGTAGTGAAAGGGATGTTAGAGTTTATTTACACAGATAACGTCTCTAATTTTGAGGAAATAAGCAATGGATTACTGTCAGCTGCTGATATATACGATTTGGCTCTGTTGAGAGTTTTGTGCGAGGAGAGTTTAGTAAAAAAACTCAGTAATGAAACAGCTGTTGAGATATTGATACTCACTCATCTCCATCATTCCGATAACTTGAAGAAACATGTGATGCATTTTATGGCGGATAATCTTGCTGATATAATTAGATCAGAGGGGTACAAAGAGATGGAGAATTATCCTGGAATGTTGTTGGAATTTGTTTCTTTCATAAGTCTCCAAAAAGAATCGGTGCCGTCTTGAATCTTGAAAGAAGAAGAAGCAAATCAAGTTTCTCGTATTTTATGGTATTTATATTACTTCATCTCTGTATATAGTCTTATTTAGTAGAGACATTCATAATTAACATATTTTAATGGTCATAGTAGAAAATGGATTAATTTTTTTCTGTTGCAGTTTATCTTCAGTCAAATATCACACTGATACAAAACAAGGATATGATTCATTTTTTGTCATGGTACATGCTGCTGAAGGAATTTTGGAGATTCTGGAATGAGAAGTAGAGAACCAGGGTGAAATGCATCTGCAGGTAAAATAAACAGGATTTTTTTCTGAGAGAAGGCCTTTACAAACGAATCAGAAAAAAAAAATATTCGCGATTTTCTGCAGATTTTTTCGTGAAGGTCTTCGCTTTGGAAAGAAATCACGGATCATTTTGGCCTCACTGGTATATTTTGTCCCGGTCTCGCATAGTCTGTCACGTAGAATAACAATGCTTAGGTTCTTTTGCGAAAAATGTATTTAATTTTGATTATGTTATGCTTTAATTCAGTTTCATTTTCTTATTACATTGATTGAAAAAATAGTCATTATTCAATATTCAACTTATAGTGTCATATGTTGAACGTATTATATAATTCTCAAAGGAGAGAAGAACAGTAAAAGGTATTGAAGTAGATAAATGTAACTTTGTATCAATCATTTAATATCTTCTTTCGAATTCGATTGAAATTTCTTCATTCCTGATGGACATAATATATGCAATGCAAGTTCTGCATAATTCTAATGCACGATATTTATCTCCCACTTTCAATAACTCCAGAACATTGTCCTCATCAATCAGCAGTTGGAGTTTACATTTACACCGGCTCTTAATGGTAGAAATCTGATATTTTTTGGCCGCATACAATATCTCCAGTATTACATCAACATCAACATTTTCTGCATTTCCAGTGTAGATTATTTTCAGAAGGATTTTCATGGTAGAATAGTCGATATCTTCGATGATGACTTCATTTTCTTTGAACTCATTCATCGGTGTTTCAAACATACTCAAGAAAACTGAACTATGACCAGCTAAAATTGCTTTAGGGGAAGGGATCTTTTGGCCAACAATTATTATTAAATCTGAAAATATTTTGTTCTTTGAAAATGAAATAGAAACGGCTGATGACGCAGGATTCGAATTTGCGATATTATCAATAACCCCCAGTTATATAATTTGACAATCAATTGTCAAATCATAGGTCTATTCTTGAAAGATTTCCGAAATAGCCCAAATCACACGACTTCCTCCACTCTTCAATGAAAGATATCTTCGCTGCGTCGATAGCCGTATGAGTCTTATCTTTTACTGCAACAAATACAATTCCACGGTCAATTCTTGATACACTCTGATGGACTAGTATAGTATACTTTTCTCCCCAGTGAATTGATAAAACGAAAGAAACAGGACATTCATCGATTGTTAATGTGAATGGTGGTGATGACCGCTCAGCACTATTGTGCTAGATATTTCCAAGCGAATCCCACCTGACAAATATTGTATTGTGTGTTGTTTTCTTGACATTTGTTTTGCCCTTCATTTTTGATCCTCAATCCTGACAAATAAAGTAACGTTTCTTTAAGTTCCAATTGAATACAGCAGAATATTTCAGTGAAGATTACGTTGCTAGGAGTTTCCACATCCATCTCATTTACTGTAGTGATTTCCATTGGAATATCCTTTTCAAAGACTAAAATAATATACTGGACGTATAATAACTCCATGTATCAATCAACGTTTCTGTTTGCTGTTAACAAACACCATCATGTGATGAAAAATAATCGAAAAATGACTATGAAATTTTAGCGAAATTGGGATAATTTTTGAATACTCTAAATCTATGAAATCCAGTTACAAATTATATGTCGAACCCATTGTTTAGAATATAAAATCATTTTTTTCTGTCTTAACTCACAAATGTTGGGTGATAACTGTAGTATCTTGGCAAGGAAAAAAAAATTGATTACACTTCATTTGTAACGATACTTAATGATTTATTTGGATATAAATTGGAGCAATATTTATACGTGTAACAGCTATGAAAGTCGTGAAGGAAGAGCACGTGATTTCATGAAAATGGGGGGAAAACTGACTTCACGTCCTCTGATTTGAATTAATACTTAAATACTATTGCTCATACATTACAATAACTGTCGACGATACTAGACAAAATGTTCTGAACTCTTCAAATATAATTACGGTAACGATATGATATCACTGCTTCTATTCAACGACTAAGATAATGGGTGGAATAATTAAATGCAGCTTCTGGAGGAGGCAGCAAGAACAGAGAGTAATCCCCTGAAACCGTTCTGAGAACACAGCAAGGCTAAAGTCGAATGAGTGGGGGAGAGACTCAGTCGTTGAATGTAATCCCACTTAAAATTATGTGGCGGGAAAATATGACGTATGGAGTCTACATTATTCAAGTAATGTTATCTTCATTTAAGGTATTTCGAGCGCTCCACCTCGTACCTAGCAAGGGTACAATGGGGCAAAAGAAGCATGGCCATATTATGTTATTAAATAGATCAACAGGTTTTTTTATCTAGAGAAACATGTTGTTCAACATTTATTTTCACGGTAAAATCCATAAAATAAACTGAATATGTAGATTCATCAATATTTTTTATTTTTTTAATTTTTTCTCTCAATAAAATTTAGAGACGTCCCTGGCGTAATACACTCAAACGCAGTGTGTATGGATATACACGTACACGGGCTCGTGTGTGTATATGCACGAGCCTGCGTTTGTGTATGTGTCTTTTTTCCAATTTTTCATGTTTCAACATTTTTTTTCTCGTAAACTGAATGGGCACATGTATTTTTTTTTTTTTGTAAATATTTCTAACAACTGACACTATCACTGGGATTTTTTCCTTTGAAATCTCAATTATTTTGAAGAAGTTATTGGGAAAAATATGACTAAATTGACGAATCTCCATGTTATCAAGGGGGGAAAAGGCTAAACTTTGAGGGCCGATATCTCTGTTTCCAGATGGGCAAGTTAATTTTTGGGACATAACAAACATTTTTTATTTTTTTTTATCTACATTTTGAGCCTACTTAGAAAAAATTCTCAATTAAAGTGATACCGCGCTCGAAATACCTTAAGAGACTGATGAACGTGAGGAGAAAGGATATTGCAATATTCCATTCATCATTTATTCCATTTCAGTCGCAAAAATACGAAAATTGAATCGGAAAAGGTGAGCTTCGGTAAAAATCGGCTACAGTCGGGATTCTTTCCCGCTTCGTTCCATTTCCATGTTTCACGTTGACTATTCTTACTCTCTCTTCGTAGAAAAATTTACGTTCCAGCATATTCCAGTGATCTGATTCAGCAGTATCAACAACGTGAACGGAAATTGTTTTTTTTTCTTGATAAACAAGTAGTTTTCTAATTAGAATATTTGATATGTCAGCTTTAAAATATTCGTATCGTACAGAAGCAAAAACTGAACAAATTACTTTTGAATGGATTATCCAGAATTTTTCACTTCTTCTCGAAGACAAGGGAAAAGCGATCCATTCGCCATTTTTCTACTCAGAAAGCAAGAAGGAAAGGTGGTACATTAAATTTTATCCTCGAGGTCGAAAGGACAATGCTGAGGGTTATTCATCCCTTTATCTTCATCTCCAATGTGAAGAATTACCAGTCAAAGTTCAACATGAACTATCTATTATACATTCAGAAACTGTCGTAGAAAAGCGCACGCCTATTTATGAATATCGTTCGCTGAATGGAAAAGGTTATCCACGATTCATTGCAAGATCGCGTCTATTAGGTCTTGCCGGCGATACATTCACAATATTTTGTAAAATTGATAAGCCGTTAAAAAATATCCTCACGTTACTGTCCAATCCATCAATGGCAATAACTCAAGAACTATCTGTGGACACAGAAACTGGTGGATTGATTGAGAACTTTTCTGAACTTCTAGAAAACTCAAAATTCAGTGACGTCACCATAATTGTGAAAGATAAAAAGTTTCCAGCACACAAACTCGTACTGGCGACACGTAGTCCTGTCTTTGCAGCAATGTTTGAGAATAAAGAGATGAAAGAAAATAGAGAAAGTGTAATAGAAATTAAGAAAATGGAGCCATCAATAGTGAAAGGAATGTTGGAGTTCATCTACACAGATAAAATTTCTAATTTCGATGAAATAAGCAATGGATTATTGCCAGCTGCTGATAAATACGACTTGGTCAGATTGAGAGCTTTGTGCGAGAAACGTCTAGCAAAAACACTCAGCAATGAAACAGCTGCTGAGACATTGGTACTTGCTGATTTTCATCATTGTGATAACTTGAAGAATTATGTGATGCATTTCATCAACAATCATCTTGCTGATATAATTGATACAGAAGGCTACAAAGAGATGGAAGAGAACTATCCTGGATTGGTGAAAGAACTCTTTCGTTTGACAGCTGTCCAGAAGAAATCGAAGAAGTCTTAAGTCTTGAAGGAAGAATAAGCAAATCGAGTTCCTAATATTTCATGGTATTTATTCTATTTCTGGACATACTATTATTTACGAGGGAAATTTATAATCAGTAGATTCCAACGGTCATAACTAAAAATGAATTCTTTTTTTGTTCCAGTTTATCCTCAGTAAAATATTAAAATGAACCAAAAAGTGGAAAATCTTCATTGTCTATGTTCACCCGTGCTGTCAAGCAAAACTTGAATATTCTTCCATTAGAAGTAGTGAAAATCGGGGCAAAATGAACCTACAAGTAGGAATGAACAGAATTATTTTTTACAGAGGGCTCTCATTGAAGAATGGAAACAATATTTGCCAATAGGGAAATGCTGGAGCATCTTCATACTTTTTTCAGATTCTCTCGTGGAAGTTTTAAGTGTTAAAAGAAGTTATTGGGTCATTTTGTTCCACTGGTTCGTTTTGGCCTGATCTTGCGTAGTTTGTAGTGTATAATAACAATGCTTACATTCCTTTGTGGAAAATTCACCGAATTTTTTTTAAATCTGATTTCATATTCTCATTGCATTAATTGAAAAAATTAATATCATGAAATATCGCACTTGCAGCTATTATCCTTTAAGTGTATTACGAAATTTTGAATGAATACCCGAGTTTCTGCATATTTCTCCATTAATTAAAAAATAATTCTCAGCCAAAGCCCAGTTGGAGGTATCAAATTACATAAATACATGAACGTAACATTATAACAACAATTTAATATCCGCATAGAATCGACATTGAAAAATGTGAAGAAACTGATTTAATTTTAATTATTGTTCTGAAAAATTCGTCTTTTTCTCTTAATAGAGAACCAGATGTGGGATTACTTTTCAACTCTGTAAAAGTTTCTTGGAATAAAAGATACTGAAATTGAGCTATTCCCATTATCGATAATCTGTTCCACAAATCTTTTATATATCGACGTCTTAGAAACAAAGTAGCCTAAGTGCTAAATATAAACATAGCACATATGCCTCTTTGGTTCTTAGGCGACGATACAGTCACTTTCTCCAATCTAATTATTCTCTTCATTATTTCTGCATATGCCGGTTGAATCTTTTGAGAAAGCAATACTTTTTATTATATTTATTGAAAAACTCTTGCGCAGTCAATACAATCACAATTGTTACAAGAACCTTTATAAAATAAGAATAGAAATCATGGATATGCGGAAATTAGTCCAGAATAGGCATGAATGATGATGCGTCTATGAGTACATTAACTGAAACAAAGGCAATATTTGGCTTTTCTCTCGAAAATTTTTTGAATTTCTTCAAAATTTCTTTATTTCTGATGACCATAATATATGCAATGCAAGTTTCGCATAATTGTGATGCATTATATTTATCTCCAACTTCCAATAACTTCAGAACGTTTTTCTCATCAATCAATAGTTGTAGTTCACTTTCACACATGCTTTTGACAGTAGAAATCTGATATTTTTCGGTTGCATGCAGTACCTCCAGTATCACATCAACATCAGTGAGATCTTCCGCATTTCCAGTGTAGATTATTTTCAGAAGGATTTCCATGGTAGAACCTTTGATGTCTTCGATGATGACTTTGTTCTCCTTCAACTCTTTCATCGGTGTTTTGAACATAGTTGAAAAAACTGAACTATGACGAGCTAAAATTGCTTTATGGCAAGGTATTTCTTGGCCTCCAGCAATTATTGTGAAGTCTGGAAATACTTGGTTGTCTGAAAATGTAGGTGCAACAGCTAATGAAGAAACTGAAGAATTCGACTTCTTTGTATCATTAACAAATCCTAGCCATATAATTTTACAATCAATTGTTAAGGTATAGGGGCGGTAGTCCAAAAAAGTTCCCAATTGATGGAACTCACATGTTTCTTCCCACTTTGTAATTAAACTTGTCCTCGCTGCATTTATTGATGAATTGTCTTCTACCGCAATAGATATAATTGCACGTCCTACTCTTGATGAGTTCTGATGGACTCGTATGATAAACTTCTCTTGACACTGAATTGATAACATGAAAGATAGGGGACATCCATTGATTGTCAATGTGAAAGGCGATGATACAAGCTTACCGCTATTGTACTTGATATTGTTAGGCAGATTCCATCTAACGAATATTGTATTATGTGTTGTTTTGATGAAATTTATTTTACCCTCCATTTTCAATCCTAGTCCTGAGAAATAAAACCTGGTTACATATTGCAAGTCCAATCCATTGTTGAATATAAAAAATCATTTGCTTTTCATCTTACCTGTCAAATGTTATATGATAATTGTTGAAAATACAAATAAAAGTGTTCTGTATCTGTATAAAATGATGAGAGGCAGTTCCTTGGCGCAGCATAAGAAAATTAATATGAGAAAACCGTTGAGAAAATACAGCAAGTCCTAAAGCAAATAAGTGGGGGAGGCACTTAGTCGTTCAATGTAAACCCACCCAAACTGCGATAGCAGAGAAATATAACGTTGAGTTCATGTGATTTGAATAATTATGTTGATTGAAAATGTAGATTATGTAACATTACGTAGATCGAAAAATCGAGGGAAGAGTAGAATGAAATTGATATTGCAATAATACATTTATTATTCATCTTTTTTCGATAAAATACCAGAATTCAATGAAGAAAAATGAATACTCGGTGACGCTCGGTGTCAATCGGCTACAGTCGGTTTTTTCAGTTCACTCCAATGTTTCACATTGGGTATTCTTGCTCTCTCTTTATACGCTCCGATTGGCTTCAGTCATCTGATCCAGCAACGAAGTGAAGAAGGATTGCATAGATTGCATTTTGTGTTCGATAAACTAGTAGTTTCATAATTAAAATTCTCGATATGTCGGCTTCAGAATTTTCGTGTTGCACAGAAGTGAAGATTGAAAAAATGACTTTTGCATGGACTATAAAGAATTTTTCACTTCTTCTTGAAGACAAGGGGAGAGCAATCCGTTCGTCGTATTTTTATTCAGAGAAAAAGGAGGATAGGTGGTACATTGAATTCTACCCTCGAGGTCATAAGAAAAGTACTGACGGTTATTCATCTCTTTTTCTTCATGTCTCATCTGCAAAATTACCACTCAACGTCCAATTCGAATTGTCTATCATACAATCAGGTGTTGTAGTAGAGAGAGAAATGTGTATTGATAACTATAAGTCACTTATGGGATGGGGCTTTCCAGATTTTGTAAAAAGATCGCGTCTGTTAGGCACTGATACATTCACAATATTCTGTAAAATTGACAAGCCATTGCAAGAGATCCTCACGTCTCCGTCCAATCCACCAAAGGGAATGACTCAAGAACTATCTGTTGATACAGAAACTGGTCGATTAACTGCGAACTTCGCTGAGCTCCTAGAAAATTCAAAATTCAGTGATGTCACCATTATTGTCGAAGATGAAAAATTGCCAGCACACAAAGTCATACTGGCGGCAAGGAGTCCTGTGTTTGCAGCAATGTTTGAAAATCAAGAGATGAATGAAAATAAAACAAATGAAATCAAGATTGAGAAAATGGAGCCATCCGTTGTAAAAGGAATGTTGGAGTTCATCTACACAGATAATGTATCTAATTTTGATGAAATAAGCAATGGATTATTGCCAGCTGCTGACAAATACGACTTGGTCCGGTTGAGAGCTTTGTGTGAGAAGCGTCTAGCAGAAACACTCAGCAATGAAACAGCAGTTGAGATATTGGTGCTTGCTGATCTTCATCATTCCAATAACCTGAAGAATTATGTGATGCATTTTATCGACAATCATCTTACTGATATAATTGATTCAGAAGGCTACAAAGAGATGGAAGAGAATTATCCTAGATTGTTAAAGGAACTCTTCCGTTTTATAGCTCTTCAGAAGAAATCAAAGCAGTCTCAAATTTAGAAAGAAGTAGGGGTGTGCGAATACAGTTCGAGTCGAATCGAATCGAATATTACTATTCGATTCGAATTTCGAATCGAATAATTCGAAAATTAGAACAATTCGAAAATATTCGAATTATTCGAAAATATTCGAATTATTCGAAAATATTCGAATTATTCGAAAATATTCGAATTATTCGAAAATATTCGAATTATTCGAAAATATTCGAATTATTCGAAAATATTCGAATTATTCGAAAATATTCGAATTATTCGAAAAAATTCGAATTATTCGAAAAAATTCGAATTATTCGAAAAATTTCGAATTATTCGAAAATTTTCGAATTATTCGAAAAATTTCGAATTATTCGAAAAAATTCGAAATATTCGAAAAAATTCGAATTATTCGAAAAAATTCGAATTATTCGAAAAATTTGGAATTATTCGAAAAATTTCGAATTATTCGAAAAAATTCGAATTATTCGAAAAAATTCGAATAATTCGAGAAAATTTCGAATAGTTTTCAACTTTCAAATTTTAATTGGAAGTTTTCCAATCATGCGTTCAGAATTTCATTCATTTTATTCAGATATTAAATATGATAATCTACTTAATGAAGAAATTAGTAATGTCGATAGTGAAAGGGAAAAATCGGATGAGTCGATTTTTTCTGCAGTCCATTCACTGGTGATAGCTCAGGAACTAAGCGAGTTAGCAGGAAATTTCTAGGGACATTTTTTGTAAGAAAAAATCAGAGCTACAAAAGATATTCTAACTGAAATTCCGCAATCTCGCTCAATTTCCGAGATATCACTGACGAGTGGTAATTAAAACAACTCATCCAGTTCTACTTCTTCATTACTGAATTCACCGAGCTGTACATGAGATTTCACTGAGATCAGATGATAGGGTTACTTGCCATGTTACCGACGGAACGGAAGTGAAACCGAATTATCCATTCAGGAAAACTTTTCTCAGAGTAAGCCCACTGCCTATCCCCACTCGAGTGCTATGCTCTTACGGCCTTAATGTTCGGTTATTTTCGGTACTAGTCGTACGATCAACGGTTCAAAACAGTGCTTCAGACATAAACAAACCGGCTATTCAAAAATAGCAAATGGACTCTTTTTGTGCAATATATGTGTTGAACTGACAGGTAACTTTCTTTCAATAAATAAATAATAATTATAAATGGCCATAATCATGATCATAATCATGATAGTAATCATGATAATATTCGTGACAATGGTTATGATAATAATACAACATTTATTTTCATAAAATGAACGTTTTTGTGACAGATTATTAAAATAACCTCACTTTAAGGATTAATATGGAGGGACAATCAGTTTCTATACGTCCGAATGGAATGAATGTTGACAGCCATGAAGAGGATGATGAACAAAATGATCAAAATATCGAAGATGATGGAGATGATATTCAAAACAATGGAGAGATCGAAGATGAAGATGAGAATAGTTCTACTCGTAGTGTTGCTTGGAGGTATTTTGACCAAGATAATGAAAATAATAGAAAAGCAATTTGCCAGATCTGCTCACAGGTGTTGAGCTTGCCCTCAGGTATTTTTGAGTCAAATTATTATTATTTTGGTTCTTTCACAGAATTATGTAGGGAAGAGGCTACACAGAATAAGTCAAATCTTCTGTCATTCATTTTCGAAATATCTCGGAAATTAAGTGAAATAGTGAAATTTTTCTGAGAATCTTTTGTGTAGCTCTAATTTTCCTCTGAAGAAACGGTTTTCATAAAAATCTCACTATCTCGCTTAGTTTCCGAAATGTTACTAAAGAAGGAACTATAGGAGAAATCGACTTCTTCGGTTTCATCTCTTTACTGAATTACTGAATACTAAATTAAAATAACGAATATTTATCTGTAGGGACTACTACTCCAATGTTTAATCATCTCCGAGCAAAACATAAAGAAGATTATAAAAAATGCCTTGAGGAAAAAGACAAGAAACGCAAAAATGCTAGCTGTGATGAAGCAGAAGTAACAAAAAAAAAAAGAAAAAATACTCTGCCGGTACATGAAAAACAAGAAATCGATCAACTCATCATGGAAATGATAGCCATTGATTTAAAACCATTTTCTTGTGTTGAAGATAGAGGTTTCAAAAAACTTTTGAATAAGTTATCTCCTGATTATGAGCCACCGTGTCGTACAACATTTTCTCGTAGTCTCGCTCCAATTTTATTCCATAAAACTAAACAAAACATGATTGCAGAATTGAAGAAAGAATTGGAATCAGGTGTGATGAGCCTCTCTTTTACAACAGATTGCTGGAAATCTAAAGCTGGCGATTCTTACATTTCATTGACTTTACACTATCTGACTCATGATTTTTTCCCCAAAAACCTGATGTTAAATATACAACAATTACTAGATCGACACACTGGTAAAAATCTCAAGATGCACTTACAGAAAATGATGTCTGAATGGGATTTGTTGGACGTTAACAGTGTGCCCATATTTTTCATTACGGATAATGCGCGGAATATATCACTTGCAACATCTCAACCAGGCTGGACACACTTGTCTTGTTTCGCACATACTCTTCAGCTGGTGTTAAAAGATGCTGAGTCAGAAACTTCTGGTGTGGAGGAATTATTAGCAAAAGTGAGTTTTTTTCATTGAAGTTTTTGCTCCGACAATTATTTTTCAACTAAAAAGGTTTTTTTAATCATAAATGGTGAATGTATGTGCATAGAAAATAGATTTTATCATTAATATTTTCAATTTTTTCCAAGTTCCGGAAGATTGCCGGTCACTTCCATCGGTCAGATCCAGCGAGACGTAAATTCGAAGAAGCTCAGACTGCGATTAGCAATTGTGAACCTCTACAATTAATCCAAATGGTTTCAACGCGATGGAATTCTGAATACGAGATGTTGCAAAGGATGCAACGGTTACAAAGACCTCTATCACACGTTCTAGCTGACTCCACAGATTTAGATGCAATCACAGGTACCGAGTGGTCTAAGATTAATTATTTGATAAAAGTGATGAAGCCGTTGTATGAAGCTACACAAATGTCATGTGGAGTCAAATATCCCACTCTGTCGATGGTAAAAGCATTATTATGCGGAATGATACAAGGTTTGAACCGAATCGATTTTGATAACGAGGAAGCATCGCAACTGGGAAAAAAATTTTCGCAGAATATTCTAAGTGGCCTTGAAAAGAGATTTCGAGATGTTGAAAACGACATTATTTCTCAAAAAAGCACTTATCTAGATCCTCGCTACAAGAATTATTTCTATTCAGAAGAGGAGATCGAAGCTATCGAGGATGACATTCAGACAGAGATAATAAAGCATCTCACAAGTGATGACAATTCTCAAGTAGAAGCCACTCTCACGAGAGAACGTAAGTATCGGAAATAATTAGAGTTTATTCAGAGGAAGGTAAGATAAAATGGACACTCTAATTGAATGGTTGGAGATAGAAATTCTCTGATGATTCCGTTGAAAAGCTGAGGAAATTTTAGGCGAAATAGATGTGTCAAAATGTTTTTTTTCTATTTTTGGAAAATTTTACTTTTTAGGCCAAGTTTTGAAGGGGTTCTCTTTGAAGATCGGTAAAAATGCACTCTTTCGGCGTTATCCCTGGTTCTGTCAGTCGCAGCAGCCTGAAGCTAATCTTAAATGAAAGGTGAGGTCATTTCTCATCGATTTATGTGGTTCAAATGTTTTTTGAATCAATTTTTCAAATATTTATTGGTAATTTTCTGAAAATCAGTTCTTGCCCTATAAGTACTTGGAAAAACCTGATATTTTTCTTGTTAAACTCCATAAATCGAAGGGAAAAGAGCTCACCTTTCATTTAAGACCAACCCCACGTCGCTGCGATTAATAGAATCAGAGATATTCTCGAAAACCTGGATTTTTTCTAAAACAGAAGAGTTTCACCTTCAAATTTGGCACAGAAAATGATATTTTTGAAAATTACAAAAAATAACTTTTGACATATGATTTTCATGGGAAATTTTCTTATCTTCCCAATGGAATCATCAGAAGAAAACCCATCTCCAATATTGCCATACATTCCGAGTAATTTTCTTAGTATAAAATACCAGTATCAACCCGTGTCCATTTTACCCCACCTGCCCCTACTTAAATATAATTGATTAATAACTGTTTGTTATATTGAACTTCAGCTAGTGGAAATGAATACGCAGGATTCTGGAGTTTTATGAAAAAACCTACAGTCGATTCACGTGAGAGGAATTTGATTCAGTTGCGCAAAGAAATTGCTCAGGAAATAACAATCTATTCCAACTCTGGCCGAATACATCCGCAACAAGATCCGCTTGCCTGGTGGCGAGAAGAAACAAAAAAGTATCCCCGATTGGCACCTATGGCAAGAAGATATCTGGCAATACCCTGTACCTCTGCTGAGAGTGAGAGATTGTTTTCAACAGCTGGAGACATTGTAACTGATAAACGTACTTCACTATCACCTGATTCTGTATCATATTTATTATTTCTAAACAAAAACTTGCAATAAAATTCACTTTAAGTAATTTCATTAGTTGCTCTTGTTTATATCATTTGAATATTCGTAATTTTTTCGAAATGGTTAATACCCTCCGTGGAAACGCTTCGAGAAGCTGTGTGAAGTCCATTCATTGGAAATTTTTCGAATCATGCAAAATTCGAATCAAATAATCCGAATTTTCGGACAGTTCGAAAATTTTCGAATAATTCGAATTTTTTCGAATAATTTGAATTTTTTCGAATAATTCGAATTTTTTCGAATAATTCGAATTTTTTCGAATAATTCGAATTTTTTCGAATAACTCGAATTTTTTCGAATAATTCGAATTTTTTCGAATAATTCGAATTTTTTCGAATAACTCGAATTTTTTCGAATAATTCGAATTTTTTCGAATAATTCGAATTTTTTCGAATAATTCGAATTTTTTCGAATAACTCGAATTTTTTCGAATAATTCGAATTTTTTCGAATAATTCGAATTTTTTCGAATAATTCGAAATTTTTCGAATAATTCGAATTTTTTCGAATAACTCGAATTTTTTCGAATTATTCGAGAAGTTCGAATAATTCGAATCCACGAATTATTCGATTCGAGTTTCGAATCGAATATTACTATTCGATTCGATACGAATAATTCGTGGATTCAAATTATTCGCACACCCCTAGAAAGAAGAATAAGCAAATTGAGTTTCTGTTACTTGATGGTATTTATTTTATTTCTGTATTTGTCAGGGACATTTATAATTAGTAGGTTCGCACGATCATAATGAAAAATGCATCATTTTTTTGTTTCAGTTTATTTTCAGTGGAATATTACAATGGAACAAAAACGAAGAGAAAACCGTGGCGAAGCAGATCTGCAGGTGGAAATGAATGAGATTTTTTTTCGCTGAAAAGAGGGCTTTACTGAAGAATTGAAAGAAATGAGCCAATAATAGGGAAATGCTGAAGCATCTTCTCACTTTTTCCAGATTCTATCACGGAGATTTTCACTGCAAAAAAAAAATCTGCATCATTTCGCCCCACCGATATATTTTACCTGGTCTCACATAGCTCGTAACACGAGACAACAGTGCTTACATTCTGTTGTAGAAAATTCACTTTATTTCAATAATTTTATGTTTTAAATTGATTCCATATTCTTCAATTAACTAAAAAGAAATTGTCAGCCAAATTACAGTTAAGAATATTAAAATATATCAATTTAACGTTGTAGCAACAATCCAATATTCGCAATAAATCAACAATAGAAAGAATGTGAAGAAACTGTTTTACTTCAAATTGTTGTCATGGCTTTTTTTTTGTTTTTCCAATGGAGAACCAAGTATCGTGGGATAATTCTCGAACTCTCTAGAGTATTCTCCAAAAGATACCGAAATTGATCGGCTTCCATTATCAATAACCTGTTTCATAGATCTTCAATATATAGTTTATCTCTTTATTTTAATCATCCTCTTTATTACAAAACTTCACACAGTGATTACAATCATAATTTCTACAAAAACTTTCAATTATCAATTTCTGAAATTTTGATGATGCAATAAATTGTAATGGAATCCATATAGAATTATTATTCATATTAGTCGAGAATATTAAAACTTCGATAATCATTCCATGTGAGATAAATTCGGAATGCGACATTATGGAAGTCAATAAAAAATGATGGATATGCTGAAATTGTGTTTAGGCTCGATTAAATGTACTTGTATGGTACCAAAGATGACAGGTCAATCAATACTTTTGCTGTTGCAGAACCAATATTCGGCAGTTCTTTTGAAAGTCTTCTGAATTCCATTGAAATTTTTTCACTCTTGATGGCCAAAATATATGCAATGCAAGTTTCACATAACTCTAACACATTATATTTATCTCCAATCTTCAATAACTCAAGAACGTTGTTCGTATTAATCAACAGTTGCAATTTACATTCACAACAGCTTTTAATGGTAGAAATCTGATATTTTTCGGCCGCATGTAATACCTTCACTATTACATCAACATCTCTGAGATCGCCTGTGTTTCCAGTGTAGAGTATTTTCAGGAGGATTTCCATGGTAGAATATTCGATGTCTTCAATGATGACTTTGTTTTCCTTCAACTCTTTCATCGGTGTTTCAAACATAGTTAAGAAAATCGAACTATGACGAGCTAAAACTGCTCTATGTGCAGGAATTTCTTGACCTTCAACGATTATTGTGAAATCTGAAAACAGTTTGTTGTCTGCAAATGCAGTTGCAACGACGGATGAAGAAATTGGAAGATCGGAACTTCCGATCATACTAATAACTCCCAGCCATATCAAGTGACAATCAATTGTCAAAGTATGGGAATAGCCTTTCAGAAGGATTCCCAAATCGTAAAACGTACATGTTTCTCCCCACTCGGTCATAGAATATGTTCTCACTGAATTTATTCCCCTACATGTCTTATCTTTTATTGCAACAAATGCAATTCCACGTTCAACTCTTGACAAATTCTGATGGACTCGTATGAGAAAATCCGCTTCACACTCAATTGATAAAAAGAATGAAACAGGAAATCCATCGATCGATGATGTAATTACCGGTGATGTTAGTTTACGGCTATCTGGCCGGATTGTTTTGAGGGAATCCCATCTAACGAATATTGTATTACGTGTTGTTTTCTTAAAAGATATTCGACCCTCCATTTTTGATCCTCAATCCTGAGAAATAGAATATAGATACATATTGCATCATCAATTCATTTTTTCGAATAATTAACATTTTGGTTCTTCTTACCTCCTGAATTTTATGTGATAACTGTCGGAAATACTAGTGAAAGTATTCTGAATTCTTCAAATATGGTAACGATATAAACGGCACTGCTTTGTACGTACGATAAAGATCATGAGTGAAAATTAGAAGCCGTTCCTGGACGTAGTAGAAGCAAAGTGCTGCGCAAAAACAATCGCAAGAATACTGGGAATCCCACGACGAAAGGTAAGAAGGGGGGGGGGAGACTCAGTCGTTGAATATAAACCCACCCAAACTTATGTGGCGGGAAAATATGAATTGGAGAGTCTACATCAATCAAATAATATTATGTTGACTGAAAAGATTGGGCAATGTGAGGGGAAATGGAGGTTAAAATTTTATATTTGTTATTTATTAGAGTTTTAAGGGAATACCTGATATAAATTGACAAAAGTGAATACTCGGTAAGGCTCAGTAGCAATCGACTCCAATCGGGATTTGAGCTCGTTCCATTTCCATATTTCACGTTGGGTATTCTCGCTTTCTCTTCATAAGTTCCAGTCTTCTGATTCAACAGTATCACCAAAGTGAGTGGCGATTGCATTTCCTTCTTGGCGAATAAGTAGTTTCGTCGTAAATGGGAATTTTGATATGTCGGCTTTAAAATTCTCGTATTGTACAGAAGTTAAGGTTGAAAAAATTACTTTTGAATGGATTATAAAGAATTTTTCACTCCTTCTAGAAGACAAGGGGACATCATTTTATTCGCCAATATTTCACTCGAAGGACGTGGAAGAAAAGTGGCTAGTTCAATTCTATCCTCTTAAGGTATTTCGAGCGCGGTATCACTTTGATTGAGAATTTTTTCTAAGTAGGCTCAAAATGTAGATAAAAAAAAATAAAAAATGTTTGTTATGGCCCAAAAATTAACTTGCCCATCTGGAAACAGAGATATCGGCCCTCAAAGTTTGGCCTTTTCCCCCCTTGATAACATGGATATTCGTCAATTTAGTCATATTTTTCCCAATAACTTCTTCAAAATAATTGAGATTTCAAAGAAAAAAATCCCAGTGATAGTGTCAGTTGTTATAAATATTTACAAAAAAAAAAATACATGTGCCCATTCGGTTTACGAGAAAAAAATGTTGGAACATGAAAAATTGGAAAAAAGACACATACACAAAAGCAGGCTCGTGCATACACACACACGAGCCCGTGTACGTGTATATCCATACACACTGCCTTCGAGTGTATTATGCCAGGAACGTCTCTAAATTTCATTGAGAGAAAAAATTAAAAAAAGAAAAAATATGGACGAATCTACATATTCAGTTTATTTTATGGATTTTACCGTGAAAATAAATGTTGAACAACATGTTTCTCTAGATAAAAAAACCTGTTGATCAATTTAATAACATAATATGGCCATGCTTCTTTTGCCCCATTGTACCCTTGCTAGGTACGAGGTGGAGCACTCGAAATACCTTAAGGTACGGCCTCATGCAGTCGCTTGTCGCTCGTTTTCTGCGATAAATCGGGTCACGTGATATGTAGCGACAAAGCTCAACAATTTGAGCTTTATCGCTGAGGAAGGAGCGAGATGAAGTAACAGTCTCCGGAAGTAAATCCGAGTCAATAAATGTCGGTATTAGATAGATAATATATGATTCTCCAATATTTGGGACAGCTGAAACATCAAATATGCGGGAGGACTTCTAATTCACGCAATAAATCAGTGCAAATAGCCATGTTTGTCGCCGCAACTTGTCGCTAATTTTTTTTTAAATGGCGGGAAACGTAAAATTGTGTCACGTGACCGAATTTATCGCAGAAAACGAGCGACAAGCGACTGCATGAGGCCGTACCTTACGAGTTTCCCGAATGTAAATTTAACCTAATTTATGCAGTTATATTTCATTCATCAGTAAGTCAAGGTAAATTCTTCAAATTCATGCATTGTTTTATTGAATAGTGCAACTCATCGATGATACTGAAGATGTCAGACATCTGATAATTATTCCATTTTTTTCTTTTAGCTATTCAAACAGAAGAAAAAAGAGAAAAATACCGCGATGGTTTCTGACATTTTAGAGCTATTCCCTGCCAACATAAATCCAAAATAACCAATTTTATTCAATCGATGTTATTTAATTATATTAATACATATTTGTTACGCTCAACGACCTGTCCGAGTGAAATTGATGAGATGTCTGCTAATATCATTATCGTATTAATCCTTATTCTTGGGGCAAGTGGGGCTAGATGGACATTAGGATAAAGCGTTTGGGGCTAGTTTTTTTTTATGGTTCCATTGAAAATCTGAGGAAATTTTAGATGGAAAACAAGCGCCAGAATTAAATTTATCGAATTTTCTTAGGAATTATATTCTTTTGGGCATTCTTGGAGGATGAAAACTTCTCCTTTTTTTTTTTTTTTGAAAAATTCACTTTCTTCGGAATATTTTGGGTTCTGTTGGTCATCGCGAAAAAATTGGCGATGGAAGGTGAGATGGAAAATGTCCATCTATTAAGGGGTTTTTAAATTTAAAAATATCGAGTTTTTCGGTATTTATGTGCACCTTGGCGAAGAACTGTTTTTATCCTATAGCTATTTTGAAAATCAATATTTCACATTCAAAACCCCTGTAAATCGATGGCAAATAGTCTCACCTTTCATCTCCTGTCGGAATTTGCATGCTACGACTTACAGAAATGAAGAGATTTGAAGAAAAAAAAATTTCTAAAATCGGAACAATTTTACTCCCTCCCTTCCCTTCTAAATGCCCAAAATAATCAAATTCTCAAAAAAAATCGCAAAATTTAACTCCGAAACTTGTTTTTCGACTAAAATTTCTGCTTTACAATGGAAACATCAGAAAAAATCTGTCTACAATACTTTCATGAATTTAAAGCTTTCTTCAAAATGAATCAATCAAAACTCAAATGTGCTCATTTTGCCCCACCTTCCGTTATTGTTATTCTATCAATTATATTTATACACTTCTCTCAATTTTTGTTTGAAATTAGGTACAGACCACCATGAAGCCATCTGAACGAAGAACTGTTGTGTTGAAGAAATCACCAATCAACTATTTATCTGATGAGGAGTCATTACTTGACCTCTCTTCATCTGAAGAGGAGTCATCACCTGTCGCAAAGCGTAGACGATTACGCAGACCCCTTGATGGAAATTCTTCAGTCAGTAGCCGTAATGTATTAGATGAAACTGATGAAAACAGTCAAAATAATCAAAAAACTGGTGCGGTGAGCGATTTACCTGTCGTCCCTCCATCTGATAAGGATTCAGGATCTATTGCACATCATCTACGATCATGCAAATCCGCTGCTGGAAGTACTCCATCCATTAGACGCCCTGTATTGGATACAGCTAATGAAAGAAGTAGAAGTGATCGAAGAACTGGTACTTTGAGTCGACACAATATCCTCGAAGACGAATTCACTTTGAAAGTCATCATATGCTCCTATATTGAGACGTTATTATTCCATGTCTTTGCCCTGGTTCAATATTCTCCTCCAATATATTCAGTGTCTCGCCTTATATACGAGTGTCTTAACCAGAACACTTTCGTTTTTACCGAGAAGTGGCTGGTCATAGCTTTTTCTCGCAGATACGGACCACGAAAAATGAGGAGCTCTATTATAAAGTTTATGATGACCTATCTGAATGAGAAACTACGACCGCAACTGCCCCCTCTTGTACGTGCTCACATAACTTCAGGTGATTGTCAACTAGCAGAAACCATAATCAGTCCAGATGAATTTCACATGGGCAGGGCATGTTGTGTGGGTGCACTATGGGATTATGACTTATTCTTACAGTATTTACAAACTTCCCCGAATCTACAAGCTGATAAATACGAAAGTGAAGATGTTGCTAGGAAAGCAAATTTCAATTTTTTGAACACGTCTCATTTCAATGCAATGGAGCATTCAATGGGTGAACATCGCAAAAAAATGTTACTGGAAAATGTACAATCTACGAATCCCGACAATAGGATTAATCGACTTGAAATCAATCTAATAGATCTTATGAATCTCCCAAGTAATGACATTAATGAGGATGCTGAGAGGCTCAGCCGACGTGTGTCTCACAAGAGTTCTGACCAGGAATTAGATACCGCTTCAGCACGACCACCAGGTGATAGTAAGGAAGATGGACCAAAATCAAGTCACACTCCAGTATATCCACTGGACGGAAACCATCCAGAGGTTACCCCAATGAATCCTGTGGTAGCCCAGACTGGATCTCATGAGACTACTGTACACATTGAAAGTCCAATAACTCAGAAGAATCATGAGGTAAAATTGTCCAAAAAAGATAGCGATGAAAATAAATCACTTCAGCTACCATCAGAATCAGAGGACCCTCCTACATTGGGAAAAGTACCATCTCTGCCTCTGCCTGAAGTTCGTGATACTGATGGGGACGACGGATCGTCTGATGAAAATCTCAAAGCAGTAGATGGTTTGATAGACAATTCAGAACTTCCACAAAACGGAGACGACTCGGAGGCGGACCTTACTGATCGAAAAGTAGGCCAGACAGAATTTCGTGAGACTACGGTACAGATCGATAGACTATTAACTCAGGAGAATCAGGATGTAGTGGTTGCCGGAGCGGATAATGAGGGAGATGAATCACTTCAAATGCCTTCAGAAGCAGACCTCCGGTTGGGATTGGTGGAAGTATCATCTCTGCCTGAGGGTCAAGCTGCTGGTCATGACAAAAACGATGAATCTGAAGAATTTGGGGAAAGATCGCGTCTGTTAGGCCATCCCACTGATACCTTCACGGTATCTCGTGGAATTGATGAACCATTGAGCAATATCTCCACGCCACTGCCCAATCCATCGATAGCAATCACTCCAGAACTATCTGTTGACACAGAAACTGGTCGGTGGATCGACGATTTCGCTGAACTTCTCGAAAGTTCAAGATTCAGTGACGTCACCATCATTGTGAAAGATGAAAAGTTTTCAGCACACAAACTTGTACTGGCTACACGTAGTTCTGTGTTTGCAGCAATATTTGAGAATAAAGAGATAGATGAAAATAAGAAGAATGTAATAGAGATTGAGAAAATGGAGCCATCAATAGTGAAAAGAATACTGGAGTTCATCTACACAGATAATGTTTCTAATCTGGACGAAATAAGCAAAGGATTATTGCCAGCTGCTGATAAATACAACTTGGTCCGATTAAGAGCTTTGTGCGAAAAGAGTCTAGCAAAAACACTCAGTAATGAGACAGCTGTTGAGATATTAGTACTTGCTCATCTTCATCATTCTGATAACTTGAAGAAATACGTGATGCATTTTATGGAGAATCATCTTACCGATATAATTAATTCAGAGGACTACAAAAAAATGGAGAGATATCCTGCATTGTTGATGGATTTTTTTCGCTTTATGGCTCAAAGAAAATTGCAGAAGTCTCAAATGTTGAAGGAAAAATGAGCGAATCGAGTTCCTGGTATTTCATGATACTTCTTTTATTCGTGTACATAATACTGTCTGCCAGAGACTTTCATAATTTATAGATTTTCTCAACGGTCATGATAAAAAATGAATCATTCTTTTTTGTTTCAGTTTATCCCCAGTAAAATATTACAATGAAACGAAAAAAGGAAATTCTTCACTTTCTATGCTTATCCGTACTGCTAAAGGAAAAATGTATATTCTCGCATTGGAAGCAGGGAGAATCGGGGTAAAGCGGACCTGCAGGAAGAAATAAATAGGATTTTTTCTTTGGGTGAAGGCCTTCTCTAAAGAATTGGAAAAAGTTAGTCAACAACAGAGAAGTACTGAAGAATCATCCCACCTTTTTTCAGATTCTTTCGTGGAGGTTCTCACTGTGGACTAGAAACCATTTGCCCTACTGGTTCATTGTATCCCGATCTCGCATAGTTTATAACATAGAGTAACAATGTTTACATTCTTTTGGGAAAAATTCACGGAATTTTGATAATTTCTCGACTTAATTTGCTTCCATATTCTCATTACATTAATTTACAAAACACTTATCACTAAAAATTCAACTTTATAGCATCACAGTTTGAATGTAGGAGGATTATAAGTTGTTGAATAATCATTTTTCAGTGCTGCTTGATATTCCTCAATTAATTAAGAAGGTATTGTCAGCCAAACCACAGTTAAAAATATCGAAATACATAAATGTGAAGTTGCAGCAACAATTTGATATCTACATTGAATCAATACTGAAAAATGATAAGAAAATGTTTCAGTTTCAATTACTGTTAGAATTTTTGTTTTTTTTCAAAAGAACTAGGTTTCATTGCATAGTTCTTGAACTCCCTAAAGTATTCTTTAAAGAAAAAATACTGAATTCAATCGTCTTCCGTCATCAATAATCTGTTCCATAAATCTTCAATATATAAGTTAATCTCTTCCGTTTAATAATTCTCATTGATATTTCTACATGTGTGGAAAGAATCTTTCGAGAAGACAACATTTATCGTTAAATTTATTACAAAACCCTTGCACAGATAATACAATCGTAACTGTTACAAAAACTTTCAACTATTAATTCTTAGAAGTTTTTATATGAATTGACTTATAGGAAACTCTAATAAACATTCCACGTGAAATAAATTCAGAATGTGACTTTATGGATGTAGATAAATAATGATGGATATGGTAAGATTATGGTCAAGCTTGATTATAAATATACTTGTAAGGCACTAAACATGTTAGGTCCATCAATACTTTCGCTGCTACAAATCGGAGAATCCTCGAATCTTGAAGGGAGAAAAGAGCAAAATCAAGTTCTTGTATTATATGGTAGTTATTCAATCATTGTCCATAGTACTATTTGTTAGAGACATTAATAATCAAATTCTAACAGACCCTGGGCAGATTGTACTCCCTGCTAAAAGTAGAATTCAATTACGTGTGGAATTACGATAATAAATCAGTGATGAAGATTTCAAAATATAGTGAATGAATACATCCTTTAAAAAATTGGATTAACTATTATTACTGTTCTCAAATAATTGAAGTGAAGAAAAATTATAACTTCAGAAGAGATCATCTCCTATACTTCACTAATTTTTTTGGGAAAATAGTAAGAATAATGGATCCACAAATACATTCATTACGGCAAGTCCAATGTTTGGCTTTTGCGAAATTTTCTTGAATTTCTCTATAAGTTCATCATTCTTAGCAGCAAAAATGTATGTAACACAAGTTTCGCATAACAGCGCCGCATTATATTTATCAGCTTCTACGAGCAACATAAGAACGTTATCCACTTGAATTTTTTGTTGCAATTTATATTCACATATAATTTTAATTGTAGACATGTCGTATTTCACAGCAGCTTGGAGTACTTTCAATGCTGTATCGATATCGTTCAAATCTTCAGTTTTTCCCGTGTAGATCATTTCCAAAAGTGTCTTCATTGTTGAATACTCAATATCCTTAATCGTCACTTTATTTTCTTCTGATTCTTTCATTGGAACTCCAAACATGGCCAAGAAAACTGGGCTGTGACGAGCTAAAATTGCTTTATGTGAGGGTATCTCCTGACCTTCAGCAATTATTGTGAAATCTGGCAATATTGTATTATCGAATGGTACATTTTCAATAGAAGGTAGAGGAGATGGATGCTGTGGGCTTGGAATATCATCAATGAATCCAAGCCATGTAATTTTGCAATCAATTTTTAGATTGGTCAACTTTCCTTTGAAATAAACTGGAATTTTATCAAATGAACATGGTTCCCCCCATGCTTCATTCAGGTGCATTTTCAAGGTAGTTCCAGTAGCTTCATTCGTTAAACCAAGAAATACAATGCCTCGTCCAATTCCTGATCCATTTTTGTGAACTTTCAGAGTGGCGTTTTCAAAGGGAGTAATTGACAAGGAGAAAAGACTAAGATGACGATCCGTAATTAGACCAAATGATGGTGAATTTAGAACCGAACCTCCTGTAAGAAATTGTAGATTCTTCCATGTAACAGATATTGAATTGTATGTAACTTTGTTGACGATGAGTTCCCCCATTCTAGACCTTCAAAGCTACCCTGGAAAAAAACAGAAATATCAAGAAATAAATTTGATGTATCAATCAATGATCAAAACATCCTTACAAAATCTCAGTAGGATTCGAATAATTTTCGAATCCTGCGTGTGCAATGGATTTTTCGAACTAATAAAATCGTTTTTTTTTTTTCGTACCTTCCAAATGTTATATGATAACTGTCGAAGAGGCTAATAAAAGTGTTCTGAATTCTTCAAATATAAGTGCAGCAACGATATGATATCACTGCCTTCTATGAATAACAAAGATGACGAGTGAAGAGAGTAAATGCCTGGCTCCAGTGAGAATAAAGTTATGTTGTGAATAAGAGACACGAAACACAATTATCAATTGTGTATGTCAGTTTATTTTCGGCGTGATATAGATGTATCGATCTTGACGTTCCCCGAAAGAATAATCTCTTCCTCTTATTGATTCCAAGAGATGATCATTGCTGGGTTCTCGTTCTCCTGTCTTCCTCCTTTTGTCGTGGAATATTTATTTGAATATGGACCCACTTGAAATGACTTGAAGTGTCTACAACATTCAAATAATTTTACGTTAATTAAAAAAATACTGTGGAAAGTGGTGAGGAAAGAAAGTTGAAGTATTCCATTCACTATTCATTGTAGTTTCAGTAAAAAAAAACAGAACTTAATCGAAAAAAAGTAAATGCTCGGTTAGCTTCAGTAACAATCGGAATTCATCGTTCCTCCAGTTTACACCTGTTGCGCTCGTCATTAATGGCATTTTCTTTCGCAATAACCACTTTCATAATTCAAATTTTTAATATGTCGTCTTCAGAATATTCATATTGTACAGGACGAACAACGAAGTAATTAACAAATAACTTTCAAATAAACTATAAACAATTTTTCACTCCTCTTCGTAGGCGAGGGGACAGCGACCAATTGACAATTTTTTTTACTCAGAAAGCAAAAAGGAAACGTGGAAAATTCAATTTTATCCTCGAGAAGAAAAGGACAATTCTCCTAATTATCAGCACTTAAGAGGGCAGGAGGGTTGGAAAGAATGGAGAAAAGCGAGGAAAACTTTGCTCCATGAATCCTCGCGGGAAAATGAATAAAAAAATGTGAAAAATACCTTAGAAAAATGATTATTTTTGTAAAAATAAGATGAAATGAGCTGAGTTTAATTGGAATATTACAGATTTCTTCAATAAATTAACCAAAAGGCGATTTTTAAGCGCACGCTTGAGCACAATTTAGGTTAACATACCCATTCTCGTTTATGATTTCGTATAACGATAATAAATGCAAAAAGTCTGTTCTAGTTTGAATAAAAATACAGAAATCAATATTACCTCGAATATGTTCGATGAATTGAATGCAGTACAAACGGAGATGATAAATTTTTCTACAATATCCGTAAGAGAATGACGCTTTGTGCTTCGATTGCCTTTGTGTGAGTTTGAGGGCGGAGGAGACCGCGTCGGAATCCCCTTTTTTAACGAACAGAGTGTATAGCCGTATAGTATACGGCGTATACACTCCTTTGGCTGCATTCGTCTTGGACACTTTGAGCACCACATCATATAGCATTTGACATGTCGTCGCCTTAGAAACAAAGAGGCGTAAGTGCTGTGTATAAGCATAGGACTTACACCCCTTCAATTCTAAGCCGACGATGTGATGTATATCTATATATCCGTGCTAAAAGTGCATAAGCGCCCAAGACAAATGCAGCCAAAGTATCTCAAATATTTTTCCATTCCCTTGGCTAAATCATTTCTGCTGACTGTACCTGCCAGGCGAGGTCTTTTATTGTTATCTAAAGCAGATAAGGAATTGTTGAACAGGCAATGATGTATGTTACAATATACTGCAGTCAGTCGTATTGAAATATCCTTTTTGAAGGCAATGAGATTGCATCGGACATAGAACTAATCCACGGATTAATTAACGCTTGTCATAACACCACAAGGCAATGAAAATCATCAAAATTATGATTTCGAAAATCCTCTAGGTCTACGAAATTAAGTTTTATCTTTTATATCCAACGCATTCTCTAGATACAAAAATTAATCTTGCTCCTCTTACCTTTCGAGTGTTATACGATAGTTGTTGAAAATACTAAAAAAAGGATTTCACATTCTTCAAATACAAGTACGTCAACGATATAATATCATTGCTCTCCATGCACCACAGCGATGAGTATATATGCAGGTTTTGGGTGCAGCGAGAATACAAGAAGTCAGGAGGGGAACGGGTGGCAAAGTTGGGACAAAATGAGCCTGCAGGTACAAATGAACAGAATTTTCTTTTGACAAAAGACCTTCCCCAACGAATCAGAAAGAATAACTCGATAGGGAAATGCTGGAGCATCTTCAGACATTTTTTTGAATGCTTTCGTAAAGATTTTTATTGTGAAAAAAAATCGTGGCTCATTTTGCCCCACCGGATCATTTTATCCCACTCGTGCATAATTTGTAATATAGAATAACAATGCTTCCATTATTTAGCAAAACATTCACTTAATTTTTATCATTATTTGTTTTCATTTGGTTCCCTATTCTTATTACATTGATTCGAAGAACAATAATTCTCAAATATTCAACTTACAGCATTACACTGAAAATGTATTCAAAATTTTGAATAGATACAAATAAGCCCTCTCATATTTCTCCATTAATAGGAAAAAAATTATCCGCCAAACAGCAGTTAAAGGTAAAACATCAATGTAACGTTGTAATAACATATGAATATGTGCTTCGAATGAAAAATGAAAAATATGAAGAAACTACTTCAGTTTCAATTATTGTCATAAGAGATGTGTTTTTTTTAAACAGAACTAGGTGTTGTGGGATAATTCTTGAATTCTTTGAATTATTTTTTAAGTAAAAAATATTGAAATCAACCCTCCTCTATAGTCAATAACTTGTTTCGCGGATCTTTAATATATAGTTAATTTCTCGAATTGAATGATTCTCTGTGATTGATTCTGCATATGCTCAATGAATTTTCCGAGAAAGTACTACTTTTTATTCTATTTATTGAAAAACTTTCGTATAGTTACTTTTGTAATTTTAGTTAGGATAATGATTGCAACAAAAAAATTGTGCGCACTTAATACAATCTTAATCATTAGGCAAACCTTTATGAAAATCAAAATAATGAATCATGAAGACGTTGGAGTCAGTTCTGAATTGGCAGGAAAGACGATAGCTCCATAAATACATCAACAGCAGCAAAGGCAATATTCGGCTTTTCTCTCGAAATTCTCTTGAATTTAGTCGAAATTTCTTCATTCTCAATGACCATAATATAGGCAATGCAGGTTTCGCATAATTCTAATGCATTGAATTTATCTCCAATTTCTAATAACTTCAGAACGTTTTTCTCATCAATCAGCAGTTGTAGTTTACATGTACATAGGCTTTTAATGGTAGAAATCTCATATTTTTCGCCCGCATATAATACCTTCAGTATTACATCAACATCAGTGAGATTTTCTGCATTTCCAGTGTAGATTATTTTAAGAAGAATTTCCATGGTAGAACATTCGATATCTTCGATAATGACTTTATTCTCCTTCAATTCTTTCATCGGTGTTTCAAACATAGTTGAGAAAACTGGACTATGACGAGCTAAAACTGCTTTATGTGCCTGTATCTCTTTACCTCCTGCAATTATTGTGAAATCTGGAAGTATTTTGTTGTCTGAAAATGTTGTTGTAACGGCTAGTGAAGAAACTGAAGGGTTTGAACTTTGGATATTGTCAATAAATCCCAGCCACATAATTTTACAATCAATAGTCAAATTATAGGTGGGGCCTTTCGAAAGATATCCCAAATTGTTGAACACACATGTTTCTTCCCATTTTTTAATGAAAGACGTTTTCATTGCATTTATACCATAATTGATCTCTCTTACTGCAACAAATACAATTCCACGTCCACTTCTTGATGAATTCTGATGAACTCTTATGATAAAATTCTGTTGACACTGAATTGATAAAGAGAAGCAAATAGGATATCCATCGATTATTAATGTGAATGGCGATGATACCAGCTTACGACTATCCTGCTCGATGAATTTGAACCAATTCCATCTAACAAATATTGTATTATGTGTTGTTTTCTTTACTTTTATTACACCCTCCATTTTCGCCTTTGAAAAATAAAATCCGGTTTTATGTTGCATATCAAATCCATTTTTTCGAATAAAATCAATTTTTTTTTCTGCTTACCTCCCAAATGTTATATATTAACTGTCGAAAATACTAATAAAAGTATTCTAGGTTCTGGATGAAATGATTAGATGGAATTTCTTGGTACAGCGAGAAAAAAATAAATAATACACAAAAACTGTTGCAAAAATACAGCAAGCCTCACAACAAATAGGTGTGGGGGAGGTACTCAGTCGTTCTGTGTGAACCAAACCACACTGCTGTGGCGGGAAAATATGACGGAGAGTTCACGTTATTCAAATAATTATATTGATTAAAAATGCCGATTATGTGAAATTAGGCTGATTAAGAAATCGTAGTGAGAATAGGGTGAAATTGATATTACAATGTTCGATTTATTATTTATCCTAGTTTCAATAAAATGTTTGGAACTTAATGGAGAAAACTGAGTACTCCGTGACTTTGAAAGTCAGACTTTCTGTGTCAATCGGGTATAATCGGGATTTTTCGTTCTTTCCATTTCTATGCTTACCATTTCCATACGTTCCAGCTGTTCTTATCATCTGACTCAGTAGTAGTATCAACGAAGTGAGCGAGAATTACATTTTCTTCTTGGTAAAAAGTTAGTCTCAAAATTGGAATTTTCGGTATGTCAGCTTTAAAATTTTCGTGTTGTACAGAAGTAGAGACCAAACAAATTACTTTTGAATGGACCATGAAAAATTTTTCCCTTCTTCTTGAAGACAAGGGGAGATCAATCCGTTCCTCATATTTTTACTCAGAGGGCAAGATGGAAAAGTGGAGAATTAGATTCTATCCTCGAGGTGATGAGGACAGTATTGCTGATGATATATCCCTTTATCTTCATCTCTCATCTGGAACATTACCCGTCAAAGTCCAATGCGAAATGTCTATCGTACATTCGGGAACGATAATAGAATCAGGGACATTTATTCATGAATACAATTCATTGGAGGGATTTGGTTTTGAAGAATTTGTAGAAAGATCGCGTCTATTAGGCCATCCCACTGATACCTTCACGATATCTTGTAAAATTATCAAGCCATTAAGAAATATCCTCACGTCACCGTCCAGTTCATCACTGGCAATGACTCAAGAACTATGTGTTGACACAGAAACTGGTCGATTGATTGAAAACTTCACTGAAATCCTAAAAAATTCAAAATTCAGTGACGTCACCATCATTGTGAAAGATGAGAAGTTTTCAGCACACAAACTCGTACTGGCTACACGCAGCTCTGTGTTTGCAGCAATGTTTGAGAATGAAGAGATGGATGAAAATAAGAGAAATGTAATAGAGATTGATAAAGTGGAGCCATCGATAGTGAAAGGAATGCTCGAGTTCATCTACACGGATAATGTTCCTAATTTGGACGAAATAAGCAATAAATTATTGCTAGCTGCTGATGAATACGACTTGGTTCGGTTGAGAGCTTTGTGCGAGGAGAGTCTAGCAAGAATACTCAGTAATAAAACAGCTGTTGAGATATTGGTGCTTGCTGATTTTCATCATTCTGATAATTTGAAGAAACACGTGATGTATTTTATGGAGAATCATCTTGCTGATATGATTAACTCAGAGGACTACAAAAAGTTGGAGGAGTATCCTCGATTGTTGATGGAATTTTTGCGTTTTATGGCTCAAAGAAAATCGCAAAAGTCTTAAATCTTGCAGGAGTAATTAGCAAACTGAGTTCCGGTATTTTATGGTACTTATTTTATTCCTGTACATAGTACTGTTTGTCAGAGACTTTTATAATTTATAAATTTTTTCAATAGTCATAATAAGAAATGAATTTTTTTTTGTTCTAGTTTACCTTCAGTGAAATATCACAATGAAACAAAAAAAAACAAAAACAAAGATACTTCATCTCTTATGGTTATCCACGCTGAAAAGAGCAACATCAAAATTCTTATGTTAGATGTGGGTAAAACCACGATAAAACGGACCTGCAAGCAGAAATGGGCAGGATGCTTTCTTTGAGTGAAGGCCTTCACTAATGAATTGGAGAAAATTAGCCAACAATAGGGCAATACTGAAGCATCTTCTCACATTTTATTAAATTCTTTCGTGGTGATTCTCACTGTGAAAAAAAAACATGAGTCATTTTACTCCATCGGTTCATTGTGTCCCGATTTCGCATAGTTCATAACAGAGAAAAAAATTATTCACGATTTCGTTCCAGAAGTTTCCTTAATTTCTATAATTTTCCGATTCAATTTGCTTTAATATTTTTATCACATTAATTAACAGAACAGTTATTACTAAATATTCAATTTTATAGTATCAACACTTTGAATGTTTCAAAATATCTTGAATGTATACATAAGGATTATAAGTGTTGAACAATCATTTTTTAGCGTCGCTTCATATTTCTCAATTAATTGAAAAGAAATTGTGAGCCAAACTCTAGTCAAAATTATTAAAATACATGAATGTAACGGTGTAGCAAAAATTCAATATCCACATTGAATCAACGATAAAAAATGAGAAAAAACTGTTTCAGTTCAAGTTATTGTTACAAGAGAAAATTATTTTACTTTTCTTAATAGAGAACCAGATTTGTGGGATAGTTCTCCAACTTTCTAAAGTATTCTTTAAATAGAAAATACTGGAATCAAGCTTTTTCACATCATCAATCATTTGTTTCACAGATATCCAATATATAGTTAATCTCCTCAATTCAATAATTTTATTTATTATTCCCGCATACATCGGATGACTCTTTCGAAAAAGTAATGTGTATTATTATATTGATTACAAATTTTTTCGGCAGTTGACAGAATCATAATTGTTACAAAAACCTTCAACTATTAATTCTTCAAATTTTTGTTACACAGATGAATTGTAATGGGATCGATATAGAATTGTTTATATGGGTTGAAGTAACATGAACTTCGGCACTCATCCTCTGTGAGATGAATTCGGAGTGCGACATTATGGATATGAATAAAAAATGATGGATATACTAAAATTACGTTCTGACTCAATCATTTAAGATAGTTCAGCCACGAAATTACTTTCTTTTGAAAGTCCTGATGCTTATATTGGGTGTAAATGAGTTATCCAGTGTCACGTGTACAAAATGCTGGGTGTTTGTCCTATTAGTAATTCAGTTTTGCGTATTTAAATATGAAGAAGAATATGCAGGGGTACAGGAACTATGCGCAAGGAATCATAGAATTTCTCGAATGGCAACTGAAGGGCATTTATGAAATTCATGAATAAGAAATCCACGATCACAATAGAGCCTTTAATGAGGATCTGTACAAAATTCGAAGATTATTTATTCAGTAGTCATAAACATTGGTTACGTTAACGATTGGATGAAGTAGTGGTGAATGAATATCTGACACAACTGTGGCAACGTTGCCTCACGGTGATACAGCAGCCTATTGGACTACAGCTCGATGGACATATACAAGTAGATATCTTCACCTTAGTAATAAAGTGGCGTAAGTGCTGTGTATAAGCATAGCACTTACGCTCTTTTAATTTTAGGGTGACGATATGTACTTAATCTCTATACAAGTATATAAACATAAACGTTGTCACGCTTTTTAGAAAGATTTCCTCGCATACGGTCCCACGTGACTGAACTACGTTAATATACTCGTTGAAGTAATGTTCCAAGACGGTTTTCTATGAAGAATTCATTGAACCAAACGGCTCACTGAAGCACCCAACAGCATTGCTTTAACCGATGATGCCGTTACTTTTGGTGAATCAATATGTTCGTTAGGCACCAAAGATGATAGGCTCATTAATACCTTCGCCGTGACAGAACTAATATTTGGCATTTTTTCTGAAAGTCTTTCGAATTCCATTGAAATTTCTTCATTTCTGATGGCGATAATATATGTAATGCAAGTTTCGCATAATTCTAATGCATGATATTTATCTCCGATTTCCAATAGCTTCAAAACGTTGTTCTCATCAATCAGCAGTTGTAGTTTATATTCACAAAAGCTTTTAACAATAGAAATCTGATATTTTTCCGCCGCATGTAATACCTTCAGTATTATATCAACATCACTGAGATCTTCTGCGTTTCCAGTGTAGATTATTTTAAGAAGAATTTCCATGATAGAACATTCGATGTCTTCGATGATGACTTTATTCTCTTCTAACTCTTTCATCGGTGTTTCAAACATAGTTAAAAAAACCGAACTATGACGAGCTAAAATTGCTTTATGTGAAGGGATCTCTTGACCTTCAGCAATTATCGTGAAATCTGGAAATATTTTGTTGTCTGAAAATGTAATTGCAACGGCTGATGGAGAAAGTGGAGGATTCGAAGTTGCGATATCATTAACAAATCCTAGCCAAACAATTTTACAATTAATTGTCAGAGTATAGCTGCAGCGGTTCGGAAGAGTTCCCAAATTGGCGAAGTCACATGTTTCTCCCCATCGTTTCATAAAATATGTTTTCATTGCATCTTTTTTTCCTAAATTGTTATCTTTAATTGCAACAAATGCAATTCCACGTCCAACTCTTGATGAGTTCTGATGAGCTCGTATAATGAAATTTTCTTGACACTCGATGGATAAGACAAAAGGAATAGAACATCCATCGATTGTCAATGTGAATGGTGGTGATATCAGCTTACGGCTATCTTGCTGAATGTTATATAGCGAAGACCATTCAACGAATATCGTATTGTTCGTGGTTTTCTTCACATGTAATTTACCCTCCATCTTTGATCCTCAATCCTGACAAATAAATATGAAAAAATTTTAAGTTTCATTTGATCAGAGCAGAATATTATAGTAAAAATCGCTTCTCTAGGGATTCTGAGTGCACACCAATGTATTGTCATATATTGTAGTGATTTCCATCGGAATATATTCTTCAAAAATTAACTAAAAGACTGTACTGAACATAGAAAAATACAAAAATTAATATTTTTTCATTACCTCGGATATGTTTGATGAATTAGATGCAACACAAACGAAGATGATAAATTTTCCTATGATATCCACACGAAAATGACGGTCTGTGTTGTGTACTGCCTCTGTTCTTGTGAGTTTGAGAGTGAAGGAGACCGAGTGGGAATTCCCGTTTTGCTGACTATACACTCCTTCACCGTTGTATAGAGCTGCTTAAATATAGTTCAATTCTCTTGTGCCAATCTCTTCCATTGACTGTATATGCCAGACGGAGCCTTTTATCTAAAACAGATAAGAAATTCAATGATAGACAAAGATGTATATTACAATATACTGCAATAATTCCTGTTTAAATATCCTTCTCGAACGCTATGAGATTGCATCGGACATAAAATTAATCCATGGATTAATTAATGCTCGTGATAACACCATAACACAATGAGAATCATCAGAATTATGATTTCGAAAATCCTCTAGTTCACAACATTGAGTCTTATCTTCTATATCCAAGGCATTTTCTAGAAATCAAAATTATTCTTTTTTCTCTTACCTTTTGAGTGTTATATAATAGCTGTTGAAAATACTAATGATAGGGTTTTGAATTCTTCAAATATACAATTACGTAAACGATATGATATCACTGTTTTCCACGCGCCACAGCGATCAGTAATGGATGCAGGTCTTTGGTATAGCGAGAATACAGGAAGTCTCAAGGCCAGTGGGTGGGGGACAAACTTAGTCGATGGATTTGGACTGATGTGATTTTTAGTTCGTTCCAGTGCCATGTTTCGCATTTAGTATTATTACTCCCTCTGCCGTTACAGTCATCTCATTTATCAGTATCAACAAAGGGGGCAAGAATTGCATTTTTTTGTTGGTAAACAAGTACTTTCATAATTATAATTTTTATTATGTCAGCTTTAAAGTTTTCGTATTGTACAGAAGTAAAGGCTGAACAAATTATTTTTGAATGGACTATAAAGAATTTTTCACTTCTTCTCGAAGACAAAGGGATATCAATCTATTCACCACGTTTTCACTCAGAAAACAAGAAGGAAACGTGGCAAATTCAGTTCTGTCCTCGAGGCCATGAGAACAGTGTTGACAATTATACATCCCTTTATCTCAATCTCGAATCTGGATTAGTACCAGTCAAAGTCCAATTCGAATTGTCTATCATACAATTGGGAACTGTAGTAGAAAAGCGCATGATTATTCATGAATACGATTCACTGACGGGATTTGGTTACCCAAATTTTATAAAACGATCGTGTCTATTAGACCGTGCTAGTGATACATTGACAATATCTTGTAAAATTGATAAACCAGTAGAAAAGATCCTCACGTCACTTTCAGATCCACCTAAAGCCATGACTCACGAGCTATCTGTTGACAAAAAAACTGGTCGATTGACTGAAAACTTCTCTGCACTTCTAGAAAATTCGAAATTTAGTGACGTCACCGTCATTGTGGAGGATGAAAAGTTTCCAGCACACAAGCTCGTACTGGCAACACGTAGTTCTGTGTTTGCAGCAATGTTTGAAAATCATGATATGAATGAAAATAAAACAAATAAAATAAAGATTGAGAAAATGGCGCCATCGGTAGTGAAAGGAATGTTGGAGTTTATCTACACAGATAAGATTTCTAATTTTGATGAAATAAGCAATGGATTGTTGTCAGCTGCTGATAAATATGATTTAGTCCTGTTGAGATCTTTGTGTGAGGAGAGTTTAACAAAAACACTCAGCAATGAAACAGCTGTTGAGATATTGGTGCTTGCTGATCTCCATCATTCCGATAACCTGAAGAAACATGTGATGCATTTTATGGAGGATCATCTTGCTGATATAATTCATTCAGAGGACTACAAAATGATGGAAGAGAAGTATCCTGGATTGTTGATGGAATTTATTCGTTTTATGGCTCTCCAAAAGAAATCACAGAAATCTTGAATCTTGGAGGAAGAATAAGCAAGTCAAGTTCCTAATATTTTATGGTACTTATTTTATTTCTGTACATAGTAGTGTTTGTGAGAGACATTTATACTTGATAGTCTCTAACGGTCATAATGAAAAATGAATTAATTTTTTTTGTTCCAGTTCATCCTCAGTGATATATCACACTGAAATAAAAGACGGAGATGATTCATCTTACATGATTACCCATGCTGCTAAAAGAAACAAGAATATTCTTACATTAGAAGTAGGGGAAATTGAAGCAAAATCGACCTACAGGTAAAAATGAATAGGATTTTTTTTTAAAAGAGGAGACTTTCACTGAAGGATTAGATAAAATTAGGCGATAACAGAGATGTGCATTTTCATCCATTATTTCAGATTCTTTCGTGGAGGTTTTGATTGTGAAAAAAAATCCGGATCATTTTGCCCCACTGTTTCATTTTATCGCGGTCTCGCGTAGTTTGTGACATAGAACAATAATGCTTAGATTCTCTTATGAAAAATTCACTCGAGTTTTATCATTTTTTGTATTAATCTGATTCTATATTCTTATTACATGAATTGAAAAAAAATTATTACTAAATATTCAGCTTGTAGCATTGCACTTTGAATGTATAATGGAATTGGGAGTGGATACATGGATCCCTCAATTTTTCTCCATTAATTAAAAAATACTGTCAGCTAAAAAGCAGTTAAGTGTATGGGAATACATCAATATAACGTTGTAACAACAATTTAATATCCCCATCGAATCAACGATAAAAAATGTTAAAAAACAATTTTGATTTTAATTATGGTCCTGTGAAATTTGTTTCCTTTTTCCTTGAGTAGAGAACCTCAGGTGTTATAGGATAATTCTTGAATTCTCTAAAGTATTCTTCAAATAAAAAATATTGAATTTAATATGTTTCTATTATCAATAATCTGTTTCATAGATCTTCAATGCACAGTCAATATCTGTCATTCAATTATTGTGTTTATTATGTCTGCATATAAAGAATAAATCTTTCAATAAAGCAATAATTTTTAATATATTTATTGAAAAACTTTTGCAGCCATCCAAGTTAGAAAAATGGTAGTAATTGAGAAAATGTTGCACAGTTAATCCAATCATACTGATTACCAAAATCTTCAACTATCAATTCTTGAGATTTCGATGACGCAAATAACTTGCAATGCGATCGAACGACATTGGAATATTGATATAAATTAAGCAAACTAAAGTTTCAATGCATGAAAACTTTTATTCTCTGTCAGATGAATTTCGAATATGACATTATAGGAGTAGGCATGAGAGATGATAGGTCCATCAATACGTCAACATTTAGCTTTTCTCTCGAACTTTGTTTGAATTTCTTTGAAATTCCCTCATTCTTGATGGCCATAATATATGCAATGCAAGTTTCGCATAAATCTAATACATTATATTTATCTCAAATTTCCAATAACTTCAGAACGTTTTTCTCATCAATCAGCAATTGTAGTTTACATTCGCATAGGCTCTTAATGGTAGAAGTCTGATATTTTCCAGCTGCATGTAATACCTTCAGTATTACATCAACATCAGTGAGATCTTCTGCGTTTCCAAGGTAGATTATTTTCAGGAGGATTTCCATGGTAGAACAGTCAATGTCTTCGATGATGACTTTATTCTCCTTCAACTCTTTCATCGGTATTTCAAACATAGTTAAGAATACCGAACTATGACGAGCTAAAATTGCTTTATGTGAAGGTATCTCTTGGCCTTCAACAATTATTGTGAAATCTGGAAATGTTTTGTTGTCTAAAAAAGTAGTTGCAACAGATGATGGAGAAATTGAAGGACTTGATTTTTCGATATCACTAACTAAACCCAACCATATAATTTCACAATCAATTGTCGAAATATACTTACCTTCCAAATATGATAGAACTGACGAAAATACTAATGAGTGTTCTGAATTCTTCGAATACAATTACAGCAACGTTACGATATCACTGCTGTTTACGAACGAGCAAGATAATGAGTAAAATGATTAGATGCAGCTCCTGGATGCAACGAGAAAGGAGTAATGCACAAAAAAACATTATGTGAATAGAGTCCTAAGGCGAGTGAGTAGAAGAGGGACTCAATCGTTGAATATGAACCCACCCAAAAAGATGTGGCGGGAGAATATGACATGGAGAGTCAAATGATCATATCATATTATTATCTTTGAATATCATTTAAATAATGCTATAATGATGAAAAAATATTGGGAACATTGGGGGAGAAAGGATATTGCAATATTTTATTTATTTTTTATTGCAGTTTCAATGAAATACCAGAACAAAATCGAAGTAAATGGATACTCGGTGAATTTCGGTAGCAATCGGCTACAATCGGGATTATTAGCTCTTCCCGTTTCCACTGGCTGCGCTAGTTATTAATTTCATCAACAACATCGTTGAGAATTGCATTTTTTCTTCCCCGTAAACAGTTTTATAATTTCAATTCTTGATATGTCATCTTCAAAATATTCGTATTGTACAGAAGTAAAGACTGAACGAATAACTTTCGAATGGACTATCAAGAATTTCTCACTGCTCCTTGAAGACAAGGGGACAATGATCAATTCGCCATATTACTATTCAGAGAACAAGAAAGAAAAGTGGCAGATTTCATTTTATCCTCGAGGTGACAGTACAAGTCCTAAGGATTATACAGCTATTTATCTCAATCTCAAATCTGGATTATTACCAGTCAAAATTCAATACGACTTGTCCATCAAACAATCAGGTATTGTCATACAGAACTACAAGTTTATAAATGAATACAAGTCATTGACAGGATATGGTTTGGGTAATTTTACACCAAGATCCAGATTATTAGCCAGTGCAACAGATACAATCACCATATCCTGCAAAATTGATAAACCATCAGGAAATATTGTCACGTCACTGCCTAATCCACCAACGGCAATACCCCAACCACTATGCGTTGACAAAAACAATGGTCACTTGAATGAAAACTTTGCTAAACTCCTAGAAAATTCAAACTTCAGTGATGTCACGATTATAGTAAAAGACGAGAAGTTTCCAGCACATAAAGTCGTTCTGGCCGCACGTAGTCCTGTGTTTGCAGCGATGTTTCAGAACACGATGAAGGAAAACAGAACAAATGTGATAGAGATCAAGAGGATGGAGCCATCGGTAGTAAAAGGAATGCTGGATTTCATCTACACAGACAAGGTCTCTAATTTCGAGGAAATTAGCAGTGGATTATTGTCAGCAGCTGACAAATACGACTTGGTACTGCTGAAAGCCCTGTGTGTGGAAAGTCTAGCGAAAATCCTGAGTAATGAGAATGCTGTGGAGATTTTGGTGCTTGCTGATCTCCATCATTCTGAGAATCTGAAGGAGCATGTGATGCAGTACATGCACAATCATCTTGCGGATATAATTGAGTCAGAGGCCTACAAAGAGATGGACAAGTATCCCCGGTTGCTGAAGGAATTTATTCGTTTCATGGCTCTTCGAGAAGAACCTCTGGCGAAGAGAAGACGGATGCAATCGTGAAAGGAAAAAAGATGCAACAAATACATGATCTATTGAAGTACTGATATTCTTTTGTGAAGTTAATTTCATTCATTTTATATTTTGCTTTCGTTCTACATCGATTGTTTCACTTTATATGTCAAAATCCAAATTTCTAATTTCATTAGTACTACACTGCAATGCTATATTCCTTCTAACTGATATTTACCTCACTCGATTGATGTATTACAATTTTTCGATTAATTTTATTAAAATTTTCAATTAAACAGTAGTCGAAGGTATCGAGATACATTATTACGGTTTCTAGCCTTATTAAAAGTATCCTATATAACAGAAGTTATTACAAACTTAGAAAATCATTAATCATCGGGATTCAATGAATTTAGAAGATCGTCCACTTCGGAATTGGAAACAGAAGGTTTTGATACCGGACATGGAGTCGATGCTGCAGTGGAACTGAAACTCAATGAATTGAGAAGATCATCCACTTCGGAATGGGGAGTATCTGGATTCAATGAATTCAGAATATCGTCCACGTTCACATTCGAATGAAATCCCGGAGTTCCGGGTGCGGTGGAAGGGGCGCCACTTGGATTCTGCGATTGAAAAAATTTATTCATTAAATTAAGATACTAAAATAAAATAAAAACAAAAATTAAGATACAGTGTAAGAGAAAGAGTAGACGAGGAAAATTGGGGTTTAAGCTCGAAAAAATGAGTTTCTAGCAGCAACCGCCTCTTCCTTGAATCTCAAAATTATTCAATCGTAAACACGAATGATAATTTTTCATCAAAATTAGTAATTTCATCACTTACTGCTTGAGGGCCGCGAAACAATGCCTGAACACCGTTTTTGACTCCTTGTTTGAATTGGACGATTCCATTATGGACACTTTGCCAAAATTGTTCAGATCTCTTCTCTCGCACATTCCCAGTGATTCCGGCTTGTGCATCCTGACGAAAAATCCAATACCAGCAATGAATAAAGTGAATGGAAAAACGAATTTCATTTTTAAAAAATAGGGATTAATTTCGTCAACTTACGTGTTTTATACTTGCCACCAAAGCGAGCGCAAAGAGAAAAATAGCGGGTTTCATTCTGCTTAAGTGATTTCAATGAACAATCTAATTTTTTTTTTTAATTCTTGCATGATTATATAGGAGACACCTCCGACTACCATTTTGCGTTGCGTTTTCACTTTTTTCTGTTATACATCTGATTCAATAGATGCGAATAGAGATAAGCGAAATGAGGTCGATGTTAATTTGCACAGTTGAAAAAAGAGGATAAGTCGTAGAATTTTCTAGAAATTCCTTTTTAAATATCGAAGGAATTTTTGTAGAAAAACGAATAAACGATAAAATCATTTCTTGACAAATCATCTTCATTATTTTGAGAATATTCGCCATTAATAGATAATAAAAATAGGATAAAGTGGGATAAAATAATTATTTCAATGAAACGATGAGAGATTGAATTTCTTTAACGATTCCATTGAAAAGCTGAAGAAAATTCTCGTAGAAAAGATTGGGCTTTCAAAGGTTACAGGGATTGGGGACTGTCAAAAATAGAAATCGAAATGTTTCATGACGATAGAATTTCACTGCTTTCCACCAAAATGAAATGGCGGGAGAATATGACGTGAAGAGTCTGCATCATTTAAATAATGTTAAGCTGATCTAAAAAAAAATAGAAAAAGTAAGGGAAAATATTACTGCAGTTTAAATAAATAACCAGAATTGAATTTAAAAAAATCAATACTCGGTGAACATCGGTAGTAATCGGAATTATCTGCCCCTACCGTTTCCATTAGCTGCACTAGTTGTTTATTTCATTAGCAACATCAACAAAGTCGTTGATGATTGCATATTTTTCCGCCATCAAAGGTTTCATAATTTCAATTTCTGATATGTCGTCTCCGAAATATTCGTATTGTACAGAAGTAAAGACTGAACAAATAACTTTTGAATGGACTATAAAGAATTTCTCACTTCTCCTTGAAGACAAGGGGACAGCAGTCTATTCCCCATACTTTTACTCAAAGAAGAAGAAGGAAAAGTAGCAGATTTCATTTTATCCTCGGGGTGACGATACGAGTCCTAAGGATTATACAGCCATTTATCTTAATCTCAAATCTGGAGCAGTACCGATCAATATCCAATACCAATTGTCCATTATACAATCTGGAAATGTAGTGGACAAGTGCAAATGTATCGATGAATACAAGTCGTTGGAAGGATATGGTGTGACAGATTTTGCACAAAGATCCTCTCTATTAGCCCGTGCCACCGATATCCTCACCATTTCTTGCAAAATTGATAAACCATTAGGAAAGATTGTTACGTCACTGCTTAATCCACTAACGGCAATCCCTCGACAACTATCTGTCGACAAAAAAACTGGTCGTTGGACCGAAAACTTTGCTGATCTCCGAGAAAATTCAAAATTTAGCGACGTCGTGATTATCGTAAAAGACGAGAAACTCCCAGCTCATAAAGTCGTTCTGGCCGCACGTAGTCCTGTATTCGCAGCGATGTTTCAGAACAAGATGAGAGAGAACAGAACAAATGAGATAAGAATCACGAGAATGAAGCCATCGGTAGTTAAAGGAATGCTTGAGTTTATTTACACTGATGAGATCTCTAATTTTGAGGAAATGAGCAGTGAATTATTGTCAGCAGCTGACAAATACGACTTGGTACTGCTAAAAACCCTGTGCGAGGAGAGTCTAGCGAAAACTCTGAGTATTGAGAATGCGGTGGAGATGTTGGTGCTCGCTGATCTTCATCGTTCTGAGAACCTGAAGGAACATGTGATGCAGTTCATGCACAATCACCTCACGGATATAGTCAAGTCAGAGGGCTACGGAAAGATGGATAAGGATGCTCGGTTGCTGACGGAATTTATTTGTTTCATGGCTCTTCAAGAAGAACCCGCGACGAAGAGGAGACGTGTTCAATCTTGAATGGGGAAAAAGGCGAGACACGTACCTGGTGTTTTGAAGTACTTATATTCTTTTGTAAAGTTAATTTTATTCATTCTATGTATTGATTCCGTTCTACATCGATTATCCTACTTTGTACTATTAAATAATTTTTTTTATTGTTATTGGTACTGCATTACAATGTTTCACATCCTTCAATTGATCTTCATCTCACCCGATCGTTGCATTATATTTCTTTTAATTCATTAGATGAAAATTTCCAATTAAACAGCTGTTAAAAGCTGTTATCTATTGAACTGTTATCTATTGAACAGCTTTTATCAAAAATTATTATAGATTGAGAAAGTCATCAATTATCGAAATCCAATGAATCCAGAAGATCATCGACATTTGAATCGGGAGAAGAGGTTGTTGGTACTGGAGATCGAGGAGTCGTCACTTTGGGAGTTGAAGATGTTGGTACCGGAGATGGAGTTGATGCTGCAATGGAACCCAAATCCAATGAACCCAGGAGATCATCGACGTTCAATTCGGTGGTAGAGACAGTTGATGCTGGAGATGGAGGAGTCGTCATTTTAGGACTAGAAGATGTTGGTACTGAAGGTGGGATTGATGCTGCAGTGGAACCCAAATCCAATGAACCCAGGAGATCATCGACGTTCAATTCGGTGGTAGAGACAGTTGGTGCTGGAGATGGAGGAGTCGTCATTTTAGGAGTAGAAGATGTTGGTACTGGAGGTAGAGTCGATGCTGCAGTGGAAGCTAAATCCGATGAACTTAGAAGATCGTCGACGTTCAAATCATTAGTAGTGACGGTTGGTGCCGGTGGACGAGAAGTAGTCATTTTGGGAGTAGATGTTGGTACCAGCGGTCGAGTCGATGCTGCAGTAGAACTAAAACTCAATGAATTTAGAAGATCATCCACTTCGGAATGCGGAGTATCTGGATTCAATGAATTCAGAATATTGTCCACGTTCACATCCGAAGAAAATCCTGGAGTTCCGGGCGTGATGGAAGGAAAACCACTTGGATTCTGCGATGAAAGAAATGTATGCATTAAATTAAGATATAGTGGAGTGTGAGAGAAGATGTAAACGAAGAAAATTGGGATTAAAGCTCGAAAAAATAAGCTTTTAGCAGCGACTGCTTTTTCCTTAAATCTTAGAATGATTCAATCGAGTGACACAAACGGTAACTTTTTCACCAAGAATAGTGAATTCATCACTTACTGCTTGAGGGCCCTGAATGAATCCCCGTAGAGCTTTTCCAACTTCCTGTCTGAATTGATTGAATTTATTATTGAGACCCTCCAAAAACAATTTTGATCTCTTTTCTCGTCCATTTCCAGCAATTCCGGCTTGTGCATCCTGAAAAAATCAGTACCAGTAATAAAGAGAATGAATGAAATGAATATCATAAACAAAATTCGAAAGTAATCTCGTCAACTTACATGCGTTACACTTGCCACCAAAACGAGTGCAAGAAGGAAAGTAACTGGTTTCATCCTGCTCGAGTGCTTTCAATGAAGAATCTAATTTTTTTTTCAACTCTCAAATGACTTTATATAGAGGCACCTTCGATTCTAATTCTCACTTCATTGAATCATGACAAACAGATAAAGAAACTACGAGTTTTTTTTTTTTTTTTTGAGAAAAGAATTTTTAAAAATTGGAGAGAAAAATATTGATAATTCTATTTTTTCAGGTTTTTTCTCCCTTCTTCTATGTCACGTATCATTTTTTTCGCTGGTTTACATCTGATTCAATAGACACGAATAAAGATAAGCGAAATGAAGTCGACGTCAGTTTACACAGATGAAAAAAATGGAAAACATCAAAGCATTTCATAGAAGTCCTTTTTCGAATGTGGAGTGAATTTTCATAGAGAACTGCATGAACAATAAAAAAACGTTTCTTGGAGAATTCGTCAGATCTTCATTATTCTGGGAATATTTTCGGTCAATAGACAATAAAAATAGGGAAGGCTGAGGTGAAATGGAGATTTCGATAAAACTGAGAGGTGGAATTCTTTTAAAAATTTCGTCAAAAAACTTAGGAAATTTCCGGTGAATAATCTGTGTTGAAACACATGTTGAAACAAATGTTAGAGGAATTGAAGACTGCCGAAAAAAGGGATGAGAACGTTCCATAACGATAGAATTCCACTACTTTCCATCGTAAATAATGAGTAAAATCGCATGCAATGAAGAAGAAGTCTCGAGGGAAATGAGTGGAGGAGGAATTCACTCATTGAATTTGAACCCATCCAAAATAATATGGCGAGAAAATATGACGAAGAAAATTCAAAAATTGGTCAATTTTTTAGCAAATTCGAATAATGTTATGTTGTTGAGACTGGCGAATTTTTGGGGAAATATTGGAGAAATTGGGATTAAATCAATTTTACAAATTCCTATTGATTATTTATTCCAATATCAATAAAAATACCGAAAGTAGGTAGAGAAAAAGTGAATACTCGGTGAGGTTCGGTAAGAATCGGCTATAATCGGAATATGTAGTTCGTTCCATTTCCACCTGTTGCGCTCGATGTTCTAAATTTTTTTTTTCATCAAAAAAAAAGGTCAGATTACTGTCTGATTCCGCAATATTAACAAAGTGCGTAAGAATTACATTCTTTTCCTAATAAAGAGTAGTTTCATCACAAGAATCTTTGATATGTCGTCTTCAAAATATTGCACAGAAGCACAGACTGAACGAATTACTTTTGAGTGGACTATAAAGAATTTTTCACTCCTTCTGCAAAAGAAGGGGACACCAATCAGTTCACCATTTTTTTACTCGAAAGAAAATAAAGAAAAGTGGAAGCTTCGATTTTTCCCTCGAGGTGAAGAGGGCAGTTCTGAGGATTATGCTTCCCTTTTTCTTCATCTCGTATCTGGAAAATTACCAATTACCATCCAATGCGAATTGTCTATCATACAACGTTGCAGAGCACTCCGAGTTGAAGTATCAAAGCGCACGTTTATCGATAATTATGATTCACTGAATGGACAAGGTTACCCAGATTTTGTAGAAAGATCAGATCTATTAGTCTGTGCCAACGATAGTTTCACAATACTTTGTAAAATTGATAAGCCCTTGAGAAACATTATCACGGCTCTGTCCGATCCACCAATGGCAATGACTCAAGAACTATCTGTTGATAAAAACACTGGTCGATTGTCTAAGAACTTCGCTGATCTTCTAGAAAATTCAAAATTTAGTGACCTCACAATTATTGTGGAAGAAGAAAAATTTCCAGTACACAAAATCATATTGGCTGCACGTAGTTCTGTATTTGCAGCAATGTTTGATAATAAGGACATGATTGAAAATAAAAAAAATGAAATAAAAATTGAGAGAATGGAGCCAACTGTGGTGAAAGGAATGTTGGAATTCATCTACACAGATAAGGTTTCTAATTTTGACGAAATAAGCAATGGATTATTGTCAGCTGCTGATAAATATGATTTAGTCCTGTTGAGAGCTTTGTGCGAGGAGCGTTTAGCGAAAACACTCAGCAATGAAACAGCTGTTGAGATATTGGTGCTTGCTGATCTTCATCATTCCCATCACCTGAAGAAACATGTGATGCATTTCATCGACGATCATCTTGCTAATATAATTGACTCAGAGGGTTACAAAAGGATGGAAGAGATGTATCCTGGATTGTTGAAGGAACTCTTTCGTTTTATAGCTCTCCAGAAGAAAACAAAGAAGTCTTAAATCTTGAAGGAATAATCAAATCGAGTTCCTAGTATTTTATGGTATTGATTTTGTTTCTGTACATAATACTTTTTCTCGGAAGCATTTATAATTAATAGATTTCAATGATCATAATAAGAAATAATTTTTTTCTGTTTCAGTTTATCCTCAGTGGAATATGACAATGAATGAAAAAATGGAGATCGTTCATCTTTTGTGATTATCTATGTTGATAAAGGCAACATAAAGATTCCTGAATTAGAAATAGGCAAAACCAGGACAAAATGAACGTACAAGTATAGAATGAACAGGAATTTTTTTTTGAGACAATTGGGCACTATCGGATCAGAAAAAAAATTAGGCAGTCATAGGAAAGTGCTGGAGCATTTTGACACATTTCTTTCAGATTCTTTCGTGAAGATTATCACTCTGCAAAAAATTCTCAGTTCATTTTGCCTCACCGGTTCATTTTTTCCCGGTTTTGCATAGTTTGTAACATAGAATAGCAATGCTCAAATTCTTTGGTGGAGAATTCATTCAATTTTAATCATTCTTTGTTTCAATTTGCTTCCATATTCTTCTTATATTGATTGAAAAAAAAGTTATTACTGAATATTCAACTTTCTTGGATTACACCTTGAATGTATTATAAAATTTTGAATACATGGAGATTATAAGAGTAGAATAATAGTTTTTTAGTATTGCTTCATATCTTCCAATCAATTCAAAAAAATTGTCAGCCAAACAGCAGTTAAGAATATTTAAATACATGAATTTAGTGTTGTAATACAATCGAATATCAGCATTGAATCAATGATAAAAAATGTAAAGAAACTATTTTAATTTGAATTATTATCATGAGAAGTTTTTTTGTTATTTTTAAATAGGAAACCAGGTGGTGTTTTTTTTGGGATAGATGTACTTCAACTCTTCAAAGTATTGTCTAACCAGAAAAATACTAGAATTAATTTTCTCCCATTAGATGAACTGTTCCATAGATCTTCAAATACATAGTTAATCTTTGCAATTCAATAATTCTCTTTTTATCATTTCTTCATATGTTCAATGAGTCTTTCAAGAAAGCAATCTTTATCATTATATTCATCACAAAATTTTCGCACAGCTTTAATGGGATCGGATATAGGATTTGATATCAAATTGTTCATATGAGTCGAGAAAACTGAAACTTCTATGAACATTCCATGTGGAATCAATTTGGAATGCTTCATTATGGAAGTAAAGGAAAAATGATGGATATGTTGGAATTACAGTCAGGCTCTATTAGATATGCTGGTTAGGCACAAAAGATAACAGTTCCATGAATGTTATTAATTTTATGTATTAATTTCGTTCTACACCGATTATTCCACTTTGTATTACAAAATTAATGTGTATCCTTTTATTGCTACTACATTACAATGTTTCATACTCTTCAATTGATCTCTACCTTAGCTGATGGTTGTATTACAATTTTTCAATTAATTAGATTAAAACATTTAATTAAACAGCAGCTGTAGGCATCGTAATGCTTTATTACAATTTGGAGACTTATCAGCAGTGCTCTATTCAACAGGAGTTTTTATAGATAAAGAAAATTGAGAATCACCGTCAATTAATAACTTCGTTGACGTTTAATTCGAAATAAGATCGATAAGTTCATCGGCGTTAAAATCGGAAGAAGAGGTCGTTGGTGCCGGAGATCGAGGCATAGGTATTTCGGGAGTAGAAGATATTGGTACTTGAGGTGGAGTTGATGCTGCAGCTGAACCCAAATCCAATATACTCAGGAGATCATCGACGTTCAATTCAGTGGTAGAGACCGTTGGTGTTGTAGATCGAGAAGTCGTCATTATAGAATTAGAAATAGTTGGCACTGAAGATGGAGTCGACGTTGCAGCTGAACCCAAATCCAGTATACTCAGGAGTTCATCGATGTTCAATTCAGTAGTAGAGACCGTTGGTGCTGGAGTCGATGTTTCAGTGGAATTAGAGCTATCAACTTTCGGAGTTTTGGTTGTGAAGGAGGAAAGGACACTTGAAACCTGTGATTGAAAAAATGTAGGCATCAAATAAAAATATAGTGAAACGTAAGAGAGTGTGTAAACGAAAAAAAATTGGTATTGAAGGTCGAAAAAGATGAGCTTTTAGCAGCAACTACCCATTTTCTTGAATCTTAATCTTCCATTACTCGTGCTCTTCTTAGCATCTCACTTGTGCTCAAGCAAACGCCGTGAGCTGAGTAGCGTCAGAGTGGCACCATGCTCATAGCACGAGTAATGAAACTTTAAAATTATTCAATCGATTGACACAAACAATCACTTCTTCCTGAAACCTAGAAATTCCATCACTTACCTTTTTAGCGAAGCTATTAAGTTCCTTTAGGAAATCCTTGAAAAAACCCGGCGATCTCTTCTCTCGCCCATTTCCAGCGATCCCAGCTCGTACCTTCTAAAATAGAATTCAGTACCAGCAATAAATAATTGAATAAGATAAATATCATTCAAGAAAAAATCGAAATTAATAGCGTCAACTTACATGAGGTACACTTGCCACCAGAACGAGCACAAAGAGGAAAATAACTGGTTTCATGCTGCTCGAATGATTTCAATGAAGAATCTAATTATTTTTTTTCATTTTCACACGACGTTATATAGCTGGCACCTCCGATTTCCCACTTTTCTCGCGTCAGGTATCCACTTTTCTACTGTTCTACGTCTGATTCAATAGACAGAATAGAGATAAGGGGAATGGGATTAACGTTAATTTACACAGATGAAAAAAAATAAGATAAGACAAAGAATTTTCTAAAAATTACTTTTCGAATATTAAGGGAATTTTCGTAGAGAATTTAATGAACGATAAAAAACGTTTCTTGATAAATTTGTCTCATTTTTATTATTTCGAGAATATTCTCGATAAATGGAAAATTGAAATAAGGGAACGTGGGGTCAAAAGGGGATTTCAGTGGATTGGTGAAATATGGATTTTTTTCAACGATTTCATTGAAAAGCTGAGGGAATTTCAGGTGAAACGCATGGTTCAGAATTGATTTTTTTTTTCAATTTCCTGAAAATTCTAGTTCTTTGGGGAGGAATTGTAGGTCAAACTCTTCTCACTTCCGAATTTTTCCACTTTTGTGAGGATATTTCAGGTTCTATTGGTCGTGGAGACTTGAGGGCTAGTCGCAAATTAAGGGTGAGATCATACGAGAAAGAAATATTCATTACAAAACTTTTCCAAAGCTGATGAAATCGTAATTGTTATGAAAACCTTCAATTATCAATTGAAATTTTGATAATGCACATGAATGGTCATGGGATCGATATAGATTTGTTTATATGGATTGAGAAAATTAGAACTTCAATAATCATTTCATGTGAGATCTATTTGGAATGCTATATTATGAAAGTAAATAAATGAAAGACGATAGATGTGCTGAAATGAAGTTAATTTAATTAAATTAATTATTTAGTATTTTTTTGAAAAGTTTTCTGGATTCCATTGAAGTTTCCGCATTCTTGATGACCATAATCTATGCAATGCAAGTTTCGCATAATAGGGAACTTGCATATTTTTTTTTTATTTTTTTTTCTCAATATTTATTGATCGTGATTAACAGAAAAGGCAAGAAAAAAATTTTTTATTCATTAATTAATTCATAAACATTAATTAAAAAATCATTTTTTTGAACGTCTCCAAATCGGACATGACGTCAGAATACCAAAATCTTTGTGTGCGCCATCTGTAGTCACCTGTCGTTACTCATTGACAGGCGTATGGAGGTTATGCTGATTGTCAAAAAATGCGTATTTCTTTATTTTCCTCTTCTTTACTTCAAACATTGTTTAAAGAATTTCAATTAAAAATGTGTTTCCTTCCAAAGAAATTTATACACATAACCTCTTTATGAGTATCGCGCATCGAAAATTCAAATATCCTCCAGCCGCGCCATCACTGGCCACAGCTTGAATTACGCATGTGGTATTATGACGTCAGAGCCGTTTTAGAGCAGTATGAAATTTGGAGATTTTTAATTGTAAATTTCTCCATAATTAACAATTTAAAAACAAAAAAAAAAAATTCCCTAATCTCAGACAATACTGTAGAATGCATAGAAATGAAAAAATAAAATAAAAAAAAAATATGCAAGTTCCCTATTCTACGGCACGATATTTATTTCCTATTTATAATAACTCCAGAATGTTGTTATCATCAATCAGCAGTTGTAATTTACATTCACACAGGCTTTCAATTACCTTCAGTATTACGTCAATATAAGTGAAATCTTCCGCTTTTCCGGTTTGGATTATTTTCAGGAGAGTTTCCATGGTAGAACGTTCAATGTATTCGATGATGACTTTATTCTCTTTCATCGGTCGTTCGAACATAGTTGAGAAAACCAAACTATCACGAGCTAAAATTGCTTTATGTGAAGAGATATCTCTTGACCCTCAGCAATTATTGCGAAATCTGGAAATACTTTGTTTGAAAATGCAGCGACTGATGAAGAAACTGAAGGATTTGAACTTTCGATATTGCTAACGAATCCGAGCTATATAATTTTTATATCAATTGCCAAAGTATAGGATCCGAACATGACCTTTTTGCAGGAGTTCCCAAAGAGTAGAATGCACATGTTTCTTTCCACTCTTCAATTTAGTTCATCTTCACTGTTTTTATGTTCCTATAAGGGATATTTCTTACTGCAACAAATACAATTGCATATCTAATTTTTGATGAGTTCTCATGGACTCGTATTGTAACATCCATTTTATACTCAATTGATAAAACGAAAGAAACAAGACATCCATCGATTATTAACGTAGATGGTGGCGATACCAGCTTACCGATATCCTGAGAGATGTTTGGAGACGGGTCCCATATGACGAATATTGTATTATAAGTATTTTTTTAAAACATTTATTGTCTCCTCCAGTTTTTGTCCTCAACCCTATAATCGAAGAGAATCGGGTCACATGTTGCATGCACAATTTTTCATTCATTTAGGATATAAAATCAATGTTTTTTTCCTTACCCTCAAAGTGTCATATGATAACTGTAGGAAATACTAATAAAAGTGCTCTTAATGCTTCAAACATGATTGCGGCAATGATATGATGGCACTGTGTTTTCCGTACAACAAAGATAATGAGTGAAATGACTAGAGGCAATTTCTTGGCACAGTGAGGAAAAATTAATGTACAAAAACAGTTGTGAGAATACAGCAAATTCAAAAGCGAATAAGTGAGGGAAGGACTTAGTCATTGAGGTAGTATGATCAAGTTGGGGTTCTACGTTTAACACCATGATTCTTGGCATTCTATCGGAAGAGCTGGCTCCGTTCTACATGTTCGTCAAATTTTTAATTGATTCCCCATGCAGTTTGGGCGTAATTAATGAATAATACAGAATTACTCATAGCGATATCTCAAGAATGGTTTATTTTACAAGAAGAACTATTATAGATACATTTTTTCTTCCAAATTTAATTTCCTAACTTTTGGATTCGAAACTTTTTTTTCTGACATCAGTATTTTCATGCAGCATTCATATAATGTTAGGTTGATTGAAAAATACTAGGAAAAGTGGGGGAAAAGAATATTGTATTATTCCATTCATTATTGAAAAACTTTACTGAACTCCTAGAAAATTCAGACTTCAATGACGTTTCATGGCTCTTCAGCAAGAATTTTAGGCAAAAAGGAAACAGGTTTAATTTTGAAAGGAAAAAAGGCAAGACAAGTACCTAGTATTGAAATATTGAAGTACTTATAGTTTTTATGCAATTAATTTTATTCATTTTCTGTATTAATTTCATTCTACATCGATTATTCCACTTTGTATTACAAAATTAAAATTTCTATCTTTATTGATACTAGTGCAATGTTTTATACCCTTCAAATGCCCCATGCCGCACCTCCTCCTTTCTTGTTATACCATGGGTCGCCTTTCACTATACCACATTCGTCGAAGACCAGGGGAAACCATGGAAAACCCTGATCAGTACAGGCAATCGATTATGCACACTGACAAGAAAGGTTACGTTCTATTACAATTTTGAATTACTTACATGGAAATGTTCAATTAACCAGCAGTTGAAGGTATCAAGATACATTATTATAATTTCTAAACTTATCAAAAGTACTCTATTTAACAGAAATTATTAGATTTAGGAAATCATGAATCACCAGAATTCAATGAATTCAGCAGATTATCTACTTCGGAATTGGAAGTAGAAGGTACTGATGTCGGAGCTGGAGTCGATGATACGGGATGTGAAGCAGTTGGTGCTGGATATGGAGTCGTTCATACCGAACCTGGAGTTGGAACTGGACTTGGAGTCGTTGGTACCGGCACTGGAGTTGTTGGGCCAGTGGAAACGAACTTCGATGAATTCCAACCACTGTCGGTCGGAGAGGAATAAGAGCCCGTTGGTCTCGGAGATGGAGCGGTCGTTGGAGTATAATCGGTATTAAATGAATTTTCACGAACCGTGGTGGGATAGTAATGAGAAGCTGTTGCTTTTGGGGGTGGAGTCGTTGGTGCTGTAGAGGAAACGAAATTGGATGAATTCGGAACACCGACAGTCGCAGAGGAATAAGAGCCTGTTGGTCTGAAAGATCGAGCGGTCGTTGGAGTATAACCAGTGTTGAATGAATTCGAATGACTACTCGTGGTGGGATAGTAATGAGAAGCTGTTGCTGTTGGAGGTGGAGTCGTTGGTGCTGTAGAGGAAACGAAATTGGATGAATTCGGAACACCGACGGTCGCAGAGGAATAAGAGCCCGTTGGTCTCGAAGATCGAGCGGTCCTTGGAGTATAACCAGTAAAGAATGAATTCTTACCACCCGTGGTAGGATAGTAATGAGAAGCCGTTGCTGATGGAGGTGGAGTCGTTGGTGCTGTAGAAGAAACGAAATTGAATGAATTCGGAACACCGACGGTCGCAGAGGCATAAGAGCCCGTTGGTCTCGAAGATCGAGCGGTCCTTGGAGTATAACCAGTAAAGAATGAATTCTTACCACCCGTGGTAGGATAGTAATGAGAAGCCGTTGCTGATGGAGGTGGAGTCGTTGGTGCTGTAGAAGAAACGAAAGTGAATGAATTCGGAACACCGACGGTCGCAGAAGAATAAGAGCCCGTTGGTCTCGAAGATCGAGCGGTCGTGGGATCAGTATTGAATGAATTCGAATGACTACTCGTGGTGGGATAGTAAGGAGAAGGCGTTGCTGTTGGCGATGGAGTCGGTGATGCTGTAGCGGGAATAACACTGGAATGAGAGGCCGTTGCTGGCGGAGGTGTAGTCGTTGGTACAGAAGAATCGAAATTGAAATTTCGCAGCAAAGGAGCTGCTACTGCCGGCGATCGAACCAGATCAAATCCTGGAGTTCCGATTATGGCAGAGAGTAAACTGCTTGGATTCTGCTGATAAAAAAATTTAGGCATTCAAATTAGCAAACAGTACACCTTAAAGAAATGTGTAAACGAAGAAAAATCAAATTCAAACTTCCATTCAAAGAAGGAGTTTTTAGCAGTAACTGCCTCTTTCTTAACTCTCAAAATTATCCAATCAAGTGACAAAAACGGGCATTTCTTAATTAAAAATAGTAATTCCATTACTTACTCCAGAGATGGGAAAAAGAAAAGTTTCTTTCACTTCTTGTTTGACTTCGACGACATGGAATCCCTGCGAAAAGTCAGGTTCTCCCTTCTCTTGTCCATTTCCGATAACTACAGCTTGTGTACCCTGAATTAAAATTCAGTCGCAGCAATGGATAGAATAAATAAAATCAATATCATCAAAAAAAATTCATAATCAATCTTGTCAACTTACGTGCGATACCTTTGCCACCAAAACGAGCGCAAAGAGCAAAATAAGGAGTTTCATTTTGCTTGAGTGATTTCAAAGAAGAATCTGATGTTTTTTCTAAATTTGTCAATGGCTTTATATAGGACCCTCTTTCGATTCTCATTTCCACTTCATTGAATTATGACAAACAGATAAGGGAATTACGCGTTTTTTTTTAAACAAAAAATGAGGAAATTTTAAAAAATTGGATAGAAAAATATTAATAATTCGATTTTTTCAGGTTTTTTCATTTTTTTTAAGTCACGTAGTCATTCCTCTCCTACTCTACACCTGATTCAATAGACACGATAGAGATAAGAGAAATAGAATTGATGTCAATTTGCACAGATCGAAAAAAAAAGAATAAGTCAAAGAAGCTTCTAGAAATCCCTTTTTGAATGTCGACTGAATTTTATTAGAGAATTGATTGAACGATTAAAAAAAAATATTCCTTGAAAAATTCGTTTGATTCCCATTATTTGGAAAATATTCTCGATGAATAGGGAATGAAAATAGGAGGAAATAGCATAAAAAAAGGGATTGCAATGAAATAGTGAGAGCTGGATTTTTCTCACGTTTTCAATGAAAAACAGTGAAAAAACGTGTCGGAATTGGTTTTTTTTCAATTTTCTGAAACTTCTATTTTCATGGGGAAGAATTGGGGGTCAAACTCTTTCCATTTTCAATTTTTCCACTTTTTGAAGAATATCTCAGGTTCTATTGGTCGTGGAGACTTAAGGAAGCAATATTCATAACTATATTCATTACAAAACTTTTTCTCATTTGATACAATCATAATTGTTGCAGAAACCTTCGATTATCAATTCTTGAAATTTTGATAACACATCTAAATTGTAATAGGATCGATATAGATTTCCTATATGATTAGAAGATACTAGAATCTCGCTATTTATTCCATGGGAGATCCATTTGGGATGCGAAATTATGGAAGTAAATAAAAAATGATGGATATGCTGAAATTAAGTTCAAGCTCGATCATTTATGCTTGGAGGGCACTAAAAATGTCAGGACCATTATAACTTTCGCCGCAGCAGAACTAATATTTGGCATTTCTTCAGAAAGTCTTCTGAATTCCATTGAAATTTCTTCATTCTTGATGGCCATAATATATGCAATGCAAGTTTCGCATAATTCTAATGCACGATATTTATTTCCCATTTCCAATAACTTCAGAACGTTGTTATCATCAATCAGCAGTTGTAGTTTACATTCACACAGGCTTTTAATGGTAGGAATCTGATATTTTTCCGCCGCATGTAATACCTTCGGTATTACATCAATATCAGTGAGATCTTCTGTGTTTCCAGTGTAGATTATTTTCAAAAGGATTTCCATGGTAGAACATTCGATGTCTTCGATGATGACTTTATTCTCCTTCATCTCTTTCATCGGTGTTTCAAACATAGTTAAGAAAACCAAACTATCACGAGCTAGAATTGCTTTATGTGCAGGTATCTCTTGGCCTTCAACAATTATTGTGAAATCTGGAAATACTTTGTTTGAAAATGTAGTTGCAGCGGGTGATAAAGGAACTGGACGATTTGAACTTTCGATATTAGTAACAAATCCCAGCCATATTATCTTACAATCGATTGTCAACTTGTGGAGTTTGCCTTTGAAAAGAGATCCCAAATCGTAGAATGCACATGTGTTTCTCCATTCTTTAAGAAAATAGGACTGCATTGTATTTGTTTCTCCATTAGTGATATTATAAATGCTATTTTCTACTGAAACAAATACAATTCCACGTCCAACTCTTGACATATAATGTTATGTTGATGAAAAATACCAGGTAAAATAGGAAAGAAACGATATTGGATTATTCCATTAATTATTTATTGCAGTTTCCAATAAAATACCAGAACTAAATGGAAAGAATTGAATACTCGGTGAGCTTCGGTGGCACTCGGCTACAATCGGAATTCTTAATTCCTCCCGTTTCCACCTGTTGCGCTAGTCGTTGATTTCATCAGCGGTATCAACAACGTCGTTGACAATCGTATTTTTTTCACAATAATCTATTTCATATTTCATAATTCCAATTGTTAATATGTCGTCTTCAGAATATTCATATTGCACAGAAGTAAAGGCTGAACAGATAAATTTCAATTGGACTATAAAGAATTTCTCACTTCTCCTCGAAGACAAGGGGACAGCAATCTATTCCCCACATTTTTACTCAGTGAATAAGGAGGAAACATGGCAGATGCAATTTTACCCTCGTGGTGACAAGGCGAGTGCTAATGATTATATATCCCTTTTTCTGAATCTTACATCTGGAACATTACCGGTTAAAGTTCAATACGACTTGTCCATCATACAATCAGGTATTGTGATACGTAACTACAAGTTTATAAATGAATACAAGTCATTGACAGGATATGGTTTGAGAGATTTTGCATCAAGATCTCGTCTATTAGCAGGTGCCACCGATACACTCATCATATCTTGCAAAATTGATAAACCATCAGGAAAAATCGTCACGTCACTGCTTAATCCACCAACATCAGTCCCTCAACAATTATCCGTCGACAAAAAAACTGGTCGCTGGACCGAAAATTTTGGTGACCTTCTAGAAAATTCAAAATTCAGTGACGTCATCATTATTGTAAAAGACGAGAAGTTTTCAGCACATAAACTCGTTCTGGCTGCACGTAGTCCTGTGTTCGCAGCGATGTTCCAAAGCAAGATGAAGGAGAGCAGAACAAATGCGATAGAAATCGAGAGAATGGAGCCATCGATAGTAAAAGGAATGCTGGAGTTCATCTATACAGATAAGGTTTCTAATTTCGAGGAAATGAGCAGTGGATTATTGTCAGCAGCTGACAAATACGACTTGGTACTGCTGAAAGCCCTGTGCGAGGAGAGTCTAGCGAAAACTCTGAGTATTGAGAATGCGGTGGAGATGTTGGTGCTCGCTGATCTCCATCATTCTGAGAACCTGAAGGAACATGTGATGCAGTTCATGCACAATCATCTTACGGATATAGTCAAGTCAGAGGGCTACGGAGAGATGGAGAAGTATCCCCTGCTGCTGAAGGAATTCGTTAGTTTTATGGCTTCTCAAAGAGAATCTTCAGCGAAGAGAAGACGAGTTCAATCTTGAATGGGAAAAAGACGAGACAAGTACCCGGTGTTTTGGAGTACTTATATTTTTTTGTGCAGTTTATTCTCTTCATTTTATGTATTAATATCGCTCTTCTTCGATTATTACATTTTGTATTACAGAATCAAAATTTCTTTCTTTATTAGTACTACACTATAAAGTTTTATACCCTCCAACTGCCCTTCGACACACCTACTCCTAGTCTATTGCGACATCATGGCCCGCCTTTTATTATTTCACCACATTTGTCGAGGACTAGAGGAAACCCTAATCAATACAGGCAAACGCTTATGGACACTGACGAGAAAGGTACCGTATTACAATTTTTTAATTAACTAGATGAAAATCTTCAATTGAACAACAGTTGACGGTATCAAGATACATTATTATCATTTCTAGACTTATCGTAATAAGTGCTACTATAAGTGTTCTGTCTAACAGAAGTTATTATAGATTGAGAAAATCATCAATAATCAAAAGCTAGTTACTCCAGGAGATTGTCCACATTGGATTTGAGAGTAGAAGATACTGGTTCTGAAGATCGAGTCGTTGATATTGGATAGAGAGTCGGTGATACAGTCGTAGAGGAATAAGAGCTCATTGGTGTCGGAGATCGAGCGGTCGTTGGAGTATAATCGGTATTAAATGAGTTCGAATGACCACTCCTGGTAGAATAGTAATAAGAGGCTGTTGTTGCCAAAGGTGGAGTCGTTGGTGCTGTAGTAGAAAGGAGATTGGAATGAGAGGCCCTTGTTGGGGAATGTAGAGTCACTGGTGCTGCAGTGGGAACGAAATTGAAATAAGAGGCTCTTGCTGGCAGGGGTGTAGTCATTGGTGCAGGCGAATTGAAATTGAAATTTCGTAGCAGAGGAGCTGCTATTGCCGGAGGGCGAACCAGATCAAATCCTGGAGTTCCGATTAAGGTGGGTGCCTGGATTCTGTTGATAAAAAAAAATATGCATTAAAGAGAAATACTGCGGAGCGTAAAAGAATTTGCAAAGGAAGAAAATTTTAATTTGAGTTTAAAAAAGTGAACTTTTTGTTTCTTAAATTTTTTTTCATTACTAATCTCCTATTATGTACATGAAATAGAGAGTGAGGCAAATGATTACAACTACTTTCTAGTTAAAATTTCTCAATAACTATACGGAGAATCGAGTATTTTTTTCTTCCATTATTCAGTTAAAATGCTGTTCAAATGTCCTCATCAATAGTTTTTAAGTAATGGATTAACTGTGTATTTTTTTTTCATGGCGTTTCATCCCCACCATCGCTATTTTCAGTAACTTCGATAATTCATATCTCATGAACTACTCGGGCAAAAATTATAAAAAAATTCAGAAAATGGAAAAAAATATCATCTTCAATACGGCATCAAAGAAATGAGGAGTTAACTGTACTCGAACTGGCTTGGATACTACCTTAAATCTCAAAATTATTTAATCGAGTCACACAAACAGGAATTCCTCCATGGAATTATTTCAAAAATATTTATTCCATCACTTACTTCAGAGATGGGGAGAGAAGAAGTTTCTTTAATTTCGATTTTGACCTCGACGATTTTGTATCCCTATCGAAAATCAGTCCCACTTTCTCGTCCATATCTGATGTCTGCGACTTGTCCACTCTGAAACAAAATTCAGTATTAGCAATGAATAAAATGAATATCATAAGCAAAGTCGGAATTAATCTTGTCAACTTACCACCAAAATAAGCGCAAAGAGGAAAATGAAGAGTTTCACATGACTTTATAAAGGAAGCACCTTCAATTCTCATTTTCACTTCATTGAATTACGACAAACAGATAAGAACTTCCGTGCTGTTTCCGCCAAAAATTGAGGAAGTAATTTTAAAAAAATAGGAAAAAAAAATTATTGGTAATTCTATTTTTTTATGGTTTTCCCCCCTTCTCCTATGTTACATATCCATTTGTTTTCCTGTTCTACATCTGATTCGATAGATACAATAGAGATAAGCGAAATAGGGTCAACTTCAATTGACACAGATGGAAAAAAAATGGATAAGTCGAAGAATTTCATAGATATCTCTTTTCAAATGGCCAGTGAATTTTTGTAGAGAATTGAATGAACGATTAATAACGTTTCTTGATAAATCCGTTTTATTCACAGTATTTTGAGAATGTTCTCGATTGATAGAAAATTAAAATAGGGAAAAATGAGGTGAAATGGGTATTTCGAAGAAACGGTGATAGATGATTTTTATCAACGATTTTATCGAAAAACTGAGAGAATTTCAGGTGAAAAAGATTCGTCAGAATTAATTTTTTCAGATTTTTGGAAAATTCAACTTTTTTGATTCTTCTTCATGGAAATATCTCAGTTTCTATTGCTCGAAGTGACTTGGGGTCGGTCCAAACCAAAAGGTGATCATAGTAAATGATTTCGAGATCATTTACCATTAATTATGTGGTTTAATAGAGAAATGATCATTTTTTGAAGTAGTTACGGGCATTCTTGTAACATCAGTTATTGTTATATCAATTATATCAATATCTCAAAAAACGATATTTTTTTCGTTAAATCATATAAAATCGATGTTTTTGATTTTGTGGAGAGTCAGATCCCTAATTTTCCCCTGAATTAAAAAAAAATATAAACAAAGAATATTCACATATGTTTTCTAACGAAAATTTCAACTTTCCAATGGAATCATCAGAAACAATTCATCTCAACCATTTTCACAGATTTTCAGAAATTCAGTCATTGATATTGAACCCACTTAAAATGACGTGGCGGAAAAATATGACGCAGAGAGTTTACGTAATTCAAACAATGTTATGTTAATTAAAGAATACTGAGGAAAGTGGAGTTCAATGGCTATTACAATTTTCTATTCGTTATTTATCTCAGCTTTGATGAATTATCAAAAATCGAGGGTAGCTTTAATAACAATCACCTGCAATCGGGATATTGTGTTTCTCCGGATGCGGCCTGTTGTGTGCGGTGCTCTTGATTTTTTTATCAGAACGTCTAATTTTCTAATTTAGTAGTATGAACAAAGTGCGTGAGGATACCATTATTTTTTTGTGCTAATTCTATTAACTTTATGGATCAATTCCATTCCACATCCTTATTAAATTAATTTAAAAAATTAACATTCCTGAATAGCCAAGTTCTTGCATTAAATTTTTAATTTATTCCGCTGCATTACAATTTTTTCATTAATTAATGAAGATTTTCCACTGCATACTTGGAAGAATCAAGACATTTAACAAAAATTATGACATTTCAGATAATCATTAAAATCCACATTTCCATCGGAATCCTATGGAGTCATGAGTTGATTCTATTCTAAATCCTCCAGTGCCTTCAGCATGTCATCTATGCTTGCATTGGGATCAACGGTAGGTGGATTCAGAGGTGTAGTTGCGCTCGGAGTTCCAGGTACAGCTTTGGATGGACGGTTTGGATCCTATAATTAGAAAAAAATTATAACGCAAAAAAATAAGAATCTAAAGTTTTCAGACAAATTGATTGGGTTTTATCATCCTTTTCCGAAAATATCTCGGGAACCAAACAAGATAGGGCAATTTCACCCGAATCCTTCTTCGTATGGAATTCCAAGAGCTACAAAAAAGACTACGATAAAATCGTTCTATCTCGCTTAGTTTCCGGAATAGTCTCGAAAAACTCGCGTGAAAAAATGAACTTTTAGCAGCTATCTCTTTTTTAAGGAGGTTCTGCTCGATTCTGAAAATAGTGACAGTAACTTCAAAATTTGAGAGCATATCCAGAAGCGGACACTGCATAATTCCAACAATATTTACCACTTACTATCTAAGAAAAAAAAGTCGCAAAGATATATCCTCCAAATGCATAGGGTCTTGTAGCGTCAATTATCATAATGTGAGGAATCATTCGACATCATACAGTTGAAAAAGTGGTAACTGTTCGAACATTTCAAGAAAGGATGGACTTGTCTCTTATAGAGATTTCGAAAAAAAAGGATCCGATTCACCATGCGTATCATGAATTATGGCAAATTAATCGAAGGAAAATGTGTCAAGTTGGATGGGATGTGGACGCTGAAGGCGCTTTCCCTGGACAATGAGAAGTTTTTCTTATCATAAATTCTGGAATGTAATTTTCGAATTATATTGAGTAAAATAATCGGGTTTTCCTTATCAAGAGTAGTACTATCCGTTGATATCAATTTGGCAAAGTATCAAAAACTTTTTCTTCTTCGAAAATTAGGTTGGCAGTAGAACGGTTGTCCTGTGTATTAGCATACGAGCCCCTTTTTCCCCTCGTGTCTCTCAAAGTATGAGTAGAACCTCCCCAAATCTTAAAATTATTCAATTAAGCGACACAAACGGTCGCTTTCCCATGAAAAATAGTAATTTCATCACTTACTGCTAGAATGCTGTTGACAAATGCCCGAACACGATCTTTAATTCCTTGTTTGAATTGGACGACTCTATGATAGATACCCTGCCAAAACACTTTAGATCTCTTCTCTCGCCCCTTTCCTGCGATTCCGGCTTGTGCATCCTAAAACAAAATTCAGTCCCAATAATGAATACAATGAATATCATCAAAAAAAGTCAAAATTCATCTTACGTGCGTTACACTGGCCACCAAAACGAGTGCAAAAACGAAAATAAAAAATTTCATTTTGCCCAAGTGATTTCAATGAAGAGTCGATTTTTTTTTGTTCGCACATGACCTTATATAGGATGCAGCTCTGATTCTCATTTCCATTTCATTGGATCATGACAAACAGAGCATTATTCACTAATTTTTTTTTTGAATATTTATAGATAAAGACATGACGTGTTGTTTTCGATTAAAATTCACAAGAGTTTTTTAAAATTGGGGTTTTTTAAGATTGGGACATTTGATGGGGAGTAGAGGGGGTGGAATGAGCTGACCATTCAACAAAATATTGATAATATATCTATTTGCTTCTGTTCTCTCTTTTTTTACAGTTATGAATACTCCTCTCTTCCTTGTCTACATCTAATTAAATAGATGAGATAAGGGGAACGAAGCGATCATACGGCACAGCTGTTATAATATATTACATAACTTTGCAAAGCTGAAAAAAAAGAGTATACGTCAAAGAATTTTGTAGATATTCTTTTTCGAATGTCGACTGAATTTTCGTAGAGAACAAAAAATACGTTTCTTCATAAATTCAACTGATTCTCATTATTCTGTGAATATTCTCAATTAATAGAAAATTGAAATAGGGGAAAGTGGGGTAAAACGGACATAAAAGGTAAAATGGACTCTCTGAGTTTTGATGTTTATTTTATGAAAAATATTTGAAATTGATAAAAATATTAGAGATGTGTTTTTTGTCATCATGCCATTGGAAAGCTGAGGAAATTTGCGGTAGAAATCATGTATCAAAAACGATGTTTTGCTACTTTTAAAAAATTCGACTTATTTGGTCAAGATTTGGAAAATTCTTTCGATTTTTGGGAAAATTTTGGTTTTTAGAAATATTTCTGGTTCTGTTGGTCGTAGCGTAAAAATTCCGACAGAAAGTGAAAGGTGAGATCATTTGCCATCAATTTATGGGCTTTTCAATTGAAAGAAAATTCTAAGATAACTACAGATTTTTAAGATAGTTATGGAGCGAACTAATTTTCACCTTAAAAATCGACATTTTTCAATTGAAAACTCCTCGAATTGATGGCGGATGATCTCACACTCACATCCATTCGAACTTTTCACGCCATGGACCATAGAACCGTAGATATTTTGATGAAAGTTAATTCTTTTAAAAATAAGTATCGCTTTGAATGTTACTCAAAAAATGGAATTCCCAAAAATCTCGAAGAATTCATTCTGGCACTTGTTCTTCGCCTGAAATTTCCTCAGCTTTTCAATGGAATTACCAAAAAAAGTCAGCCTCCAACTGTTTCATTCTAATGTCCATTTAACCCCAATTCCCCCTAATCACCTCGAAAATTGATATTTTTCTTGTGATCTCATTTTTCATTTAAGATCGACCCCAAGCCGCTATGACCAATAGAACCAGAAATATCCCTAAAATCCTTAGAATTTTTCAATTCACAAAAATTTGAAAAAGGGGACTTAAAAAATAATTATTGTTAAAAGAATTAACGTGTTTTCTAATGTGAATTTCCTCAGCTTTTCGATGAAATCATTAGAAAAAAATCTATGCCAAATATTCTCACTGATTTATCACCATTTTAAATTGTTCAAATAAACCTAATGCACAAAAAATCCGATAGTCAAATTAATCTCAAGTATTTTTTATTATCAGATATATAGAAAGCAGGAAATTTCCCCAACTTCTCTATTTAAACCATCATAATGGCAAACATAAATGACTCTCTGTTATAAAAATATCAGAAAAAATAAATAACATCCTCCTCATTGAATCTTAACAAAAACAACAGAAAAAATCTAATAATTATTACACGAAAAATCATAAGAACTTTGAAGCATGAAACATGGAAGAAAAATTCCCAATTTTCTTATTCCCTACTATGACATTATCAGAAAAACAAAGTAAATGATATTATCACTTACCTACGTGATAAATCATCGAAACTTTTGAGCATGAAACACGAAAAAAAGAACATAAACCGCTCCTGAGGAACCAATTCATTATGGAATTCATAAACCAGAAATGTTTAGGCGTATTCTTAACACGACAATTCTTCGAGTGAGAATTATCACTAGACCCGCCAAGAATGGAGCCTCTCTCCATTGAAATTCCTCGATTCACCTGGTTGAAGATTGTGCCTGATGATCCCGCGATACTCGGTCCTATCATCATTATCATCAGAATTATCTGAACTATCTCCCAATAAAATCTCCATTCTTCCCAGCATCATCAGCTCTTCCTTATCTCGCACGGCTACATTAGTGAAAATCGACAATTCGAACTTGTTGTGATGAAATTGTTTTCGAGAAGCCTTTCCATTGCGAATCACACTCTTTAAAAACGCAGGCATACAGCTGTTTATGAACCGATGCAATCGATGGACTAAAACAACGAAAATATTAACTCAATATAGTTTTAACAAAGCATGTTGGGAAACGACTTTTTTTTTTGTAAAATTCATTCCTTTATTAAATTCCTTGTTTTTTGTGGATATTGTATATTTCCAACTGGACTCTGGCTCTACTTAATAAACAATATAAAAAAATGAAACAATTCCAATATGTCAACAATAGCAGCAGCCTCCTTGAAGAATGCCTTATTAATCCCACAATTATATATGTTTTCAAATTTTGAAATGCACTGCCAGTACTGTGCCATGTATGTACAGTTTCTTAATGCTCACGTTGTAAGAGACTGTACATACATGTCACAGTACTAGCAGCGCATGTTGGAATAAGAAACTGTATTGTCGAACTAGCCAAAGAGGTAACCTCCGAAGTTGACTCGAAGCTGATATTTACATGTTGTAGCACAGGAGCCGAATATTTCCGAGGTTACTTCATTGGCCAGTACGACTTTACAGTGTTTGCATTGTGGGTGTAATTCGAACCTTATCCAAAGTCGTTGAGGATCCCAGTTTTTTCTCACAATAACCTGTTTCATAATTCGAATTTTCAATATGTCATCTTCAAAATATTCGTATTGTACAGATGTAAACACTGAACAAATAACTTTTAAATGGGTTATAAAGAATTTCTCACTCCACCTCGAAGACAAGGGCACGCCAATCATTTCGCCAGATTTTCACTCAGAGAATAAGAAGGAGAAATGGCAGCTCCGATTTTTCCCTCAAGGCAGCAAGAGGAGTGCTAAAGATTTAACATCCATTCATCTGCATCTCTTATCTGGAACATTACCAATTGAAGTCCGATATGAATTGTCTATCATACACTCTGGGGCTGTGATGAAATCCCGCCAGTTAATAAGAAAATATGAGTCATTGACGGGATATGGTTGGCCAAATTTTGTACCGAGATCCTGTTTATTAACAGGTGCCACTGACACAATTACTATATCCTGCAAAATTGATCAATTGTCAGGTAAGATCGTCACGTCACTGCTTAATCATTCAACAGCAATCCCTCAGCAACTACCAGTCGATAAAGAAAGTGGTTGCTGGACCGGAAACTTCGCTGACCTCCTAGAAAATTCAAAATTCAGTGATATCACGATTATTGTAGAAGACGAGAAGTTTCCAGCACATAAACTCATTCTGGCCGCACGTAGTCCCATGTTCGCAGCTATGTTTCAGAACAAGTTGAAGGAAAACAGAACACATGTGATAGAGATCAAGAGAATGAAGCCATCAGTAGTGAAAGGAATGCTGGAGTTCATCTACACAAATAAGGTCTCTAATTTCAAGGAAATAAGCAGTGGATTATTGTCAGCAGCTAATAAGTTTGACTTGGTACTGCTGAAATCTCTGTGCGAGCAGGGTCTAGCAAAAACCTTAAGTAATGAGAATGCGGTGGAGATGTTGGTACTCGCTGATCTATATCGTTCTGAGAATCTGAAGGAGCATTCGATGCAGTTCATGTACAATCATCTCGCGGATGTAGTCAAGTCTGAGGGCTACAAAGAGATGGATAAGTATCCCCGGTTGCTGAAGGAATTCGTTAGTTTCATGGCTCTTCAAGGAAATTTTTCAGCGAAGAGGAGACGAGTTCAATCTTGAGAGGGAAAAAGACGAGACAAAGTCCCCGGTGTTTTAAAGTATTTATATTTTTTTGTGCAGTTAATTTCATTCATTCCATGTATTAATATCGTTCTTTATCGGTTATTACACTTTGTATTACAGAATCAAAGTTTCTCTCTTTATTGGTACTACACTACAATGCTCTATATTATAATAAATAGAGTCTATATCCTTCAACTATCCTTCACTTCTCCTACTCCCACTCTCTAGCGAAGCTGTAGCCCACCTGTTATTACTGCACTACATTTGTCGAGGACCAGGGGAACCCTGATCAGTACATGCAATCAATTATAGACACTGACGAGAAAGGTTACGTTGCATTATGATTTTTTAATTAATTAGATGAAAATTTTCAATTAACCGACAATTAGAGATATCAAGATACAATATTATAATTCATACACTTATCATAACTGTTCCATAAATGAGAGGCCCTTGCTGGCAAAAAGATAGTCGTTGGTACAGACAAATTGAAATTTAAGTTTCGTAGCAGAGGAGCCGCTATTGCCGGCGGTCGAACCAGATCGAAGCCTGGAATTCCGATTCAGGCGGAAGGGAAAATGCCTGGATTCTATTGATAAAAAAATTTATGCATTGAATTGAGATGCAGTGGAGCCTAAAAGAATGTGTAAAGAAAGAAAATTGGAATTTAAGCTCGAAAATAATGAGCTTTCAGCAGTAACTGCCTTATTTTTTTTAGCTATAACCCATAGTACTGTAGATAAAATGGGAAGAAATGAGGATTCGTAGGCAAGCTGTTCATTAATTGCTAATAATTCGGGAAAACGCTTCAATTTACTTGAAAAAGTGATTAAACTATTCAACCGTTCATGAATATCATTTTTTTTTGTTCCTTGAATTTTTTCTACATTACTATTCTCCTATCACATGCGTGAGATAGAGAGAGAGAGAGGCAAATAGTTATGACTACCTTTGAATTAAAATTTCTCAATAACTATACAGAGAATTGAATATTTTTTTCTTCCATTATTTTGTTAAAATGCGGTTCTCTTCGCCAATAGTTTTCGAATAATGGTTTAACTGTGTGGTTCTTCAGAATCAAAATATTGAATGATCTTATTTTTTTTCTGGTTTTCCCCCTTCTTTTATGTCCCATATTCTTTTTTTCCGTTCTACATCTGATTCAATAGACACAGCAGACATAAGTAAAATGGGGTCAACGTTAATTTACATAGATGAAAAAAAAAATCAGTAAGGATTTTTTTTAGCATTTATTAGAAAATTCTACCTTTCCTATTTTTTCTACTTTTTTGGGGGTGACTCTGGTTCTATTGCTCGCAGTGACTTGGAGCTGGTCTTCAACGAAAGGTGACATCATTTGCCATCGATTTATGTGGTTCAATAGAGAAATTATCAATTTTTGAAGTAGTTATGAGCACTTTGATAAAAAAAAAAACTGTTTTTGTCCTATGAATATCTCAAAAATCGAAATTTTTTTTAAACCATATAAATTCATGGTTTTTCATTTTGTAAACAGTCAGATCCCCAATTTTCTCCTGAAAAAATCCACTCAATTTTTAAAAAATCAGACAAAAAAGGACTTCTCACATATATTTTCCAATGATAATTTCAAATTTCCAATGAAATCATCAGAATCAATCGATCTCAGATTTTTCCATTGATTTCCAGGTATCCAGTCTTTGATATTGAACCCCCTTGGAATGATATGGCGGGGAAATATGACGCAAAGAGTCTAAGTAACTCAAATAATGTTATGCTGATTAAAAAATACTGGAGGGAAGTGGGATAAAATGGATATTACAATTTTCTATTCGTTATTTATTCCAGTTTTAAGAAAATATTAAAATCAAGGAAAAATGAATACTCGGAGAGCTTCGATAACAATCGGCTGCAATCGAGATATTTCATATTTCCCACTTCCACCTGTTGCGCTCAGTGCTCCTGATTTTTTTTTAAATCAAAAAGACGTCTAATTGTCTAATTTAGCAGTATGATATTATTTTTTTGTGCAAATTTTCTTAATTTAATAGAATTAGAACACGCTTATTTAATTAATTTCAAAAATAATTATTACGAATAGCTAAGTTCTTGCATTACATTTTGAATGTATTCCGTATTCTATTAATTACATGAAGATTTTCTACTGAATACTTTAAAGAATAAAGATATTTAACAGAAATCATTAATTATTTCAGATAATCATGAACGTCCACATTTTCATCGGGATCCTATAGACGTAAGTTAATTCTAGTCTAATTCCTCCAGTTCCTTCAGCATGTCGTCTACGCTTGCTTTGGGATCAACGGTTGGTGGAGCTGGAGGTGTAGTTGTGCTCGGAGCGGATAGAGAATCCAACGAATGGAGAAGTTTCTCCACTTCGGAACTAGCAGCAGAATTTGTCTTGGGAGTCACTGGTTTTAGAAAACCTCCCGGAGTCGAATTCGGAACAGCTCCCGGAGTAGTTGAGTTAGATGGACGGTTTGGATCCTATAATTTGAAAGAAAAATTTGAACTAAAAGGAATATGAAGTTTTTAAAGAAATTAATTCTATTTTGTCATCATTTTTTTTAATATCTCAGAATCGAAGTGAAATAGGGCGATTTTATTCGAATATTTTTTCGTAGAGAATTTCAAGTTACAAAAAAGGATTAGAATGAAATCGCTCTATCTCGCTTAGTTTCCGAGATATTTTGAGAAAGCTTGTGGTGAAAAAATGAGCTTTTAACACAGCTGCCTTTCTCTTGAATCTCGAAGTTCTTCAATCGGGCGACACAAAGGTCATTTTTTCATCAAAAATAGTAATTCCATCACTCACTGCTACATTTCCTATAACTGCTTTTTTGAATTGATCGAATCTATTATAGACACCCTGCCAAAACTCTTTAGATCTCCTCTCTCGCCCCTTCCCAGCGATTCCGGCTTGTGCATCCTAGAACAAAAGTCAATATCAGCAATAAATAAAATAAATAAAATGAATATCATTAAAAAAAATGGGAAAACTAATTTCGTCTACTTACGTGCGTAACACTTGCCACCAAAACCAGCACAAAAAGGAGAATAACGGGTTTCATTCTACGAAAGTGATTTCAATGAAGAATGTTTTTTTTTCAACTCGCACATGAGTTTATATAGGAGACACCTACGATTCTCATTTCCACTTCATTAAATCGTGATAAACAGAGCATTAATCAATAATTTTTTTTGAATATTCATAGATAAAGAAATTACGTCTTGTTTTCAACCAAGTCTCACGAGGAATTTTGAAAAATTGGGAAACCCATTTGATTTGGAGTAGAGGGGATGGATTGAATTGACATACTGAGAAAACATTGATAACATATTCGTTATGTTCTATTTCTCGCTTCTTTTTTTTAATTAGGGGAGACAGAAGCAAAATGAACTTGTCGAGCTTAGCGATCCAGGATTTTTCTGAGAGGAAAGGCCTCAATGAAAAAATTTAAGAGAATTCACCAACAATTTCAACATGTCGGAGCATCTTTCTCAATTTTTTTTCAATTTTTTTTGCGAACTCCTTTATTTTGAAAAAAAACAGGATCACATTGCTGCAGAGGTCCATTTTGCCCAGTCTCCCCTGTGTCTACTTTTGTCCTTTTCTACATCTAATTAAATAGTGGAGATAACGAGAATGGGAGTGACGATACGGAACAACTGTTAAAATAGATTATGTCAATTTGCAGAGGTGAAAAAAAGAGGATACGTTAAAGAATTTTCTAGAGATTCCTTTTCGAATGTCGAATGAATCTTTTTAGACAATTGGGAGAATGATAAAATATGTTTCTTCATAAATTTGTCTGATTCTCATCATTTTAAGAATATTCTCGATTGATCGAAAATTGAAATAGAGAAAAGTGGGGTAAAACGGACACATTTGAGTTTTGTTATTTTTATTATTCGTGACATCATTTTTTGCGGCAATTTCTTTCATATATAGGCGTTCGTTCATGAGAAATTCATCCGAACTTAAATGGAGTTTTGTTATCTATATTGTGAAAAATACTTGGAATTAATAAGAAAGATTTTCTGCTGATTTAAAAAAATTCGTCTTTTGGTCAAGATTTGGGGAAATACGTTCTATCCTTGAGGAATTCGGTTCGTTTGGAAATAACTCCAGTTCTATTACTTGTATCATAAAAATTCTGAATAGAGATGGAAGGTGAGATCATTTGCCATCGATTCATGGGGGTTTCAACTAAAAAATATGGGTTTTTAAGATAGTCATGATTTCCAAAAAAGTGCCCCTAAGTACCTTATAATCGATATTTTTCAATTGAAAACGCCATAAATCGATAAAAAATCATCTCATTTTTCATCTCCTTTTGTATTTTTCGAGCAATAATCAATAGAACTAGAGATATTTTGGAAGAAGTGAATTTTTTCAAAAATGGAAAGGACTTCAAGTGTTGCTCAGAGAAATTGAATTCACTAACAATAAAAAAAAATAATCTTGGCACTTGTTTTCCGCCTATAATTTCCTCAGCTTTTCAATGAAATTATCAAAAAAGAATCGACCTTCAACCGTTCCACTCTAATGCTCATTTTTCTCCAATTTCTTCTCAGCACCGCGAGAACCGATATTTTTCTTTGTCAAAATCACATGCATCTCTGACGAATGATCTCATCTTTCATTTTACATCAACCCCAAGTCACTATAAACAATAGAAGCTGAGCTATCCCAGAAAAAGTGAAATTCTTCCGTCTCATGGTATTTAAAAAGGAGTAGAATCTTCAAAAAATAATTCTAGAAAAAAATTTAACGTATGTTTTGAACGAAAATCTCCTCAGCTTTTCGAATAAAACTATACCGAAATTATATCCAAAAAATACTCAAAGAATCGGTATAAATGAATTCGCTAGGGATCATTCACTTATTCAATATTAATTAGAGTAATGAATAGTAATATCTATACGACAAAAATTATTAGATTAATTGAGTGGAATCATGTTCATTAAATAGAAACTGGCATCTTTATTGATCACTCTCATTCTTTATTGATCAAATCCATTGGAAATAAATTATACTGAATTTCCAGAAAAATTTAAGAAATAAAATTATTAAATTAAATGTGTATATAAGTAAATTGATATTGAATTAGAATAATTGATTTACAGTTTCGTCAGTGTTTATCAAACACTACAATTATTCATCATAATTAATGCGAATATTTTCAGGGATAACCGTGAATTAATTAGTAAACTTAATTTCATTATGGAAATAATAGATTAAAACGCTTTGATGCCAACATCAATTATGTCTGTTCCAAAAGACCTCACGGTGTGTGTATAGAGGTAGAACACATTTCCTCCAAGTGACACTGGACAAATATCGTTGGGCCGAGCATAGAAACACACAGTGTACAACGACATCTCGAACTCTGGGGATATTCCTATCAGCATTGTCAAGTTCTGTTTGACGATATCACCCATTTTCATATTTACCTTCAGGAGCCATGCTTTCTGCGAATAGAAGAATATCATTAGATAATGATCAAATAATGATTCGTTTTATTTTTGATACTTAAATTGTGAGAATCGCTCGAAATTAGTTAAACCAAGTGAGATAGAGCAATTTTGGTAGAATATTTTTAGAAGAGAATTGCGAAAGCTAAGAGGAAGGATTCAGACAAAATCACCCGATCTCGCTTAGTTTCTGAGCTATTCTCAAAAAACGACTAACAAAAACCGATTTTTCATAAATTCTATTGATATTTCAAGAGCTGATGCAGTCAGGGATGACCCTGAATTCCAATTACTTCTAATAGGTAAATCTGAAACGTACCTCAGCAACATTTCTTTGCTCCGTGTATTCCATGTAATTTATGTCTCCTGTCGCCTCTTTATGATGGAAGTAGATCCAGTTTTGTGCGCCGACCAGAATTTTCTCCGGATAACGCTCAGCGAGAAACACACGTTCGAAGCCAGAAGTGGATCCCTCGAGTTTATTAAACCAGATATGTCGCAGCGTGTCTCTCATTTCAAAGTCATCAGATTCAATGTAGTATTTGGCCGCCAGCCATTTCATTGCAGTTAACATTATGTCTGTATTCATGAAACTCTCCAAGAGTAAGCTCTCTTCTCTTCTTGTTTCTAGAGTGGAATTTTCCTTCAGTGTAGAATTAAATTCATAGTTGTCGAACATGTTCTTGAATGCTTGAATTGTTGGTATATCGTACAAGTCGGGAGAAATATACATCAGCCTTGAAACAAAAATGATGGAAGTAGTCAATTTAGGTTTGAAGAGATAAAACAGAATATTCCGATTTTTTAAATGATTTTTCTGAGAATATCTCGGAAAATGAGTGAAATAGGGCGATCCTGTCTTTTTTTTGTAGCTCTTAAGATTTTCTAAATGAAAGGTTTCTTCAAAAATCGCGCTATCTTGCTTACTTTCTGAGATATTCTCAAAGAAGGGTCGAAAATCATTATTTGGTTGAAAACTCACGGTTGTGCTGCTTGATCGGTGATATTCTCGCCTGCTGATTTCGCCTGCACATTCAAAGTGATATATCTCTTCAAGTCCATCTCTTCCTTTGCGAAGAGAATCTCCGTGAGATTCTTCAATTCCTCTTCAGAAATGTAGTACTCGGGAGAAGCTACTGGAGCTCCAGTTGTGTGCAAATTCTGACCATTAGCGTTCTCCGCAGTAGATACAGGAACGGAGCTATTCGTGGGGGAATTTGAGGTGGGTGAATTAGAAGGAGGAGAATCAGCCCGAGTTCCTATATTTATACTAGTAGAACCCATCGGAGGAGCCTCAGGGATAATCGGAACATTAGCAGAAGGTCCAGATCCTAGTCCAATCGGAGGATAACTCCCGGGATTATTGAAAGTTCCCGATGAACTTGGATAAATTCCTGGATTATTCGGAACATGAGCATCTTGTACCGGATTCTCATTTCCTCCGGACGTCGGCTGATTACTCGACCCGTAAGTATTTGTGATGATCGTCGTATTATTAACAATGGAAGTAGTTGTCCCTGCGACAACTGCCGGCTGAGCCGGAGGACTCGAACTGTGGTAGTGATGTGGTGCTCCGTTGATGATCCTGTGGACACCAGCGCTGATGGTGGAGTAAACCAGCGCCTCTTTCACGAGCTGCCCAATCCCAGGGCCCGAGCTACTCTGACTCGGTAAAATGATCGTCTGTGGAACGTATGATCCACCTGGCATTGGAGACTGGCCATAACCCGGATGACTCGGCTGGGAGTTCATGTGGTAGTGGTTGTGGATCACTGGCGAACCATTCGGCGGGTGATAACTCCCGGGATATCCAGGCTGCACCGGATAGGAAGAGCCCTGACCGTAGTGGGGACTTCCCAGTGGAGGTTGATGAGGTGCTCCATGGCTCACGCCTGGCTGAAAGCCAATATGGGGAGCATTGGGCATTGGCATGCTGTTTGGATGCGAGTTAGGGTAAGGAGCACCTGGATGGCGATAAGGGGGTTGGGAGATGGTGGGAAAGGATGGGTGGGGATTTGGAACTGGGTATGGGGGGTGGCTGTTTCCGGTTGGTAGTCCTAGTGGTGGTGGTGATACGGGTTTAGCTCCTGGATTCGCCCAATCTGGGTAGGGCTTGTCTGGAAGAAATTCATATTAAAAAAATTATAACGCAGACACATCAATTTTATTTCATCATCAGCTGTTTGAGAATAAATTTTGGAAACTAAGCGAGGTAGATCGAGATTGCGCGAGTGCTTTTTTGTAGTTCTTGAAATTCTCTATAGAAGTAAAATCGTGCGAAAGGGGTGTATCTCGTTGAGTTTCTGAGATGTTCCCCGAAAACTGGTGATAAAATTGAATCGATTTGTCTGAAAATTTCGTATTTTTGAAAAATTGGGGAAACTTTTTTATGATTTGGGGAATCTATAGGAGTTTATAGGTGTTTATTTCGTACTTGGCGGTGAATGTCCATTTCCGGAGGGACTGCCGAGTGGAGGCGGTCGAAATCCAGGATTTGCCCAGTCGGGATGAGGGCTGTCTGTAAAAAGTTGATTTATCAGATCAATTTAATTTGTAGTGGGAGTTTATATTTGTACGTACTTTGGCTTGGTGGAACGTTGACTTTGCTGATGGATTCGTGAGGGGCTGATGGATTCATTTGCTTATGTTCATTTGTAGGAACTGCCAATAAAAAGATTGGGCTTAAAAATTCATATATATCTCAAGGAGTCGATTATTCTGATCATTTTTTATGGAACCTATCGGAAATTGAACGCGATAGCGTAATTTTCGTAACAACCTTTTGTGTAGAAAATTTTGAGAGCTACAAAAAAAGTCTCTACAAAAATTTTGTTATTTTCTTAACTTCTGGGATATTTTCGAAATAATTCAGTAGTAAAGAAGTTAAACATGATGAGTCCCTTATTTCGTTATTCATCCTTAAACAATATCTCGAAAATTAAGCTAGATATCTATTGCACTATCAGTGCAATTTTTGTAGAAACTTTTTTGTCGCTCTTGAATTTTTCAAAAAAAGAAACTCATCCGAAACTCGTGCTTACCCGCCTAGTTTTTGAAATATTCCAAAAAAATGAATAGCAAAAAAATAAACTTCATATTTCTTCTCTTAACTATTCAAATCAGTTGTAATAAATAGAAGCGGAAAAAATGTGGTATTTTAAATTGATAAAAGCGGGAGTACGAAGAAACTCGTGAGCGTAAACACTTATAAAAATAAAGTTCTTATCTGACCTGGCCGTGGTCGACCTCCGCCCTCATTGTGGATGAATATATTACTGTTGTCCTTTGGACTCGTAGTTCCAGGTTTCGGTACTGGTTTGAGTGGAGGTGCAGGTATGTGAACAGGTGGGTGATAAATAGGAGTATTATGGACTGGTGGATGATACACAGGGGTACGAGGGGGTGGATGATACACAGGGGTACGAGCGGGTGGGCGATAAACAGGTCTACTCCTCGAACGACCAAAACCACGAGAAGATCCTCCAGATCGTCTAGCTTCAACTATATCAAAAAGCATTAGTCTTAGCATAAGAATTTAATTTTTTAATTTTTGGTAGTGACATGAATTATATTCATGATATCAAGGGAAACAGTTTCTCAACTTTTTTTAACGGATGAAATTACATTTAGTTTAATGGGAAGTTAATGAGAATTTGTCATTTCTCTGTGAAAAATGAGGTGAAAATTCTAGAATTTTTCAATTATTTAAAAGAATCCTAACAGCAATAGTTTCGTCCAAATGAAGTAATGAATTTATAAATCAATAATAATTAATTAATAAGTTAATAAATGCATGATAATCAATGACTTGATTAATAATTAATAACTAAATCAATTTTTTCTTATCACATAATTTATCAGCCTCATTGAGCTACACGTAACTTTATTGATTAATTTCCTCCGTTAAAAACTTGCTGAGACCCCTAGAAAAATTAATGAATTTTCTCAAATAATATTATAAACATAATCCATTCGGTTTCATCAATTTTCTATAATTTTCCCGAACCCACTCAACATCTTTAATGATTGGTGTATCAAACACGTACCAATAATGCCTAATGCAATCACAAAAACACAAATAAACACTTGAAACTTCATTTTTGCCAGCTGCAGAGTAAAATGTACAAAAACCACAAGATACTCGACGCTCTGAGGCTCGAGTGGAACTGATTCAGTTCATTTGGAGATATGACTCATATTCCTTCATTCATGCTTGTTATTCAGAAATTCGAATTACTCATGGGGTTTTCCGGAATCATTAGTATATTCTGTATATTTGAATGTCGATAATCAGCTCAGTGATAACTTTTCGACCTTGTTGACAAAGATGGAGCCATCTTTATTTCGATAAATTTATTTACATCTGAGTAAATTCGAGTGTAGACTAAATATTGAATAATAGTCAGCACACATTGTTTGGAAATGTTTTTCTGAAAATTAAAAAATTAATGAATTTCTTGTTTCAATTTTTTATCGAGTATTAACTCATATGATTTTCATCGAGGGCAAAGACGTCATTTAATGCCTAATATTTCCTCAAAATGATGAGTATACGAGTGGTTACGAAATATAAGTTGATTTTGTTACCTTTATCTTCAGTTTTTATGGGGTACCTCGAAATCAAATGGAGATAGTGTAATTCTTGTTCAAACAGTCTTTTGTGACTCCCATTTTCCTAGATTCAAATAGTCATTTCAGACGTTTTGTTATCTTAATTATTGTCTGGAATGTTTCGTAGAATTAAATAGCGGGATCAAATTGATTTATACTAATAGTTTTTTGAAATATCTCGGAAACTAAGCGAGATAGTCAAATTTCTATAGAAACCCGGAATTTTTTTTTTTTATATAATTATATCTAATCAGATATATTTAGATCTCGGAAAGTGTAGGAAAAATCTAATTTTTAAATTTGATGAGATCTAATTCTATCAATAATTCAGATCTAACAACATCAAAATATCGTCGCCTTAGAAACAATGGGGCGTAAGGGCTATACTTATACACAGCACCTGCGCCTCTTTCTTCCTAAGGCGACGACATATATATAATTATATCTGATTCAGATCTGGGCCGTTCCGTTATGGGATTGTCAGATCTCATCAGATCTGGTCAAATCTATTAGCATATCTGCCCATATCTCCACAGATATGACGTCATAACTATCGAGATATGACTGCAGATCCAATTCTATCTAATTAGATAGAATTATATAAAAAAAAAATTTCCAGGAAGTTTTTTTATGGATCTCAAAATTCTCTACGAAAAAAGTTCTCACAGAATCCGTACTACTTCGGTTAGTTTCCGAGATATTCTACGAAACAGCTCAGCGAATCAGTACCGAAGATGTAAAACCGGATAAGTCGATTTTTTTACGGATCTTTTTTTGAAAATATCTCGGAAACTGAGGGAGAATCCTTTTTTATAGAAAATTACAAGAGCTACGAAGAAGGATTAGGATAAGAATGAGCTGTTTCGATTAGTTTCCCAGATATTCTCGAAGAAATAGTTCTGAATCGATCCAACTGATGCCATAAATTTCTTTAATAAATGGAACTATTTGAGGGAATCATAAAATTATCATAAATCCAAAGAATTTCCTGGATTTTCCAAACTCCTTTTCCTACCCCACGAGGGCTCTTATGTCGCCTGATCCAACCTAATGCTACTGTACATGAACATTGAACTAGCAAGTAACAGAAAAGTGGGAAATAACTTAGTATTTTATCACTGTGATTGAAAGCCAACGTGAAGAGTTCAGTGACCGGAATATACTGACAAAATTTCAGACTCCTACATATAAGCTTTCAGAAGTTATCGAGACACATGTATGTCCACAGATATATCTACACACACACCTTTTTCCTAAATATGATTTCTGAGCTTTTCGGATCATTCTAGATAGTTCCCAACTAAAAAATCGCGATTGAAAATCTTCACGATCAAAAACAAAAGAATTGAAATACTAGCACTCTGAGAAAAAACCGTTACAATAATTTCGGTGAGTGTCTATTTGGTGTATTTCTAGGAATTTACAAAGAGTTATGTTTCTGGTGAGGTCCAAACGATGACTGATAAGTGAGAGTAATTGAGGTAGTTTACAAACATATCTCATTACAAAAAAAGCGTATCTTCATTAGTTCCCGAGATATTAAAAAAAAATAGAGTACAAAAATATCCAATCATCTCATTTTTACTTTTTCTCTACTGAAATAATTATGCATTTATCAAAAAAATGGAGATTATTATGTCTACCTGTTTCCATAAAGTTCGTCTTGAGTCATGTTGACTTCTTCCAATTTGCATTTTCTCCATAGATTCCGGAAGAATTGACATAATATCGTACTGGAACCCATCGCAAACATTAGTTATCTTCATCTATCCAAGCTCTTCAAGTTCTCCGAACTTCTCAGCATCACCCACACCTCATTCGTGTCAACATCTCCACGTAACAAAGAATAAGCCGCAACTGATAATTTCACGATATTTCTACAGTTTTCCATTATCAAGCGGCAGTTTCCTTTTCTCATCGTCAACTGCAGATCCTCGATATAACGACTGCCTCTCGTCAGATATTCTTCAACCTTTTCCTTTGATCTAGGTCTGTAGATTGCGTTGAGTTTTTTCTGACTGCATCAGCTCCTCAGAGCCAGACTTTCCCAGCGTTTACATACTGAAAAGAACATAATGATGCTCGATTAAATTTATTTATGTTAAAACAAAGAGTAAGTCGATTTTTCTTCAAATTGTTCTCGAGAATGTCTCGGTAAATAATGAAGATACGTCTTTTTTGCTTTGAGATGTTTCTGTAGGGAATTTTAAGAGCTACAAAAAGATGGATTGGTGCAAAAAAGGTGTGTCTCCATAATTCACCAAAATATTGCCGAAAAAAATAATTTGTGAAAACGTGAAAGGATGATTCAATTTTCTCATTAGTTTCTTGGAAATATCTCGAAAACTAAGCGAGATAATGCAATTTTACCCTCATCCATTTTTGTAAAGTCGTTCCGTAGGATTTCAAGAGGTTCAAAATTGAATTCGGGTAAAAAGGGCGTATCTCAATTATTTGTCGTGGTATTGTCAAAAAGCTATACAATTTCCGGTATTTCCTTCTGAATACCTTTTTCAGCGTTGACCTTATTCTCAGCTCCCAGCATTGAGAATATTGTCAGCAGTGAATTATCATCCAGCTGCTCTATTAATGCCTAATTATCTGGGAACAGTGTGGCCGTCAAGATCTCATCCCCTGCTTTGAGCTTGTGGTTCTCAGCGGCCGTCAAGCGCTTCAGCAGATCATTATCACTGAATAAAGTTACGTGAGCGAAATTCTGAGAGGTACCACTGGATTTCATGCAGATACGATTGCATTTTGCTGATGTATACTCAGACAACAATTGATTAACTGTGGAAATTGTCCAGACAACAAAGACTCCAACCTTTCTCAGCGTTATTACGCTGAAATTCATCGGAATTCTCGGAAATCTTTGAAGAATTACCGTTTTCAGGATCGAATTCTTTTCAATAACTTCAGTTTTTTGCTCCTTCGTACTTGGAATGCTGCCATCTTGATTTGCTCCTTACTTGGTGTTTGATTGTGCATCATATTGACTTATTTTTACTCAACCTCCTTGAATGTAAAATAAAAAATTCGAGAATAATTCAATTTTTTCGAATAATGATTTCATTATTCATTTGTTAATGACCTGAATTGATTCTATCAAATAGAGAAGAAGAGCAGGATTCGAGGACTTTTTTCTTCGACTTCTTTCTTTGTTGATTATCGATGTTTTTCCAACTGCGAATGACCTTGTAATGGCTCCAATTCCAACGTATGGAAGAGTTAAATGTCTGTGGGAAGTGGAGGATGAGGAGTTGGGAGCGGGAAAGGCCCTGCACATGATTGGTTCATCGATGAACCAATCAATGAGCAGAATTCTAGGTAACGAGATGGGAAATTCAAGGGTCAATTGATTTATTCCGAAAAAAACCCTGTAATAATGAGGGGCTTTCCTCGGGCAAAAAAGGGGGAAGGGGTAGACAATAGAAAACATCTAACGCATTGATTCTTGGGGAAAAGTGAAGAAACATTGAACAATAAAACCGGAGGTATCCCAGAAAAAGGTGAAAATTTGTCAATTTTTTTAATGTGATCAAGTATGATTTCTAGAAAAAAAGTTTTCAGCTTTTCAATGAAATCATCAGAAAAAAACAATCTCAAATATTTTCACCAGTTTCTCTCGATTCCCATCGTATAAATGAATCATAACTATTTCTTTATTGCCAAATATATTGGAAAATGCTAATTTTCGCAATTTCCTTTTCCAAACCATCATCATGGTTAACATAGACTACTCTCTATCATAACATTAGAATAAAAAAATAAATGCTATTATGTTATCGTAATTGAATCTTAACAAAAAAAAAAAAGAAAATAATCTAATCATTATGCTGCAATAAATCATCAAAACTTCGCAAACAAAACATTCGGAAGAAGCATTAATCGCGCTTAATGCCTCCCGAGGAACCAAGCCATCATGAAAGTCATAATCAAGAAATGTTCAGCCACTTCCTCCTCATCAGAATCCTCTGAATGAGAATTATCACTAGATTCCCCAGAATTGGAGCTATCATCAGTCTCAGTATCAGAATTACTCCGCTCCCCTTCGGAATCACTGGATTCATCTGATTCCCGATTTCGGAAACGCCTCATGAACCTGTGATGGTCGCCCCTGCTATCACTGTCATCAGAATCATCTGATCTATTTCCCGAACTCTCCACAATATCCAGCACCAACTCGTCCCTATTCCGCACGATTCTATTAGTGACAATTGAAAGTTCCCGTTTCTCAACAATAACAGCAGCTTTCTTGAAAAATGCCTGATTAATGCTGCAATTAACGACATTAAGGTGGAACAATTGTGGTGATGTCTTCAAGATTTTGAGGAGTGGCTTGTTGCGGACACGTGGACAATAGCGACAGTCCAACTGTTCCAATTTCGGCATTTTGTCCATGAGCTTCAGGGTTACATTCGGTGATTGTTTTATAAACAAGTGCTTCAGGTTCGGGAGCGTCGAGATTAGTCGGAATGTTGCGTCCTTCAGGGGCGTCAGGGAATAACTGATGTCAAGGTATTCTAGGAGCTGATTGTTGTTGATGATATCGATTAGCACGTCATCTCTGATGTCACCAGTTGCAATTGAGAGATACTCTAATTTTGAGAATTTTCGGATTGATGATAGAACATTGGCTGGTGGATACGAGAATTTGAAGTCCAAGTGTTTCAAATTCTCCAAGTTCTCTAGGTCTTTTAGCGCATTGGTCTCCATTACGAGTCCATTGATCTGAAGGGTGTGAAGGTTCTTGAATTTTGAGATATCCTGTTGAGAAAAATGAAAATTAATGAGGGATTTCGTCGAATATCTCGGTAAATAATAGAGAGACGCTCTTTTTGCAGAGAATTTCGAGACCTACAAAAAAGGATTAGGGTAAAATAGCTCTCTCTCGCTGAGTTTTTGTGATATTTGGAGAATACTATTTTAATAATGTCGAAGTCAGGAAGTTTTTGAAAAAGATTTTTTTTGGAAATACCTCGGAAATTAAGCGAGATAGGTGATTTTGTCTTCATCCTTTTCTGTTGCTCTTGAGATTTTCTACAAAAACAAGTTGAGATACAAAGAGCGTATTCACTGGGATCATCCCGGAAAAAAAAATGAATGAAAAACTCGATTTTTGACATTTTCTTCTCTGCTGAGTTTTTAAAATTCATTCTCTCCACATACTCGGTACATCATCGAAATACGCCTTTTTTACCCCAATCTTTATTTTATAGCTCTCAAAATTCTCTACAAAAATGTCTTGGGGCAAAAAGAACCATTATTTTCATTAGTTTCTGAGATATTTTCGATTTGAGAAGAAAAATCAATTGTAAATTCATTTAAAAAATTCAATAATCTTTACCTGTTCCCATAAAGTTCCTTTCGAGCCAAAATATCCTGTTCCCATTCGAATTTCTTCCATAGTTTGCGGGAGAATTGACATGATATCGTACTGGAAATCAGCGCTGATGTTAGTCATCTCCAGGCTCTTCAATTTCTTCAAACTCTCCAACATCAGACACATTTCATTCGTGTCAATATCTCCACTCAACAAATCATTAGCTGTAAATGATAATTTCACGATATTCGTACAGTTTTCCATTATCAAGCAGCCATCTCCTGGTATCATCGACATTCGCAGATCCTCGATATAACAACTGCCTCTCGTCAGATACTCTTCAGCCCTGTCTCTCGATTTCTGTCTGTAAATTACGTTGATTTTCTTCTGACTGCACCAGCTCCTCAGAGCCAGACTTTCCCAACGTTTACATACTGAAATTAACAAATTGATGATTAATTGATTTTTTTTAAAATTATAACAGGATAAACCTATTTTCCAGTTGTTTTTTGGAAATATATGTAGATAACTAATGGAGATACACCGTTTTTACTCTAGTCCATTTTTGCAGATTTTTAAATTCGCTATGAAAAATGATTCGCGTTAAAAAGGCGTATCTCCATTATTTGTCTAGAATTTGAGAAAAAGTGACTATTTGTCTTATGATTTTTAATGGAGACGACATTTTTTAATTATATCTCGGAATTTGAGCGAGATAGGGCAATTGTGCCTCAATACTGTTTTGTAGAGAATTTCACGGGCTACAAAAATGGATTCAGGTAAAAAGGATGTATTGAGATATTTGAGATAAAAGAGTGAAAAAAACTGAGGAGAGGAAAAAATCGGAAAGAAAAACATTTTTTTTCGGTGAATAGGTATCTCCAAAACTATGCGAGATACACACCTTTACCCTTATCCTTTTTTGTAGAGAACTTCAAGAGTTACAAAAAATTGATTAAGGTAAAAAAGGGCGTATCTCCATTAGCCACCGAGTTATTCACCAAAAAACAATGAAAAATAAAACTGTAGAGAGCAAATTGTTTTTGTTGCGTCATTCTTTGCTGTCGAATACGAGGTCGAATATCTCGGTAAATAATGGAAATACGCCCTTTCTGTTCAAATCAAGTTTTCTAGAGAATTTCAAGCGATACAAAAATGGATGAGGATAAAAAAGGTGTATCTCTATTATTCAACGAGATATTTGAGAAATAATAATGGAAAAAATTCAGGAGAGGAAAAAACTGGAAAAATATGGTTTTCTGGTCATTCGTCTCCAAAAAATATCTCAGAAACTAAGCGAGATAGCGAAATTCCACCCAATCTCTTCTTATAGAAAATTTGAAGAGCTAAAAAATGGACTAGAGTAAAAAGGGCGTATCTCTACTATTTACTGAGATATTCTCAAGAAGCTAATAACAAAAATCTTCATGAAGACGTAAAAAGGATAATCCAATCTTTCCAGTGGTCCTTTGGAAGTATTTTAGAAAATGAGCGAGATAGCGCAATGTTACTCAAATCTTTTTTTTGTAAACAATTCCAAGAGTTACAAAAATAAAATAGGATAAAAAGAGCGTAACTCCATTATTTGCCGTGATATTCTCAAAAAACTATAGAATTTTCGGAATTTCCTTTTGAATACCTTTTTCAGCGTTGAGTTTATCCTCAGGTTCCAACATTGAGAATATTTTCAGCAATGAATTATCATCCAGCTGTTCAATTAATGTCCAATCATCCGGGAACAGTGTCGCAGTTAAAATCTTATCGCCTGCTTTGAGCTGGTGGTTCTGGGCAGCCGTCAGGAACTTCAGCAGGTCCTCATCGCTGGAGAAAGTAACGTGCGCAAAATTCCTGGAGGTTCCACTGGTTTTTATGCACGCATCAGTGCATTTTGCTGATGGATACTCAGACAACAATTGATTAACTGCGGCAATCTCCAAGGGAACAGAGGTATCAAGCTTCTCCGGAGTCTTCACGTCCCAATCCATCAGAAATTTCGGGAATCCTTGAAGAATTACCGTTTTCAAGGTTGAGTTTTCCTTATTAACCTCGGTTTTTTGCCTCTTTGGTGCTGGCCTGTCATCATCCTCATTTGCCCTTTTTTGGGAGGTTTGATAGTGCCTCATTTTCGTAAAATCTCGATTAATCCCCAAAGTGTCAATATTTGTGTCAATATTGAAGTATTCTCACATAACCTGTTCAAATGTAAAACAAAAACTCGAGAATAATTAATTCTACTTTTTCACCTTATAATTTCACTAATTTTTCTATTAATTTGTTAGTTACCTAATTAATTCAGTCGAATAGAGAATAAGTGCCGAATTCGGAGACTTTTTTTCTTGAAAAATTCTTTTGTTAATCTCCGATGTTTTCTCAACCGCGAATGACCTTGGAATGATTTCAATTTTGACGTGTGGCGGAGTTAAATGTCTGTGGAGAATGGGGGGGAATTGGGAGAGGGTAGGAATGAATGGCTGTATAATCGGGAGATTGAAGGCCAGCTGCGCATGCGCAGCACAAAGAAGAAGAAGAAGAAGGGAGAGGGTAGGGCCCTGAGCGTGACTGGTTCATCGATGAACCAATGGGTATGAGGAATTCTAGGTAAATGGGGAAATTCAAAGGTCAATTGATTTATTACCGAGGAACCCTGCAATAAAAGGTCTCTTAAATTCTTTTGAAGCATTGAAGCCTTTCAAGTTTTTGAAACTGTGGAAAAAAGTAATAAAAAGGGGTTTCCCCCGGAAAAAAAGGGGAAAAAGCGACAGACAATAGAGAACATCTGGCGCGTTAGTTTTTGGGGAAAAATAAAGAAAAATTGGGGGAAAATCGGGTATTTAGAAACGAAGAACGGAATATTCAGTAACCACTCATTTTATACCACTTCACATTTTCTTCTGGGAAAATGAGAATATCTCGGAAAGTGAGATAGAGCGATTTTAATTGGATCATTTTGTGTAGATAATTTCAAGATTTAGGAAAAAGAATCAAGATGAAAAGGGCGTATCTCCATGATTACTGCGATATTCCCACAAAACTAATCACTATTGAGATTCCAATGGATTCAGATATAGTTTACTCTCACAGCGCTTCGTTTCAAATTGCGCGCCAAGCATCCGGGAGCGACATGATTTGCTTTTAACGAGTAATTTATTTGAAATATTTTGCAATGGATCAGGTGATCGCAACTAAAAACTTTGAGATGATAGATTAATAAATATGTGTGAAACTTTTATGATTCTCGTCATATTGCGACCATTTCAAAGAAAAGTTATCAATTTTTCCCTCGAGCACTCTCACGGATACAGATGTGACTTCGTTGAATTAAAAATTTACGGGAAATTATTTTGTCAAAGGTGGCAGTATAATCATTCTTAAAGTTTCAGGTAATTATCAGAGTGCTTCTTTGTGGGATGAATGTTGACTTGACATTTATAAATGATTTTCTTGCATGAATGAGGTGTGACGATTTTTTTGTTTAAAATGTTTTTTTCCTCCAAAAACAAATTATGTAGGTGAAAATTTTGAGAGGATTGAGATGGCTGGTATTATTCCTCGAAAAATCGTCAATTTCAAAGAATAAAAAAATACAGAATTTAAAAAGAAAATAAATATTAATTTTTCTTAACTATTTTTTATTGCCAACTATATTGTAAACTGCACATTTTGGTAATTTCATTCAGTAAACCACTGTCGTAGTTAATATGAACAATACTCTATTATAATGTTACAATGAAACAAATAATCAAAATTTCCAAAACGAAACACTCAGAATATCCGTGAATCTTGGTTTAAATCGGCTGAAGAACGAAGCAATCTAAGAGTCATGAAATCATAAATGTTCAGTCGCATCCTCAGCATCAGAATCCTCATGAGGAAAATTATTACTAGGCTCCAGAATTCAAGCCATCATTAATCTGGGTATCAGAACTACTCCTCTCCCTTTCGGAATCACTCAATTTATCTGCATCCCGTTTTCGCGAAAACCTTATGATCCTGTTGAGTTTTCCCATACTATCATTCTTATCAGAATCATCTGAATGATGTCCACAATGATTCTCCATAATATCCAGCATTAGTTGGTCTTTATCCTGCACGTCTTCACTAGTGATAATGAACAATTCCCGTTCCTCAACAATAGCAGCAGCCTCCTTGAAAAATGCCTGATTAATTCCACAATTAATGACATTCAAGCGAGACAATACTGGTGATGTCCTCAGGATTTTGAGAAGTTGCTCGTTGCGGACACATGGACAATTGCGACAGTTCAACTGCTCCAATTTCGGCATTGTTTCCATGAGCTCCGGGGCTGCATACTGCAATGTCTCATGAACAAGGTCTTCAGATTCGGGAGCGTGGAGATTATTCGGAAAGTTTCGTCTGTCAGGAGAGTCTGAACTGTACTGATATCGAGATATTCCAATGCCTGATTATTATTGATAATATCAATCAACACGTCATTTCTGATGTTACCAGTTGCAATTGACAGATACTCTAATTTCGAGAATTCCCGGATTCCCGACAGAATATCAGCTGTTGGAAACGAGTGTGTTGAGTCGAGATATTCCAAATTCTTCAATTTCTTAAGTCCTTTGAGTTCATTATTCTCCATTATGAATCCATTTATTCGGAGGGTGTGTAGTTTATCGAATTTCGCAACATCCTGTTGATAAATATAAAGTGAAAAAATTAGATCGACTTTTAGTCCTTTCGCCACAATAGAGTTCTGTGTTCAAATTTTAAAAATATATGTCCACGACTTTTTTTAGTTGATTCTTACGTATTTTTATACGGAGAATCCAAATCTATAATTTATTTTTTTGTAGGATGTCCGAGTCATTTGTTATTAACATTTTAAATGTTTATAACGCGATAACTCGTGAATTAATTTTTTTTGGAATTTTTTCATTTTTACTTTCGGATTCGCCATGAAAAACTGAATGAAAAATGTCCAAATCGTTTTTTTTAAATATGAATATTTATTGAGATAATCTAATTTTTTAAGAAAAAAGTCGCGCGAGAGAAAAGAACATGAATGGTGCGCGCGCAGCGTCTCACGTATACGCACGCATTCACTCATAGCTCACTGTGGCGTGATGAGAATATTCATAATTTTTTGAGGATTCCTAAGAATATCTTGGAAATGAAGAAGTTTAGAGAAAAATGTCAAGTGACTTTTTTTTGTAGGAAATTGAATTTTCTGCCAAAAAGATCCGAGCAAAAGTGCACTATCTCGCTTATTTTCCGAGATATTCTATGAAAAAGAATGAGAAAAAAATGCATTTCTCAACTTTTACGTCTTCACTTCCTGAGTTTTTTCAGGATTACTCAGAAACTAAGCGAGATAGCTTATTTTTTCAGAGACCTTTTTTATATCTTTAATTATCTTCTACAAAAAAGATCTCCTGAAGAATTTTTCTGAATCCATTTGTTTCGGAAATATTTTCCAAAACTTATGCAACCATTTTTTTCATTCTTTTTTTTCCTGAGGTCCTGTGAACATTATCGGACGTATATCTTCAAAACGAGCGAATTTCAAAGAAAATGTTAACGAACCTTTTTTATAGAGAAGTAGATTCTCTACAAGGAAGGTCTGTTAACATTTTCCTCTGAGTCCACTCGTTTCGGAGTTATTCACAAAAAATCGAAGTACAGAAATTTCACACACTAAAATCCATTTGATCATAATTGAATTCACTATTAAGCGTATCACATCGAGAAACTTATTCATCCATCGCAGTAATCACAAGTATTTTATCATTGTAATCAAATTTTCATAATTATGAAAATTTGACTGCAATGATAAAATAATTGTAAAAATTATGAGAATTATGAAAATTTGATTACAATGATGAAATACTTGTGATTACTGCGATGGATGAATAAGTTTCTCGATGTGATACGCTTAATAGTGAATTCAATTATGATCTAATGGATTTTAGTGTGTGAAATTTCTGTACTTCGAATTTTTGTGAATAACTCTGAAACGAGTGGACTCAGAGGAAAATGTTAACAGACCTTCCTTGTAAAGAATCTACTTCTCTACAAAAAAAGGTTTGTTAACATTTTCTTTTAAATTCGCTCGTTTTGAAGATATCCGTCTGATAATGTTCACAAAGCATTAGGAAAAAAAAGAATGAAAAAAATTGTTGCATAAGTTTTGGAGAATATTTCCGAAACAAATGGATGCAGAAAAATTCTTCAAGAGATTTTTTTTGTAGAAGATAATTAAAGCTATAAAAAAGGTCTCTGAAAAAATAAGCTATCTCGCTTAGTTTCTGAGTAATCCTGGAAAAAACTCAGGAAGTGAAGACGTAAAAGTTGAGAAATGCATTTTTTTCTCATTCTTTTTCATAGAATATCTCGGGAAATAAGCGAGATAGTGCACTTTTGCTCGGATCTTTTTGGCCGAAAATTCAATTTCCTACAAAAAAAGTCACTTGACATTCCTCTCTAAACTTCTTCGTTTCCAGGATATTCTTAGGAATCCTCAAAAAATTATGAATATTCTCATCACGCCACAGTGAGCTATGTATAGAAGGCATATTGAGTGATTTGAAAGGAGAAAGACACATATTGAGTGATTCGAAAGGAGAAAGACAAAAACAGAGAAAGGGAATGCTCCAAATCTGATGAAATAAGGTCCTGCAGCTGGAAAAAGACATCTGCAGTGGTCCAGGCTTATTACACATTGAAAGTTTTCTTGAAAATCGATCCGGATCATAATTTCCACTTCCTGCATGCAAGTTTGGACTCTATAGGAGGCATATTGAGTGATTTGGAAGGAGAAAGACAAAAACAGAGAAAGGGAATGCTCCAAATCTGATGAAATAAGGTCCTGCAGCTGGAAAAAGACACCTGCAGTGGTCCATCCTTATTACACATTGAAAGTTTTATGGAGAATCGATCTGGATCATAATTTCCACTTCCTGCATGCAAGTTCGGACTCTATAGGAGGCATATTGAGTGATTTGAAAGGAGAAAGACAAAAACAGAGAAAGGGAATGCTCCAAATCTGATGAAATAAGGTCCTGCAGCTGGAAAAAGACACCTGCAGTGGTCCAGGCTTATTACACATTGAAAGTTTTATGGAAAATCGATCCGGATCATAATTTCCATTTCCTGCATGCAAGTTCGGACTCTATAGAAGGCATATTGAGTGATTTGAAAGGAGAAAGACAAAAACAGAGGGAGGGAATGCTCCAAATCTGATGAAATAAGGTCCTACAGCTGGAAAAAGACACCTGCAGTGGTCCAGGCTTATTACACATTGAAAGTTTTATGGAAAATCGATCCGGATCATAATTTCCATTTCCTGCATGCACGTTCGGACTCTATAGAAGGCATATTGAGTGATTTGAAAGGAGAAAGACAAAAACAGAGGGAGGGAATGCTCCAAATCTGATGAAATAAGGTCCTACAGCTGGAAAAAGACACCTGCAGTGGTCCAGGCTTATTACACATTGAAAATTTTATGGAAAATCGATCCGGATCATAATTTCCATTTCCTGCATGCAAGTTCGGACTCTATAGAAGGCATATTGAGTGATTTGAAAGGAGAAAGACAAAAACAGAGGGAGGGAATGCTCCAAATCTGATGAAATAAGGTCCTACAGCTGGAAAAAGACACCTGCAGTGGTCCATGCTTATTACACATTGAAAGTTTTGTGGAACATCGATCCAGATCATAATTTCCACTTCCTGCATGCAAGTTCGGACTCTATAGAAGGCATATTGAGTGGTTTGAAGGGAGAAAGACAAAAACTGAGAGAGGGAATGCACCAAATCTGATGGAATAAGGTCCTACAGTAAGGAATGAGTTTTAAAAAAGGTTTTTTTTGACAGTGAATCGTCTTCAGAAAATGTTGATCGAGAAGAGTTAATTTTCAGTAATTCTATTCTCTCCAATCACTCAAATTAATAGAAAATTTAATTATCGAAGAATAAATTCCGGCAATCGCTGTTTATGCTGGCGCGTTTAATTGCTATATTTTCTAAAAATGGATTTTTCAAGAATCGATTTCCATCGGAGATCATTGATCACTACACAAACAAATGAAAAAATTCAGTAGCGAAGAGAGAAAATGGAGAAATCAATCTTTCTCATGTGTTTTTCAAGAATATATCGAAAACCCGAAAAATTCTGTTGCAGAAGGCCTTTTAATTTATTTTAAGCCTCTAAAACTTCTGAAACTGTAAAAAAAAGTGAAAAAATGGAAATAAGGGGCTGACAGTAGAAAATATCTGGAGCATTAATTTTTGGGCAATATTGAAGGAAAATTGTCGAAAAGTCGATGATTCACAGATGGGCAATGGAATATTCAGTAATCAGTTTTCTCATAACTCTAGGAAAAGCAGATGCTCCAGAAATTGGATCAAATAATGATGATGAATCTCCAGATAAGGCAGTTAGTAATAATGGAGATGATTCAGCACTCGCTGTTCATGCAGTTCAGGCTAATTCCAGTAATTTTTTGCATGTATCTCATCTCTATCTGAATAAATGAGGTAATGCATTATTTCTTGAATTATTGAAGAAGTGATGCGCTATTTTCAGATTATTCTTTCTTCTTTTGAGAATATTCAGAACCCATCAAGAGACCTTTTTTGTAAAAAAATTTTATTCTTTGACAATCGACGTTTTTCTTGAGAAGCATCTTTTGCCCTGTACCTCGAAAATCGATATTTTTTTTCTTGAAAATGACATGAATCGATAGCAAATGATCTCGCCTTCCTTAGCTCAAGATCAACGGCAAATCGCTACGACCAATAGAACCGGAGCTATCCCTCAAAAAGTGAAAGTTTGTCAATTTCAAAACAAAAAGAAGTAGAATTTTCAGCAATTAAAAAAAAAATTAATTTTTATGTATGACTTCTAACGGAAGCTTCCTCAGTTTTTCGAAGAAATTATCAGAAAAACCTTATTTTGTAGATTTTCATCGGTTTCTCGGAATTTCTATAATATCAATAGAAATAAGCATATATCAGATATATATTTCAATCATTTTTTATTAGCAAATATACTGAAAACTGTAAATTTCTCATTTATCCAAACCATCATCATGGTTAGTATAAACTACGCTCTATCATAACGTTACATTAGAAAAATTAAATGCTATCATATTATTGTGATGGAATCTTAACGATAAAAAGAGGAAATAATCTAATAATTATGACGTAATAAATCATCAAAATCTCCAAAACTAAACACTCAAAAACCCATAAATTGCGCTCAATTTCTCCTGAAGAACCAAGCCACCATGTAAGTCATAGTCATAAATTTTCACTCGTATCCTCAACATCAGAATCCTCTTCATGTAAATTTTCAATGGACTCTCCAGAATTTGAGCCATCATGAGTTTCAGTATCAGAATTACTCCTCCCTCCGTCAGAATAACTATATTCATCTGCTTCTTGATCTCACATCTGCCACATCATCCTGCGGTGGTGGACCTCAGTATCATCGTCATCAGTATCATCTGACCTATTTCCTGAATCGTTCACAATATTCAGCTTCAACGCGTCCATATCCCGCACGACTTTATTGGTGACAATTGAAAATTTTCGTTTCTTAACAATAGCAGCAGCGTTCTTGAAGAAATTCTGATGAATCCCGCAATTAACGACATTCAAATGATACAATTGTGGGGATGTCCTCAGGATTTTGTAAAGCGAATTGTTGTTGACCCGTGGACAATTGCGACACTTCAACCGCTCCAATTTCGGCATTGTGTCCATGAGATCCAGAGTTGCGTCCGGCGAATCTTTTATGGACAAAGTCTTCAGATTTGGGAGCGTCGAGATTATTTGGAATGTTGCGTCTTTCAGGGGCGTCTTCGAGTGACTGATGTCGACGTATTCCAAGGCTTGATTGTTATTGATGATATCGATTAACACGTCATCTTTGATGTCACTACCTGCGATTGAGAGATATTCTAATTTTGAAAATCCTCGGATTGATGATGAAATATTGGCTGGAGGGGTCGAGCGTTTGAAGTTGAGATATTTCAAATTTTCCAATTTCTCTAGTCCCTTGATGCCATTTACTCTCATCGAGAAACCAGCCATTTTGAGGGTGTGTAGCTTATCGAACCTCGAGACATCCTGTTGATAAAAATGGAGAAGTGAAAAACATTGACTTTTTGTTGTGATTATTCTCAGCTAAATGTCTCAGCAATTAATGGAAATACACCCGCTTTACATTGATCTCTTTTGTAGAGAATTTCAAGAGCTTCAAAGGAAGATTCAGATGAAATCACTCTATTCCGCTTAGTTCCTGACATATTTGGTAAGGACAAATGACAAAATTGAATACTAAAGAGAATTTTTTTCCAATATCTTGGGAACTCAGCGAGATAGAGCAATTTTGCACCAATTCTTCTTTGAAGAATTCCAAGTACAGCAAAGAAAAAAGTGCGGGGCAAAAAAAGAGTATCTCCATTTGTTCACGAGATTTTTCATTCAGGAACTCATGGAGAAATTAGATAATAAAGAGATGAAAAGAATGACTTATTTTAAAGAAAATAATATTTCGGAAACTGAGTGAGATAAAGCAATTTTATCCTAATCCTCTTCTGCAGAGAATTTCAAGATCCAGTACAGAAGTATGAAGGAGGAAGGGTGTAGGCCGAATAGTTTCCAAGATATTTGAGAAAAAGTGAAAAACAAGAAAAAAAATTATCTTGATTTAACGTCTTCACTATTGAAATGTTTGCGAATTTATTTGAAAAGCGGGACAATCTTTACCTGTTCAGGAATGTCGAATGGGTAGTAAGATTCGGTTACAATTTGAATTTCTTCCATAGAATTCGGGAGAATCGACATAATATCATACTGGAACTTAGTGCAGACCTTAGTTATCTTCAAAATTTTCAATTTCTCCAAACTACTCAGCATCACACACACCTCATTCGTCTCAATATCCCCACTTGTGGTAGCATCCCCGAGTACGATCCATGAAACAGAAAAAAATGAGGATTTGTAGGTTAGTTTCCAATTGATTGCTGATAATTCGGAGAAAAGTGCTTCAATTGACGCGAAAGAGTGATTAAGCTATTCGAAAAGTCATGTTTTCATTTTTGCTTGTGAATTCAATTTTTGTTTGTTTCTCGCATTTTTTTACATTACTAATCTTCTTTTGCATGCATGAAATAGAGGGAGAGGGAAATAGTTACGACTACCTTCTCATCAAAATTTCTGAATGACTAAACAGAAAATGGAATATTTTTTTCTCCTATTATTTAGTTAAAATGTGGTTTTCTACATCAATAGTTTTCAAATAGTGGATTCTGTGTGTTTTTCCAATAATTTCGTTATTTCAGTCCAATTTAGGGCATTTTATTCCCACTACCGCTATTTTCAGTAACTTTGATAATTTATATCATAAATTATACGAGCAAGAATCATGAAAGAATTAAGAAAAATGCAAAAGAAATATGATTTTTGATACGGAATCAAAAAAATAAGGACTCAACTGTAATCGAGTTTACTGGGATACTACCTTAATAGAAAATTGGCCGCAAATACTAATTTTACGATATTCTTGCAGTTTTCCATAATCAAGCGGCCATCTCCTGGTAGCATTGCTATCTGCAGATCCTCGATATAACGACCACCTCTGATTAAATATTCTTCAATCCTTTCTCTCGAGAAATCTTCAGAGATTCCGCTGAGTTCTTTTTGACTGCACCAGCTCTTAGGAGCCAGGCTTTTCCAGCGTTTACATACTGAAAGAAACATAATGATGATTGATTTCATGGATTAATGTTAAATAAAATATCAATAAAACAAGATAAAACTCTACTTCTTCCAATGGTTTTTTGAGGATATCTCAAAACCTAATGGAGATGTGCCATTTTTACCCTATTTCATTTTTGTGGCTGTAAAAATTTCTATAAAAAAGGATTGAGATGAAAAGGGCGTATCTCCATTATTTACTGAGATATTTGATAAAAAGAAATAAACAAGATTCTAAAAAGTAAATAATGTAGGATTTCTACTCATTTCTTTTTGAAGGAATATCTGGCGAACAAAGCACGATATATATTTTTTGCCTTGAGACATTTTTGTAGAGAATTCCAAGAGCTACAGGAATGGATGAGCGTGGGAAAGGCGTATCTCCATTACTTATGAAGATATTCTCGAAAAAAAAATTGAAAAATCATTTGGGAAGACGTGAAAAATATAATCAAATTTTTTAATTATTTTTTTTTTTAATATCTCTAGAACTGAATGAGGTTGGCCAATTATTTCGCAGGCTACACGTGCGGTCGGTGGCACTTTCCACAAGTTGTACATGAAAAAAAACTGTATCTTACACGTGCGGTAGAGATTCTCGGACTCGTGTGATTACAAAACTCGCCTATGGCTCATTTTGCAGCCTCACACTCGTCAGAAAATACTTTACTGCACCCGTTGGGTAATATACTATTACCCTAGGTTTTTTTTTTGTAAACTAATTCAAGAAGCTACAAAAATGAATTCTAGTAAAAAAAAAGGCCTATTTCCATTATTCACCGAGATATTCTCAAAAAACCGTTGAATTCCCGGGATTTCCCCCCGAATACCTTTTTCAACGTTGAGTCTATCTTCAGGTCCCAGCATCGAGAATATCTTCAACATTGAATCATCGTCCAGCTGTTCAATCAATGCCCAATCATCCGGGAATAGTGTTGCTGTCAAGATCTCTTTGCCCATCTTAAGCTGGCGATTCTGGGCGACCGTCAGGAGCTTCAGCAGATCCTCATTGCTGGAGAACGTGACGTGCGCAAAATTCCTCGAAAATCCATAGTATTTGAAGCATGCATAAATGCATTTTGCTGATGGATACTCAGATACCAAGTGATTAACTGTGGAAATTTCCCGGGGAATAAAGTCAGGTTTTTCTGGAGTCGTCTCATCTGAATCTCTTAGAAAACTGGAAATCTTTGAAAACCGAAATCCTTGAAGAATTACAGTTTTCAGGGTTGAATTCTCCTTAGTCATTTCAATTCTTTGCTTCTTCGGTGTCGGATTGTCGGTATCTTTGTTCCCCCTTTTTTTGAGGCTCTGATTGTGGCTCATCTCCGTGAAATCTCGATTAATCATCAAAGTATCATTGTTTGTGTCAATACTGAATTATTCTCACATAACCTGCTTAAATGAAGAATAATAGATTCGAGGATAATTAATTCTCCTTTTTCAAATGATAATTCCACTAATTTCTCTATCAACTTGTTAGTTACCTGATTAATTCAGTTGAATAGATTATAAGTGCAAAATGCAGAGACGTGTTTTATTAAAAAATTCTTTTGTTGATCTCCGATGTTTTCTTAATTGCGTCTAATTTCGGAATGACTCGGATGACGATGTGCGCGGAGTGGAATGTCTGCGCAGAGTGGGGGGTGGGGAGTTGGAAGGGAGAAGGGCCATAAACGTGATTCGTTTACCGATGAACACGGATTTTCAATCAAACTTGTAGGATTATTTTTTCCTGAAAATAAATTCCTGAAAATAAATCTTCTTTGGGCAATTTTAAGAAACTCGATTAATGGATTCCTCGAATCTTTCTTAGGCGAATCGTATGATTTTTTCTGAAAAAAAATTGAAAATAGAATTCATTGCCTCTCAAACTGAAATTGGTGAAACGGAACTATCGAATGATACGCGATATCTCGAATTCAATGCAAAATATCGCATTTATTTATCGATATTGAAACTGATCGATCGCAAGATGATATATAATATTATTATATTATACTAGGGATTCTATAAAAATGGGGAAATTCGAAGGTCAATTGATTTATTAACGATAGGCCTTGTGATGAAAGATATTTCAAATTCTTTCAAAGTGTTGAAGCCTTCAAAGTTTTCGAAACTGTGGAAAAAGTAATAAAAAGAGGTATTCCCCAGGAAGAAAAGGGAAAAGGGGGCTGTCAATGGAGAACATCTGGCGCGTTAGTTCTTGGGGGAAAGTGAAGAAAAACTGGGGAAAAATCAGGGATTCAAAAACTCAATTGGAATATTCAGTGACCACTTATTTCAGAACCCTTTACATTTTCTCTGGAGGAAATGGAAATATTTCGGGAACTAAGTGAGATAGACCGCCTTTACCTGAGTCCTCTTTTGTAAAGAATTTTGAGAGCTACAAAAAAGAGTAAGGATAAAAAAGGCGTATCTCCATTATTAACTGTGATTTTCTCAAAAAACTAATCTCTATCATGATTCGCATGGACTCAGATACTAGTGTAATCATAGCGCTTTGTTCCAAATTACGCGTCAAGCATTCAGGAAATGGATGCTGCAACATCGCAGTTGAAATTTTTTTGATCAACTTCATTATTTGCTTTTAATAAGTAATTCAGTTGGAATATTTCGACAATGGATCAGGTGATGGCCTCGAATTTTTTTGGAATGATAGGTAAATAAATGTGTGTGAAACTCTTGCAGTTTTTATCATATTGTGACCATTTTAATAAATGTTATTAGTTTTTTCCTAGAGTACTCACTGGGGTATGCATGTGATTTTGTTGAATGAACTATTTACTGAAAACTTTATTTTGTCGAAAGTGGCAGTATAAAAATCCTTAGAGTGTCGAGTAATTATTCAACTACCATTTCCTAAGATGAATGTTGACTCAAATTTATAAATGATCCTTTAACATAAATGAGGTTCTACGATTTTTTTACTTAAAAAATTTTTTCCCAAAAATGGATCAATTGAAAATTTTGAAAAAAAGGCTGTCATAATCATCACTGAATCTTAACGAAGAAAAAAGAAAATAATCTAATAATTATGATGCAATAAATCATCAAAATGAAGCATTCAGAAAACCCATAAATCGCGCTAAAAATCTCCTGAAGAACAAAGTCATCATGAAAATCATAAACAACAAATCTTCACATCTTCAGCATCAGAATCCTCTGCATAAGAATTATCACTAGACTCCCCAGAATTTGAGTCATCATCCGTCTCGGTATTAGAATTACTCCTTTCCCCTTCAGAATCACTGGATTCATCTGAGTACCGATTTGCAGGTGCCTCCTGATCCTGGGGTGGTCGTCCCAATCACTGTTATCAGAAACATCTGACATATATTGCGAATTCTCCACAATATCCAACGGCAGCTCGTCCCTATCCTGCACTACTTCATTGGTGACAATTGAAAATTCTCGTTTCTCAACAATAGCAGCAACTTCCTTGAAGAATTCCTGATTAATCCCGCAATGAACGACATTCAAGTGAGACAATTTTGGTGATGTCCTCAGGATTTTGAGTAGCGGCTCGTTGCGGACAAGTGGACAATCGCGACACTTCGAATGCTCCAATTTCGGCATTTTGTCCATGAGCTTCAAGGTGACATTCGGTGATTGTTTTATGAACAAGTGCTTCAGATTCGGGAGCGTCGAGATTCTCCGAAATGTTGTGTCTTTCAGGGGCGTCTGGGAATAACTAACGTCGAGGTATTCCAGGGCTTGATTGTTATTGATGATTTTGATTAGCACGTCATCTCTGATGTCACCAGTTGCGATTGAAAGATATTCTAATTTTGAGAATCCTCGGACTGATGATAGAATGTTGGCTGAAGGATACGAGAATTTAAAGTTGAGATGTTTCAGATTCTCCAGTTTCTCAAGTCCATTGATCCCATTGGATGTTATTAAGAACCCAGTTATTTGGAGGGTGTGTAGTTTATCGAATTTCGAGACATCCTGTTGATAAGAATGAAAAGGTGAAAAACATCGACTTTCCGTTATGATGATTCTCAGTGGAATATTTCGGTAATTAATAAAGATGCACCCCTTTTGCCCTGATACTTTTTTGTAGAAAATTGGAAGAGCTACAAATAGAGATTTAGGTGGAATGGCTCTACCTCACTTAGTTTTCGAGATATTTGAGAAGGACAATATTGAGTATTGAAGATGATTTTGGTATAATATCTTGGAAACTAAGCGAGATAAAACGATTATGCACTCATCTTTTTTCGAAGAGAATTTCAAGAACTACAAAAAAAAAGGTATGGGGAAAAAAGGGGCATCTTCATTAGTTTCTGAGATATGATTGAAAAACTCGTGTAGAACTTGAATGATTAAGAAGTAAAAACAATAACTCGATTTTTTCCATTAATTTTTCTTTACTATCTCGAAATCAATGAAGATACGTCTTTTTTGCTCCCATCCTTCTTTATACAGAATTCTAAGAGCTACAAAAAAGGATTCTGGTAAAATTAGAAATTTCAAATGAGAAAACTCAGTACCGGAGAGGTAAAAAAGATTAGTTAATTGTTCCTGATTCTTTTTTCAATAATATCTCTGAAACTAAGCGAGATAAGGCGATTTGATCCTAATCCTCTTTTGAAGAGAATTATGAGAATTACAAATGAAGTGTAGGGAAAAAAAGGCGTTTTCCATTAGTTTCCAAAATATTTGAGAAAGAATGAATAACAAAAAAAAATCCTTACCTTGATTTTACCTCTCCGCGACTGAAATGTTTGAGTTCATTCAAAAAATGGGATCATCTCTACCTGTTCATCTGAAATTTCGAGAGATGCGTAAGCTCCGGTTCCAATTCAAATTTCCTCCATAGATTCCGGCAGAATAGACATAATATCGTACCGCAACTCAGCACCGATCTCTGTTATCTTTAAGCTCTTCAATTTCTTCAAACTCCTCAGCAACGCACACACCTCATTCGTATCAATATTTCCTTTCAAAGAATAATCAGCCTCAAATACTAGTTTCACAATATTCCTGCAGTTTTCCATTATCAAGCGGCCATCTCCTGGTAACATCGTTATCCGCAGATCCTCGATATAACGACCGCCTCTTGTGAAATATTCCTTGACCTTTTCCCTCGATACGTGCCTCCAGATTCCGCTGAGTTTCTTCTGACTGCTCCAGCTCTTCCGAGCCAGACTGTTCCAGCGTTTACATACTGAAATGAACATAGCGATGATTAACTGGGTTTATTCACCTTCAAACAGGATGAGTCTATTTCTCCCAATGGTTTTTTGAGAATATCTTGAAAACCAATGGAGATACGCCATTTTCACCTCAATACATTTCTGTAGCTTTTGGAATTCTTCACAAGAAAAAAGAACAGAATAGAGATGAAGGGTGTATCTTCATTATTTTTCGAGACATTCAGCAAAAAAGAATGGAAAAGTAATTCGGCAGAGGTAAAACAGGAAAAAACTATATTTTCTAAACGTCATTCTTTTCTGTCATATATCTCGGTAGATAATGAAGATACACTTATTTTATTTGAAGCTTTTTTTGTGAGAAAGTTCAAGAATTACAAAAACGTATTGAGGTAAAATGAGTGTATCTCCATTATTTATCGAGATATTTGAAGAAAAATCTGCAGGGAGGGAAAAATCTGTGTTTTCACTCATTTTTTTTCGAAGAATATCTCGGGAACTCAGAGAAATAGCGCAATTATATCTTTATCTTTTGTTATAGACTGTTCTAAAAGCTAGAAGAATAAATTTATGTAAAAAGGGTGTATCTTCATTATTTCCCAAGATATCCTAAAAAGACTGATAAATTCCCGGGATTTCCTCCTAAATACCTTTTTCAACAGTGATTTTATCCGCAGCTTCCAGCATTGAGAATATCTCCAGCAGTGAATTATCATCCAGCTGTTCAATCAATGTCCAATTATCCGGAAGCAGTGTTGCAGTCAGGATCTCATCGCTTACCTTGAGCTGATGATTCTGGGCGGCCGTCAGGAACTTCAGCAAGTCTTCATCGCTGGAAAAAGTGACGTGCGCAAAATTTCTGGGCGATCTACTGAATTTGAAGCAGGCATAAGTGCATTTTGCTGATGGATACTCAGACAACAATTGCTTAACTGCGGAAATTCCCCAGTCTTCGAGCGGGAGAAATCTCGAAAATCCTTGAAGAATTACAGTTTTTGAAGTTGAATTTTCCTCAATAATTTCAATTCTTTGCTTCTTTGCCCTTGGACTGTCGCCATCTTCGTTTCCCCTTTTTCGTAGAGTTTGATTGTGGCTCATCTTCGTCAAATCTCGACTAATCATCAAAGTATCAATATTTATGTTAATATTGGATTATTCTCACATTACCTGATTAAATGTAAAATAATAAATTCGTGGATAATAAATGGCACTTTTTCAAATGATAATTTCACTAATGTAACTATTAATTTGTTAATTATCTGCTTAATTCAATTAAATAGAGAATAAGTGCAGGATTCAGAGACTTTTTTAATTAAAAAATTCTTTTGTTGATTTCCTCGCACATGATTGGTTCATCGATGAACCGATGGGCATGAGGAACTAGGTAAACGGGAGTATTCGGAGTTCAATTGATTTATTACCGAGAAAGCCTGGAATAAAAGGTCTCTTCGATTCTTTTGAAGTATTGAAGCCTTTGCACTGCAAAGTTTGCATTTTTTGGAATTGTGGAAAAAAGTAATAAAAAGGGGTTTCCCCCAGGAAAAAGGGAAAGAAGGGGCAGACAATAGAGAACATCTGGCGCATTAGTTTTTGGGGAAAAATGAAGGAAAATTGGGGAAAAATCGGTGATTTAAAGACGAAGAACAGAATATTCAGTGACCACTTATTTTGTAACCCTTTGCATTTTCTATTGAGAATCTAAGAACATCTTGGAAACTAAGTGAGATAGAGCTATTCTATCCTCATCTTTTTTTATAAAGAATTTTAGGAGCTAAGAAAAGGATGAGGATAAAGAGGGCGTATCTCTATTATTTCCCGAGATATACTCAAAAAACTAATTTTTGAGAATATTTGAGATAGAGCGAGATAGAGTCATTTTGCTCCGATCCTTTTCATAGAGAATTCCAAGGGCTACAAAAAAGGATCAAGACGAAAGAGAGTATCTTCAATAGTTTCCAAGATATTTTTGAAAAACTAGTGATGAGCGATTTTGAATCAATTTGAAACGAGACGATTCGTTTTTTCTCAAAATCGATCTTTTTTTGAAAATTGAAAAAAAGTCGATTAATCGATTATTTCAATTCTTATTTAGAAAAATTGTATAGATTTTTCCCTGGAAAAAGTGATAAACATTATTTATTTCCCCCCAAAGTCAAACAGGTGAAACGGAATCGAATTATCAATTTATCCGAAATTCGATTAATCGTAATTTTGAAATTGATCAATTGGAAATTCTTGACTCCTTCAGACTAGAACTAGTGAGACGGAACTATCGAATGATATACGATATCTCAAATTTTATGCGCGATATTTTATCGACTAGACGATATTTGCAAATGATCGATCGAAAGTTGAGGTGATATTTTTGTAAAATTATTATTATTGAAAGAATCAATCCATCGATTTTTCCACTTTCATTTTTTTTTCCTTTGAAAATGTTGATCCTGAAGAACTATTATTTTCTTAAAATCAATTCTTCAAGAAGAGGTAGCGAAGAGGTAAAATAAAGAAATCAATTTTCCTTATGTTTTTCAAGAATATGCCAAAAACCCGAATAATCCTATTGAAGAAGGCCTTTTAATTAATTTAAGCTTGTAAAACTCATGAAACTGCAGAAAAAAGTAATGAAAATGTGAAAAAGGAGTAGACAATTGCAGAGAACAGTGATTCAGTGATCAGTTATCTTATAACTCTAGACTAGAAAAAGCTGCTGCTCCAATAATAAAGATGATTCAGCACTCGATGTTCACGCAGTTCAGGCTCACTCAAGTAATTTTTTGCATGTATCTCATCTTTATTTTAATGAATGAAATAATTGCACTATCTGTTGAGTTATTGATAGTGTTAAAGAGGTGATGCCCTTCTTCTAGATCATTTCTTCGGTTTTTGAGAATGTTGACAATTGATCAAGAGACTTTTTTTTGTGGATTTTCTTTGTTTTTTGAAGATTTGATCTTTTTTTTGGAGGGCATCTTTTTCCCTGTCCTCGAAAATCAATAATTTTTTCCTTGAAAATGAAATAAATTGATAGCAAATGATCTCGCCTTCCATTCAAGACTAACCCCGAGTTGCAGCGATCAATAGAACCGCAGATATCCCAAAAAAAGAAAAATTTGTCAATTTCGAAAAAAAAAAAAAAAATTCCCAAAAATTATAAAAAATGAATTGTTGCGTATGATTTCTCACAGTAACTTCCTCGGCTTTTCAAATAAATTATCAGAAAACCCCTATTTCAAATATTTTCATCGGTTTCTCTGAATTTCTATAATACGAATAGAAATGCATATATCAGATATATATCTTAATTATTTAGTACCAAATATATTGAAAACAGCAAATTTTCGCAATTTTCTCATTTATTTGAATCATTATTATAGTTAACTAAGCTCTCTTATAACGTTACATTGGGAAAATGGAATGCTATCATATTATCATTATGGAATCTTAACAAAAAAAAAGAAAATAATCTAATAATTATGACGTAATAAATCATCAAAATCTCCAAAATTAAATACTCAGAAAACTCATAAATCACGCACAATTTCTCCTGAAGAACGGAGCCATCATGAAAGTCATAGAGCCATAACTGTTCAGTTGCATCATCAGCATCAGAATCCTCTTGATGAAAATGATCACTAGACTCTCCAGAATTCGAGCCATCATGAGTTTTAGTATCAGCATTGCTTCTCTCTCCATCGAAATGATTAGATTCATTTGATTCCTGATTTCACAAACGCCTCATGCCCCCGTAGAAGTTGCCTCGGTTACTATTGTTATCAGAATCATCTAACGTATCTTGTGAATTCTTGACAATATTCAACACTAGTTTGTGCATAGCCTGCACGTCTTCATTAGTGACAATTGACAATCTCTGTTTCTCAACAATAACAGCAGCACCCTTGAAGAATGCCTGATTAATTTTGCAATCAACGACATTCAAGTAAGACAATTTTGGTGATGTCCTCAAGATTTGGAGAAGTGGCTGGATGCGGACACGTGGACAATTGCGACAGTTCAACTGCTCTAATTTCGGCATGATATTAGCCCCAAGGTTGCATTCGGCGAATTTTTCATGAACAAAGTCTTCAGACATGGAAGCGTTGAGATTATTTGGAATGTTGCATCCTTCAGGGGCGTCTTCGAGCCACTGATGTCAAGGTATTCCAGGGCTTGATTGTTATTGATGATAGCGATGAGCACGTCATCTTTGATGTCACCACCTGCGATCGAGAGATACTCTAATTTTGAGAATCCTTGGATTGATGATAGAATGCTGGCTGGAAAGCGTGAGCGTTTAAAGCTGAGATGTTTCAAATTCTTCAATTTCTCTAGTCCTTTGATGCCATTGACTGGCATTGAGAAGCCAGTTATTTCGAGGGTGTGTAGATTACCGAACTTCGAGACATCCTGTTGATAAAAATGAAGAGGTGAAATAGATCGACATTCCTCTGCGATAATTCTCAGTGAAATGTTTTGGCAATTGATGGAGAGACCCCCTTTTTACATTGATCATCTTCTGTAGAGAATTTCAGAAGCTACAAAGAAGGATTTAAGGAAATTGCTCTATCTCGCTTAGTCCTCGAGATATTTGAGGAGGACAAATGATAAAATTGAGAATTGAAGTGAATTCCTCCATAATCTCTCGGGAACTAAGCGAGATAGAGCGATTTTACACTAATTCTTTTTTGAAGGAAATTTGGAGAACAACAAAAAAAGGTGCGGGGCAGAACGGGTATCTCCATGAGCTTCTGAGATATTATCAAAAAACTCATGAAGTAATTGGATAATGAGGAGATGAAAAGAATTACTTAATTGTTCTTGATTTTTTTTTACATCTCGGAAACTAAGAGAGATAGAGTGATTTCATCCTAATCCTCTTCTGAAGAGAATTTCAAGATCTACTACAGAAGTATGGAGAAGGAAGGGTGTATGTCCATTAGTTTCCGAGATATTTGAGAAAAAGTCCATAATGAAAAAAAAACACTTATCTAGTTTTTACCTCTTCACTATTGAAGTGTTTATGAAATTATTTGAAAAATGGGACAATCTTTACCTGTTCAGAAATAGAGGGAGGGTATTGACGTTCTGTTCCAATTCGAATTTCTTCCATAGATTCTGGGAGAATCGACATAATATCGTACTGCATCCCAGGGTAGACATGAGTTATCTCCAAACTTTTCAATTTCTCCAAACTTCTCAGCATCACAGATACCTCATTCGTCTTAATATTTCCACTTGAGGTAGTAGCCCAAAGTACCGTTGATAAAACAGAAAAAAATGAAGATTTATAAGTTAGTTGCACATGAATTGCTGATAATTCGGGAAAACGCGGTTTAATTTCCCCAAAATAATGATTAAACTATTCAAAAGTCATGTTTTTAGCTTGTGAATGTAGTTTTTTTTGTTCTTCGGAATTTTCCTACATTATCAATCTCGTATCATATGCATCCCTGACGTCTTTGCACCCACTCTGGAAACAGAATGAAAATGGAGATATGGTGTAATCATGCTGGAACCAGCATGTTTCCAGAATGTGTTTGTTCCATTTGTATATTGAGTTTGCAGGGTGGATCCAGAGTGTAGTCGAAGTGAATGCAAGTTCAGTTCACACTAATTATACAGTGTATCTAGAAGAGTAGAGTCACGGGGATAGGATAGAGAGAGATGCAAATAGTTACGACTATCTTCTAATTAAAATTTCTCAATGACAAGAATGGAAATTGAATATTTTTCATCTTCTATTATTTAGTTAAAGTGTTGTTCTCTCCGTCAGTAGTTTCTAAATAATGGGTCAACTGTGTTTTTTAAAATAATTTCGTTATGACTGTCTCATTTAGGGTATTTTATCCCCACTACCACTATTTTCAGTAACTTTGATAATTCATATCTCATAGACTACATGAGTAAAAATTATGAAAAAATGCAGAAAAATGTGAAAGAAATATAATATTTGATACGTCATCAAAAAAAATAAGGGGTTAAGTGTAATTGAATTTACTGGGATACTACCTTAATGGAGATTTAGCCGAAAATACTAATTTCACGATATTTTTGCAGTTTTCCATAATCAAGCGGCCATCTCCTAGTATCATTGTTAGTCGCAGATCCTCAATATAACGACCACCTCTGGTGAAATATTCTTCAACCCTTTCCCTCGATGAATTTTCCGAGATTCCGCTGAGTTCTTTTTGACTGCGCCAGCTCTTCAGAGCCAGACTTTCCCAGCGTTTACATACTGAAAGAAACATAGTGATGATTAATTAAATTTATTTACGCTAAAACAGGATAAGTCTACTTCTTCCAATGGTTTTTTTGAGAATATCTCGAGAACTAATGGAGATATGCCATTTTTACCCTAATCTATTTTTGTGCGTGAAAAAATTCTTCACAAAAAAGAGTTGAGATGAAAAGGGCGTGTCTCCATTATTCATGGAGATATTTAGAAAAAAAGGAATGAACAAAACTCTAGAAAGGAAACAATCTAGATTTTTTACTCATTTATTTTTGAAGAATATCTCGAGAACAAAGCGCGATATATTTTTTTTTGTTTTAAGACATTTTTGTAGAGAATACAGAAACGGACGAGGGTAGAAACGGCATATTTCCATTACTTATGAAGATATTCTCACCAAAATAATGAAGAGAATCATTTGGAAAGTCGTAAAAAAGATAATTCAATTTCTTCATTATTTTTTTTTTTAAATCTCTGCAACTAAGCGAGGTAGTACAATTGTACCCCTGGCTCTTTTTGCAAACAATTCTCGAAGCTACAAAAATAAATTCAAGTGTAAAAAGCATATTCCCATTATTTGCCGAAATATTCTCAAAAAACAGCTGAATTCTCGGGATTTCTTCCCGAATACCTTTTTCGACGTTGAGTTTATCCTCAGCTCCCAGCATCGAGAATATCTTCAACATTGAATCATCGTCCAGCTGTTCAATCAATGCCCAATCATCCGGGAATAGTGTTGCTGTCAAGATTTCTTTGCCCATTTTAAGCTGGTGGTTCTGGGCGATCGTCAGGAGCTTCAGCAGATCCTCATTGCTGGAGAAAGTAACGTGCGCAAAATTCCTCGAGAATCCATAGTATTTGAAGCAGGCATAAGTGCATTCTGCTGATGGATACTCAGATACCAAGTGATTAACTGTAGAAATTTCCCGGGGAATAGAGTCAGGTTTTTCTGGAGTCGTCCCATCCGAATCTCTCAGAAAACTGGAAATCTTTGAAAACCGAAATCCTTGAAGGATTACAGTTTTCAGGGTTGAATGCTCCTTAATCATTTCAATTCTTTGCTTCTTCTGTCTCGGATTGTCGGCATCTTCGTTTCCCCTTTTTTTGAGGCTCTGATTGTGGTTCATTTTCGTGAAATCTTGATTAATGATCAAAGTGTCAATGTTTGTGTCAATACTGAATTATTATCATTTTTTTTTTTTTTATAATACTGAATTATTCTCACATAACCTGTTTAAATGAAGAATGATAGATTCGAGGATGATTAATTCCACTTTTTTAAATAATAATTTCACTAATTTTGCTATAAATTTGTTAGTTACCTAATTGATTCAGTTGAATTGATTATAAGTGCAAAATGCGGAGACTTTTTTTTATTAAAATATTCTTCCGTTGATCTTCGATGTTTTCTCAACCGTGAGTGATCTCGCAATGGTTCCAATTCCGTTGTGTGGTAGATTTGAATGTCTGCGAAGAGTGAGGTGAGGAAGGGGGGGGGGGGGGGGGGAGGCATTGGAAATGGACAGAGCCCTAAACGTGATTTGTTCATTGATGAATAGGGATTTCCAATCGAACTCGTCAGATTGATTCTTTTTTCCTGGAAATAAACCTTTTTTGGGCGATTTTAAGAAATACGATTGAGCGATTTCTCGAATTTAATGTGAAATATCGTATCTACTAATCTATATTTGAAAATGTTTGATTCAAAGTTGATGTAATTATTTTTCTATGTCATTAAATCTCGAATTCATCGCGAGATATCGCATCTATCAATTGATATTGGAAATGATCGATTGATTTTCCATTCAGAGATCGCCCATCACTATGGATAAACGAATGGGTATGGGGAATTCCAGAAGAATAGGGGGGGGGGGGGATTCGAAGGTCAATTGATTTATTAACGAGAAACCTTGTTATAAAAGATATTTTAAATTCTTTTAGAGTGTTGAAGTCTTCGAAGTTTTCGAAACTACGGTAAAAAGTAATAAGAAGAGGTTTCCCCCAGGAAGAAAAGGGAAAAAGCGGTTGTCAATGGAGAACATCTGACGCGTTAGTTCTTGGGGAAATGTGAAGAAAAACTGCAAAAAAATCGGAGATTCGAAAACGGGAATATTTAGCGACCACTCATTTCATAACTCTTTACATTTTCTCTGGAGGAAATGAGAATATTCCGGGACCTAAATGAGATAGATCGATTTTACATGAATCCTTCTTCATAGCAGCTGTAGCCTCGCAGTTAAAAAATATGTGATCAATTTAATTATTCGCTTTCAACGAGTGATTTATTTGAAATATTTCTACAATAAATCAGGTAATCGCTTCCAAATTTTTCGGGATGATAGATAAATAAATTTGTGTAAACTTTTGCAATTTTCATCACATTGCGAAAACTTCAAGAAAAGTTATTAATTTTTTCTTGGAGTCCTAATACGGATATGCATGTGATTTTGTTAAATTAACAATTTCCTGAAAACTTTATCTTGTCAAAAGTGACAGTATAAATATCCTTGAAGGGTCGAGCAATTATCAAACTGCTTCTTCGGAGGATGAATGTTAACTTAATATTTATAAATCCATTTTTTACATAAATGAGCCTCTACGATTTTTCTATTTAGAATATTTTTTCTCCAAAAATGAAGTAGTTATCATATAATCATCATTGAATCTCAACAAAAAAAAAACAAAATAATCTAATAATTATGATGTATTGAATCATCAAAACATCCAAACGAAACACTCAGAGAGCCGATTGCGCATAAAGTCTTCTGAAGAACAATGTCATCATGAAAGTCTTAAACAGCAACTGTTCGCATCTTCAGAGAGAATCCTCTGAGTGAGAGTTATCAGTAGAATCCCCAGTATCCGAGCCATCATTGCAGGCCTTTTGCGTTGTAGTCTTGCCAATTTTGGCATTGTAAGTGGTGTGTAAGCTGGAGTATCTTCATTACCAAGCTCCAAATTTCACGTTGAAGTGTAGAGGGTGTAATGATTTTTTCATTATAAAATGAAAAATAAACAAGCAGGAGTGCCACTCTTTATGCGTTACTGGCAAACCTTACTCCTTGTGCGACATTTAAAATGTTGCCAATTCGATTGGCAAAATGCTTCCGAATGGAATTTCATCAATATTGCATCAAATCGCTATTCATGTATTCCATTGCTCAAAAAAATAACATCATTTTTACGACAAATACGCACTTAAACATTCCTACGAATATTGTTCACGACCGTATTGATCTGTTCAGGATGCAATCTTAGGACCTGCAGTCCTAGCTTACCATAATCGATTAAGCTGCAATAATGCCATATGATACATAAATTTTCAATATTAGATGAAAACTGAGATCCTACGATAAAACTTAAAAATTGAAGTTCAGATTTTAAATAGGATTCCTATTCTTTCCGATTGTCGTCAGAAGAAAATGTACTCATTTGGTAGAAAAAATTGTCTACTTACGAATGGTGAAATGAAAAATAGTAGTGTCCCTAGGGAGGAAGCTAAGGAAAACCGTGATTTTTGAAAAAACTAAGTTATCGAAAACTCTTACAAGAGACTACCTCTGAAAAATCTGAAATTCTCACCATTTGTGGAGCTCATTGAGATAAATCTTTTAAGCTGAACTTGGGCGAAATCGCTCCAGTAGTTTTCGAGATATAACCTCTTTTCATAAAATGGTTTTTGTGCAATATCTCAGAAACTACTGGACAGATTTCACCCAATTTCAATACCAAACTTTTCGTTCATTAGATGCACAAACTCACGAAATTTGGAGTCTCTAGCTCAAATAGTTTTTGAGCTATCGTGTATACAAAATTCAGGATAAAAAACACTGTAATTGAAATTATCCGCAAACGAAAAATCGCAGCAAAATTTACCCCGAGTGAAAATTGTGTGTTCAAATGAGATGAATTCCATCGCTGAGAGTGGGGGCTGTGAATCAATTTTTCGCGGAGAAAAATCGAAAAAACGATTTTTCGAAAATTTGATTTTTCTCGAAAAGTACTCAACCGATTTCGCTCAAATTTCACGGAGAGCAATTTGCAAGGGGAGAAAAAGTACTGTTAAATTTTCAGGTCACCAAGTATTACCGTTCCGGAGCAATGAGCTGATATCTGTCACACAAACACACACACACACACACACACACACACATACATACAGACATTTTTTAAAAGTGTCATTTCTCGACGTTTTGGAACATTCTGAGTCATATTCCGATGAAATCTCGAGATCGAAAAAAATCGCGTTTACAATGCTTCCATTCGGAAGCAAAAAGAACCATAAATTATTAGAAATTGTAATTTATTGTATAATGTATATTAGATATACCGACAATGATATCTTTTTCTCTTTCATCAAGTTTTTGCTTTTTGTCATCCATTTGTAATTCGATTTAAGAAATATTATGGAAAATTTAATACTTGAATGCGAAATTGTCGGGTATTTCAGAGAGTTCCATAGGTTCCATTTGTCTGTTGTCCATTCGATTTTGATATAAAGTCGTAGATCATTTTTTGAGTTACAACACCAATTAATTTTCCATTTAAACTCTCATCGATTATTGGTACGAGTGACTCTTTTTCAAGAACTCGTGACATTCGTCCAAGTGTTGCATTTGTATTGAGTTTTGTGAATTGATGGGAAATTAGGTTTACAGCAGGATCTGTCCTTTTGGCGAATCCACTGATCAGACCGGACATGAGAGAACTGGAGGTTACAAAACCCTTCAATTGCTCAAGCTCATTTGTCACTGGAATGAAATCAGTTTCTCGGGTTTTCAAGAGATGGAGTGCTTCTTGGCAGGTTGTGTCTGCTGCCAGTGATACTGGCTTTGTCAAATGTAAATTAGATACTTTTTGATCCCACCACCATTCATTTTCCGTGATAGGTTTCGGCGGCTCCTGAAACAATTTTATAATCATTAATTTAACCATAGTTGGTCCCGTCATGAGGAATTCACCGCCGTTTTATTTTGGCCGTGACGTTGCCGAATTCCGTCAACACTGCCCGAGCGCGGTTAGCGATTTTTCATCAACGTCGCACACTCAGCAATTTCATTTAGCATTAGAAAAATTTAGCCAGCTGCTCGATCTCATAACTCCAAAATTATCTGCTGAATACCATTTTATAATCCTGAAATTCTCATACCTTATTTCTCTCGAAATTTCTTTTTTTCTGCTTATTTCGACGGATCAAGACTGATGAAACAAGCGGAATTCATCTCACCGGCAGATAAAAAAAAATTCAAACTGAAATTTTTGGTTTAGGGGCCGTTCATAAATTATGTAAGGGGTTTAGGGGAAGGGGGGGGGGGGGGGGTGTTGACTGAATATTATAACTTCTTACTATAGGTAGGGGGGTAGAGAATCTAAAATTACGTAAGATTTGAAATTGAAAATTTCAGCCCCATCAGTATATTTGTGCAATCATCTCTAAACATTGAGATTCCTAGCCGTCCAAATTTTATTTTAACACTGTATGACTTTTATTGTCCTACGTTTCAAACGCAATTAATTGCGCGTACATGTCCAACGTGTGGATTGTACTTGGCATCAGATAAAAATATGAAAATCCATCGTCAGTCAGTTCACAAGTATCAGTGTGCTCGAACTCAGAATGTACAACTGATTAAATTATTGCGTCGTCGAGCTGAGCAGAGCCTGTGTCTCACATCATACAATAATGATACCCATGATGTAGAATGGTACGACAATGAAGATATTAACATCGAAAAATTGGAAGATTCTCAAGAAGATCAAAAAGAATCAGTCATTCCGGTGATTCAATCAATATCAGACTGGTTAGTCAGCCCGTAGATAAATGATAGTTAGAGTTTTGATTTATTATCTATTTCTTTCAACACCTTAGGTTTTACTGAACTAATTCTGGTCAAGACTGTGACAGGTTAATAAGATTAATATTATTACAGTTAGTGAATGAAATTTATAGTAGTAAGATTGCAGAAAGTATAATTTCAGAATAAATGGAGTTATATTTTATCAATATATCCTTCTCTTACGAAAATTTCTTATGAAGGGGTAGGGGGGACTAGTCGTCATCTTATGATGTCTTACAGTAGGGGGAGAGGGGGGAAAATTAGCTCTCAAAACCTCTTACGTAATTTATGAACGACCCCTTACCATGAATCCTCGTCCTTCCATCCAGTAGTCAGAGACGAATTTCGACATGTAATTTCGTATACCATCCGGTAATATAATAACAATGCGCTTATCAGCAGGAAGATTCTTTGCGAATTTAAAGGCACATGCAACAGCAGCACCACTGCTACCACCGCATAGAAGACCTTCCTCTCTGATCAATTGACGTGACATAGGAAATGACTCTTGATCATTGCACTTGAGCCAATTATCAACAACCGTGTGGTCCAAAACAGTTGGTACAAAGTCATATCTATCGGAGGAATTATGAAAGGATTATTATCGTTCATTTTTTGTTAATTAGAGATAACGAAATTTATAATGAAGAATTTATGAGAAAAAAAATACCCAATTCCTTCGACATCGTAATACTTTATTTTTGTTTTATTCAAATTCTCCGGTCTTGCGAGATTACTACCAAGCGGGTCAATGCCAATTATTTTAGTTTGTGATGATAATTCCTTTAATTTACGACCAATACCACTGATAGTACCACCAGTACCAGTACTAGCAAAAACATAATCAACTTTTCCCTCCATTTGCTCCCAAATTTCTCGGCCAGTTTGGTCATAATGAGCCAATGGATTTCCAGGATTCATGTACTGGAAAATTGAAGAAAGAATTTCTCATGAACTGTAGTCAGTGCAAGAATATAAGGCAGAAAAAAAATGATAATGAAATTAGCACATATCGTACAGTTTTTTGGATTTTTTTCAACAAATAGATTTTGTTTGTAATATTTGAAATATTTGCATTTTTCTTTTTTTTTCAATTTTTACTTGTGAATCTTCTCTATTTCTTTGTATCATCTATTTATTAAGAGGGGAAGAACTTTGTCAGATATTTGTTATTTCTCATATTATTTTGATGGAAAGATAAGTTTTTCTTTTTTTGTTTATCTCAAAAGACTATTTTAATCATCAATATCTTTATAATCGTACCTGATTCAACATAACACTATTTGGGATTTCTTTTTGAAGCCTTACAGCAACACCGAAATGACTCTCAGGTGAGCCCGACGCGGCTTCGGTTGGTGTGCGAATAATCTTAGCACCGAGTACTTGAAGAGTAAATAACTTTTGATCGGACATTTTCTGGGGCATCACGATTATGCACTTGTAGCCTTTAACAGCCGCAGCCATAGCCAGACCAATTCCGGTATTACCGCTGGTTGGTTCAATTATAGTACAGCCTGGTTTCAGAATGCCGAGTGCTTCTGCATCTTGCACCATTCTGCAGCCAATTCTGTCTTTTACAGAACCACCGGGATTCAAAAATTCGCATTTGACAACTGAGAAAAGAAACTTTTTCTTAATAACTATACTTTTATTGTTCTAGGAGAAGATGAGGTAAAATGAAAATTCCAATTACACGGTTTGAGATAGAGATTTTCAAATGATCCCATTGGAAAGCTGAGGAAATTGTAAGTGAAAAGTTGTTTCAAAATTATTTTCTTGGAATTTTTTGAACATTCTACGTTTTTGGTCAAAATTTGGAAACCAAAAAAAATCATTTTTCCAGCGATATCTCCAGTTCAGTTAGTTGTAGCGACCTGGGGTTGAAACATTAAAAATTAGCTCATTTCTCACCGATTTATATGCTTCAATTTCTTTTGAATGAATTTATGAAATACTTATATGCTATTTTATGAAAATCAATTGTGCCCTAAAAGTACTTTAAAAATTGATAATTTTTTTTCAACCACATGAAACCATGAGAAATGAGCTCAACTTCCATTTGAGATCAACTGAAATTTTTCAAAAGCAGAAAGTTTTCACTTTCAAGTGGCTATCTAACTTATCACCAGAGTAAAAATTTTAATCCAATTTTTCTCGGTGTGGAATGAATATTTTAGGAATCTCAAATTCTTATATGCTCCATAACAATGTTATACAGCATGTAAGAATTTGTCAGTGTTACATAGCCAGTTGAATCTCAGGCAAAAATTTAAATTTTTAAGAAATGACATACTAGAAAATGACTTCTGACATATGATTTTCATGAGAAATTTCCTCTATTCTGATGAAATGATCGAAAGAACCTATCTAATTTTCATTTCTACTATGGAAAGGAAAAGATATCAATATCGAAATATCTCGATATCTTGAAATAGCGTAATCGTAAGAATGAAATCAACGCGAGCTCTGGTATCATTCATAAAAAGACTGAAACTATCGTAGTATAAAATCCCGAGTCGAAAAATTTAGTCTTAGACTAACTTCGTGAGTTCATTGGTTTTTAGGCTGGATTTCAAGTCGGTTATAGAGCTGGGAATGCAACGTTAAGGGCATAGACCGACGTTATTTTCGACGAGTTTTCAGGGGTTTCGTTGGTATTTAGTCACCATTCCAATCGGATTCATCGGTTTTCGGCCTAAATTTTTTCAGTTAAATTTTAAAAAATCGGATATAAAGAATTAAAATAATTGTGCGTTTCGGTATTAGATTCATATCGTCGCCTTAGAGTGAAAGGGGCGTAAGTGCCAAAAACACGAAATTCTGGAGTGAAAGGGGCGTATGTCCACTTATCACTCCAAAATGTTTTTTATGGCTTCTGGAACATTATTTGGATAATTGAAAATTGAAATAACAAAGTGGCGTAACTACCAATTTCAAAGTGAAAGGGACGTATCTCCACACTTACGCCCCTTTGTTATTTTCTTTTTAAACGCTATATAATTGTTCAAGTTAAAGTGAAAAGGACGTATCTCCGTACTTACGCCTCTTTGTTTCTATAATTTTTTTATCGCATGAGAATTTTTGGAGTTACGCCCTTCTGTTTTTAGGATTTTTTTTTATTTTGGAGTTACGCCTTCTTGTTTTCAGGATTTTTTTTCTATTTTGGCACTTACGCCTTTTTGTTTTTAGGAATTTTTTTTGAACTTTTGGCACTTACGCCTTTTTGTTTTTAGGAACTTTTTTTTTTTAACTTTTGGCACTTACGCCTTTTTGTTTTTGAGATTATTTATTCAAACTTTGGCACTTACGCCTTTTTGTTTTTAGGATTTTTTATTTGAATTATGGCACTTACGCCTCTTGTTTTTAAAAATAACAAAAAGACGCATGGACTGGACATACGCTTCTTCGTTATTATTTTTTCCCGATGATTAGGTAAATATTCAATGAAAACACTAAAAACAAAGGGGCGTATCTCCGGCACTTACGCCCCTTTGTTATTAGTTTTTTTTCCGATAATTAGGAAAAATCAATGAAAAGACTAATAACAAAGGGGCGCATCTCCGGCACTTACGTCCCTTTGTTATTAGTCAGTGGTACTTACGCCTTTATGTTATTAATTTTTTTTTTTTCACTAATATTGCGTCAAAGGCCTTAGAAAGCCTATTGGAGCAATAATGGTGGAGATACGCCTTTTTGTTATTTTGAAGAAAAAAAATCGGGAAAAATGGCACTTACGCCCCTTTCACTCTAAGCCGACGATATATTGCTTTTCATATATTTTATTGGTGAAAAATTCCTTATGCATACATATCAAAACACAGTAATCAAAATAGGCTTACCTTTATAAATCATACTTGATTCACATTTTCACGTGAAATACTTACACATGAAATACTTAAAAGACAATAACATTCAAAAAACTGGTAATTGAACTATAAATAATAACAATAAAGTTTCATTCAAATATACGTATACCAAAATCGCAAATAATACTGAAAATTCTGCGCGTCACTGAATATCACTTGGAACCTCAAGAAAAGGTACGTCCACCGGTGGTTGTCGTTGGAGAAGTTTGAAGTTTTGAAGAACTGAAGAAGTTTCTCTTCGAATTTCAACAGAAAGCTGAAGAGTAACAGAGAAAGAGCGAAAAATTTTCAGTGGGCTACTCAAAAAAAATTGTGGGTGAGAGAGAGAGAGAGATCAGAATAACGAAACCTACCGAAGCCTACCGGAGGCAACATGTGTTGTTTTATTACTCTGGCGTACTCGAACAAGGGAAAAGGGCATTTATTACAATTTTGGGAAATACCCATTTTCCCTTGCTTAGAATTTATCCAATAATTTTCCACTTCCTTTTCACTGTTTATTGTAAATTGATATAAAATATAATTTGAATTATAGAAATGACAATCAGGGAAAATCTTCACTATCTTCAATGAACTCTCTATAACAAAGCTGAGATCAATTGAATTTCATTGAAAATATACTATTCATATATTTCAATCAATTTGGGAAATAAGTTCGTTATAGGATGTACGTAATATTAATCGCTGAAGTGTTATGATCTGTTTCATTCAGTGTGAGATATTAGTTATGTAAAGCGATGATCTACTTTCCTAAAAATCTAAAGGAAAGAAGAATTAAGTCAATTTGGACATTGAAAAAATTGACATAACATTGGACAAGCTTGAAGAAAAGGACATTGAAGAAATGCACACAAAAATCCACACTGACAAAAGTTCGTGAAGAACTTAGAAAAATTCCAGCACCCAGAGACTCTTGTTTTTGTCGGTATTTCTTCTTCGCTTGAAAGTCAGTGAAGACGACGAACTCATCGGTAGATTGAGATGGACTTGAAACCGACTTGGTCATTTTCAGTTGGTCGGTTTTAGTTCGTAGAATCCAATTTTTAGACTTTTTCCCGATGATTTTCACGTGTTCCAGACTAAAAACCAACGAAATTTTTCGACTCCCGATACTAAAACTGATACGTGTCCGCTTTACCCCTCGTGTCTATTTCACTCCAGCTTTCTTTTTGATTTTTTTGCAATACTCACAAACTTGGCAGTTTACTCCATGTAATTGAGGCAGTTTATTTAATCGAACCATCGGCGTCTGTCCGATGACTCCCAGAATATTAGGCAGCACCTTGTTTCGATCATTCGGCCTAAAAAAATGAGCATTCCATTCAAACTATCACTTATCAATGAGGAAAATCTTTCAGCATCATAAACCACTGGAGAAATAAGAATGTGAGAAGGAACTTGGTGACGTAAGTCACGATTAGGGTAAAACGACCAGTAGATAAACGGTTAAGAAGAAGTGGGGGTTTATCAGAGAGTATGAAATAGAAGAATGACCCAGCGGAACCGTTGAAGGGAGGGACGCATAAAAAAATATATAATGAATAAGGTGAAAAATCAATTGAACTTGAATAAAAAAGAGATAATTAATGAAAATCTTAGAAAAACTGGAACTAGTGTGTAAAGAACAGTGCATTAATCTATTATGAGTATTATAATCAGGAATCATAAATGAAAAAACGCATGATTTTTTCTTGTATCACTACGAAATCGCCATGCATAGTATGATAACACATGTATATGAGGCATTCCACACTATTTCTCAGGTTTGATTTTTTTCATTTTTTGACATGTTGTGGAAATGCTCAGGACAAGTCACTTCCCACCAGAACAAACCAAAGAAAAATTTGTTTTGAAAATTTTACAACCATTTTCATTTTTGGAAAAACGCTGTTGGTGCTCATTTTCCTCTAACTTCAAATGCTCATATCTCATTGAATATTAATTATATGGAAAAAGTGAAAGAATACTTTTTTGTGGGGAAGATCATGGAATTGAATTTACATTTTTCCCAATGATCGAAACGCGATTTTCCTCTTTTTTATTAACTATTTATATACACAAATTGATGGCAACTATCGAATACATGCTCGCAAAAATCTGAAAAAAATACATGTGCAAGATTGATTTATTACTGGTTTTCCTGTACATTTTCGGGATACATTCTCCGACCATTCGTGAGAAATCGCTTTTTTATGGTTTTGCGCGATCCGAACCGCTGCCGAGGAACCATGCACATGCGCACAACGTTCTAGTGGCCAGTCACGTGATCGATTGGCGCGTAAGTTGAGTGCTCCCTACCGCTCTAACGTTGTGCGCATGCGCACGGTTCTTCGGCAGTGGTACTCAGATCGCGCAAAAACATAAAAAACCAATTTCTCGCGAACGGTTGGAGAATGTATCGCAAAAATTTGCAGGAAATTGAGAAATGAATCAATCTTGCACATATATTTGTTCCAGATTTTTGCGAGCATATATTCGATAATTGCCTTCAGTTTGTTCATTTAAATAGTGAATACAAACAATGTGAATGTGATCGAGGTGATCGATGTCGTAATCGAAGCATCTTGATATAAATTTGTGGTCATTAGATTTTGATTGAAATAAATCCAGTACTTTCTTAGTTCTTCAAGAAAAACATTATTAAATTTTTCTCAACTTCTCAATAAGTGAAGACGATATACTGATCCCGAAAAGGAACAATCGATTTTTTTATTGATCTCCATATTTTGAGATTTCCCCAACATTTTTTGATAGTTTTTACGCCTATGCCTGTCGTTATTTATCGATTTTTTCAATCGATGAATCATTGTGCAAGTAGCCAGGACTTTTTTCGAAAATCTATAATCAAATATTTTCATAATTTTTTCACCTTCTATGAAATGTTTGGAATTACGTTCTTTTGTTTTTTTTACAAGTAGTTATTCAAACTATTAGGGGTTGAAAATTCCGGATGATCTCATCTCTTATCTCCATTAAGAATTTTTATGTGCTATCTGTTAGTTTCGTTTGAACTACCAAGCAGAATCCTCCATTCAATATGGCGTGCACATGTACATGAACACTGTACTGCCACCGTTAACGTCTTTTTTAGTGTATAGGATTACTCTGCTTTTATTCAAGAACCCATCCCATAACTCCATCAACTGTATAAATAGCGAATTATCAATTGATTATCAGACTTACACATCACGTTTAATGTGAGGAGAATTCGTTCCAGTTGCTGTCCATGTGCAGAGTGAGGGAAGACTTGGTAGTCGTTGCTCCATTCCAAGGCTTCAATCATAAATCTCCAAAATGAAAATGGAGAACCAATTTTTAAAATTTTCCCCTCAGAATTGATACTCGAGAAAATTTGTCTGTCAAAATCTTCAAAATAAATTTGTGCAAAGCTGTGGATCAACGTGGTATTACGAATCAACAGTACAAATGCTGTACTGCCAAGCGTGATTTTATAGCTTCCTCGTTGTTGGCGAAGAGGTAGGGGTGTCTTGGAGTGGAGGGGAGATGAAAATTGATTCAAATGTTGGAGAGGGGGTAAAAGGCCTGAGACAATGTGGGAAAAGAAAAATAGCATCAATTGTATTCATCATAATACGAAAAATCATAACCATAATCAATTTGTTGATGATAAGCAAAGTAGTGGACATGAAAAATTAAGTTTCGTATCTAGGGAGCGGAAAACGAAGAATATTGTACGCACCACGGATGCAAAGAAGTCAACTCACCCGAAAATTTGGCATCCTCGCTTCGCTCGAGAGGCAAATCTTTGGGCATGTCGACTTCTTTACTCCCTTGGTGCGTATTATACTATATTATTTAAAAATAAAAAACACCTTCAATTTGTATTTATAATTTTTTCGATTGTTTGGTGCATATTCTTTATTTTTGATCAATTTATTCATTAATAAAGAATGGGGAAAATTAAAAATGTCAGATATTTGCGAATTATTTTGGCCGAGTTTCTCTAAGCTAAACCGGATTAACTTAACTTAAACCAGCAGTTTTGATTTAAGTTAGCTTCCCCCTCCAGAATCTGCGGGACTAGCGCCGAGCCAGGGTTTCTATTGATAACTATAACGAATTAACCTCAATCACTCATACTTGCGATCATCAACTTGAACTATTTGTTGTTAGTTTTTATGCAATTTTTAGAGTCTCCACGGACATAAATTCGATGATGCTCAAAATTGTAGGAAATATCAATATTTATCTTTTACAATGCTCTTAAAAATGATGACAATAGAATTTTTATTTATTTTTTCATATAAAAAAATATTATTTAACAGCAGCTATCTTTGATAATGGCGGTTAGGGGAAATAACACGCCGTTAGGGGAGTACTATGGAGAGGGAAGTTAACTTAAACCAAAGCTGCTGGTTTAAGTTAAGTTAATCCGGTTTAGCTTAGAGAAATTCGGCCTTTGACAGTTGCCATGTGTTCACCTTTCTTATTGAATGAACTAATTGAAGTCATTAAAAGTTCCTAAAAATGATGTCATATCTAAAAATTCAGTAAAAAAAAATCTATTATATTATCCTATTTTTCTCAAATATCTCAAAAACTCATGGAGATACGCCCTTCTTGCCCTAATCCATTCTCATAGCTCTTGAATTTATCAGCAAAAAATAAGGATTAGGATAAAAGAGAGGTATCTCTTTATAAGTTGTCTCAAATTTGCTCTCATTCAATCTCTTCACTACTTAATTCATTGGGAAAAATTTGATCAGATGGAAATTGAATAGAATTGATGCGAAGTATCACAGAAAATTGGAAGGTTTTTTTTTGAAACAATACTAAAAGATTATCAATTCGTGACGTTTGGCTCATAATTTAAGCTTCGTCAAGGCTCTTGCAATTATCAGTATCTTGTCACATTAATCCTATACCGGCTCATGGTGAGAACCAGCGACATTGTAAATCAATCCAATACATTAAATGAATACACATTCAATTTCTTGTTATTGAACTCTACGCAAAAATTTTTTGGGGGTGTCAAGAGGAGTGCAGTAACAAATAATTGAGAGTGTATTTATTCAATTAAGTAATTAGCATTTAGATCCAATGAAGTAGAGAAACTCCTGAGAATCTTTCTGACAATGCGAATTCTGAACTATAAGATAAGAAAGATTATCAGTTACTTCCTCGTATTTACATTATTTTGCAAGATATTCACCAAAATCTGATTTACGAAAATCTCCACTGTGATTGTAACTTTGTAAACTACATTATGTGAAGTGAAGAAGTATTTATCTCCTTGTGAAAATTTATGGAATTTCCAGCATACGATTCTGCAGTGCTTTTGCTTGTCATACTGGCAAAATTCAAATTGTATAATGGTAAATTTTTAATATCCGCATGAAACAGCATCCAGCGATCTTCTCACAAGTAAGGCATCAGAATCGACGATTCATTCTTCAAGTGCTACTTAAGATTTATATAAAAACGAGGATAAATTGGTCTGTTACGTAACAGAATGAATCTAGTTTGTTCACTCGACATTATATGGATTCCTTTATTCCTTTTTGATTCTTCTGTACCAATAATCATGTGTGCTCCATGATCTATCGCATCAGTCACCAACCACTTCATTTCATATAAGATTGAGTAATCTTGATTCCTCAAGTATACTTTGCGGCCTTCAATACCGATTTCTTTAATATGAGCAACGACAATAATCCTCGGAGGTTCTGCAGTGAAATAAAAGTCTGGGGTTTGCATCGTTCGATTTTCATTAAATGCGATACGTGGGGTTCTCTCCTTTTCTATTAATTTCTTCATTTGTCTTCCTGCTCGGTACCCCGATGTTCCGCCTCTTTTTGAATTGGAAGCCCCACGTAACCAGTATTTCTCAGACTGAGGATTATCTGGCTCATTGACATGTTTCCTTTTCGATTTTGGACTCACTTCAGAGACAGATAATTCTACTTCTTTCGAATTCGCATGCCAAAAATCATGGCTAATTCCGATGAATCTGCTGACTTTCCAATTCAACTCATGCTTCGTTTCTCTCAATTCGAAGTAAATTTCGGCAGAAATATTAATGACATGCTGATTATGTATAAGTATATGTAGTTTATTGTTTTAAGATAAGTCATCTTTTAGAATAGGGTACAATAGACACCCTTACTTCTAAATTACATGAAGTGTGACCTTCTGTCTTTTACATATGCTTATTTCGTTCTCTTGCTCTTCAATTCTTTCATACTGCGGATTCACTATCTAGATCCCTCGTGGGAATCTACTCGTCAGATTTTTACAAACAATGTCAAACAATTACGGAAAATGTCATAAAATGGGAAATGGAATTGTTGTTTTGATGTTCAATATACTTGCTTTCACCAGATTTCTCTAGGAGAATTTATTCGGAGATTCTTCAATGCTCAAACTTCTGAACTTTTCCAATCTTTTTGTTCCAGTTACGGGAAAGGGCGACGGATTGGATCAACATCTCCGATACTTCCTCCCCCCCCCTCCCCCTGACTCATGACCGTTCTTCTCTCGGGGGCTAGCCGGCAGGAGAGTAACACCTCCCCGCTTCCACCTGTTTCATTCCATTCTCGGTGGAACTCTTTGCCGTCGCAAGCTGGAGTTTTGGGGCTTCAAATTCACGAGGGAAAAGCCCGCCGAAGAACTTCCGGTTTGGTGGTTCCGCAAAAATCACCTGGTTCCCAATAAACGGTTTCTGATAAGGGAACATCTTATAGGAGAGGCGGAGAGAGAGAGAATATGCCTCTATGCGAGGGAATTCAAGAGAAATGCTTACAGGAAATGCAGTAGCGCTGGGGAGAAAAGCAAATACGAACGAGGCAGTAACGGACTGAAAAGTGGAAGACAACCGAGGGCAATATGACCAAAGAAGAGGAGATGAGTGAAAAAGGGCTGGTGTCTGATTAACCCTCAGGCGCTCGCATGATTTTTCCCAGCTTCGTAGGTTGCACGGTGAGCACTCCGCCACCGTGTTGAATTCCGAGTAGAGAAATAGTGGAATAGCCCCAAAAACTCGGTGCTGAATAATAAAATAGCCTCGAGGTCTTAGGGCTGGATAATAAAATAGCCCCCAGCACTCGGGGCCGAATAATAAAATAAGCCCCGAACACTCGGGGCTAGATGATGAAATAGCCCCGAACACTCAGGGCCAAATGATAAGAAAGCCCTGAGCACTCGGGGCAAAATAATGGAATGGCCCAGAGCACTCGGAGCTGAATAATCGAATAGGCCCAAGCACTCGGGGCTGAGTAATAAAAAAGCCCCGAGCACTCAGGGCTGCAAGATTCGATAGCCCCGAGCACTCGGGGCTAAAGAATAATGAAGCCCCGAGGTCTTGGAGCTGAATAATAAAATAGCCCCGAGCACTCGGGGCTGAATAATGAAATAGCCCCGAGCACTCGGGGCCAAATGATGAAATAGCCCCGACCACTCGGGGCCAGATAATAAGGAGCCCCGAGCGCTCGGGGCCAGATAATAAGAAGCCCCGAGCACTCGGGACTGAAGAATAATGAAGCCCTGAGCACTCGAGGCTAAAGACCAATAAAGCCCCTAGCACTCGCGGCTAAATAATAAAAATGCTCTGAGCTCCCGGGGCTCAATAATAAAATAGCCCTGAGCACTCGGGGCTAAATAATTAAAAAGCCCCGGGCACTCGGGGCTGAATTATAAAAATATCCCTGATCGTCCCCGTTGGATGAAATTTTGAACTTGTGTAAAATTTTGAACAAAATTCGTCCCACGCAAATTGTTTAACTTTGAAAAAACCGATTTTTTCGAAATTCCTATATCTCAGAAACCATCCCGCTGATCTTGCTGAAACTTTCATGGAATAGACATTTCATCAAAACTTATATCTTGCCAGAATTTCAGATTTCTATCTATCACCGTTCTCGAATAATAGAGAGTCGTAAGGCCGTAGAGACAGACTCACAGACATACATGTCTACTTTTTTCTCCTTATGATTCCTCGACGTTCTGAATTATTTTGAGTCGTTTCCACTGAAAATTAGCATTTTGAAAAAATTTGCGAGAGCAAAGCTTCCAGGCGGAAGCAAAAGCATAACAAAACCAAAGCTTGCATCATCAAAGTAATACAGTGAAAAAAGGGATTTCGAAAACTCTAAAATTCGAATATTTCTACGACTGCATCGAGAAATACAATTTGAAAAAAATGAGAATTTGGCATTTCCTATGCCAAAAATTGCCAGATTCTCATTTTTCAAACTCGATTTTATCCGGGAAAAATATGCCAGACTGACAAGTCACTTTGGCATATCTCGGCTAGCTTCAGGGTCATCATGAAGCTTCTCTCTCCGAAACCTCCGCCATTGTGGAAATCTTCGAAGAATTACAGTTTTTAGGAAAGATTTCTGCTTATTAATTTCAGTTTTATGTTTCTTGGTTAAAGACCATCTTCGTTCGCTCTTTTATCGGGGCCTTGATTGTTTTTCATCCTCGTCAAATCTCAGTTAACCCTTTCGAACCGTATGTTGCTTCTACGCAACACGCACTTTGAGGCCTTATAGAACTGCATCAGTTGGTAATATCAGGGTTCTAACTGCATAGCTTTATCAAGCAAGGTCAGATGTTCCAATAGACACTCTTGAATCCTGAAGTGAACTGTTTTCATCCATCAAAATATCAATATGGCGAGAGAGTCTCCTGTCCAGTTGAGGTGCTGTGACGAAGCGCTGACAAACTGTTTTACTTATCGCGAAAAAAATGACAGTACACATTTGTTTTTCATATTCCAAATGTTATATTCTATCAAATGGAAGCCTAAATGATGTTTCTACGGTGTTAGTTATTAGATTCTATTGAAACTGATAGTTTAGCATGCATACGATGCGTGCACGCAACATTAAAAAATTCGTATTTTCCACAAAAAAAAAATTGAAATGTCACGATGGATTCATTAACTACAAGGTATTTAGCGATGAAGCCTTGAAGGAAATAATTTTCATTCAACATTAAATGGGTCTGGGTCTGAGGGGGTTAATCATCAAAGCGTCAATATTCCCCTATTTCAATGTCCTTTCGGATATCCATTTTGCTGAATTTTTTGTATAATTTTTGTTTGTGTAGTTTATGAGATTTGAATTATAAAAGCGATTGACAAGCAGCGGTGGTCACGATGAATTGTCTCAACGTAGTTGCCTCCCTACCCTCCAGTATTGATAATGTATGACTATAAACCTATATATTATCGACTTGATTGCACACTCACACAGTACTATCCCCTACATGAATACACACAGCTGTGAAATGCTCTCCCCCAACGCGCTAGCACGATCATCTTGATACCCCGTCCGCTGAGAATTTCGTCAAAATACCGTTTCATTTTCAATCATTCACTGAAACTATGTTGACAATGATCTCCATTTTTTCGTTTCAATAATTCTACATGTCTAGTTCTGATAGGTGTTAGTTTTTCACAATAATGGTATTTATTTCAGCCTGAAAAACGATGAAATTCGTAGTTTCCCCACACTTCTCTCATTGAAATTATCTCATATACACTGTGGAATATGCTGTGGACCATTGTTCCTGAATTTCCTTACTAGATGCATTATGCATCTAATTATTTATCGCCCGATTTTCAAGCAAGCCTTCAACTTTGTCATTAGGGAGGCAACTACCTTAAATCGAGCAGAAATATTAAAATAACTGATAATCACACCGTTGACCCAGCATTCAAGAACAAGTGGCGAAGAGAACAACATTTTTTAGCTCAATAATAGAAGAAAGAAATACCAAATTCTTTGTATGATTATTGAGAAATTTCAATTAGAAGGTAGTCGTAACTATTTGCCTCTCTTTCTATCTCATACATTTGATGGAAGATTTATAATGTAAAAATAATCGAAAAATAAAAACAATTATATTCATAAGCTGAAGATATGACTTTCGAATAGTTTAATCACTTTTTTCTGCTGAATTTAAGTACGTTTGCCCGAATTATCAGCAGTTAATTGGGAACTATCCTGCAAATCCTTATTCTTTTCTTATTTCATTCTTCTCGACTGTTCTCCGGGATACTACCTACCTCAATTTATTTCAATCTGAAGAATTTGAAATTTTTCGAAACTGTGAAAAAGAGTAATAAGAAGTAGAGAAGCTGCAGACAAGAGAGACTATCCAACGTATTAATTCTTGGAGAAAAATGAAAGAAAATTTGGAGAAATTCGGGAATTCCCAGCCAGGAGATAGCATATTCAGTTTCCATTAATTTTATTTTATAACTCTTCAATTGCTTTTCAGGTACATTCCAGTGGAATAAACCTTAATGGTAATTTTTACCGTTAATTAACGGATTCAGAGGAAAGCTGTCAGTCTCGTGGTGTCGCTGATCCAAGAGGTTAGAATAGCGGCAAAACAGTAAACAAACGACTGAAGCACGTGTTTTAGTCAGTGATGAGTGATCCAAACAAAAGGAACAGATACAACAGATGGAGAAAAAAAAAGGCAGCTTCAGATTCTGGATCAAATAATGATGATGAAACTCCAGATGAGGCGATTAGTAATAATGATGATGATCCAACACTCGATGTTTACGCAGTTCAGCCAAATTCCAGTAATTCTTTGTATGGATTTCATCTGTATTTTGATAAACTAGGTAATTACACTTTTTGTTTCTTTATTGATAGTGTTGAAAAGGTGAACCTCTTTTTTAAATGGAAAATGGAAGAGAGGAATTTTATTTGAACTTTTTTGCACGTAGAACTATTTTTTTTTATTATTTTCTCTTATTTATGAGAATATTGCGAAGAGTATCGGGTTTAGGAGAACTTATCAAGAGACCTTTTCTGTATAGAATTAAATTCCCATCAAGAAAAGTCCCTTGACATTTTTTGCTAAACCCAATAGTTTTTAAGATATATTTTGAAAAATCTTGAAGATAATTTTGGGACCTTTTCTCCTTTGTTTATTTTGTCTTTACGTTATTTTAAGAATATCTCAGAAAGTATTGGGCTTAGAGGAATTACTCACGAGACCTTATCTGTACAGAATTAAATTCTCCACCAAAAAGGTTTCCTTGCATTTTTCATTGAATCTACTCATTTCTGAGATATTCGAAAAAAATGTAAAAAAATTTTTTGTTGAAAAATCAATGAATTAATCAATTTCTTTAATTTTTTCAAATATTCTTCTTAATGAAATATGCATTACTATTTTTTTTATGCAGATACATACAATGAGGAACTAGTCATGAAAAAAGTTGAAACCAGTCACTCATTCTTCCTAAAAAATCCAGATATTACGATGATTGCACCGAAGGCTGGGCCTTCATTTAATATTGATATAAATCGTTTCTACAATGATGAAGAATTTATGAGTGAATGGGAAGAGTTTAAGAGTGACATTGAGATAAAGCCCAGGAATACATTGAACTGCCTCGGCCTTGCTCTTCATCAGGTAAATAATTTTTTTTTGATCGGCGATGATAATTTTTATGTTTAAGACTTTTTTTTTTATTTTTCAGATTATTGTCGAATCAAAAAAAAGAGGACACGCAAATAATTCAGCAGAGGGATTGAATGTTTCAGTGGCTAGAGTTAAGGTCATCAATTGGAAGCCACTGATGGCTCTGCGAGACATAAAAATTGGGTCTTATGGTGAACATCATTTTTTTAGCCAAATGAACCTTTTTTGTCTTTTTTCGAAGAATAGCTCGGAATCTGAGCGAGATACGGTGATTTTGCTTGAATTCTTTTTTCTAGCGCTTGAAATTTCCTACAAAAATGGATTCAGGTAAAAAGAGCATATCCCCATTAATTTCCGAGATATTCACAGAAGGAGAATGAGAAAAAATTGATTCTTTCTTTTAAGCTCTCCACAACTGAATATTTTTATTTTTTTTGAGAGTATATCTGGAAGTAATAAAGATACGCCCTTTTTGTTTCAATTCTTTTTTGCAGCTCTTGAAATTCTCTGCAAAATCATTTTTGGGCAAGGAAGCCTTATCTCTATTATTTACTGAGATATTTTGAAAGAATGACATAAAAATCTTTAAATTTTCATTTTTAGGAAGATTGATAGCAACAAGAGGCTGTGTGATAAGAGTAGGCAGAAGTAAATACATGCTACAATGGATGCCATTCACCTGCGACAAATGCTCCAATTGGATCGTAGTACGACAGCCAGAGGGTATTCACAAATTCCCAAAAAAATGTAAATCCTGTGGCACCTGTAAATTCACCCCCAGATGGGATTCGCCTCATCTCAAATCTATACCATTCAGAGTTATCAAGCTACAAGAGCACTTCGATGATAAACAAGATGACAAAGGGAAAATGCCGAGAATCGTTGAAGTTGAATTGATTGACGATTTGGTGGAGAGTTGTATGCCTGGCGACGATGTTACAGTAGTTGGGATTATTAAGGTAGTATCCCAGTGGACTCAAGTACAGTTAATCTCTCATTTTGTTGAAACCGTATTGAAGATTATATCTTTGTCAATTTTTCTGAATTTTGTCATAATTTTTGTTCGTGTAATTCATGAAATATGAATTATCAAAGTTACTGAAAATAGCAGTTATGGAGATGAAACGCCCTAAATCGGACAGAAATAACGAAATTACTACCAAACCACAGAATTGACCCATTATTCAAAGCAATTGGCGAAGAGAACAGCATTTTCAACTAAATAATAGACGAAAAAAGTATTCGATTCTCTGTATAGTTATTGAAAAATTTCAATTAGAAGAAAGTCGTAACTATTTACCTCTCTCTCTATAACAAAATTCGTTTCTATAATTCACTTCTCGAAATTATTTCACTGAATTATCATGAAAAATCAACTCAAACATGTTATAAATTGTACAACCATTCAAACTATTAATAATGTATTTAATGTAATTTGCATTATGTTCGGCTTCATAGGCATTTGCCTACAGTCGTTGAATAAATCTATCCATCTATCTATCTCATGCATGTCATATGAGATTAGTAATGTAAAAAAAACATCGAGAAACAAAAAAAATTTATTCACAAGCTGAATATATGACTTTCGAATGATTTAATTACTTTCTTATTAGCAATTGATTGGAAACTAACCTACGAATCCTCCTTTTTCTATTTTATTGACCGTACTCTGGAAACTACCTTAAGATCCGAGGGACTGATGATGGCGTTGAATCCAAGAAAACAGCATCAGAGGCTAACGCTTTGTACATGGAGGCTGTATCGATAATCAACAATAAAAATAGATCGAGAAACAGAAATGCACTTGGAAATGAATTGGATCATCAGGATTACGTTGTTATTAAGAAGATCCACGATGCACCTGATGTTTTTTCACGGCTTGTCAACTCCCTTTGTCCAGCGATTTATGGGCACGTGATGATTAAAGCTGGATTATTGCTCAGCCTTTTTGGAGGACGTCCTAAACATGATTCATTGAGAAGTGATATCCATGTGCTACTCGTTGGAGATCCAGGACTCGGGAAATCGCAATTACTTCAGGCTTGCTCGAGGATTTCTAGTAAAGGTGACAGACTTGAATTCTTTAGAGAATATCTCAGCAAATAATGGAGATGCGCCCTTCTTGCTCTAGGATGGTTTTGTAGAGAATTTCATCGGCTGCAAACAAGGATTTGGGTGGAGAAGACGTATTTCCATTATTTACGCTGATATTTCAGGAAAAGTAACGAGAAAATTTAGTGGTGAAGAGGTAAGAAGGATGAGTTAATTGTCTAGCATTAGTTTTGTGAGGATATCTCGGAAACTAAATGAGATAGAGCGATTTTACATGATTTCACTTTTGTAGAGAGATTTATGAACTACAAAAAAATGTTGGGGTAAAAATGGCGTATCTCCATTAATTTTCAAGACATCTAGAAAAAAAAACTAATTAAAAAAATCAATACTGAAAAGCTAAAAGGAATAAGTAAGATTTACCTCTCTCGTTCTTTTAGAATATGTCAGAAATTGAGTGAAATAGAGCGATTTCACCTCAATCCTTTTTCGTAGAGAATTTCAAGAGCTACAAAAAAGGATTGGGGTAAAAAAGAATCGTCGCGCTTAGTTCTTGAGATATTCTCTGAAAACTCATGAGGAAATTTAGTAGTGGAGCCTTAAATGTAATGAAGCAAGTTTCCCTCATTTATTTTTCTGAAATATCTGGAAAAGTAAGCGAGGTGAAACGATTTTACCCTAATGTTTTTTCATAGAGATGATCGAGAGCTACAAAAAAGGATCAAAGTATAAAACTAATGAAATAATTAAATAGTGAAGAGATAAAAAGAATAAATAAATTTTTTCTTTCTCGGTTTATGAAAATATCTTGGAAACGAAGCAAGATTGAAGAGTTTCATCTTCATCATTTTTTGTATCAAATTTCCAAAGCTACATAAAAAGATTAGGCCATAATCTTGTTTAGTTTCCGAGATATTCTCGAAAAACTATTCTTAAGGGAGTTCATCCGGTAACTGAATTGACAGACCAATAATTATGAAAAAATTGAAATATACTTCTGAGAACTAAAAAGTCACCTGTTAAAATTTCAAACTCTTCGGATATCTTGTTCGGTAGATATTAATGAATGAAGATTCTTCAATTAACACGGTCCCTTATGGGTTTTCCTCTATAAACATGAAATTTGTGGCAATTGACAGGTTTTTAGGGGGGAAACTTCCATAATGGATAAATAAATATATAAAGAACAGTTTACGAGCTTCCTCAAATGCATTAGATACTTGGTGATTTTAGAATAAATTAATTTGTCTTGAAAAATGCTGATTTTCGGGAAGTTAACCTCTGTCTTACTCGCATGACAGTGACGTCAGAACCGCGCGCTTTTTGAAATCAATAAGAATGCTTTCCGAATAACGCAATGTATGCTATGCTTGCACATTAAATCATACAAAACTAGTTGAAAATGTGCTGAATTGACCTCTATTTGATCTGCAAAAAAATTATTTCTATAAATTCGATTTTTTACAAAAAAACAATTATGATCGACGAACAAGAATTTCCAGTACATAGCAGCTGTACAGGTTACGACTACGTTAGTCGTATAACCACTACGCTAGTCGTGATAATTTTTCGTACTATTAAATCCCATACCGGATGAACTTCCTTAAGAATTAACTTATACAATTTCACTAAATGAATTGAAATTCAACAGGTGTTTACGTCTGCGGAAATTCGAGTACAACCTCAGGCCTGACTGTAACTCTTACAAAAGAAAGTGGAATGAATGATTTTGCACTGGAACCAGGTGCACTAGTTCTCGCTGATAAAGGCACTTGTTTTATCGATGAATTCGATAAAATGCCAACGCAACATCAGGCACTTTTGGAGGCAATGGAGCAGTCCAGTGTCTCTGTCGCTAAATCCGGGATTATTTGCTCGCTGCCAGCTAGAACATCGATAGTAGCAGCTGCCAATCCGATTGGAGGTAGATACAATCGTGGGAAAAGTTTCACTGAAAACTTGAATTTAAGGTAGTGGGCCAGTGAATTTGATTCCAGTGAAGCCTTTGTTTTTTTGATGCCGTATCAAAGATGATATTTTTCAAACATTTTTCTGAATTTTTCCATAATTTTTGTCCGTGCAGTTTATGAAATATGAATTATCAAAGTTACTCAAAATTACTAAACAACCACAGAGTTGACCCATTATTTAAAAACAATTGGCGAAGAGAACAGCATCTTAACTAAATAGTAGAAGAAGGAAATATCCAATTTTCCGTATAGTTATTGAGAAATTTTAATTAGAAGGTAGTCGTAACTATTTGCATCTCTCTCTATCTCATGCCCTTGATTGGAGATTAGTCATGTAACAAAAATTCGAGAAACAAAAAACAACATTCACAAGCCAACGATATAACTTTTGAATAGTCCCATAACTTTTCCGGCGAAAATAAAGCACTTTCTGCCGAATTATTAGCAATTAATTGGAAACTAACCTGTGAATCCTCATTTTTTTCTGTTTGATCGACCGTACTCTGGTATATCACTTGAAGTGAGCCACTTCTTTCGAGATTCGACTTGATTTATTTGCTGCTTGATCAACCAAGTGAACAAATGGATACTCTCATGTGTTCTCATGTTATGGATGCTCACACTGGATTCAGAAAGGGGAATGCTATTAACGATACATTGAATCAGGGCGACTTCAAAACCTCTGGGAACAATCATTCATCGGGTGGTGGACTTACTCTCAGGTAATTGAGGAAAGGAGGGGGGGTAAAATACGGATTTTAAGGAAATGTTGGATGGTTTTTTTTGAAAATTCTGCCGGACAGGTGAGTAAATTTCAGGTGGAAAACATGGCTTTAGAAAATTTCATTTTCTGGGGTTGAAATCGAAGGGATTTACTCGTCGATTTTTGAAAAATATTAATTTTCAACCTTCTGAGGTGAATCTACCTCTCCCCCACTCTCTCGTATATGCATTACGATTGGCTTTCCCCACTCTGACGTCCAACGAGCATTATTCACCTTAGAGCGTTAAGATACTTGTAGAGCAAATAGTATATTACACACCTAGGGAGAGAAGAAGTGAACCTTGCTTCGCTCGGGAGGGAAATTTTTGTCGAGGTTAACTTTTTTTATCCGGGGTGTGTATGCTATTTTTTGGACCAAGGAAGTAAAGAACTACGTTCTCGAGCGAGCGAAGGAGGAAACTGAGTTCTTTACTCCCTAGTTGTAAAAAAATGGATTTCATGGAAGTGCCCATAAGTATCTTAAGAATCGATATTTTTTATTAAAAACCCGATGAATCGATGGAAAATCATCGCAATTTTCACCTCCATTGGTAATTTCTACGCCACGAAACAAAGATATCCCCGCAACGTGGTATTTTTCAATTTCATGAAGGTCCAGAGCCTCAATTTCCCCCTGCAAAACTCGAATTTTCAAAAATTCACGAAAAAGTAACTTTTGACATATGTTACCCATCTGAAATCTTCTCAGCTTTTCAATAGAATCATCAGAAAAATTCTAGCTAAAATGTTTTCAATTGTTTGAATCGATTTCCGAAGACTTTAATCATAGATTTTTCATTTGATCGATTTCTAATTAAACAATAGATATTTTTATGGAAACAGAGATACATTATTTCTGAAGATCGCATCGGAAAGCTGATGAAATTCTCGATGGAAAACCTGTATTAGAACTTATCTTCCAAATTTTTCTATTCGTTCCAAATAATTCCAAAACGCCCAAATTTTCAAAAAATTTCCAAAAATAAATTCTCACACACGTTTTCCACCTAAAATTTCCTCAGCTCTGCAATGGAATCATTAGAGAAATCCTCACTTAATCTCCCTTCCCCCCCCCCCCCCCCACTACTTCCCTTCAATTTTTATAAAATAAACCCTCAAAATAGACGAATGATTAACGCCAATCTTTTTCCTCAGGGAGCAATTGACTCAGAAAGTTGAAACAAGGGATCTAGTCCCGCAATCGATCCTCAGAAAATACGTGTCTTACGCCAGACTCTACGTGAAGCCAAAGGTGACCCCTCTAGCTGGTGAAATTCTGAAGAAGTACTATCTGGAGCTCAGACAGAAAAATAACATCTTCGGGCACCTCCCAGTCTTCCACCGACAGTTGGAGGCGTTGATCCGCCTTACAGAGGCGCGAGCGAAAGTGGAATTACGAACAGACTGCACTGAAGCTGATGCCCTTCAAGCAATTGAAATTTACAAGTTCACACTAGCGAGTGTGCCAACAATGGGGGCTTTCAATCCAGCATTGAGCTCAGATTCCGGGAAAGTGACCGCCAACAAAGTTGCTGCATTTATTTCACTGCTTCAGGCAGAAGCAGAGTGCAGAAATGAAACATTATTTTCAAAGACTGATTTAATGGAAATAGCAACAAGTGGTGGTATTGTTATCAACGAATTTTCGCGGTTCATCAAGAAACTCAATGATGAGGGTATTTTGATAAAAAGAGGTAATGATTTATATAAATTCGTTGATATGTAAAAGCAGAAAATTCAGTAGTGAAGAACTAAAAGAATATTTTTTTTCCAATAAAAATAACCTTTTTTTAATATTGAAAAAAAATTAGCTCATTTTTTCTCTTGACTTTTTTCAGAATATCTCGGAAACTAAGTGAGATAGAGAGATTTCGCTCTAATCCATTTGTAGCTCTTGAAACTCTCTACAAGAAAGGACTTGAGTGAAATCGCTCAATCCTACTTATTTTCCGAGATATTCGCGGAAACAGCTGTTTTATCTGTTCACTACTGAATAATCTCTTTATAAGAAAGAATTTCTTCGAAATTCCTCGGATAATTCATTTGATTTCATAATTATCAGTGTAGAGGCAATTTTCAGAGTTCATTTTGTCACCTCAGAACAAAATGCCGTTTTAATTGAATCTTCTAATGGTGAATTCATCAAAGAGGTCATTATTTTTTAACTAATAAAACTAATGTTACTATTTTTCATAACAAAGTTCTGAATAAATGTTATTTCATGAAAATAAAGTCTGCTTATTGATTTATTTATTTCTATTCCTCTAATTTTACCATGAAAAAAGGAAAAAGGGGAGTCCCGAATTTAAAAATCGCCATTTCGAAAAATTCAATGATAATATGTACTGAGGAAGAAGAGAATAGAAAGAGAGAAAGAAGAGGAAAAGAGAAAGAGGAGAAGAGAAAGGGGAGTGTGAGAAAGGAGAAACGAAAGAAGAAGAAGATAGAGAGGAATAATGAACCATGGATACAACACCAGCTATCCCCACCCATTAAATAATCCAAATGGAGTGAGTGGGAAGACATTAGATTGAGGTGATGGAAAATTAATATCCTTCTTCTGGCTTGGGCCCTTGAATCATACATACGGCATTTTTGCCACTCTGACCACGGCAACATTTTGCCCTAAGAATTGATAATAATTGGACGAAAAGAGGCCACCAGAGAAGACTCATCCTTTTCAACGGAGGGATGCTGATCACATCCCTCAGGAAGACTTTAGATAAGTAAATTTATCAATTACTTTCTTCGAGCTCAATTCACGTCACACAATACTCTCATTCTCTCTCTTTCTCAATATCGTCAAGTGGACATCTGTAACTGTTTTATATATTTTTGTTTTTTTATTATTATCAAACGTTCACTATGTCAGGTTTTCAAAAATGTATAATTTTATTGATTATTATAATTTACGTGCACTTGTTATCTGAAAAAATTAAGATACAGTCATTTTCTTGTTCATCTTTTTCCTTTAACTGATTCAATGCTCAATAAGTATGAATAAAATTTAGCTAATTAATATTTCTACCTATTTTTTTTATATTTCAAATAATAAAATCATTACAGATAAAACAGGAATCTCTGCAGCAAAAACAGGAAGCACTTCCCTTTACTTCTCGTTTCTCAGAAAAGGATGAAATATGTTTCTTAGCAGTGACTTCATCTTGGGGACATTCAATCGAATTCATTATAAGCAGAATTGATAATTTAGCGGTTTTATCCGATTTCTCCATTGAAAATCCAGACTGACGGAAATTTCAAGTTTAAAAATAATACTCTCTCAATATAATTCTATGATTCCAACAGGGAAAGAGAAGGAAAATGGAAAAGAGACTGATTATGTTTCAATAAAAAAATATTTATTAATTCCTTTTTCACAGAAGCATGATTATTCTTAAATGACTTTTATATTTTGAAATTAACTGTTTCAAAAATTGGAATGAATTATTTATATTCACCAAAAAAAAATTGGGGATTTTATGAATTTAGTACGTCAAAGATTCATTCCTATAGCCCAAGGTTGAAGCGAGTGTAGAGATTGATAATTATTAAAGTAGCTATCATTTGAATAGCTACCATCGATGGTGCCTGAACTCCATGAGTACCTGCTGCAGAGTGATGACAGAAAGTGCATCGGCTTCGCCATGCACTAGATCCTTTGCCGCTTATTTCAACTATCAAGACAAAATTTCTATTAAAGTCTGTAACAATTAGGGGAAAATGGGGGCAAAGGTACCCCCACAAATTCCTTAAGAATAAAAATTACATTTTTTCTGAACTTCCTTTTTTCCGAAATTTAATAAAAAAAATTTAATGGTCCATTATGCCCCATAAATAATTGAATCGTAGTATTTAGATCATAATAAAAAATTAAAAAAATTATATTACTCACCAGCGATGCAAAGTACAATGAGAATCCATAATAACGTTCTGAACTTCATTTAATCGCAATGAGGAATAAAATATGAGGCTACTCAGATATTCGACGAGTTGAGGCTCAAGTCCAATTGATACTTCTGTCCATGAAAAAATCGAAATTATATTCGGTGAAAGTGGCTGGCTATGGCGTAACCTGCGTCGTGTTTTTCCGGGTTCCCCGAAATTATTATTCCTAATCTACCTATGGGAGATAACTTGTTGAAGTTGGTGTCTGATCAGGGAATTTAGAAATGTGTCACTGTAAGAGGTGCGACTATTAGGGGAGGCTGGGGCAAAATGGACCTGTAGGCTGAAATGATTCGGGATTTTTCTTGAGAATGAAGGGCTCTGCGGAGAAATTTGAAAAAAATCATTAACAACGGAAACAGATAGGAGCATCTTCTCAATTTTTTTCAGATTTTTTCATAAAGTCCTTCACTTTGAAAAGAATTGGGCAAAATGAACTTGCTGAGAAATAAAAGAAGAAAATTATTTCGAAACGAGTTGAAAATTGCATCGTATATGATATAATATAGTTTTATTTGCTAATTAATTAACAATTCGCTTCCGAATGGCTACTTCGAGAATATATCATATTTCGAATATGAATATGATGCAGTATCTCAATTCGAGATAACTCATCTGCAATAATAACGTGTGTGTGTGTGTGGGTATATGTAGATAGATGTCGGTCTTGCCCAGTCACCTCTTGTACATGTATATCGTCTAATCGTGTTGATATAATCTAGCGTATCCATCAAATTTTTCTTGATTCAATTTTATAACAAGTAAAAAAATTTGTTGCACTTCTCAGGTTTTCAGTGAAGAAAGGGATATTTTTTAATTTTTTTTTCGAATAGATAATTCCAAGAATTATCTATTCAAGAACCATTTCAAGAATTTTTCCATGACATTTAATGGAAAAATTCTTGAAATGGTCCATTGCTTCCGGCATACGCTAGCTCACGAGCCAACTGACCGAACTTGAATCCTTCAACAACTAAAACCGGAGAAATCGAATTAATTTGCTTCTAATTTTCCATAAAAATCGTGAAATTCTCAAAAAATCCCCGAGAATGAATCATTACTCATAGTTTCTACTACATTGAATATTACGTACTGTACATTATGACATTTGAATAATTATCTAGAAAATGAAGTAACGAACAAATTTGTGAAAATCACAGGAATCATAAAATCTCCGTCACTCTGATGCGAATTTGGAAGCTCTGAGTGAAAGAAGAGCTTTCGCGGTTTCAAAGTTGCACGTGAAGCCATGCCAAGATCAGCGAGTTTACCGAAATATTTTGAAAAATGGAAAAACCAAAATTCAATCATATCTAAAAAAACTTTTCTACTGATTCCCTCCAAAAACAATAGCAGGCTTCGCATCGATGAAACCTAAGAATTTAGCAAATTTCACATTCCTATCTCAAATTGTTCTTTCTTTATCAAGGAAACAGCCTTTCTATTGGAAAAATGATTAAAATGATAACAGTTAAAAAACGCAACATTCCAAAATATCTTTAGAAACAATCCACACAGCTATACTATATAATAATACATATAATCTATTAATCTGGGCGATATCCGGTCGAAAGTCACTGAGATATTTGGAAAAAAATGAAAATTGAAAATCATGGCTTTCTTAGAAATTAATCAATCTACTTCGATTAAAGTGCACTTAATGTTAACCCCAGGGTCTAGACTGGTCAACATGAGCGGCCTAACGATTCTGGTCGGGTGATGAGGGATTAGCTACCATGTTATCTTGGCTACGATAGTGCTGGAACCTCTCTACACTGCCTGAGTGTGTTTAAAACGGTTCTTTGACCTCGAAATCCCATCGCTTAATATTTCGGGAGCATTGTGAGGATAGAGACAGAGCAGGAAATTAGGAAAAATGATTCCATTTTAATTAAAAAATATAATTTAATTCCTCTTTCACAAAAACGTTATTATTAAAATCTTAAATTATTTTTACATCCTTAAATTAATTGAAAAATTTAATATAAATTATTTAGATTCGCCCAAAAAATTGAGGAATTTTGTGAAATTGATGCGTTAGAAAATCCGGTCAAGGCTGAAGCGAGTGACTAGATTGATGATTAATAAAGTAGCTATCATCTGCACAACTACCATGGATGGTCTCTGAACTCCATGAACACCTGCTGCAGAGTTATAAGACCGATGATGGGAATGCCATCCTCCCCATCGTGCGTGTGATCTTCTTCCCCATCTTCCTCTAGACCTTCCTTTGCCGCTTATTTCAACTGTCAACAGAGAATTTCTATTAAAATCTGCAATAATTAGGTGTACATGAAGCAAAAAAGCACCATTCGTAAAAAATTATTATAAAAATCTCTCAAGAATCAAAATTTTCATTCTTTCCAAATTTTTTCAAAATTCAAATCCAAGAACCTTTGATGGTCCATTTTGCCCCATAAATAATTAGATCATAATATTTGGATCATAATGAAAAATTTGAGAAATTAACCTTCAGAGTACACTGGGGGTCATTTTGACTCCAAAATTTTTTTTGACCCCTAATATGATGAAATTAATAAAAATATTTGAAATACTCGGCTCCGACGCTCATAATCTTTACCATTTAAATTAGCCAATCTGGAAAAGAAGTCTAATTACGATTAATTTTTTCATCATTAAAAAATAGTTAAATCAAACCAATCATGGTTGTATTCGAAAGTACATTGTTTTGTCTCCGAACAACCTCATAACATGAATTCCGAAAAAATGCATAGTTTTTGAAATGTAGCACTCAGATAATGGAGTGGGGTCAATTTGACCCCGTGTGTGCTCCGAATTTTTGTTCAGAGGTGTGTACTCCGAGGGTTAAATTACGTACCAGCAATACAAAGTACAATTAAAATCCATAGTAAAGTTTTTAACTTCATTTAATCGCAATATTGACGAAAAGAATGTGAGTCCGATAAGATATTCAACTCGTTGAGGCTCTTGTTCAACTGACACTCGTGTCCATGAAACTATCCGAATTATATTGAGTGAATGTCGCCGGCACATCGCGCAACATGACGTCAGAGTTTTCCGCGTTCTCCGTAATGGTCCCTAATCTCAGTTTTACGGGTTTAGAAGTGATAACTTGTTGAACTCAGTGTTTACCCATTAATTTAGAAGTGCGTCACTATTAGAATTGAGACTATTGGGGGAAACAGAGGCAAAACGGAATTGTGGGGTGAAATAGCCCGGGATGTTTTTGAGAGTGAAGGGCTCTGCGGAATAATTCGAAAAAAATCAGTAACAATGGAGACATATTGGAGCCTTTTCATAAATTTCTTCAGATTTTTTCGTGAAGTGCTTCACTTTGAAACAAATTAGCCAAAATGAAACTTTTGAAAGAAAAAAAACTTTTGAACAAATTGAAAAAAGATGCAGAATGATATACGATTTTTTTAAAGTGAAGACTTCTGCGAAATCATTTCAAAAAATTCAGTAAGAATAGAGACGTACTGGAGCATCTGCTCAAATTTTTTTAGATTTTTTTGGGGAGTCCTCCACTTCGAGAAAAATTAGGGAAAGGGAACTTTTGGAGGGAAAAAAGACAATTGGAATAATTGAAAAAAAACTCTTTATTCATACTTTTAGAATTGTTATTATTATTTCAAAGAAATGGTAAAATAAGTGAAATTATATCATTAATCCTTTAATATGTTAAAATCGTTTTTTGCTTCTGAATGGAAGCATTGTAAACGTCATATTTTTCGGTTTCGAATTTTCATCGGAATATGACTCCAAATGATCCAAATCGTCGAAAAATTATATTTTTAAAACATATCAGTATGTCTGTGTGTCTAAGTGTATTGAGATATATCATAATTTTCTCTGAAACGGCTATATTTAGCGCTCTGAAAATTTGATAGTATTTTTCCTCTGTATGCAAAATGTTATCAATGAAATTTCAGCGGAATGGGTCGAATAGTTTCTGAGAAAAAAAGGATTAGCAAAAAAGCGTTTTTTGAAATTCTCTCTGGAAAATCAATCCGTACACTCCAGTTTGAGCTATGAGATTCATCTCATTAAACCTCACACTCGGGGTAAGTTTTTCTCCGATTTTTCATTTTTGAATTATATCAATTTCAGTGATTTTCATTTTAGAGCTTAGCGGCACGATAACTCAACGAATGTTCGAGCTAGAGATTTCAAATTTTGTCGGTTAGTATATCTTATGAACGCACAGTTTGGTATTGAATCTGGACGAAATTGATTTGGTAATTTCTAAGAATTCGCAAAACATGATTTTTTTTAAAGGCAGATTTTTCAAAAACTACTGGATTGATTTACACCAACTTGTACTCAAAAAAATCGTTATAGTGAAAGCATTCGCCTCTCTGAATTTTTCATTTTTCGACCAAGTTTTAGAATAAATCTGAAATTTCGGTTTTCCTCCATTTTTCCTGAGAACACATATAAGTTTTCTTTTATCATATCAAAGTATCCTTTTTTCGTATGAAACAAGACCATTTTTAATCTGATATGATGATTAGAAAAATATTTTATGTGTATGTTAACGTAAGTTAACGTACTTCATGTCAATGCAAATGGTCATTATTGAGTTAGGGCTAGTTCGCCGGAGTAAAGTTAGCGCTAACCCCGGTTTAGCTTAAACCGAGTTTAGCTTAAACGCGGTTTAACGTAACTCTGGATTAAATTCAAAAATGGCGGGACAACAGTATCACCGTTCTGAGCTGCCAATGGGGGACTTAGAAAATTGAACGAATTTTGAATCAACATAATTGTCAATAAAAAAATTGAAAAAATCGCTTGTCAATCATCCAAGTGAGATTAATTGACGCCCTTCCCTCATTTGTATCGGTAGACACCAAGAATGGAGTGGGTTTGGCCGAGTCGATGTTCAAATATTTTTGTTACGGTAGCTCCGCCATATTTGAATTTGAACCAGAGTTACGTTAAACCGGGTTTAAGCTCAACTCGGTTTAAGTTAAACCGGTGTTAGCGCTAACTCAACTCCGGCGAACTGGCCCTTAAAAATTGAAAATTCCATTCAGAAGCTCACTACCAATTGTTTTGGCAGAATATCAAATCTTAGCATTTAAATGAAGACAAGGAGTTAATGCCTGTTTGTTTAGAGAAAATAAAATGTTAACTGTATCTTTTTCATGATACTGAAAATACCAGATATCTGACAATTTTCAGTCTTCTCTTTTCTCAACGAATAAATTATTTTCAAAGAAATAAAAAATATGAACATGTAGACAATTCTTAAAATTGTGAGTGCAAATTTTTTGAATATTTATTTTGTAATCATGTATTTGTTTGAAAATATGCAAAGAAAATTTCAGATATGTGCTAATTTCATTATCACATTTTTCATTATTATTAATGATACCAATTATTTTATATTTGATTAGCATTAATTATAGATGTTCCAAATGCCACATTTATTATTTGGATTCATCGGAGACTCGACTGGACAATTGAACGCTTCACTGAATTCCTTCATATTTGATAAAGTGCCTATAACGCGAAATTTGGATGTGGGATATAGACTGTGAGTACGTAAGTATCTGTACTCCTTCACATTTGGTTTTATTGCTGAACAAAATATCTATAAGATAATAAAATTTCATTAAATTTTTGGAATTTTTAAGAATAAAAAAGGAGTCGATTTTTTCAGTCGACCTGTTTTTGAAAATACATCGGAAACTAATCGAGACAGAGCGATTCTGCTCCAATCTTTTTTTATAGAGAATCTTAAGAGCTACAAAAGAAGATCAGAACAAAGAGGGCATATCACCATTATTTACCGAGACATTTTCAAAAAACGAATAAGAAAATTCAGTATTTTGGAAATGTCTCAGTAAACAATGGGGATACGCCCTTCTGGTTTTCCACTTCTGGAGAGACTCTCAAGAGCTATAAAAAAACATTAGAGCAGGAGGGCGTATCTTCATTAAATACAGAGATATTTTCAAAACACGAAATTTGTCATCATTTTTGAGAAATATCTCGGTAACTAAGCGAGATAGAGTGATTTTGTCAGAATCCACTTTTGTAGAAAATTTTTAGTGCTACAAAATATATTCGTACAAAATTGTTCTATCTCGCTCAGTTTCCGAGATATTTCTTTTAAAAACGGCGTTAAGAGACAAAACAAAAATTCTTGAATTAAATTCACTCACATTTGTATAAGCCAGAAAAAATAATTGGTCACTACTGAATGATTCAAGACCTGATAATTGTAAATTATCATCTTCAGGAGTTTTAACATTCTGATAAGCTTTGTATGCAAATTTTAAACCATGTAAGTCCGCAATATTTTCATCTTTCGTTTTTTCAGCATCGACCTAAACCGCAAATTTTTATATCTAATAAATTTCACCTTAGGAAATAATTAGATTTTTTCTATCAATCGTTTTTTGAGAATATTTCGACAAATAATGGAGATCCGCCTTTTTTGCCTCCACATGGTTTTCCAGCACCAGGAATTCACTCCAAAATCAATTGACACTGAGAGAAATTCTATGGACTGATAGCACAATATCCATATAATCAAGGTCAAAATGAACTATATGTGTATATTAATCACAGCAATGTTATTTGACAATGAACGTAACTGCTGAGAAACTGTACAGCGTGTAGCCACAAGATCTCTTTTCTGCTCTTCATGAGCGTCGTCGTATCTTCGACTATTCGTATCAGTTCGTCGACTGGCTCAACGAAGTTAGTACAGTATACGCGGTTAACTTGATTTTATTTTTCTTTGTATTTGAGAATTGTTTCATTGTTGGGTAATTATGTTATTTCAGAGTTTTTGATTTTACCGACCGTGTATAGATTATTTTTATTTTTCGTGACATCACTTTTTGCGGCAATTTCGGTCATATATTTCGGCATTCTGGGCCTTCTCTCCATTTAAGTTCAGATGAATTTCTCATGAACGAACGCATATATATGACCGAAATTGCCGCAAAAAGTGATGTCACGAAAAGTAAAAAAAATTATGTCATTTCATTAGAAATAATCATACAATGTTAATATAATCAAGAATCCCTTGTTCGAGAAGAAGAATTAAAACACCCGAAGATTTCTGTGTACGTTGAGGTTATATATTTTCTATTGAAATAGAAATTTGAACACGATGATATCAATAAATGTATGATCATTTTAGAAAAATTGAGTAGAAAATAATCTTAATAATAAATTCACAGAATGTTTACACTCTGGGTATATTCACGAATACAATATCTTACCTACTGAAATTAGCTATATCTGAAATAGTTACCATTCCCTAATTCATTGTCAAGGTCTTTTTCTACTCAATTTTTGTAGCTCTAACAATCAGATTTTTTTCTCAGTGTAGGACAAGAAGCGTGTATCTCCATTATTTACGAAAATCACCTTAAAAAAGATTGAAGAACCTTTTTTAATTTGAATAATTTTTGAATTTTTTTTTCAATTACATAAATTTTTTCAACTACAGTGTCCCACATTTTGTATTGGCTGTATTGGTTAACAAAACATTTAACTTTAGAGTCGAACTCATGTTTGGTTTCTTGTGACCACCAATTCTTCATAAAGCCATTTTCATCGAATTGCGATCCAGTTTCATCGAATGCATGAGACAATTCATGTCCCATGATACTTCCAAATGTGGCATATTGGAAAACACTGGGAATATGGTTCACTTGATAATTTAATGAAAAAATACAATCATTCAATTCAATAATTAGTTGAATAATTAATTATTCACAGAGAACGTGAAAAAAAACGTTGCCGTTATTTGCACCATTCACGGAAGAATCACATAAACACAGTCTACCAAAAATAATCAAAAATTTAATTTAAGGGAGTTCATCCGGTAACTGAATTAATAGACCAATAATTATGAAAAAAATTGAATATACTTCTGAAAATCTAAAAAGTCACCTGGTGAAATTTCAAACTCCTCGGATATCTTATTCGGGAGAAATTAATAAATAAAGATTTTTCAATTAACACGGTCCCTTATGGGTTTTCGTCTATAAACATGAAATTTGTGGCAATTAACAGGTTTTTTGGGGAGAAACTTCCATAATGGATAAATAAATTTGTAAAGAACAGTTCAAGAGCTTCCTCAAATGCGTTAGATACTTGGTGATTTTAGAATAAATTAATTTGTCTCGAAAAATGCTGATTTTTGGGAAGTTAACCTCTGTCTTACTCGCATGACAGTGACGTCACAACCGCGCTTTTTTGAGATCAATAAGGATGCTTTCCGAATAACGCAATGTATGCTATGCTTGCACATTGAATCATACAAAACTAGTTGAAAATGTGCTGAATTGACCTTTCTCTATTTGATCTTCAAAAAAATTATTTCTATAAATTCGATTTTTTACGAAAAAACAATTATGATCGACGAACAAGAATTTCTAGTACATAGCAGCTGTACAGGTTACGACTACGTTAGTCGTATAACCACTACGCTAGTCGTGATAATTTTTCGTACTATTAAATCCCATACCGGATGAACTCCCTTAAATTGCTGCATGATGGGCAGCGGAGTCGGGATACGGCTGTGTGAGTGGGATTTCAGAGCGATTTGAATGGAAATTTGGTATAGAACTGGATAGCTCAATCGGTAGAGCGCCCGACGTCACCTGTAAATATGTACCTAAATAATTTCAAGAACTAGTTGTAAGTTGGAAATAATAATAGTACTAGTGTGGTTTTTATTTTCTATATGAGGACAAATAGAAAAAAAATTCACACACTTTCGAACAAAAATATATAAAGCCATAAGTGCCTGAGGCTCAAAATTAAAAATAACAAAAATTATTTGGAGTATCTCATAAATACATACAATAATATCTTAGAAAGTAGAGAATGTGGCAAGCTGCTACCAGTCTTTCACGAAAATTAAACGCAATGATGTTAAGGTCTTCGTTTGATAAGTTTATCAACACTTGTAAAAATTAAATACTGTAACTCCTTAAATTTAATAAACTTTTGTGACATGTAGAGGAATCGCAAGTCCGATTCTCCCAGAAGGAATCGTGTGACAGTGTGAAACCGTTTTGGCCATCTTTGCCGTTGGAAAAGAACTGGCCAAAGCGTGGGAATGCTTACAAAGTGTTCTACAGCAAGTAGAAGAGAGATATTGAATGACTTCCTTCCACGGACCGCGGGAAGACTTCAAGTAAGAGACATCGCGATTGATTAGCTCCGCGTACGAACCCAATCTAACCCTTACATTATATTATAGATTAAACCATATTGATTCTCATTATTTAAAAGTTTCCCGCAAATATCCCTACAATATCCCGAAAGTACGAAAAAACCCACCCGTGAGCTCTCCGACAACGAGCTGGCCGAAGAAGGGAAGGAATTCGGAGAATACGGACAGAGAGGTTCGTTAGTGGACAAATTGCAGTGTCTTGTAAGACAATCTGAAGTGATCCACAAGTAACACTTGAAAAAAAAGTAGTGATAACTTTGAAACCGTGTGTGGTGTAAATAGCCGTAACGAAAAAATAAGTGTTTTTTTCAATTTTTTTTTTTCTTTGATATCTAGAAAACTAATTGAGATGAAGCTCGATTCTTACCATAATCTTCTTTAGTACCCTCGAAATTCTCTACAAATGAAGATTCTGGTAAAAGAGCTTTATCTCATTTAGTTTCCAAGATATAAAAAAAAAAGAAAAATTGACTGATGGCGTTGTCTATTTATTGCACTACACCGGTGTAGTGTAGAGAACTAACCTAATCTGAACGTCCTCACACTAGCGGCTGTTTCGAAATTGCTCGCTTTCAGTGAACAGTCTACATTTTAGAAAAAAATAAGAATAAATTCAGATCAATTTAATAAATCCATGATTTACGGATTATTCAGAATTAAATTGTGATGACGGAGAAAAAATGCAGTAGCAATGGAATAGTATATTACACATCTAGGGAGGGAAGAAGTTAACCTCAACAAAAATTTGCCTTTCAAGCGAAGCGAGGGTGCCAAATTTTTGTCGAGGTTGACTTTTTTCCATCCGGGGTGGGTATGCTATTTTTTGTATCAAGGGAGTAAAGAACCACGCTTCCGACCGATCGAAGCGAGGGAGTAAAGTGGGTTCTTTACTCCTGAGTTGTGAAAAATAATTCAATGGCACTAGATCAGGGCACTTCAAACATGGAAGAGTTCACTGCAAATATTCTGAGCGATTGTTTAGATGCACAGGTATGTGTACTCATTATGAGCATCCGTATAGTACGATTTTCGAAGTTAAGTTAAAAAAGTAAGCCTTTCGGAATCAGATTATAATACCTGTGCATCCGAATAATTGCCCACAATATTTTCAGTGAAATCTTCCATGTTCAAAGTACCTTGGCCTCGTGCCATAAAATTATTCTCTATTGATACTGCAATTTTCTCTTCGTCATCAAGTCTCGATTCTGAGGATCCTGTCTTTCGTAAATCATTGTTTTATTCAATTGATCGGACTTTATTGAATGAAGTTTATTCTCTTTTCTTCAAACAATTTTGAAACCATCGCTAATGTAATAGCGCTCAATCAGGTTTGTTCTCTACACTGTACCGGTGTAGTGCTGAAAATCAAAAAAACCATTATCCTCTTTGATCTGATTTTTCTTCCTTCTAAACTTCTTTTAGGCCCAGGTGCATAAAGTTAATCACCAATTAGCGGTAGTCACTTAACTATGCTGCCTCGGTTAACCCTATAAGGAACTGGGCGTTTCTCCCACCAATTCAACGAGTAGAGCTGAAATAGAGTGGGGGTACCCACGGACCAGTCCAAACGAGCGCGCAAACGCCGATGACAGTACTGTACGTTTTAAACATAAAAAAATGTGGGGTTTGATGACGTAAATATACACAATGAATAAACTGGCGCGAACACTGTCATTATTGTTATGACGGAATAGAATTTATTAATGGAAACAACAAAATAACATTTTATCATAATCAACAAAAAATATGATGATATGTAAATAGGGGGGAAAAACCTCAGTTATTACGGTCCTGGGCCGACGAATATCGCCACGCGATTGGCTATCCCCCACTCTATAGCCCCAACTACGTTTTACTACGACTTGTGGCTTAGAGGGTTAAGTGACATGTGAGGTTAATTTTAAGCGATTAACTTCAGTTGGCTGACTTGGCATGATTAGGAAGAATTTAAGTCAGCGTGCTTGAAAAGGTCGAAAACAGCTTAAAGGCTATGCCACATAAGACGCAGGTGCAGCGTAAGCGAAGTGTTGTGCGTTACCACAGGAATTCATTCAATTTGAATATAATTTAAATGACAGCTGTCAAAATTTCAAAATCTCATTTTATTCCAAGCTGATTGAAGATGCAAGAAAAAGAATGGATTCCAATAAATTATCACTATTTATCTATGGTTGAGTTTAACTTAATTCATTATTTCTTGAATTTTATATCTATATTATGAATAAAAAATCGTTGTCGTTAGCGGGTTAGACCTAGTAACCGAAAAGAAGATTCTCATGGCTTTTATACAAATATTTTCTTGGAGATGAAAGACAATAACCATGAAGAATCTTTCGAATTGACGAGAAGATTATGACTATTTCTTTCATTTTTATTAATTGCGATTGTATTTATTTTTAATATCTTTCGAGTCTATTAGCTGAAAATATTTAAATATTAATATTCAAAAAACGGCCGTTGCATTGCTCCCTGCGTTGCGTATACGTTTGCGTCTTATGTGGCATAGCCTTAAAAAGTCTACGGACTCCGTCAGCTAATCGATGATTAGCGCTAATCGAGCTTTATGCACCTGGTCTTAAAGAAATTCATCGGTTATTCTGTTCAAAATTTAAATTACCTTGGACGATCTTGACTGAATAACGGATTTTGTAAGAAAGCAGCTGTTGCTCCTGTATAAAAATATAATTCCATCGAATAACAACCTTATCTTTTGAATCACTAGGTGAGCATGCGCTCCGCGTGCTTAAGGTTTTGCTTCCTGGGCTAAATAAGCATGCATGTATTTTTATTTTTTTTTACAAAAAAAAATTACAATAACGAAAATTGAGAGGAGCCTCGAAAACTACGTGTTTTAGTCCTATATTAATCTCCCGGTTAGTGGGTGTTATGTCCGAGATTGAATTGCAGCGTCGAGGACAATTCTCGTTAATTTCGAACAGCTTCAATTATTTTATTTTTATGGTTTTAGGACGCTAACTCTATTTTTCACTCTTGTTAGTTTATGCTTTGACTTGTTAAAATGATAACAATAATTCTGATCAAATTATTTATAACCTTTGATTTATTTTTAGTATTCAAGTTTGCGGGATTTTACAAGTTTTTCCACATGAAAAGATTTTAGAATGAGTACCTTGGCAAATTTTGAAATAAAAGCCTAATACAAAGTAATCTGATTTCTACTTACAGAATTATTGAAAGTTGTTGTCTTAATTAATTATAAATTTATTATTCTGACGTTGTGGAACCTTGATTTTCCTCAGTTTGAATTATTTGAACCAAGATGATTGAAATTCCACTTTTGTTTTACTATGATTCTTTAGAGTTCTTATTCAACGCACTTAGTTGTTTATTCCCGTTCTTATGTAGAAATTAAAATGATTACTTTCGACTTGAGGCTACGGTTTGCCCAGTTCAACTATTAGTTAACAAATTCGATGATCTATTATATTAGAGATTTTGATCGGTTAACACATGAACAGGTCAATTTCACAATTTAATTTAACTAGGAGAATTTTTGGTTGTTAAGTGTTTGGTGGTATCAATAAGACTGACCATTTTTAGGCAGTCTTTTCCTTGTAAAATTTGGAAATATATTATTTCCCAATATTGTGAAATTGCTGAACATGTGTATTTTAGCAACTTTTTACTAATGGACTCAATCGAGTTCACTTGAGTTCAACATTTCTTCACCTTGACGATGTGGAAATGTTGAATCATCAATTTATTTGTCATGAAAAATTGGCAAATGAATGTTGAAATACTTTTTCATTTATTTCAAAATTAAAATTATTTGAAATAAATAATAAGATTTAAAAATTATATTCAAAAACTATTCTGGACCTAACAGTGGGTCTGATCGACAAATTCTGAATTTTCGCTCTCTCGATATTCTCCTTATAAAAACTAAGTGTCAGGGACCATTGGGTAGTGGAGGATTCGTGTTCAGGGTCTCAACGAAGCCAATCCATTGATTCTTTGTCAAGAAAATTGAGATGAGCCGCGAAAACTAGATGTTTTAGTCCAATATTAATCTCCCGGTTAGTGAGTCTGATCGGCAAATTTGGAATTTTCGCTTTCCCGATATTCTCATTATGAAAATTGATTGTCAGGAACCACGGGGCAAAGCATTAATATTGGACTGAAAGATGTAGTTTTCGAAGCTCATCTCAATTTTCATTATTGTAATTTTTTCGATGAAAAAAAAAATAAAAATACATGCATGCTTATTTGGCTCTCAAAGTAAAGCGAGCGCATCAGCCTAGTTGTCCTCATTCATGTTTTTCGAATATCTTAGAGATTAAGCGAGATAGAGCAATTTTGCCCGTATCTTTTCTCTTAGTTTTTTAAATTCTCAGCGTAGAAGAATTCGGCTAGAATCTCTATATTTCGCTCAATTTCTGAGATATTCTATTGAGAATGACTACAAAAGCTTCGCTCCTGAAATTCAAACTATACAATTTATCTTCATTACTTACTAACTGAATGATCATAATCTCCATAATCTCCAATTATTTCAGTCGCCCTAGCCGAAAATCTGTGAATAGAAAAAATTAATAAATCAGATGAAGAAATTGAGCAAATGTTAAAATGAAATGAAATCATGAAATTTCAATTGTTTTTTCTGACTCACAAACTTTTACGTTTATGTCCCAATTGACTCAATGAATACTGCCATTTGAATTTTTCAAATTCTATTATATTTTCCATATAATCATCAGTTATGTTCCACTGGAAATTGATCAGAGATTATATTAGAAAGAGAGTATCTCTGTAGAAAATTTTTTTAGAAAATTTCAAGAGCTACAAAAATGGTTTCTGCAAAAATTTTCCTATTTCGCTTAGATTCCAAAATTTTCTCAAATACGCGCTTTCGTAAGAGATAATCATAATATATGAACAAACCATTTTGAAGTAATCATCAATTGCTGAAGATTCATCATACCAATGGGGATATCCAATATGATATTTCATATTAAATAATTTATCGTGGATAATCCTTTTTTCATCAGATTTCAGCCATGGAGTTTGACTTAGAGACTTATCCATGCTATTTACGATTTTAGAGAGAGTATTGTGTACCTGTAAATTGACATATATGAATAGTATATTATACACCTAGGGAGTAATAGACAAAAATTTGGCATCCTCGCTTCGCTCGGGAGGCAATTTTTCAACGGAATTGACTTTTTTCCATCCGTGGTGTGTATAGGTTCTATTTTTGGACTGAGGGAGCAAAGAATTACGTTTATGACCGAGCGAAGCGAGGGTGCCAAATTCTTGTCGAGGTTGACTTCTTTCCGTCCGTGGTGTGTATACTTTTTTTTTGCTCATGGGGCTGGAAAAATGAGTTTCTAACCTCACTTTGCTTGGTTTGAAACGCATTTTTCAAGCACCCTTGGGCAAAAAAATACTATACACACCATGGGTGGATAAAAGTTAATTTCGACAGAATTTTCTCACCCTCGCTTCGCTCGGGAGAAAATTTTTGTCGAAATTAACTTTTTTCCGCCCTAGGTGCGTAATGTACTATTTGTCATCGAGGAAGCGGAAAACAGAAGTTTTCAACCAAGCAAAGTGAGGTTGAAAACGTCGTTTCCGAATTCCTAGATGCAAAAAAATGCTTTCAATCTTCTGATAATTAAAATGAAAAAAAAGTGGATAATGCTATGGCTTCTCAACTGCTCAATTTTTTCTACTAATACTTTAGCAATATGAGCAAATTTTCATCACATTCTTCATATACCCCATCATAGCTTTTTGATATTTATCAATCTCTCACTACTCGATAACTACATGTTAAAAAAAACATGAACAATTTCAAATGATTTAAAATCAGTTGAAGTCATTTAAGGGTTTTGCTCTGCGTCCTAAATATTCTTATAAATCATTTGTGTATTTGAAAACTCTCATTCCTCACAAGAACAATTTAACTCATATGATATAGAAGAGAAAATATCATTCATTTAATATGGCTGAATGTATAGCTTCTATTGATATGATAACGATATAGTTATTATGTTTTTTATCTAATTACGAAAAGAATCCAAACTCAAGAGGAAATTCATACAATGTTTTCAAAAAACCTTCAGATTCTTCTAATCAAGATAATACAGTGAAACCTCCATTATTTTCCTCGTGCAAGGCTTAGATTTGGAAAATGATGGAGGTTCCGACTGAGTTTCTGCGTCCCCACTCCGTCAGCGCGAGAATGAAAGAAGACGATACGTCGCTCTCTTCTCAACGGTAATATTATTATTGTTGACTCTCTCGTGGGCAAGAAAACAGAGATAGCCATAGATGAAAGAGAGACAACGAAAAATGGTAGAGAGTGGGGAACGCTCTTTCTCCTCCTTTGAGGGGCAGTGGAATATCTCGAAGGTGAAAATGATAGAGGTTCCACTGTAATCCGAACAGCTAAAAACAGGATTTTCCCATTTGGATGTATTTCGTACTTGTTTTTGTAGTTAGTTTATTGAAGAAAACGATTGAAAATTCTAAGAAAACTAAAATTTCATTCTCTATTAATATGGAACCTCAATATCTTCAACAGCACTGATTCAATTAGTTTGAAACCATGATTGAAACAACGATTCTCGAAAAATCAACGAAAACAAAGATAACTGGAGAACTAATAATGCAAATGAGTTCAAAATTGACAGGCATTAACTGATACTACTCTCAAAATAATCTATCAGGATAGATAACATGAGCTGAATAGTTTCAAGAATATTCATTTAGAACTGATTTTCGGAAAAAGGATATACCGACAGACACACACAGGCATGCGCTAAGAATATCATTCTCTTCCTTTTTAGACTATTTCAAGCATCTTCGATTCGAAAAATTAGAATAGAAAATTTTCATGTTAGTATAGCTCGCAAGTGGAAACAAGGATGTTGAAAATTCTCATAATTCACTTGAAAATTTACTCACCAAACGTTTAATTTTTTGCGGAAAATAAAGTTTTACGTATTCATAATTGAGTGCATGGTTCAATTCAATCAATGACAAACAGAATTTAGATCTGAAATATAAAGAAAATAATGAAATTTCCAGAATTAATGGAGTATTAATGAAGAATTAATGAAGAATGTACGAACCGATCATTAGTTATTTTAGGTCTACCCTTCAGTTCATGTAATTCACTTGCGAAATCCTGTAATTTTTTTGGGCCATAGGGGATCATTTCCTCGAGGAAACTCCATTGAATATAATTGACTGAAAATTTACGATTTTAGTTGATATTTTTATGAGAATATCTCGGAAAAGAAGCAAGATGCGGCAATTTTTTCTTAAAGTTCGTGTTTTACAGAGAATTTGAAGCGCTACAAATCAGGATTAGGACGAAATCGCTCTACCTCTCTTATTTTCAGAGATATCTGGAAAAGACTAATAAAAGAACATTCAGTAGTGAAGGATTAAGAAGAGTAAGTCAATTTTTTCTCATCTTTTTTTAAAAGATATCTCGGAAACTAAGTGGACTGGGGCGATTTCTTCAACCCTTTTCGTGAAGAATTTGAAAAGTTCCAATGTTCCGAAAAATTCAGAAAAATGTGAAAAAATATCATTTTTAATACGGCATCAAAAAAATTAGGAGTTAACTGTACTCAAATTCGCTGGGACACTAGCTTAACATCCTTACCAAGAGTGCGCAGGGGAGTTACTTCAATGAGTTTCATCACGCCTTTTATAAACTCCATATCGCGAATCCTAATTATGAAATTTCCATTGACATTGATTCCATGATGACTGAATAAACTTTGTAGAAAATCCAACCAGACTATCTAAAATCCGTTAAATTGAGACTTTCAATACATTGCTTCAATTATAATTATGCATAATTACCTTAGACTTATCGTTTTCCGAATTATTATCAAACCATTCTTGAAAACCGTCGATAGTCATTAGCTCCAATTTTTTATTTTCCCGTTGTGAGCTGATGAGCTGTGGATGAAATATTTAATTTAAGATGAATAAACTTTATTGTAGGAATGCTTCATTATCATTTATAGAACTCAAAATTTTATAGTTTTTCTCATCCTGTAATAGCTCAATTTTCTATTCTTTCTGTTTTCTCAAATATCTTGAAAATTGAGCGAGATAGCGTCACTTCACCTTGACCTTTTTTGTAAGAAATAGAATTTTCACCTCTCATAATTTTCATTATTCGATCAGAACATAATTTACCCGTGTCAGAGCTCTCTGAAAATTGATCAAATGAACAATGTCATTCCTCAAATTCTTCATATCAACGTTGCCATCAGTCTCAGACACCAGAAAGTCAATAATTTTATTAATTATCATGAAGTATTCCAATGCGCCTGGGGATTTACGTGGGGTGCGTCTCAAAAATCCTACAAACTGTGCTCCAGGCTGTTGATCAATCTATTGCATGAAGAAAAATGTGTCAATCATTGGTATTATTCGTATCGAGACCATTTAACCCCTATTTTTTTTCGATGTGGCATTAAAGGTTATATTTTTTTACATTTCTCTGAATTTTTGTTTGTAGTTTATGTGATATGGATTATCAAATTTACTGAAAGTATCGGTGGTGGAAATGAAACACCCTGAATCGGCCGAAAATAACAAAATTACTTTTGAAAAACAACATAGTTGACCCATTATTCAAAAAAAAATTGGCGAAGAGGACAGCACTTCAACTAAATAGAAGAAAAAAATATTCAATTTACCGTGAAGTTATTGAGAAATTTCAATTAGAAGGTAGTCGTAATTATTTGCCTCTCTTTCTATGTTAGGGCCAATTTCCGGGAGTAAAATTAGTGTTAACTTTGGTTTAGCCTAACATTGGTTCAGCTTAAACCACGGTTAGCGTAACTCTGGATTAACAAGAAAAATGGAGAAACAACAGTGATACCACCACTGATTGCAGCTATCAATGGTGTTGCTCATAAACTCATCGCTGAAAGCTCACTGTTTACAGAGTTTACAGAGGTTTGAATGTTTTCGTTGTGGTACCACTGATCCCGCCATCTTTCTTTTCCAAACGAGAGTTACGCTAACTGTGGTTCACGTTAAACCAGAGCTAAGCTAACCCGCAGTTAGCGCTAATTTTCCTCCCGGAAACTGGGCCTTAGGCATATGATAGGAGATTAGCTTGCGTGCTTTGCTTCTATGTTAATGGTAATGGCTGGATGTTCTCAATAAAGACAGAGCCATAAAGAAGGAGAAGAAGAAAGAAGAAATCTGTAGTAGTCTATCTTTGTCGTACAGTCAGAACCAAATGTTTGGCTTACCACAGATCAAGAATGATGAGAGTATGATAAGATAAACCTCGAAAAGAGAAAAAATATTCTAAGATCTCCAATTCTTGAATTGATTTTGCTAACTAATAAATGATATGTATGTGTAAAAAACATTTATTTTCCTGAATTGAAGATAACCCTAAATTGAAGATACTTTGGAACTTTTAGGATTGCCTGTCACGTGGACGGTTTCGTCGTTAATGCGCACGCGAATTTCTGAACAGAGTGACATAGCTCGTCGCACACTTATATCTATCTCTGGGGAGAGATTCCGTGCGTTATAACGTAAAAGCGACATAATTTTGCTCCCGGCAGAGGGCATCGTAGAAACTAGTTGACTCATTCAGTGAAGTTCGAGAACACAGAAGAGATTCAAATTCAAAGTGAGAAAATTATCGAACGTATTGGTGACTGTTTGTTTACAGAGACTTGACAGATAAATAACAATTGAATGAAATATGCATTACTCAAAAATGAATTTACGCATTTTGGAGCAATGCAACTCACGGCCATCAGCCATATTGCTGCTGGAAATTCGAACGCTCCAAAATAAAAGTGTTCCGAACCACAATCAATTTGTCCCCTATGTGAATGAAATGTCCTCTGTCGGGAACAAAATTATAACGCTTTTACGTTATAACGCAGTACGTTACCTGAAGCATTTTAGTTGAGTTGGATTTTTTCTCCCGTTGGGTGATAGGAGTGAGCTTTCGAAAAAAAATTGAGCCGCTTTGAGAATGCTTCACTTCTGCCTCTGAATGACAAAGGTTATCAATCATCAATTGGCTGTATAGTCAATGTGACTGGAGGCCAGCTGTACAATAACTGCAGCGGAATGACGGAAGAAGAAGCTGGCTTTCAGCTATCAGTCTATGCAGCCAATTTATGATTAATAATCTCTATCATTCAGAAGCAGAAGTGAAGCGTTCTCAAACCGCTACAATTTTGTCTCGGAAACTCACTGCTGTCATCTAACGGGAGAAAAATTCTAACTCAACTGAAATGCTTCGGAAATAGCACCTCAGTGCCTCTTCCAGTTGTAATACATTTCAGTGTGTACATCTTGAATTGAGCATCGCCATCTTGGAAAGTTGACCACGCTGAACATAGCACAGTGAAGATGGCAAATCAAAGAACATCAACGACACGGCCGCTTGCGTCCGTGGCGGTGCTAGTTTAATGATAACACTCACCCAAAAAGCATTTATAAATGGATATTTCATCTGTGGATGCACACTTATTCCATAGAATAGTGAAAGACCAAGTGTTGTCACATAGTACTTATGCATCTCATGGAATAATTTAACATCTGGTGTCCAATTATGTGAATTCATAATTGCAGGCCATCTGCCATTTTTATTGAATTGTGATAAAATTGCTTCCACGCCATTTTTCTCAATAGTCTCTGTAATTCCGATATTTGGGTGAGAATATGTCAGTAAAGACTGGGGATATGCTCTTTTTGCCATCCTTCTTTGTAGAGATTTTCAAAAGTTACGAAGGAAGATAGGTAAAAAAAGGGCGTATCTCCATTAGTTTCGACTATTTTCTTCAGAAAAAATAATTTTCGAAATACTGACCGACATCCGTACAAGTTTCATACAGTTTTTTGACTTTATGGAAAGCATGAGTAGGATTCAATGGAATTGTAGTACCGTTCAATAGACCTGAAATGTATCAAAATGATTGTATCAATGTTATAATAGACCTAATATGTTTTTCATTCTTCCATATATTCTACACTCAGCTAAAAAATTAAGGAAGCAGACAATTCTTCCAAAATTTTTAGCAATTTTCAAACGGCTGTAACTTCGCGAAAAATGATCAGATCAGAACAAAACAAAAGAGGAATTGAAGCTTCAAGTCTTTACTTTCGGAATCTTCGGATGAAAAATTTTTACAGGCATTTCTCATGGCATGAAAAAATCGGTTAATGGGGGGAAAAAATCCAAATTTTTTTATTTTTTCAAAATGGTCCACGGGATCGAAAAAAAATTCTTTGTCTCACCAATTGTCAGGAGCGTGTAGCCTAGTTCTCGGACTTCAATTTTTTTTTCTTCCGCTATGACCATTTTTCGCTGAGATATCGTCTGTTAAGTGAAGAATCACCCTTTTATCTTCAATCACCAATACCTCGGGAACCACTGATTGTACATCGAGCAAGTGGTGGGTTTTGAAAACTTGAATGAATGCTCTATGAGCTCTGTTTTTTTTTCAATTTTTTTTCCATTCTCAAAATTCATTTGGAAACGTACCGAAAAATGACGTTTTTTGGTGTTTCCAAAAAATCAATCCAAACTTTTGCGAATTTGGCGAAAGTGACTAATGTTTTTATGTTTTTTCTTAGCTTCATGTATGCCCGAATCTCCGGTAAATTTTCAACTCCATCGGCTAAACCGTTTTTTTCCGAATGGTCAAAGTTGTACCGAAAATTGAAGGAGCACGGTTCTGCTTCTTCGACATCAATTAATGATGATTAAAACGGAAAATTTCCATTAAGCGTTATTCCTTTCGGATTTTGTATGAGATACTCGTTGACTCAGAAAAGAATCCTCAAGAATGTTGGAAGAAAATTTTTTGAGTCATCATTCCCTTAATTTAGAAACTCTATCATTTCTCCAGTTTATAAAATGTTTTTGAAAATGTTTTCAGACATTTCTTCTCACTTTGGATGAAATCTTTTCATTCGTAATCCAAAATTTGTCTAAAAAAAGTCATTACAATTTGCTTGAAAAATCGCAGAAATTTGTTCAAAAAAATTTCAACGATTTTTTAAACAAATTGTAATGATTTTTTATTCCAACGAATTTTGGATTACAAATGAAAAGATTTCATCCAAAGTGTGAAAAAATGTCTGAAAACTGATATGTTTGGCTTCCGGATGGATGCCGCGTTGGGTTTCAGCGTTGCGCCGACGTTTCGCAAACGTTGCGGTTTGCATCTTCAGGGCTATGAGCTCCGATTCTGAGCTCCATGGTCCAAGGGTTGTGCTTATATACCTACTTCCTGTGGAGAGAGGGGGTAGGTAGGGAGAGGGGGGTGGGGGTAGAGCCAATCAGGAGTTTTCAATTGATCAGCTGGTCAAACGATATTTCAGCGAATAATGGTCGTAGTGAAAAAAAAAACAAATTGAAGTTCGAGAATCAGGCTACACGCTCTTGATATTGGTTGAGTCGAAAAAATTTTTTTGGAGCCCGTAGACTATTTCGACAAAATAAAAAAATTTGGATTTTTTCCCTCCATTAATCAATTTTTCCATGCCATAAGAAATGCCGGTAATTGGGTACTATAGCTCTGCCAACTGAAAAATATTAAAATTAAGGTTTTTTGTTCGGTTTTTTTTACTAGACTGGCTATTTGGGTGGTTTCTGGATATACATTGAGGTTCTTTCGGTGAAATTCTGAGAATTATAAATATTTGACAGTTGACGTTTTATCTCACTGAATACCACATTCTAACGCTCAAAATGAGGTATGGCGAGGTTTGTCACCATACCCGTAGTAAAGCTGGTGCTATTATGCGAGAGCATGATATAATAAAAATCCAAGCTTTATGCCAAAAGTGTGGGAGTTTGATGACCATCAATAAGCAGCTAACGGGGTTCGTTTGTAATAGCTCGCATTATGAACGAGACAACCAACATCGTAAGGTCAGGGTTAGATGTTCGACATACTTGAGTATCTATGATGATTCATGGTTCGCTGGACGAAAGGCAAAGATTCAGAGGATCTTGAAGCTCATCAGTCTATACATAAATAATAGCAAAATGGGAGGTGTGGACAAGTAATTGAAGTTGATGGAACGAGATTAGGTAGGAAACAGCTAGCTAGAGGCCGACCGGTCAAGGGTGCAGTTTGGGTGCTAGACATTCGTGAGAAGGACACTGGACGACTAGTCATCGTTCCGATTTCCAATCAGGAGGCTGAAACACTCATTCCAATCATCCGTAAATACGTAAGACCGGGCTCAGTTATCCGTACCGATTGTGGGAAAGGGTACGAGAGGTTGTACTGCTATGGCTACTACCATATCAGGGTCAATCACAAAGTACACCATGTTAATCCCAGAAATAAAGCTAACACACAAAGCATCGATCGGACCTGGAGAGAGCTGAAGACTGCTATTCCCAATTACGGGAGGAAAGCGGCTGGGTACCTCGGAAGAGTGGTTAAATTCCTCTTTTTCAGGACTCATCCTGTTTCTCAACGTATGAACGCATTTCTTGACTTGATCAGCCTCCATGAAGATCTCGATTAACTACCTGATCCATAACTAGTTTCGGTACTTGATCTGGATTCTTGAAATTCTACTATCAGTTGTTGTGGATTTAACTAACATAATACCTATCACAATTTACTTGTCAACGCATGTGTACGTTACAAGGGTGAATGGTAGATGAATAATTTATAAATTTATATAATTTTTAATGCTCAAAGAAGGTGAGCGGCCGTCGCACCACCACGTCCTCGCCGTGGTCCTGGGTACAGCTAAGAGTAGTGCGTTTCCTGGTTTCGTTTTCTGTCGTTAAAAGAGTTGTTAGAGGTTGTCTATTGAGAGGTTGCACATCTACAAGTGTCATGCAAAGCGAAACTAGGATCCAAACGAATTTAAGATTATTATTTTTTGGCAGAGTGAAACTGGTCAATTACCGAAATGCCTGAAGAAAATTCCCATCTGAAGATTCTGAAAGTAAAGACTTCAAGCTTCAATTCCTTTGTTGTTTCGTTCTGATCCGATCATTTTTCGCGAAGTAGCAGCCGTTTGAAAATTACTCAAAATGTCGGAAAAATTTTCTGCTTCCTTGATTATTCTGCTGATTTTCTTAAGAAGGAACATCAGGTAGAATGAAAACTAGCACATTGCTCTGATTTGTTTTGTCAATAAACTTCAATGTGATTTGAAATTTGTGTAAAAATCAGACAGTGATTAGTTTGCTCAATTTTTTATAATGAATTTTTCGAAAATTTTCGATTTAGCACACAATCTCATGGCACTGTTACTTGAACTCAAGGTATTCCACTTACGAGGGATCGTAGCTTCGTAGGGGTCTGAGCGGGGTTAATTATAAGTTAGAATTGAAACTCGATTGAAGATGTTATCACTCCCAAATTAATATAAGGGTGATTATTCGGAGTGATAAATGTTTTCTTTCGACTCATATATTTGATCAATGAAATTAAAAATCATTGTTTTATCGGGCGCCCATTACTGGCTGAACCCGGAATTTTATTCATCCCTGACTAAAATACTTCAGTTTTGTATGCATGAAATCGCACTAGAGAGCGACAACCTCTACGCATACGTATGTGTACACATCGAGCCACAGTCCAGTCGGCTGCCACGTCATCGCGAGGCAATGTTGCCACAGTTGTGTCAGATATTTATTCACTATCATTTTCACTCAATCTTTAACTCAATGAATATTTGTTACCAATCAGACGATCATCTCAAACTTTCTTGCAGATATTCATAACATAGTTACTTGTATTGTGCAGTTTTCTCAGGGTTTTTGCTCGAGGCGTTCATTCGCTGTAAAGAAAATAGTGGGAAATCATACGAGTTTTTGCGTGTAGTTCCTATACCTCCGTATATTTTTCCTCATATTCAAGTCCATCAAACTCAAATACTAAACACATGAAAATTCCGAAAAAATTCACGCATGTCGGTTGACTATTTATCTACGCCCTGTATAAATTCCAGGACTTTCTGTCGAGGATCGTTTCATACGTGGAATACCTTAAAAAAAAAAACATTTAGAGCAAGGAGAAAATTTTGCAAAAAATACACGCGATGTCTTTTACTAACAATTTTCTCATTCAGGGTGTTTGAATAAAATTAGGTCGTGAAATTTCAAGATCTTTATAAAAAACCTTCATAAAAATACAAGTTTCCACTCAAAACAACAGCCATATGCAAAAACGTGGCAGCGTTGCCTTGAGTGATTTCACGAGGAGTGGGGAATCAGAAGCGCACGCTATTTCAGATAATTCCGAAGTCCTGATTTTCTTTTTAACAATTCCGGGAGAAGAATAATTCACAATTCATTCAATCTAGCACTTATGACGATGAAAAAAGGAAAAAATCTGCGTATTGAAATGTAATGTATGCGGTATTGAAATAATTGAATTTTATTCATTGAAAGAAGTTATAGGTTATGGATGCCTCTTTTCTTGCGTTATTGTGTCGGTAACATAATTTTCGCAATTATTGACTTGTTGCCACTCTAGTAAATTCGACATGACATTGCCACGTTTTTCACAAACTTGTAAAGTTATTAAAAATTATAATTTTTAGAAGACAAATATGAAAAACATATAACAATGATATTATTGCGCAATTTTAGAAACGAAAGAAGTGATTTCTCCTCATTTTCACAGATAAATCTAAAGATCTACCACTCAAAATTTCATTCATTTGATATTCCTCCCCTCCCACCATATCCCGCAGAGGTCTGATGTTCCTCCTTAAAAAGGAAAATCTTGCGTAACGGGAGAGTTTACCGATGTAAATAGCCAAAAGGCTATACAAGGAATAAATAAATAATATTAAAGTGATTCACCAAAGTACCAGAAATACTTTAAGGCCCAGGTGCATGAAATTAATCGCTGATTAGCGGTAGTCACTTAACTGTGCTGCCATAGTTAAGTGACATGCAAAGTTAATTTTAAGTGATTAACTGCACTCTGTTAACTTGGCGGGTGGCCATCTTTAACTATCACTGAGCGAAGTTAACTGCACAGCGTTAACCATACAGGTAACTGCGATAGTTCCGTCAGCTAATCAAGCTTCATACACCTGGGCCTAATATTCTTAAAAATAAATACCTATCAATTTTTCTGTTTTATCTTTCTGAAGAATGTGCATTACAGTCCAGTGATTTTCATCTTTCGGAATTGGATTATATTCCTCCCATTTGCCGCAAGCATATTCATAGAAATCCGTACAAGGATCAGCTTTATGATTCATACTATTTTTCATCGAATTAACTGAAATATGAAAAATATCGATTTTTTTTTCAATTAATTGTTTATTAATGAATTTAAAATTCTTACCAAAAGCCGTACAATCCAATGAGGTACAGGTATACACCAATTCCACGTTCATTACAGTAAATTTCAGGATTAAAAAGATCGAAATGCCCTTCATTATTGCTTCGGATGATTCAATATGTCGCGAGTTTAAAAAGGACTATGAATTTTCCTCAACCACGTCAGCTAATTTATTGTGGATCATTGAATCTCAAGTCTTAACACATACATATTTGTTTACGTTGATTGCTTATCATGTGGAAGTGTTCCTGTCACGATTATTGATATGATGAAAATTATTTCACTACAAAATAGAATATTACAATATTCCGTGAAACTGAATAGTTCGAGGAAAAAATCGATTATTCTCTAAAAATACAATTTTATTCATAATTTTTATAATTTTTGTGAAGAAATATCAATTTAGGCTGAGTTTTGCATTCGAGGAATAAGTTAATCCAGGCATAACTTAAGCCAGCATTAGTTTATTCTTTCGATTTTTACTGCCCGTGCCGTCTGCCGGTTGAAGTCTTTGTCTTGAACAGGATGCATCACCATACCTAACAACGAATACCCTTCTTCTTCTCCTTCTTTTTTGTGCCGTGCATGTGCTCGGCTGGCCTTTAGCCTCAGACTATACAGCTAATAGAAAACAAATACCTTTCAAGTGACTTGTACCTTCGACTTTAACCCACAAACAGCGCAGGGAGTAGAGATACATGGAATAAACTAATCCTAGCATAAGTTCATTCTGAATTAACTAGCGCCATCGCCGCCTTTGGTGGCTCTGTTGATCACACATGTCAGCTATGAAAATGTAAATGACGAAATCAAAAAATTCTCATGAAACGCTGTTCTCGATTCGATAAGGCGTTAGCATGTACATGAACACGGTCCATTTACCATCTACATCTCCTTTATAGAAGTATGAGCTTGATGCTTCAGTAAGAATATTTTAAGGTCAAGAAATCTTCACAAAATTTTTTTTTCTCCAATATTGACTTTTTTTACGTTCTGCGAATTTGAGCCAAATTAATATTTCTGGAGATACAGACATGAGGCTCAATCTTGACTGACCCAACACAGTGTGACCATGCTTATTTCTATGAGAAATTTTCCACTCTCTCAGATAGCTGATGAAAATTAGCTTAGATTATTATTTTCAGAAAGAGTAACAAATGAGCTCATCTCAAATGGGCCAAAATGGCATGTTCATACTCATTTCTGTGTGAAACTTGTTGCTTTTTTAAATAATAGGCTAATGAAAATTGGCGCGAATTCTTATTTACAGAGATATCTGCTCGTGCCCCATTTCAAACTGACCAAAAATAAATTTATCATGCATGTTTCAAAACAAAATGATCCAAGATTTTTGAAAATTCCCATTGAATTTCTCCCAAGTCACTACAAGAGTAGTCTTAATCTGTTTCTAAAACGTATTCTTCTGAGCCAAACTTGGACCACCGCATGTAGAATCACAGAGAGAATGCTATTGATAGAGTGAGGTACATGGCAATTATCCCACTTTCATCTTTCACATTAGCCCTCTACAATTTTCTGATCAAAATAGAGATACTTGAAAATTGACACTTTTCCTATCTATTTCGGTAGCATTTTTCCTGTTTTTGCTTCCGAATGGAACACTGCAAATCCAGGGGTCTCATTTTGAGACCCCAAGGGTCTTATTTTGTAGACACTTTTGAGACCCCAAAGGGGTCTCATTCTGAGACACAATGGCGGCTGAGCTGGGGAATTTTGTCGATAATGCAGAGATAGAATTCCCCAGTTATGTAGGATAACGCTCAATGTTAATAATATAAAGAATTATAGAATTGAATTCTGAACTCCGCGTAATTATTTGTTGATATTCATCAAAAAATTCGGAACAAAATCTTGTGGCGTTCACTAGAAAATTATGTTACCTTGAAAAAAAAGTGGTAAAAAATATCGAATCCCAGGAAAAAATGTTCAGATCTGATCAGATTAAATTAGATCTGAGCAGATCTAATTAGATCTGAGTTCCTCAGATCTGCTCAGATCTGAGAATTGGCACGCTCTGATCAGATCTAATTAGATCAAATTAGATCTGAGTTCCTCAGATCTGATCAGATCCAATTGGATCTGTAAAAAATCCGGAATGAAAATTTTTAATTTTTGGAGAAAATGAAAAATAAATAAAAATCTGAATTCTTCGCTAAGCAAATGAATCAAAATTGGAGTTTTTGAAGAAAAAAAAATCGAAAAAAAAGCAGCGCTTCAGCGGGATCGAACCCGGGACCCTAGCATTACTAGACTATTATCTTAACCCTTCAGCTATTTTTATTTTTTTTGATAACAACAGTTTTCATTGGCGCTATAAAAAGATATTATTTACATATGTACAGTAGAAAACAGTGTAGAAAAAACTATAATCATTATTATTATAACTTATAACTAATGAAGTTAATGGATACAAACATCTCTCAAACTTCTACATTTTAACGATATGAAGTATTGATGTAAGGAAGGAGAAGTAATTCATCTTTCTAACATCATTCATAGAAAAAAATATACATAACTATTTATGTGGTATATAATTTATTTTTGTAATAACGGATAATATATATATTCAGCGAATAAAAAAATAGAGAAAAAATCTACGCTTTCATTAAACCATTCAGCTATCACACGATTTCTTGTTATCATTTAAAATTTAAATCGTCGTAATTGAAGAAAATCAGAAATATTAGAGGAAATAACTCCGGAAGAAAGTCGGGACTGCCCAAATGGAATGCAGAATCATCCGTGGAAATAAATATAAAATTCTATGATAATGAAACGAGCACAGATCTGACACATTGTGGATTTTTTTAAACAGATAAATTTTCATTTAATAAAAATTTCAAAAAAAGTCGTATTTATAGTTCTAAGAATTTCCTACATGTGCATATTTTTCATTTTTTTAAAATAATGTATCTGTTGAAGAAATAAAAAAAAAATAGCGATTGTCAAATGTCTGCTATTTTCAGTTTTATTAAATTCTACCTTATAAAGTTTTCATCCATCGCCTGATGCGTCATAATGTGCATTGGATTGGATTTGATAATATCTGACTAGATCTGATTGGATCAAACTAGATCTGATTAGATCTGATTAGATCTGGTTAGATTTGATGAACCGATATAAATGGACTTGATTAGATCTAGTTAGATCTAATCAGATCTGGTTAGATATAGTCAGATCTCTTCAGATCTGATCAGATCTAAATAGATCTGATCAGATCTAAATAGATCTGATCAGATCTAGTTAGATCTAATCAGATCTAGTTGGATCTAATCATATCTATTCATATCAAATTTCTCAATTTAATCAGATCTAATCTGATCAGATCTTAACATTTTTTCCCGGAATATTAGTTTTTCCATTGGTCAACTAATAATTAGAAAAATTGTTGGATTTACTGAATTTTACTCATTTAAACAAATCCATTTTCTAAAGTAATTAAATTTTGTTCACCTACACAAATGAACTGTTTGAATAAACGAAATTCAATAACTTCTTTAACTATTTCGAACAAATATTTTGTAGGGACCAATTGCACAAATATTTGAAATATTTGAAAAACTAATAGGTTTCAATTTTTCTATGTAACTTATTCTGTTGAAATTTTTCCTATAGAAATTTCTCGGCATGAGTTTTCTCTCCATTCTTTTTCCGTTTTTTATTGAGAACTGCAAACTAAACAAGCCGGGGATTTTCAGTCGAAGAATTTTTAGCAAAAAAAGAGACAGAATTAGTTGTATCAGAAACTTAGACTATTGTTTTTTTTCTATTCAATTGCTTTATTCTGAATAATGCTTGGGAGGATCGTAGCATTCTCAATAGAATTGATTTCGTACGATGAGATTGATTTGTCACCGCACGAACGAATTGATTTCGAATCCTGAGATATTTTTTTTTTGGTATTAAACTGGGATAATGAATAAATTTTCTTCATTAAGAATGATTTTATTAGGTATTCTTTATGAATATGCAACAGAAGCAATGTTAATTTCACGGCAAATTAAATGAAATACATTGCAGTATGAGAGGAAATGGATAAATAGGAACGGATCATTTTTAGAGAGATAGTGTCTTATATATTGATAGTTAGGGCATTTTTTCTTAATAATAATTCATTTGTTCAGAAAAATGTAAAAAATTGTTCTATTTCTCTTTTCGTTATTATTTTAACAGGGTGGCGATCGTCCTGGAAAACCTGGAAAAGTCAGGGAATTTCAATGTTAGTCAGGGAAATTCATAGTTTATTTTTTATTATCTCCATATTTTTAAGATTGATAGATACCGTGGATGGATGAGTTATTGACAGGTTCCGGTTACGAGTGCAGTTGAAACTACGATTAAATTTTATTTTCTTGATCGAAATTGAGTTTTTTCGGATCAGAATGAATTATAGAGTTTTCGGGACTCAACAACGATCAAAAGTTTACCAGAAATCAACTTGAGCAATTAATATTAAATAGATAGATGACTACCTCAAGTGGATGAGTTTATGACAGGGTCAAAATCCAAGTGGATGTATTTATGATATGAGACGCGCTAGTTTCTGACAGCTCGAGTCTCCACTTAAATTTTTGATATTTAATACCAGTTTAGAGGGGGAACGTGAGTTCATAACATGTAGTTATTGGATAATAGAAATAATTTATATTTCACTTCAAAATACATTTTTTTTTGGCCCTACTAACATGCTCTGTTAACTTGAGGGGGGCCGGTAGTCTAGTGCTCGAGAATTGGAGATATATATTTTTTTTTTTTTTTGAAAGTCAAAATCATGTATAATAATATGCAACCTTTTCAGGCATATTATAACAGTCATGCTGCATACAAAAAGATTTTTTTTTTAATTGAAAAGAGATTTTAATCATGTGAAAAATGGCACTAAACAAGACCTTATCTATAAAAAATGGACTTTGGTGGCGGGGTGGATTTAGACTCTTCTCTTCATCAGAAAAATAAACACCAAGAAAATTCTTGATCAGCATGAGTGCAGTTATGGCCAGAACGGAGAGAAAACACAAAAAATTGAGAATTGACAACATGATGCGCTTTTGAAATTTGAGTTCTCGAAATTTTTGCAGAAGTTCATCTTTAAAAGCACGTTACTCTGTCAATTTTCGATTTTTTTTCCTATATCCGGCCATAACTGCACTCATGCTGATCAAGAATTTTCTTGGTGTTTATTGTTCAGATGAATAGAAGATCCATAATCCATTCCACCACCAAGATCCATTCTTTTTGGGCAGGTCTTGTTAAGTGTCATTTTTCACATGATTGAAATCTTTTTTCGATTTCAAAAACATGTTTTTGTATGCAGCATGAGTGTTATAATATACCTGAAAAGTTTGCATATTATTGTACATTATTTTGACTTGAAAGAAAAAACAAAAAATACTTCAAATTTTTGAGTGCTAGACCACCGGCCCCTCTTAGAAGAATTACTGTTTACTGATCGATTGTTGTTTGATTGTCTTTGATATGTCTGGTAACGGGTTCTTTATTCCTTCTTTCGAATCATTTTGTTTTCCAGTACCTTTATTCATATAAATGAAGCGGAGAAAGATTTAAAAAAGTTCAATTAAAGAGAACGCGAATGTATATGAGGTTATTGGTGAGGTTAGAAAACTGACGTATTGACGGATGTCACAAATAGAAACAGAGTAGTTTGACGTGGATGAGTAATTGTCACCCCAGTTTTTTTTATCAACTAAGCTCCTGAATTATATTCCCATGACTTGAATCGATGGGCAAATTCACTATCTTCTCACATATATAATTTTTATTTATAATCGATTCTTACATGTTGAAATTTAAGAGGAAAAACTATGAGTGAATATTCACGGAATCTCTACAGGAGACAGATTGGTGAAAGCTCACACCAGTCCACGGATCCTTTAAAACTCGATTTAATTATATTCATTTATTGTAGAGCAATGATCCTTTGTGAGGAATGAGTAGGGGCTAAATAATGAAAATCCCCGAGCCCTCGGGGCTGAATAATAAAGAGCCCCGAGCCCTCGGGGCTGAATAAAAAATAGCCCCGAGCCCTCGGGGCTAAATAATGAAAATCCCCGAGCCCTCGGGGCTAAATAAATAATATTATTTGGTTGGTAATCGGCCATGATGGTCACTCTTTTCTGGAGTGACCATTATAGCCGATTACCAACCGAATATTAATTTGAACAACGATGGTCGGAGGAAAAATAAAAATAAATAAAAAATAGCCCCGAGCCCTCGGGGCTGAATAATAAAAAGCCTTGAGCCCTCGGGGCTAAATAATAAAAAGCCCCGAGCCCTCGGGCCTAAATAACAAAAAGCCCCGAGCCCTCGGGGCTAAATAACGAAAAGCCCCGAGCCCTCGGGGCTAAATGAAAAATAGCCCCGAGCCCTCGGGGCTAAATAAAAAATAGCCCCGAGCCCTCGGGGCTAAATAAAAATAGCCCCAAGCCCTCGGGGCTGAATAATAAAAATCCCCGAGCCCTCGGGGCTAAATAAGAAAAAGCCCCGAGCCCTCGGGGCTAAATAATGAAAATCCCCGAACCCTCGGGGCTAAATAATATAAAGCCCCGGGCCCTCGAGGCTGAATGAAGAATAGCCCCGAGCCCTCGGGGCTAAATAGTAAAAAGCCCCGAGCCCTCGGGGCTAAATAATAAAAAGCCCCGAGCCCTCAGGACTTAATAATGAAAAGCCCCGAGCCCTCAGGGCTGAATAATAAAAAGCCCCGAGCCCTCGGGGCTAAATAATAAAAAGCCCCGAGCCCTCGGGGCTAAATAATGAAAATCCCCGAGCCCTCGGAGCTAAATAATAAAAAGCCCCGAGCCCTCGGGGCTAAATGATATAAAGCCCCGAGCCCTCGGGGCTTAATAATAAAAAGCCCCAAGCCATCAGGGCTAAATAAAAAATAGCCGCGAGCCCTCGGGGCTTAATGAAAAATAGCCCCGAGCCCTCGGGGCTGAATAATAAAAAGCCCCGAGCCCTCGGGGCTGAATAATGAAAATCCCCGAGCCCTTGGAGCTAAATAATAAAAAGCCTCAAGCCCTCGGGGCTAAATAATATGAAGCCCCGAGCCCTCGGGGCTGAATAACAAAAAGCTCCGAGCCCTCGGGGCTAAATAAAAAATAGCCCCGAGCCCTCGGGGCTGAAAAAAAACATAGCTCCGAGCCCTCGGGGCTAAATAATAAAAAGCCCCGAGCCCTCGGGGCTAAATAATGAAAAGCCCCGAGCCCTCGGGGCTAAATAATAAAAAGCCCCGAGCCCTCGGGGCTAAATAAAAAATAGCCCCGAGCCTTCGGGGTTAATAATAAAAAGCCCCGAGCCCTCGGGGCTTGATAATAAAAAGCCCCGAGCCCTCGGGACTTAACAAAAAATAGCCCTGAGCCCTCGGGGCTGAATAAAAAATATCCCCGAGCCCTCGGGGCTGAATAATAAAAAGCCCCGAGCCCTCGGGGCTAAATAGAAAATAGCCCCGAGCCCTCGGGGCTAAATAAAAAATAGCCCCGAGCCCTCGGGGCTAAATAATAAAAAGCCCCGAGCCCTCGGGGCTAAATAATAAAAAGCCCCGAGCCCTCGGGGCTTAATAAAAAATAGCCCCGAGCCCTCGGGTCTCAATAACAAAAAGCCCCGAGCCCTCGGGGCTCAATAATAAAAAGCCCCAGGCCCTCGGGGCTTAATGAAAAATAGCCCCGAGCCCTCGGGGCTCAATAATAAAAAGCCCCGAGCCCTCGGGGCTCAATAGTAAAAAGCCCCGAGCCGTCGGGGCTAAATAATAAAAAGCTCCGAGCCCTCGGGGCTAAATAGAAAATAGCCCCGAGCCCTCGGGGCTAAATAAAAAATAGCCCCGAGCCTTCGGGGCTAAATAATGAAAAGCCCCGAGCCCTCGGGGCTAAATAATAAAAAGCCCCGAGCCCTCGGGGCTAAATAGAAAATAGCCCCGAGCCCTCGGGGCTAAATAATAAAAAGCGCCGAGCCCTCGGGGCTAAATAGAAAATAACCCCGAGCCCTCGGGGCTGAATTATAAAAAGCCCCGAGCGCTCGGGCCTAAATAATAAAAAGCCCCGAGCCCTCGGGGCTAAATAAAAAATAGCCCCGAGCCCTCGAGGCTCAATAATAAAAAGCCCCGAGCCCTCGGGGCTAAATAATAAAAAACCCCGAGCGCTCGGGCCTAAATAATAAAAAGCCCCGAGCCCTCGGGGCTAAATAAAAAATAGCCCCGAGCCCTCGGGGCTAAATAATAAAAAGCCCCGAGCCCTGGGGGCTTAATGAAAAATAGCCCCAAGCCATCAGGGCTAAATAAAAAATAGCCCCGAGCCCTCGGGGCTTAATGAAAAATAGCCCCGAGCCCTCGGGGCTCAATAATAAAAAGCCCCGAGCCCTCGGGGCTAAATAATAAGAAGCCCCGAGCGCTCGGGCCTAAATAATAAAAAGCCCCGAGCCCTCGGGGCTAAATAAAAAATAGCCCCGAGCCCTCGGGGCTAAATAATGAAAAGCCCCGAGCCCTCGGGGCTTAATGAAAAATAGCCCCGAGCCCTCGGGGCTAAATGATAAAAAGCCCCGAGCCCTCGGAACTAAATAGAAAATAGCCCTGAGCCCTCGGGGCTGAATAAAAAATATCCCCGAGCCCTCGGGGCTAAATGATAAAAAGCCCCGAGCCCTCGGAACTAAATAGAAAATAGCCCTGAGCCCTCGGGGCTGAATAAAAAATATCCCCGAGCCCTCGGGGCTGAATAATAAAAAGCCCCGAGCCCTCGGGGCTAAATAATAAAAAGCCCCGAGCGCTCGGGCCTAAATAATAAAAAGCCCCGAGCTCTCGAGGCTAAATAAAAAAAAGCCCCGAGCCCTCGGGGCTTAATGAAGAAGAGCCCCGAGCCCTCGGGGCTCAATAATAAAAAGCCCCAAGCCCTCGGGGCTTAATGAAAAATAGCCCCGAGCCCTCGGGGCTCAATAATAAAAAGCCCCGAGCCCTCGGGGCTAGATAGAAAATAGCCCCGAGCCCTCGGGGCTAAATAAAAAATAGCCCCGAGCCCTCGGGGCTAAATAATAAAAAGCCCCGAGCCCTCGTGGCTTAATGAAAAATAGCCCCGAGCCCTCGGGGCTCAATAATAAAAAGCCCCGAGCCCTCGGGGCTAGATAGAAAATAGCCCCGAGCCCTCGGGGCTAAATAAAAAATAGCCCCGAGCCTTCGGGGCTAAATAATAAAAAGCCCCGAGCCCTCGGGGCTTAATAATAAAAATCCCCGAGCCCTCGGGGCTCAATAATAAAAAGCCCCGAGCCCTCGGGGCTAGATAGAAAATAGCCCCGAGCCCTCGGGGCTAAATAAAATATAGCCCCGAGCCCTCGGGGCTAAATAATAAAAAGCCCCGAGCCCTCGGGGTTTAATGAAAAATAGCCCCGAGCCCTCGGGGCTCAATAATAAAAAGCCCCGAGCCCTCGGGGCTAGATAGAAAATAGCCCCGAGCCCTCGGGGCTCAATAAAAAATAGCCCCGAGCCCTCGGGGCTGAATAATAAAAAGCCCCGAGCCCTCGGGGCTTAATAATAAAAAGCCCCGAGCCCTCGAGGCTAAATAAAAAAAAGCCCCGAGCCCTCGGGGCTTAATGAAGAAGAGCCCCGAGCCCTCGGGGCTCAATAATAAAAAGCCCCAAGCCCTCGGGGCTTAATGAAAAATAGCCCCGAGCCCTCGGGGCTCAATAATAAAAAGCCCCGAGCCCTCGGGGCTAGATAGAAAATAGCCCCGAGCCCTCGGGGCTAAATAAAAAATAGCCCCGAGCCCTCGGGGCTAAATAATAAAAAGCCCCGAGCCCTCGGGGCTTAATGAAAAATAGCCCCGAGCCCTCGGGGCTCAATAATAAAAAGCCCCGAGCCCTCGGGGCTGAATAATAAAAAGCCCCGAGCCCTCGGGGCTTAATGAAAAATATCCCCGAGCCCTCGGGGCTGGATAATAAAAAGCTCCGAGCCCTCGGGGCTAAATAGAAAATAGCCCCGAGCCCTCGGGGCTAAATAAAAAATAGTCCCGAGCCTTCGGGGCTAAATAATGAAAAGCCCCGAGCCCTCGGGGCTAAATAATAAAAAGCCCCGAGCCCTCGGGGCTCAATAGAAAATAGCCCTGAGCCCTCGGGGCTGAATAAAAAATATCCCCGAGCCCTCGGGGCTGAATAATAAAAAGCTCCGAGCCCTCGGGGCTAAATAGAAAATAGCCCCGAGCCCTCGGGGCTATATAAAAAATAGCCCCGAGCCTTCGGGGCTAAATAATGAAAAGCCCCGAGCCCTCGGGGCTAAATAATAAAAAGCCCCGAGCCCTCGGGGCTAAATAGAAAATAGCCCCGAGCCCTCGGGCCTAAATAATAAAAAGCCCCGAGCCCTCGGGGCTAAATAAAAAATAGCCCCGAGCCCTCGGGGCTAAATAATAAAAAGCCCCGAGCCCTCGGGGCTTAATGAAAAATAGCCCCGAGCCCTCGGGGCTAAATAATAAAAAGCCCCGAGCGCTCGGGCCTAAATAATAAAAAGCCCCGAGCCCTCGGGGCTAAATAAAAAATAGCCCCGAGCCCTCGGGGCTAAATAATAAAAAGCCCCGAGCCCTGGGGGCTTAATGAAAAATAGCCCCAAGCCATCAGGGCTAAATAAAAAATAGCCCCGAGCCCTCGGGGCTTAATGAAAAATAGCCCCGAGCCCTCGGGGCTCAATAATAAAAAGCCCCGAGCCCTCGGGGCTAAATAATAAAAAGCCCCGAGCGCTCGGGCCTAAATAATAAAAAGCCCCGAGCCCTCGGGGCTAAATAAAAAATAGCCCCGAGCCCTCGGGGCTAAATAATGAAAAGCCCCGAGCCCTCGGGGCTTAATGAAAAATAGCCCCGAGCCCTCGGGGCTAAATGATAAAAAGCCCCGAGCCCTCGGAACTAAATAGAAAATAGCCCTGAGCCCTCGGGGCTGAATAAAAAATATCCCCGAGCCCTCGGGGCTGAATAATAAAAAGCCCCGAGCCCTCGGGGCTAAATAATAAAAAGCCCCGAGCGCTCGGGCCTAAATAATAAAAAGCCCCGAGCTCTCGAGGCTAAATAAAAAAAAGCCCCGAGCCCTCGGGGCTTAATGAAGAAGAGCCCCGAGCCCTCGGGGCTCAATAATAAAAAGCCCCAAGCCCTCGGGGCTTAATGAAAAATAGCCCCGAGCCCTCGGGGCTCAATAATAAAAAGCCCCGAGCCCTCGGGGCTAGATAGAAAATAGCCCCGAGCCCTCGGGGCTAAATGAAAAATAGCCCCGAGCCCTCGGGGCTAAATAATAAAAAGCCCCGAGCCCTCGTGGCTTAATGAAAAATAGCCCCGAGCCCTCGGGGCTCAATAATAAAAAGCCCCGAGCCCTCGGGGCTAGATAGAAAATAGCCCCGAGCCCTCGGGGCTAAATAAAAAATAGCCCCGAGCCTTCGGGGCTAAATAATAAAAAGCCCCGAGCCCTCGGGGCTTAATGAAAAATAGCCCCGAGCCCTCGGGGCTCAATAATAAAAAGCCCCGAGCCCTCGGGGCTGAATAATAAAAAGCCCCGAGCCCTCGGGGCTTAATGAAAAATATCCCCGAGCCCTCGGGGCTGAATAATAAAAAGCTCCGAGCCCTCGGGGCTAAATAGAAAATAGCCCCGAGCCCTCGGGGCTAAATAAAAAATAGTCCCGAGCCTTCGGGGCTAAATAATGAAAAGCCCCGAGCCCTCGGGGCTAAATAATAAAAAGCCCCGAGCCCTCGGGGCTCAATAGAAAATAGCCCTGAGCCCTCGGGGCTGAATAAAAAATATCCCCGAGCCCTCGGGGCTGAATAATAAAAAGCTCCGAGCCCTCGGGGCTAAATAGAAAATAGCCCCGAGCCCTCGGGGCTAAATAAAAAATAGCCCCGAGCCCTCGGGGCTAAATAATAAAAAGCCCCGAGCCCTCGGGGCTTAATGAAAAATAGCCCCGAGCCCTCGGGGCTCAATAATAAAAAGCCCCGAGCCCTCGGGGCTGAATAATAAAAAGCCCCGAGCCCTCGGGGCTTAATGAAAAATATCCCCGAGCCCTCGGGGCTGAATAATAAAAAGCTCCGAGCCCTCGGGGCTAAATAGAAAATAGCCCCGAGCCCTCGGGGCTAAATAAAAAATAGTCCCGAGCCTTCGGGGCTAAATAATGAAAAGCCCCGAGCCCTCGGGGCTAAATAATAAAAAGCCCCGAGCCCTCGGGGCTCAATAGAAAATAGCCCTGAGCCCTCGGGGCTGAATAAAAAATATCCCCGAGCCCTCGGGGCTGAATAATAAAAAGCTCCGAGCCCTCGGGGCTAAATAGAAAATAGCCCCGAGCCCTCGGGGCTATATAAAAAATAGCCCCGAGCCTTCGGGGCTAAATAATGAAAAGCCCCGAGCCCTCGGGGCTAAATAATAAAAAGCCCCGAGCCCTCGGGGCTAAATAGAAAATAGCCCCGAGCCCTCGGGCCTAAATAATAAAAAGCCCCGAGCCCTCGGGGCTAAATAAAAAATAGCCCCGAGCCCTCGGGGCTAAATAATAAAAAGCCCCGAGCCCTCGGGGCTTAATGAAAAATAGCCCCGAGCCCTCGGGGCTAAATAATAAAAAGCCCCGAGCGCTCGGGCCTAAATAATAAAAAGCCCCGAGCCCTCGGGGCTAAATAAAAAATAGCCCCGAGCCCTCGGGGCTAAATAATAAAAAGCCCCGAGCCCTGGGGGCTTAATGAAAAATAGCCCCAAGCCATCAGGGCTAAATAAAAAATAGCCCCGAGCCCTCGGGGCTTAATGAAAAATAGCCCCGAGCCCTCGGGGCTCAATAATAAAAAGCCCCGAGCCCTCGGGGCTAAATAATAAAAAGCCCCGAGCGCTCGGGCCTAAATAATAAAAAGCCCCGAGCCCTCGGGGCTAAATAAAAAATAGCCCCGAGCCCTCGGGGCTAAATAATGAAAAGCCCCGAGCCCTCGGGGCTTAATGAAAAATAGCCCCGAGCCCTCGGGGCTAAATGATAAAAAGCCCCGAGCCCTCGGAACTAAATAGAAAATAGCCCTGAGCCCTCGGGGCTGAATAAAAAATATCCCCGAGCCCTCGGGGCTAAATGATAAAAAGCCCCGAGCCCTCGGAACTAAATAGAAAATAGCCCTGAGCCCTCGGGGCTGAATAAAAAATATCCCCGAGCCCTCGGGGCTGAATAATAAAAAGCCCCGAGCCCTCGGGGCTAAATAATAAAAAGCCCCGAGCGCTCGGGCCTAAATAATAAAAAGCCCCGAGCTCTCGAGGCTAAATAAAAAAAAGCCCCGAGCCCTCGGGGCTTAATGAAGAAGAGCCCCGAGCCCTCGGGGCTCAATAATAAAAAGCCCCAAGCCCTCGGGGCTTAATGAAAAATAGCCCCGAGCCCTCGGGGCTCAATAATAAAAAGCCCCGAGCCCTCGGGGCTAGATAGAAAATAGCCCCGAGCCCTCGGGGCTAAATAAAAAATAGCCCCGATCCCTCGGGGCTAAATAATAAAAAGCCCCGAGCCCTCGGGGCTTAATGAAAAATAGCCCCGAGCCCTCGGGGCTCAATAATAAAAAGCCCCGAGCCCTCGGGGCTAGATAGAAAATAGCCCCGAGCCCTCGGGGCTAAATAAAAAATAGCCCCGAGCCTTCGGGGCTAAATAATAAAAAGCCCCGAGCCCTCGGGGCTCAATAATAAAAAGCCCCGAGCCCTCGGGGCTAGATAGAAAATAGCCCCGAGCCCTCGGGGCTAAATAAAATATAGCCCCGAGCCCTCGGGGCTAAATAATAAAAAGCCCCGAGTCCTCGGGGCTTAATGAAAAATAGCCCCGAGCCCTCGGGGCTCAATAATAAAAAGCCCCGAGCCCTCGGGGCTAGATAGAAAATAGCCCCGAGCCCTCGGGGCTCAATAAAAAATAGCCCCGCGCCCTCGGGGCTGAATAATAAAAAGCCCCGAGCCCTCGGGGCTTAATAATAAAAAGCCCCGAGCCCTCGAGGCTAAATAAAAAAAAGCCCCGAGCCCTCGGGGCTTAATGAAGAAGAGCCCCGAGCCCTCGGGGCTCAATAATAAAAAGCCCCAAGCCCTCGGGGCTTAATGAAAAATAGCCCCGAGCCCTCGGGGCTCAATAATAAAAAGCCCCGAGCCCTCGGGGCTAGATAGAAAATAGCCCCGAGCCCTCGGGGCTAAATAAAAAATAGCCCCGAGCCCTCGGGGCTAAATAATAAAAAGCCCCGAGCCCTCGGGGCTTAATGAAAAATAGCCCCGAGCCCTCGGGGCTCAATAATAAAAAGCCCCGAGCCCTCGGGGCTGAATAATAAAAAGCCCCGAGCCCTCGGGGCTTAATGAAAAATATCCCCGAGCCCTCGGGGCTGAATAATAAAAAGCTCCGAGCCCTCGGGGCTAAATAGAAAATAGCCCCGAGCCCTCGGGGCTAAATAAAAAATAGTCCCGAGCCTTCGGGGCTAAATAATGAAAAGGCCCGAGCCCTCGGGGCTAAATAATAAAAAGCCCCGAGCCCTCGGGGCTCAATAGAAAATAGCCCTGAGCCCTCGGGGCTGAATAAAAAATATCCCCGAGCCCTCGGGGCTGAATAATAAAAAGCTCCGAGCCCTCGGGGCTAAATAGAAAATAGCCCCGAGCCCTCGGGGCTATATAAAAAATAGCCCCGAGCCTTCGGGGCTAAATAATGAAAAGCCCCGAGCCCTCGGGGCTAAATAATAAAAAGCCCCGAGCCCTCGGGGCTAAATAGAAAATAGCCCCGAGCCCTCGGGCCTAAATAATAAAAAGCCCCGAGCCCTCGGGGCTAAATAAAAAATAGCCCCGAGCCCTCGGGGCTAAATAATAAAAAGCCCCGAGCCCTCGGAGCTTAATGAAAAATAGCCCCGAGCCCTCGGGGCTAAATAATAAAAAGCCCCGAGCCCTCGGGGCTAAATAGAAAATAGCCCTGAGCCCTCGGGGCTGAATAAAAAATATCCCCGAGCCCTCGGGGCTGAATAATAAAAAGCTCCGAGCCCTCGGGGCTAAATAGAAAATAGCCCCGAGCCCTCGGGGCTAAATAAAAAATAGCCCCGAGCCTTCGGGGCTAAATAATGAGAAGCCCCGAGCCCTCGGGGCTAAATAATAAAAAGCCCCGAGCCCTCGGGGCTAAATAGAAAATAGCCCCGAGCCCTCGGGGCTAAATAATAAAAAGCCCCGAGCCCTCGGGGCTAAATAGAAAATAGCCCCGAGCCCTCGGGGCTGAATTATTAAAAGCCCCGAGCGCTCGGGCCTAAATAATAAAAAGCCCCGAGCCCTCGGGGCTTAATGAAAAATAACCCCGAGCCCTCGGGGCTCAATAATAAAAAGCCCCAAGCCCTCAGGGCTTAATGAAAAATAGCCCCGAGCCCTCGGGGCTCAATAATAAAAAGCCCCGAGCCCTCGGGGCTAAATAATAAAAAGCCCCGAGCGCTCGGGCCTAAATAATAAAAAGCCCCGAGCCCTCGGGGCTAAATAAAAAATAGCCCCGAGCCCTCGGGGCTAAATAATAAAAAGCCCCGAGCCCTCGGGGCTTAATGAAAAATAGCCCCAAGCCATCAGGGCTAAATAAAAAATAGCCCCGAGCCCTCGGGGCTTAATGAAAAATAGCCCCGAGCCCTCGGGGCTCAATGAAGAAGAGCCCCGAGCCCTCGGGGCTGAATAACGAAAAGCTCCGAGCCCTCGGGGCTAAATAAAAAATAGCCCCGAGCCCTCGGGGCTGAAAAAAAACATAGCTCCGAGCCCTCGGGGCTAAATAATAAAAAGCCCCGAGCCCTCGGGGCTAAATAATAAAAAGCCCCGAGCCCTCGGGGCTAAATAATAAAAAGCCCCGAGCCCTCGGGGCTAAATAAAAAATAGCCCCGAGCCTTCGGGGTTAATAATAAAAAGCCCCGAGCCCTCGGGGCTTGATAATAAAAAGCCCCGAGCCCTCGGGACTTAACAAAAAATAGCCCTGAGCCCTCGGGGCTGAATAAAAAATATCCCCGAGCCCTCGGGGCTGAATAATAAAAAGCCCCGAGCCCTCGGGGCTAAATAGAAAATAGCCCCGAGCCCTCGGGGCTAAATAAAAAATAGCCCCGAGCCCTCGGGGCTAAATAATAAAAAGCCCCGAGCCCTCAGGGCTAAATAATAAAAAGCCCCGAGCCCTCGGGGCTTAATAAAAAATAGCCCCGAGCCCTCGGGGCTCAATAATAAAAAGCCCCGAGCCCTCGGGGCTAAATAAAAAATAGCCCCGAGCCCTCGGGGCTAAATGAAAAATAGCCCCGAGCCTTCGGGGCTAAATAATAAAAAGCCCCGAGCCCTCGGGGCTTAATAATAAAAATCCCCGAGCCCTCGGGGCTTAATAAAAAATAGCCCCGAGCCCTCGGGGCTCAATAATAAAAAGCCCCGAGCCCTCGGGTCTCAATAACAAAAAGCCCCGAGCCCTCGGGGCTCAATAATAAAAAGCCCCAGGCCCTCGGGGCTTAATGAAAAATAGCCCCGAGCCCTCGGGGCTCAATAATAAAAAGCCCCGAGCCCTCGGGGCTCAATAGTAAAAAGCCCCGAGCCGTCGGGGCTAAATAATAAAAAGCTCCGAGCCCTCGGGGCTAAATAGAAAATAGCCCCGAGCCCTCGGGGCTAAATAAAAAATAGCCCCGAGCCTTCGGGGCTAAATAATGAAAAGCCCCGAGCCCTCGGGGCTAAATAATAAAAAGCCCCGAGCCCTCGGGGCTAAATAGAAAATAGCCCCGAGCCCTCGGGGCTAAATAATAAAAAGCGCCGAGCCCTCGGGGCTAAATAGAAAATAACCCCGAGCCCTCGGGGCTGAATTATAAACAGCCCCGAGCGCTCGGGCCTAAATAATAAAAAGCCCCGAGCCCTCGGGGCTAAATAAAAAATAGCCCCGAGCCCTCGAGGCTCAATAATAAAAAGCCCCGAGCCCTCGGGGCTAAATAATAAAAAACCCCGAGCGCTCGGGCCTAAATAATAACAAGCCCCGAGCCCTCGGGGCTAAATAAAAAATAGCCCCGAGCCCTCGGGGCTAAATAATAAAAAGCCCCGAGCCCTGGGGGCTTAATGAAAAATAGCCCCAAGCCATCAGGGCTAAATAAAAAATAGCCCCGAGCCCTCGGGGCTTAATGAAAAATAGCCCCGAGCCCTCGGGGCTCAATAATAAAAAGCCCCGAGCCCTCGGGGCTAAATAATAAGAAGCCCCGAGCGCTCGGGCCTAAATAATAAAAAGCCCCGAGCCCTCGGGGCTAAATAAAAAATAGCCCCGAGCCCTCGGGGCTAAATAATGAAAAGCCCCGAGCCCTCGGGGCTTAATGAAAAATAGCCCCGAGCCCTCGGGGCTAAATGATAAAAAGCCCCGAGCCCTCGGAACTAAATAGAAAATAGCCCTGAGCCCTCGGGGCTGAATAAAAAATATCCCCGAGCCCTCGGGGCTAAATGATAAAAAGCCCCGAGCCCTCGGAACTAAATAGAAAATAGCCCTGAGCCCTCGGGGCTGAATAAAAAATATCCCCGAGCCCTCGGGGCTGAATAATAAAAAGCCCCGAGCCCTCGGGGCTAAATAATAAAAAGCCCCGAGCGCTCGGGCCTAAATAATAAAAAGCCCCGAGCTCTCGAGGCTAAATAAAAAAAAGCCCCGAGCCCTCGGGGCTTAATGAAGAAGAGCCCCGAGCCCTCGGGGCTCAATAATAAAAAGCCCCAAGCCCTCGGGGCTTAATGAAAAATAGCCCCGAGCCCTCGGGGCTCAATAATAAAAAGCCCCGAGCCCTCGGGGCTAGATAGAAAATAGCCCCGAGCCCTCGGGGCTAAATAAAAAATAGCCCCGAGCCCTCGGGGCTAAATAATAAAAAGCCCCGAGCCCTCGTGGCTTAATGAAAAATAGCCCCGAGCCCTCGGGGCTCAATAATAAAAAGCCCCGAGCCCTCGGGGCTAGATAGAAAATAGCCCCGAGCCCTCGGGGCTAAATAAAAAATAGCCCCGAGCCTTCGGGGCTAAATAATAAAAAGCCCCGAGCCCTCGGGGCTTAATAATAAAAATCCCCGAGCCCTCGGGGCTCAATAATAAAAAGCCCCGAGCCCTCGGGGCTAGATAGAAAATAGCCCCGAGCCCTCGGGGCTAAATAAAATATAGCCCCGAGCCCTCGGGGCTAAATAATAAAAAGCCCCGAGCCCTCGGGGTTTAATGAAAAATAGCCCCGAGCCCTCGGGGCTCAATAATAAAAAGCCCCGAGCCCTCGGGGCTAGATAGAAAATAGCCCCGAGCCCTCGGGGCTCAATAAAAAATAGCCCCGAGCCCTCGGGGCTGAATAATAAAAAGCCCCGAGCCCTCGGGGCTTAATAATAAAAAGCCCCGAGCCCTCGAGGCTAAATAAAAAAAAGCCCCGAGCCCTCGGGGCTTAATGAAGAAGAGCCCCGAGCCCTCGGGGCTCAATAATAAAAAGCCCCAAGCCCTCGGGGCTTAATGAAAAATAGCCCCGAGCCCTCGGGGCTCAATAATAAAAAGCCCCGAGCCCTCGGGGCTAGATAGAAAATAGCCCCGAGCCCTCGGGGCTAAATAAAAAATAGCCCCGAGCCCTCGGGGCTAAATAATAAAAAGCCCCGAGCCCTCGGGGCTTAATGAAAAATAGCCCCGAGCCCTCGGGGCTCAATAATAAAAAGCCCCGAGCCCTCGGGGCTGAATAATAAAAAGCCCCGAGCCCTCGGGGCTTAATGAAAAATATCCCCGAGCCCTCGGGGCTGAATAATAAAAAGCTCCGAGCCCTCGGGGCTAAATAGAAAATAGCCCCGAGCCCTCGGGGCTAAATAAAAAATAGTCCCGAGCCTTCGGGGCTAAATAATGAGAAGCCCCGAGCCCTCGGGGCTAAATAATAAAAAGCCCCGAGCCCTCGGGGCTCAATAGAAAATAGCCCTGAGCCCTCGGGGCTGAATAAAAAATATCCCCGAGCCCTCGGGGCTGAATAATAAAAAGCTCCGAGCCCTCGGGGCTAAATAGAAAATAGCCCCGAGCCCTCGGGGCTATATAAAAAATAGCCCCGAGCCTTCGGGGCTAAATAATGAAAAGCCCCGAGCCCTCGGGGCTAAATAATAAAAAGCCCCGAGCCCTCGGGGCTAAATAGAAAATAGCCCCGAGCCCTCGGGCCTAAATAATAAAAAGCCCCGAGCCCTCGGGGCTAAATAAAAAATAGCCCCGAGCCCACGGGGCTAAATAATAAAAAGCCCCGAGCCCTCGGGGCTTAATGAAAAATAGCCCCGAGCCCTCGGGGCTAAATAATAAAAAGCCCCGAGCGCTCGGGCCTAAATAATAAAAAGCCCCGAGCCCTCGGGGCTAAATAAAAAATAGCCCCGAGCCCTCGGGGCTAAATAATAAAAAGCCCCGAGCCCTGGGGGCTTAATGAAAAATAGCCCCAAGCCATCAGGGCTAAATAAAAAATAGCCCCGAGCCCTCGGGGCTTAATGAAAAATAGCCCCGAGCCCTCGGGGCTCAATAATAAAAAGCCCCGAGCCCTCGGGGCTAAATAATAAAAAGCCCCGAGCGCTCGGGCCTAAATAATAAAAAGCCCCGAGCCCTCGGGGCTAAATAAAAAATAGCCCCGAGCCCTCGGGGCTAAATAATGAAAAGCCCCGAGCCCTCGGGGCTTAATGAAAAATAGGCCCGAGCCCTCGGGGCTAAATGATAAAAAGCCCCGAGCCCTCGGAACTAAATAGAAAATAGCCCTGAGCCCTCGGGGCTGAATAAAAAATATCCCCGAGCCCTCGGGGCTGAATAATAAAAAGCCCCGAGCCCTCGGGGCTAAATAATAAAAAGCCCCGAGCACTCGGGCCTAAATAATAAAAAGCCCCGAGCTCTCGAGGCTAAATAAAAAAAAGCCCCGAGCCCTCGGGGCTTAATGAAGAAGAGCCCCGAGCCCTCGGGGCTCAATAATAAAAAGCCCCAAGCCCTCGGGGCTTAATGAAAAATAGCCCCGAGCCCTCGGGGCTCAATAATAAAAAGCCCCGAGCCCTCGGGGCTAGATAGAAAATAGCCCCGAGCCCTCGGGGCTAAATAAAAAATAGCCCCGAGCCCTCGGGGCTAAATAATAAAAAGCCCCGAGCCCTCGGGGCTTAATGAAAAATAGCCCCGAGCCCTCGGGGCTCAATAATAAAAAGCCCCGAGCCCTCGGGGCTAGATAGAAAATAGCCCCGAGCCCTCGGGGCTAAATAAAAAATAGCCCCGAGCCTTCGGGGCTAAATAATAAAAAGCCCCGAGCCCTCGGGGCTCAATAATAAAAAGCCCCGAGCCCTCGGGGCTAGATAGAAAATAGCCCCGAGCCCTCGGGGCTAAATAAAATATAGCCCCGAGCCCTCGGGGCTAAATAATAAAAAGCCCCGAGCCCTCGGGGCTTAATGAAAAATAGCCCCGAGCCCTCGGGGCTCAATAATAAAAAGCCCCGAGCCCTCGGGGCTAGATAGAAAATAGCCCCGAGCCCTCGGGGCTCAATAAAAAATAGCCCCGAGTCCTCGGGGCTGAATAATAAAAAGCCCCGAGCCCTCGGGGCTTAATAATAAAAAGCCCCGAGCCCTCGAGGCTAAATAAAAAAAAGCCCCGAGCCCTCGGGGCTTAATGAAGAAGAGCCCCGAGCCCTCGGGGCTCAATAATAAAAAGCCCCAAGCCCTCGGGGCTTAATGAAAAATAGCCCCGAGCCCTCGGGGCTCAATAATAAAAAGCCCCGAGCCCTCGGGGCTAGATAGAAAATAGCCCCGAGCCCTCGGGGCTAAATAAAAAATAGCCCCGAGCCCTCGGGGCTAAATAATAAAAAGCCCCGAGCCCTCGGGGCTTAATGAAAAATAGCCCCGAGCCCTCGGGGCTCAATAATAAAAAGCCCCGAGCCCTCGGGGCTGAATAATAAAAAGCCCCGAGCCCTCGAGGCTTAATGAAAAATATCCCCGAGCCCTCGGGGCTGAATAATAAAAAGCTCCGAGCCCTCGGGGCTAAATAGAAAATAGCCCCGAGCCCTCGGGGCTAAATAAAAAATAGTCCCGAGCCTTCGGGGCTAAATAATGAAAAGCCCCGAGCCCTCGGGGCTAAATAATAAAAAGCCCCGAGCCCTCGGGGCTCAATAGAAAATAGCCCTGAGCCCTCGGGGCTGAATAAAAAATATCCCCGAGCCCTCGGGGCTGAATAATAAAAAGCTCCGAGCCCTCGGGGCTAAATAGAAAATAGCCCCGAGCCCTCGGGGCTATATAAAAAATAGCCCCGAGCCTTCGGGGCTAAATAATGAAAAGCCCCGAGCCCTCGGGGCTAAATAATAAAAAGCCCCGAGCCCTCGGGGCTAAATAGAAAATAGCCCCGAGCCCTCGGGCCTAAATAATAAAAAGCCCCGAGCCCTCGGGGCTAAATAAAAAATAGCCCCGAGCCCTCGGGGCTAAATAATAAAAAGCCCCGAGCCCTCGGGGCTTAATGAAAAATAGCCCCGAGCCCTCGGGGCTAAATAATAAAAAGCCCCGAGCCCTCGGGGCTAAATAGAAAATAGCCCTGAGCCCTCGGGGCTGAATAAAAAATATCCCCGAGCCCTCGGGGCTGAATAATAAAAAGCTCCGAGCCCTCGGGGCTAAATAGAAAATAGCCCCGAGCCCTCGGGGCTAAATAAAAAATAGCCCCGAGCCTTCGGGGCTAAATAATGAGAAGCCCCGAGCCCTCGGGGCTAAATAATAAAAAGCCCCGAGCCCTCGGGGCTAAATAGAAAATAGCCCCGAGCCCTCGGGGCTAAATAATAAAAAGCCCCGAGCCCTCGGGGCTAAATAAAAAATAGCCCCGAGCCCTCGGGGCTAAATAATAAAAAGCCCCGAGCCCTCGGGGCTTAATGAAAAATAGCCCCAAGCCATCAGGGCTAAATAAAAAATAGCCCCGAGCCCTCGGGGCTTAATGAAAAATAGCCCCGAGCCCTCGGGGCTCAATGAAGAAGAGCCCCGAGCCCTCGGGGCTCAATAATAAAAAGCCCCAAGCCCTCGGGGCTTAATGAAAAATAGCCCCGAGCGCTCGGGCCTAAATAATAAAAAGCCCCGAGCTCTCGAGGCTAAATAAAAAAAGCCCCGAGCCCTCGGGGCTTAATGAAGAAGAGCCCCGAGCCCTCGGGGCTCAATAATAAAAAGCCCCAAGCCCTCGGGGCTTAATGAAAAATAGCCCTGAGCCCTCGGGGCTCAATAAAAAATAGCCCCGAGCCCTCGGGGCTAAATAATAAAAAGCCCCGAGCCCTCGGGGCTTAATGGAAAATAGCCCCGAGCCCTCGGGGCTCAATAATAAAAAGCCCAGAGCCCTCGGGGCTAGATAGAAAATAGCCCCGAGCCCTCGGGGCTAAATAAAAAATAGCCCCGAGCCTTCGGGGCTAAATAATAAAAAGCCCCGAGCCCTCGGGGCTTAATAATAAAAATCCCCGAGCCCTCGGGGCTCAATAATAAAAAGCCCCGAGCCCTCGGGGCTAGATAGAAAATAGCCCCGAGCCCTCGGGGCTAAATAAAATATAGCCCCGAGCCCTCGGGGCTAAATAATAAAAAGCCCCGAGCCCTCGGGGCTTAATGAAAAATAGCCCCGAGCCCTCGGGGCTCAATAATAAAAAGCCCCGAGCCCTCGGGGCTAGATAGAAAATAGCCCCGAGCCCTCGGGGCTCAATAAAAAATAGCCCCGAGCCCTCGGGGCTGAATAATAAAAAGCCCCGAGCCCTCGGGGCTTAATAATAAAAAGCCCCGAGCCCTCGAGGCTAAATAAAAAAAAGCCCCGAGCCCTCGGAGCTTAATGAAGAAGAGCCCCGAGCCCTCGGGGCTAGATAGAAAATAGCCCCGAGCCCTCGGGGCTAAATAAAAAATAGCCCCGAGCCCTCGGGGCTAAATAATAAAAAGCCCCGAGCCCTCGGGGCTTAATGAAAAATAGCCCCGAGCCCTCGGGGCTCAATAATAAAAAGCCCCGAGCCCTCGGGGCTGAATAATAAAAAGCCCCGAGCCCTCGGGGCTTAATGAAAAATATCCCCGAGCCCTCGGGGCTGAATAATAAAAAGCTCCGAGCCCTCGGGGCTAAATAGAAAATAGCCCCGAGCCCTCGGGGCTAAATAAAAAATAGTCCCGAGCCTTCGGGGCTAAATAATGAAAAGCCCCGAGCCCTCGGGGCTAAATAATAAAAAGCCCCGAGCCCTCGGGGCTCAATAGAAAATAGCCCTGAGCCCTCGGGGCTGAATAAAAAATATCCCCGAGCCCTCGGGGCTGAATAATAAAAAGCTCCGAGCCCTCGGGGCTAAATAGAAAATAGCTCCGAGCCCTCGGGGCTATATCAAAAAATAGCCCCGAGCCTTCGGGGCTAAATAATGAAAAGCCCCGAGCCCTCGGGGCTAAATAATAAAAAGCCCCGAGCCCTCGGGGCTAAATAGAAAATAGCCCCGAGCCCTCGGGCCTAAATAATAAAAAGCCCCGAGCCCTCGGGGCTAAATAAAAAATAGCCCCGAGCCCTCGGGGCTAAATAATAAAAAGCCCCGAGCCCTCGGGGCTTAATGAAAAATAGCCCCGAGCCCTCGGGGCTAAATAATAAAAAGCCCCGAGCCCTCGGGGCTAAATAGAAAATAGCCCTGAGCCCTCGGGGCTGAATAAAAAATATCCCCGAGCCCTCGGGGCTGAATAATAAAAAGCTCCGAGCCCTCGGGGCTAAATAGAAAATAGCCCCGAGCCCTCAGGGCTAAATAAAAAATAGCCCCGAGCCTTCGGGGCTAAATAATGAGAAGCCCCGAGCCCTCGGGGCTAAATAATAAAAAGCCCCGAACCCTCGGGGCTAAATAGAAAATAGCCCCGAGCCCTCGGGGCTAAATAATAAAAAGCCCCTAGCCCTCGGGGCTAAATAGAAAATAGCCCCGAGCCCTCGGGGCTGAATTATAAAAAGCCCCGAGCGCTCGGGCCTGAATAATAAAAAGCCCCGAGCCCTCGGGGCTTAATGAAAAATAGCCCCGAGCCCTCGGGGCTCAATAATAAAAAGCCCCAAGCCCTCGGGGCTTAATGAAAAATAGCCCCGAGCCCTCGGGGCTCAATAATAAAAAGCCCCGAGCCCTCGGGGCTAAATAATAAAAAGCCCCGAGCGCTCGGGCCTAAATAATAAAAAGCCCCGAGCCCTCGGGGCTAAATGGAAAATAGCCCCGAGCCCTCGGGGCTAAATAATAAAAAGCCCCGAGCCCTCGGGGCTTAATGAAAAATAGCCCAAAGCCATCAGGGCTAAATAAAAAATAGCCCCGAGCCCTCGGGGCTTAATGAAAAATAGCCCCGAGCCCTCGGGGCTCAATAATAAAAAGCCCCGAGCCCTCGGGGCTAAATAATAAAAAGCCCCGAGCCCTCGGGGCTTAATGAAAAATAGCCCCGAGCCCTCGGGGCTAAATAATAAAAAGCCCCGAGCCCTCGGGGCTAAATAGAAAATAGCCCTGAGCCCTCGGGGCTGAATAAAAAATATCCCCGAGCCCTCGGGGCTGAATAATAAAAAGCCCCGAGCCCTCGGGGCTAAATAGAAAATAGCCCCGAGCCCTCGGGGCTAAATAAAAAATAGCCCCGAGCCCTCGGGGCTAAATAATAAAAAGCCCCGAGCCCTCGGGGCTAAATAATAAAAAGCCCCGAGCCCTCGGGGCTTAATAAAAAATAGCCCCGAGCCCTCGGGGCTCAATAATAAAAAGCCCCGAGCCCTCGGGGCTAAATAAAAAATAGCCCCGAGCCCTCGAGGCTAAATAATAAAAAGCCCCGAGCCGTCGGGGCTTAATGAAAAATAGCCCCGAGCCCTCGGGGCTAAATAGAAAATAGCTCCGAGCCCTCGGGGCTATATCAAAAAATAGCCCCGAGCCTTCGGGGCTAAATAATGAAAAGCCCCGAGCCCTCGGGGCTAAATAATAAAAAGCCCCGAGCGCTCGGGCCTAAATAATAAAAAGCCCCGAGCCCTCGGGGCTAAATGGAAAATAGCCCCGAGCCCTCGGGGCTAAATAATAAAAAGCCCCGAGCCCTCGGGGCTTAATGAAAAATAGCCCAAAGCCATCAGGGCTAAATAAAAAATAGCCCCGAGCCCTCGGGGCTTAATGAAAAATAGCCCCGAGCCCTCGGGGCTCAATAATAAAAAGCCCCGAGCCCTCGGGGCTAAATAATAAAAAGCCCCGAGCCCTCGGGGCTTAATGAAAAATAGCCCCGAGCCCTCGGGGCTAAATAATAAAAAGCCCCGAGCCCTCGGGGCTAAATAGAAAATAGCCCTGAGCCCTCGGGGCTGAATAAAAAATATCCCCGAGCCCTCGGGGCTGAATAATAAAAAGCCCCGAGCCCTCGGGGCTAAATAGAAAATAGCCCCGAGCCCTCGAGGCTAAATAATAAAAAGCCCCGAGCCGTCGGGGCTTAATGAAAAATAGCCCCGAGCCCTCGGGGCTCAATAATAAAAAGCCCCAGGCCCTCGGGGCTTAATGAAAAATAGCCCCGAGCCCTCGGGGCTCAATAATAAAAAGCCCCGAGCCCTCGGGGCTCAATAGTAAAAAGCCCCGAGCCCTCGGGGCTAAATAATAAAAAGCTCCGAGCCCTCGGGGCTAAATAATGAAAAGCCCCGAGACCTCGGGGCTAAATAATAAAAAGCCCCGAGCCCTCGGGGCTAAATAGAAAATAGCCCCGAGCCCTCGGGGCTAAATAATAAAAAGCGCCGAGCCCTCGGGGCTAAATAGAAAATAACCCCGAGCCCTCGGGGCTGAATTATAAAAAGCCCCGAGCCCTCGGGGCTAAATGAAAAATAGCCCCGAGCCCTCGGGGCTTAATAATAAAAATCCCCGAGCCCTCGGGGCTCAATAATAAAAAGCCCCGAGCCCTCGGGGCTAGATAGAAAATAGCCCCGAGCCCTCGGGACTAAATAAAATATAGCCCCGAGCCCTCGGGGCTAAATAATAAAAAGCCCCGAGCCCTCGGGGCTTAATGAAAAATAGCCCCGAGCCCTCGGGGCTCAATAATAAAAAGCCCCGAGCCCTCGGGGCTAGATAGAAAATAGCCCCGAGCCCTCGGGGCTCAATAAAAAATAGCCCCGAGCCCTCGGGGCTGAATAATAAAAAGCCCCGAACCCTCGGGGCTTAATAATAAAAAGCCCCGAGCCCTCGAGGCTAAATAAAAAAAAGCCCCGAGCCCTCGGGGCTTAATGAAGAAGAGCCCCGAGCCCTCGGGGCTCAATAATAAAAAGCCCCAAGCCCTCGGGGCTTAATGAAAAATAGCCCCGAGCCCTCGGGGCTCAATAATAAAAAGCCCCGAGCCCTCGGGGCTAAATAATAAAAAGCCCCGAGCCCTCGGGGCTAAATAAAAAATAGCCCCGAGCCTTCGGGGTTAATAATAAAAAGCCCCGAGCCCTCGGGGCTTGATAATAAAAAGCCCCGAGCCCTCGGGACTTAACAAAAAATAGCCCTGAGCCCTCGGGGCTGAATAAAAAATATCCCCGAGCCCTCGGGGCTGAATAATAAAAAGCCCCGAGCCCTCGGGGCTAAATAGAAAATAGCCCCGAGCCCTCGGGGCTAAATAAAAAATAGCCCCGAGCCCTCGGGGCTAAATAATAAAAAGCCCCGAGCCCTCGGGGCTAAATAATAAAAAGCCCCGAGCCCTCGGGGCTTAATAAAAAATAGCCCCGAGCCCTCGGGGCTCAATAATAAAAAGCCCCGAGCCCTCGGGGCTAAATAAAAAATAGCCCCGAGCCCTCGGGGCTAAATAAAAAATAGCCCCGAGCCTTCGGGGCTAAATAATAAAAAGCCCCGAGCCCTCGGGGCTTAATAATAAAAATCCCCGAGCCCTCGGGGCTTAATAAAAAATAGCCCCGAGCCCTCGGGGCTCAATAATAATAAGCCCCGAGCCCTCGGGTCTCAATAACAAAAAGCCCCGAGCCCTCGGGGCTCAATAATAAAAAGCCCCAGGCCCTCGGGGCTTAATGAAAAATAGCCCCGAGCCCTCGGGGCTTAATAATAAAAAGCCCCGAGCCCTCGGGGCTCAATAGTAAAAAGCCCCGAGCCCTCGGGGCTAAATAATAAAAAGCTCCGAGCCCTCGGGGCTAAATAGAAAATAGCCCCGAGCCCTCGGGGCTAAATAAAAAATAGCCCTGAGCCTTCGGGGCTAAATAATGAAAAGCCCCGAGCCCTCGGGGCTAAATAAAAAATAGCCCCGAGCCCTCGGGGCTAAATAATAAAAAGCCCCGAGCCCTGGGGGCTTAATGAAAAATAGCCCCAAGCCATCAGGGCTAAATAAAAAATAGCCCCGAGCCCTCGGGGCTTAATGAAAAATAGCCCCGAGCCCTCGGGGCTCAATAATAAAAAGCCCCGAGCCCTCGGGGCTAAATAATAAAAAGCCCCGAGCGCTCGGGCCTAAATAATAAAAAGCCCCGAGCCCTCGGGGCTAAATAAAAAATAGCCCCGAGCCCTCGGGGCTAAATAATGAAAAGCCCCGAGCCCTCGGGGCTCAATGAAAAATAGCCCCGAGCCCTCGGGGCTAAATGATAAAAAGCCCCGAGCCCTCGGAACTAAATAGAAAATAGCCCTGAGCCCTCGGGGCTGAATAAAAAATATCCCCGAGCCCTCGGGGCTAAATGATAAAAAGCCCCGAGCCCTCGGAACTAAATAGAAAATAGCCCTGAGCCCTCGGGGCTGAATAAAAAATATCCCCGAGCCCTCGGGGCTGAATAATAAAAAGCCCCGAGCCCTCGGGGCTAAATAATAAAAAGCCCCGAGCGCTCGGGCCTAAATAATAAAAAGCCCCGAGCTCTCGAGGCTAAATAAAAAAAAGCCCCGAGCCCTCGGGGCTAAATAATAAAAAGCCCCGAGCCCTCGTGGCTTAATGAAAAATAGCCCCGAGCCCTCGGGGCTCAATAATAAAAAGCCCCGAGCCCTCGGGGCTAAATAATAAAAAGCCCCGAGCCCTCGGGGCTCAATAGAAAATAGCCCTGAGCCCTCGGGGCTGAATAAAAAATATCCCCGAGCCCTCGGGGCTGAATAATAAAAAGCTCCGAGCCCTCGGGGCTAAATAGAAAATAGCCCCGAGCCCTCGGGGCTATATAAAAAATAGCCCCGAGCCTTCGGGGCTAAATAATGAAAAGCCCCGAGCCCTCGGGGCTAAATAATAAAAAGCCCCGAGCCCTCGGGGCTAAATAGAAAATAGCCCCGAGCCCTCGGGCCTAAATAATAAAAAGCCCCGAGCCCTCGGGGCTAAATAAAAAATAGCCCCGAGCCCACGGGGCTAAATAATAAAAAGCCCCGAGCCCTCGGGGCTTAATGAAAAATAGCCCCGAGCCCTCGGGGCTAAATAATAAAAAGCCCCGAGCGCTCGGGCCTAAATAATAAAAAGCCCCGAGCCCTCGGGGCTAAATAAAAAATAGCCCCGAGCCCTCGGGGCTAAATAATAAAAAGCCCCGAGCCCTGGGGGCTTAATGAAAAATAGCCCCAAGCCATCAGGGCTAAATAAAAAATAGCCCCGAGCCCTCGGGGCTTAATGAAAAATAGCCCCGAGCCCTCGGGGCTCAATAATAAAAAGCCCCGAGCCCTCGGGGCTAAATAATAAAAAGCCCCGAGCGCTCGGGCCTAAATAATAAAAAGCCCCGAGCCCTCGGGGCTAAATAAAAAATAGCCCCGAGCCCTCGGGGCTAAATAATGAAAAGCCCCGAGCCCTCGGGGCTTAATGAAAAATAGCCCCGAGCCCTCGGGGCTAAATGATAAAAAGCCCCGAGCCCTCGGAACTAAATAGAAAATAGCCCTGAGCCCTCGGGGCTGAATAAAAAATATCCCCGAGCCCTCGGGGCTAAATGATAAAAAGCCCCGAGCCCTCGGAACTAAATAGAAAATAGCCCTGAGCCCTCGGGGCTGAATAAAAAATATCCCCGAGCCCTCGGGGCTGAATAATAAAAAGCCCCGAGCCCTCGGGGCTAAATAATAAAAAGCCCCGAGCGCTCGGGCCTAAATAATAAAAAGCCCCGAGCTCTCGAGGCTAAATAAAAAAAGCCCCGAGCCCTCGGGGCTTAATGAAGAAGAGCCCCGAGCCCTCGGGGCTCAATAATAAAAAGCCCCAAGCCCTCGGGGCTTAATGAAAAATAGCCCCGAGCCCTCGGGGCTCAATAATAAAAAGCCCCGAGCCCTCGGGGCTGAATAATAAAAAGCTCCGAGCCCTCGGGGCTAAATAGAAAATAGCCCCGAGCCCTCGGGGCTATATAAAAAATAGCCCCGAGCCTTCGGGGCTAAATAATGAAAAGCCCCGAGCCCTCGGGGCTAAATAATAAAAAGCCCCGAGCCCTCGGGGCTAAATAGAAAATAGCCCCGAGCCCTCGGGCCTAAATAATAAAAAGCCCCGAGCCCTCGGGGCTAAATAAAAAATAGCCCCGAGCCCACGGGGCTAAATAATAAAAAGCCCCGAGCCCTCGGGGCTTAATGAAAAATAGCCCCGAGCCCTCGGGGCTAAATAATAAAAAGCCCCGAGCGCTCGGGCCTAAATAATAAAAAGCCCCGAGCCCTCGGGGCTAAATAAAAAATAGCCCCGAGCCCTCGGGGCTAAATAATAAAAAGCCCCGAGCCCTGGGGGCTTAATGAAAAATAGCCCCGAGCCCTCGGGGCTAAATAATAAAAAGCCCCGAGCCCTCGGGGCTTAATGAAAAATAGCCCCGAGCCCTCGGGGCTCAATAATGAAAAGCCCCGAGCCCTCGGGGCTAAATAATAAAAAGCCCCGAGCCCTCGGGGCTCAATAGAAAATAGCCCTGAGCCCTCGGGGCTGAATAAAAAATATCCCCGAGCCCTCGGGGCTGAATAATAAAAAGCTCCGAGCCCTCGGGGCTAAATAGAAAATAGCCCCGAGCCCTCGGGGCTATATAAAAAATAGCCCCGAGCCTTCGGGGCTAAATAATGAAAAGCCCCGAGCCCTCGGGGCTAAATAATAAAAAGCCCCGAGCCCTCGGGGCTAAATAGAAAATAGCCCCGAGCCCTCGGGCCTAAATAATAAAAAGCCCCGAGCCCTCGGGGCTAAATAAAAAATAGCCCCGAGCCCTCGGGGCTAAATAATAAAAAGCCCCGAGCCCTCGGGGCTTAATGAAAAATAGCCCCGAGCCCTCGGGGCTAAATAATAAAAAGCCCCGAGCCCTCGGGGCTAAATAGAAAATAGCCCTGAGCCCTCGGGGCTTAATGAAAAATAGCCCCGAGCCCTCGGGGCTCAATAATAAAAAGCCCCAAGCCCTCAGGGCTTAATGAAAAATAGCCCCGAGCCCTCGGGGCTAAATAATAAAAAGCCCCGAGCGCTCGGGCCTAAATAATAAAAAGCCCCGAGCCCTCGGGGCTTAATGAAAAATAGCCCCGAGCCCTCGGGGCTCAATAATAAAAAGCCCCAAGCCCTCAGGGCTTAATGAAAAATAGCCCCGAGCCCTCGGGGCTCAATAATAAAAAGCCCCGAGCCCTCGGGGCTAAATAATAAAAAGCCCCGAGCGCTCGGGCCTAAATAATAAAAAGCCCCGAGCCCTCGGGGCTAAATAAAAAATAGCCCCGAGCCCTCGGGGCTAAATAATAAAAAGCCCCGAGCCCTCGGGGCTTAATGAAAAATAGCCCCAAGCCATCAGGGCTAAATAAAAAATAGCCCCGAGCCCTCGGGGCTTAATGAAAAATAGCCCCGAGCCCTCGGGGCTCAATGAAGAAGAGCCCCGAGCCCTCGGGGCTCAATAATAAAAAGCCCCAAGCCCTCGGGGCTTAATGAAAAATAGCCCCGAGCGCTCGGGCCTAAATAATAAAAAGCCCCGAGCTCTCGAGGCTAAATAAAAAAAGCCCCGAGCCCTCGGGGCTTAATGAAGAAGAGCCCCGAGCCCTCGGGGCTCAATAATAAAAAGCCCCAAGCCCTCGGGGCTTAATGAAAAATAGCCCTGAGCCCTCGGGGCTCAATAATAAAAAGCCCCGAGCCCTCGGGGCTAGATAGAAAATAGCCCCGAGCCCTCGGGGCTAAATAAAAAATAGCCCCGAGCCCTCGGGGCTAAATAATAAAAAGCCCCGAGCCCTCGGGGCTTAATGGAAAATAGCCCCGAGCCCTCGGGGCTCAATAATAAAAAGCCCCGAGCCCTCGGGGCTAGATAGAAAATAGCCCCGAGCCCTCGGGGCTAAATAAAAAATAGCCCCGAGCCTTCGGGGCTAAATAATAAAAAGCCCCGAGCCCTCGGGGCTTAATAATAAAAATCCCCGAGCCCTCGGGGCTCAATAATAAAAAGCCCCGAGCCCTCGGGGCTAGATAGAAAATAGCCCCGAGCCCTCGGGGCTAAATAAAATATAGCCCCGAGCCCTCGGGGCTAAATAATAAAAAGCCCCGAGCCCTCGGGGCTTAATGAAAAATAGCCCCGAGCCCTCGGGGCTCAATAATAAAAAGCCCCGAGCCCTCGGGGCTAGATAGAAAATAGCCCCGAGCCCTCGGGGCTCAATAAAAAATAGCCCCGAGCCCTCGGGGCTGAATAATAAAAAGCCCCGAGCCCTCGGGGCTTAATAATAAAAAGCCCCGAGCCCTCGAGGCTAAATAAAAAAAAGCCCCGAGCCCTCGGGGCTTAATGAAGAAGAGCCCCGAGCCCTCGGGGCTAGATAGAAAATAGCCCCGAGCCCTCGGGGCTAAATAAAAAATAGCCCCGAGCCCTCGGGGCTAAATAATAAAAAGCCCCGAGCCCTCGGGGCTTAATGAAAAATAGCCCCGAGCCCTCGGGGCTCAATAATAAAAAGCCCCGAGCCCTCGGGGCTGAATAATAAAAAGCCCCGAGCCCTCAGGGCTTAATGAAAAATATCCCCGAGCCCTCGGGGCTGAATAATAAAAAGCTCCGAGCCCTCGGGGCTAAATAGAAAATAGCCCCGAGCCCTCGGGGCTAAATAAAAAATAGTCCCGAGCCTTCGGGGCTAAATAATGAAAAGCCCCGAGCCCTCGGGGCTAAATAATAAAAAGCCCCGAGCCCTCGGGGCTCAATAGAAAATAGCCCTGAGCCCTCGGGGCTGAATAAAAAATATCCCCGAGCCCTCGGGGCTGAATAATAAAAAGCTCCGAGCCCTCGGGGCTAAATAGAAAATAGCTCCGAGCCCTCGGGGCTATATAAAAAAATAGCCCCGAGCCTTCGGGGCTAAATAATGAAAAGCCCCGAGCCCTCGGGGCTAAATAATAAAAAGCCCCGAGCCCTCGGGGCTAAATAGAAAATAGCCCCGAGCCCTCGGGCCTAAATAATAAAAAGCCCCGAGCCCTCGGGGCTAAATAAAAAATAGCCCCGAGCCCTCGGGGCTAAATAATGAAAAGCCCCGAGCCCTCGGGGCTTAATGAAAAATAGCCCCGAGCCCTCGGGGCTAAATAATAAAAAGCCCCGAGCCCTCGGGGCTAAATAGAAAATAGCCCTGAGCCCTCGGGGCTGAATAAAAAATATCCCCGAGCCCTCGGGGCTGAATAATAAAAAGCTCCGAGCCCTCGGGGCTAAATAGAAAATAGCCCCGAGCCCTCGGGGCTAAATAAAAAATAGCCCCGAGCCTTCGGGGCTAAATAATGAGAAGCCCCGAGCCCTCGGGGCTAAATAATAAAAAGCCCCGAACCCTCGGGGCTAAATAGAAAATAGCCCCGAGCCCTCGGGGCTAAATAATAAAAAGCCCCGAGCCCTCGGGGCTAAATAGAAAATAGCCCCGAGCCCTCGGGGCTGAATTATAAAAAGCCCCGAGCGCTCGGGCCTGAATAATAAAAAGCCCCGAGCCCTCGGGGCTTAATGAAAAATAGCCCCGAGCCCTCGGGGCTCAATAATAAAAAGCCCCAAGCCCTCGGGGCTTAATGAAAAATAGCCCCGAGCCCTCGGGGCTCAATAATAAAAAGCCCCGAGCCCTCGGGGCTAAATAATAAAAAGCCCCGAGCGCTCGGGCCTAAATAATAAAAAGCCCCGAGCCCTCGGGGCTAAATGGAAAATAGCCCCGAGCCCTCGGGGCTAAATAATAAAAAGCCCCGAGCCCTCGGGGCTTAATGAAAAATAGCCCCAAGCCATCAGGGCTAAATAAAAAATAGCCCCGAGCCCTCGGGGCTTAATGAAAAATAGCCCCGAGCCCTCGGGGCTCAATAATAAAAAGCCCCGAGCCCTCGGGGCTAAATAATAAAAAGCCCCGAGCCCTCGGGGCTTAATGAAAAATAGCCCCGAGCCCTCGGGGCTAAATAATAAAAAGCCCCGAGCCCTCGGGGCTAAATAGAAAATAGCCCTGAGCCCTCGGGGCTGAATAAAAAATATCCCCGAGCCCTCGGGGCTGAATAATAAAAAGCCCCGAGCCCTCGGGGCTAAATAGAAAATAGCCCCGAGCCCTCGGGGCTAAATAAAAAATAGCCCCGAGCCCTCGGGGCTAAATAATAAAAAGCCCCGAGCCCTCGGGGCTAAATAATAAAAAGCCCCGAGCCCTCGGGGCTTAATAAAAAATAGCCCCGAGCCCTCGGGGCTCAATAATAAAAAGCCCCGAGCCCTCGGGGCTAAATAAAAAATAGCCCCGAGCCCTCGGGGCTAAATAAAAAATAGCCCCGAGCCTTCGGGGCTAAATAATAAAAAGCCCCGAGCCCTCGGGGCTTAATAATAAAAATCCCCGAGCCCTCGGGGCTTAATAAAAAATAGCCCCGAGCCCTCGGGGCTCAATAATAAAAAGCCCCGAGCCCTCGGGTCTCAATAACAAAAAGCCCCGAGCCCTCGGGGCTCAATAATAAAAAGCCCCGAGCCCTCGGGGCTAAATAATAAAAAGCGCCGAGCCCTCGGGGCTAAATAGAAAATAACCCCGAGCCCTCGGGGCTGAATTATAAAAAGCCCCGAGCCCTCGGGGCTAAATGAAAAATAGCCCCGAGCCCTCGGGGCTTAATAATAAAAATCCCCGAGCCCTCGGGGCTCAATAATAAAAAGCCCCGAGCCCTCGGGGCTAGATAGAAAATAGCCCCGAGCCCTCGGGGCTAAATAAAATATAGCCCCGAGCCCTCGGGGCTAAATAATAAAAAGCCCCGAGCCCTCGGGGCTTAATGAAAAATAGCCCCGAGCCCTCGGGGCTCAATAATAAAAAGCCCCGAGCCCTCGGGGCTAGATAGAAAATAGCCCCGAGCCCTCGGGGCTCAATAAAAAATAGCCCCGAGCCCTCGGGGCTGAATAATAAAAAGCCCCGAACCCTCGGGGCTTAATAATAAAAAGCCCCGAGCCCTCGAGGCTAAATAAAAAAAAGCCCCGAGCCCTCGGGGCTTAATGAAGAAGAGCCCCGAGCCCTCGGGGCTCAATAATAAAAAGCCCCAAGCCCTCGTGGCTTAATGAAAAATAGCCCCGAGCCCTCGGGGCTCAATAATAAAAAGCCCCGAGCCCTCGGGGCTAAATAATAAAAAGCCCCGAGCCCTCGGGGCTAAATAAAAAATAGCCCCGAGCCTTCGGGGTTAATAATAAAAAGCCCCGAGCCCTCGGGGCTTGATAATAAAAAGCCCCGAGCCCTCGGGACTTAACAAAAAAAAGCCCTGAGCCCTCGGGGCTGAATAAAAAATATCCCCGAGCCCTCGGGGCTGAATAATAAAAAGCCCCGAGCCCTCGGGGCTAAATAGAAAATAGCCCCGAGCCCTCGGGGCTAAATAAAAAATAGCCCCGAGCCCTCGGGGCTAAATAATAAAAAGCCCCGAGCCCTCGGGGCTAAATAATAAAGAGCCCCGAGCCCTCGGGGCTTAATAAAAAATAGCCCCGAGCCCTCGGGGCTCAATAATAAAAAGCCCCGAGCCCTCGGGGCTAAATAAAAAATAGCCCCGAGCCCTCGGGGCTAAATAAAAAATAGCCCCGAGCCTTCGGGGCTAAATAATAAAAAGCCCCGAGCCCTCGGGGCTTAATAATAAAAATCCCCGAGCCCTCGGGGCGTAATAAAAAATAGCCCCGAGCCCTCGGGGCTCAATAATAATAAGCCCCGAGCTCTCGGGTCTCAATAACAAAAAGCCCCGAGCCCTCGGGGCTCAATAATAAAAAGCCCCAGGCCCTCGGGGCTTAATGAAAAATAGCCCCGAGCCCTCGGGGCTCAATAATAAAAAGCCCCGAGCCCTCGGGGCTCAATAGTAAAAAGCCCCGAGCCCTCGGGGCTAAATAATAAAAAGCTCCGAGCCCTCGGGGCTAAATAGAAAATAGCCCCGAGCCCTCGGGGCTAAATAAAAAATAGCCCCGAGCCTTCGGGGCTAAATAATGAAAAGCCCCGAGCCCTCGGGGCTAAATAAAAAATAGCCCCGAGCCCTCGGGGCTAAATAATAAAAAGCCTCGAGCCCTGGGGGCTTAATGAAAAATAGCCCCAAGCCATCAGGGCTAAATAAAAAATAGCCCCGAGCCCTCGGGGCTTAATGAAAAATAGCCCCGAGCCCTCGGGGCTCAATAATAAAAAGCCCCGAGCCCTCGGGGCTAAATAATAAAAAGCCCCGAGCGCTCGGGCCTAAATAATAAAAAGCCCCGAGCCCTCGGGGCTAAATAAAAAATAGCCCCGAGCCCTCGGGGCTAAATAATGAAAAGCCCCGAGCCCTCGGGGCTCAATGAAAAATAGCCCCGAGCCCTCGGGGCTAAATGATAAAAAGCCCCGAGCCCTCGGAACTAAATAGAAAATAGCCCTGAGCCCTCGGGGCTGAATAAAAAATATCCCCGAGCCCTCGGGGCTAAATGATAAAAAGCCCCGAGCCCTCGGAACTAAATAGAAAATAGCCCTGAGCCCTCGGGGCTGAATAAAAAATATCCCCGAGCCCTCGGGGCTGAATAATAAAAAGCCCCGAGCCCTCGGGGCTAAATAATAAAAAGCCCCGAGCGCTCGGGCCTAAATAATAAAAAGCCCCGAGCTCTCGAGGCTAAATAAAAAAAAGCCCCGAGCCCTCGGGGCTTAATGAAGAAGAGCCCCGAGCCCTCGGGGCTCAATAATAAAAAGCCCCAAGCCCTCGGGGCTTAATGAAAAATAGCCCCGAGCCCTCGGGGCTCAATAATAAAAAGCCCCGAGCCCTCGGGGCTAGATAGAAAATAGCCCCGAGCCCTCGGGGCTAAATAAAAAATAGCCCCGAGCCCTCGGGGCTAAATAATAAAAAGCCCCGAGCCCTCGGGGCTTAATGAAAAATAGCCCCGAGCCCTCGGGGCTCAATAATAAAAAGCCCCGAGCCCTCGGGGCTAGATAGAAAATAGCCCCGAGCCCTCGGGGCTAAATAAAAAATAGCCCCGAGCCTTCGGGGCTAAATAATAAAAAGCCCCGAGCCCTCGGGGCTTAATAATAAAAATCCCCGAGCCCTCGGGGCTCAATAATAAAAAGCCCCGAGCCCTCGGGGCTAGATAGAAAATAGCCCCGAGCCCTCGGGGCTAAATAAAATATAGCCCCGAGCCCTCGGGGCTAAATAATAAAAAGCCCCGAGCCCTCGGGGCTTGATGAAAAATAGCCCCGAGCCCTCGGGGCTCAATAATAAAAAGCCCCGAGCCCTCGGGGCTAGATAGAAAATAGCCCCGAGCCCTCGGGGCTCAATAAAAAATAGCCCCGAGCCCTCGGGGCTGAATAAAAAAAAGCCCCGAGCCCTCGGGGCTTAATAATAAAAAGCCCCGAGCCCTCGAGGCTAAATAAAAAAAAGCCCCGAGCCCTCGGGGCTTAATGAAGAAGAGCCCCGAGCCCTCGGGGCTCAATAATAAATAGCCCCAAGCCCTCGGGGCTTAATGAAAAATAGCCCCGAGCCCTCGGGGCTCAGTAATAAAAAGCCCCGAGCCCTCGGGGCTAGATAGAAAATAGCCCCGAGCCCTCGGGGCTAAATAAAAAATAGCCCCGAGCCCTCGGGGCTAAATAATAAAAAGCCCCGAGCCCTCGGGGCTTAATGAAAAATAGCCCCGAGCCCTCGGGGCTCAATAATAAAAAGCCCCGAGCCCTCGGGGCTAGATAGAAAATAGCCCCGAGCCCTCGGGGCTAAATAAAAAATAGCCCCGAGCCTTCGGGGCTAAATAATAAAAAGCCCCGAGCCCTCGGGGCTTAATAATAAAAATCCCCGAGCCCTCGGGGCTTAATAAAAAATAGCCCCGAGCCCTCGGGGCTCGATAATAAAAAGCCCCGAGCCCCCGGGGCTCAATAATAAAAAGCCCCGAGCCCTCGGGGCTCAATAATAAAAAGCCCTGAGCCCTCGGGGCTAAATAATAAAAAGCCCCGAGCCCTCGGGGCTGAATAAAAAATATCCCCAAGCCCTCGGGGCTGAATAATGAAAAGCCCCGAGCCCTCGGGGCTAAATAAAAAATAGCCCCGAGCCCTCGGGGCTGAATAATAAAAAGCCCCGAGCCCTCGGGGCTTAATGAAAAATAGCCCCGAGCCCTCGGGGCTCAATAATAAAAAGCCCCGAGCCCTCGGGGCTAAATAATAAAAAGCCCCGAGCCCTCGGGGCTGAATAAAAAATATCCCCAAGCCCTCGGGGCTGAATAATAAAAAGCCCCGAGCCCTCGGGGCTCAATGAAAAATAGCTCCGAGCCCTCGGGGCTGAATAATAAAAAGCCCCGAGCGCTCGGGCCTAAATAATAAAAAGCCCCGAGCCCTCGGGGCTAAATAAAAAATAGCCCCGAGCCCTCGGGGCTAAATAGAAAATAGCCCCGAGCCCTCGGGGCTTCTTATTATTTAGCCCCGAGCCCTCGGGGCTGAATAATAAGAAGCCCCGAGCCCTCGGGGCTAAATAATAAAAAGCCCCGAGCCCTCGGGGCTAAATAGAAAATAGCCCTGAGCCCTCGGGGCTGAATAAAAAATATCCCCGAGCCCTCGGGGCTGAATAATAAAAAGCCCCGAGCCCTCGGGGCTGAATGGAAAATAGCCCCGAGCCCTCGGGGCTAAATAAAAAATAGCCCCGAGCCCTCGGGGCTAAATAATAAAAAGCCCCGAGCCCTCGGGGCTTGATGAAAAATAGCCCCGAGCCCTCGGGGCTCAATAATAATAAGCCCCGAGCCCTCGGGGCTAAATAAAAAATAGCCCCGAGCCCTCGGGGCTGAATAATAAAAAGCCCCGAGCCCTCGGGGCTAAATAGAAAATAGCCCCGAGCCCTCGGGGCTAAATAATAAAAAGCTCCGAGCCCTCGGGGCTAAATAGAAAATAGCCCTGAGCCCTCGGGGCTGAATAAAAAATATCCCCGGGGCTTCGGGGCTGAATAATAAAAAGCTCCGAGCCCTCGGGGCTAAATAGTAAATAGCCCCGAGCCCTCGGGGCTAAATAAAAAATAGCCCCGAGCCTTCGGGGCTGAATAATAAAAAGCCCCGAGCCCTCGGGGCTAAATAATAAAAAGCCCCGAGCCCCCGGGGCTGAATACAAAATAGCCCCGAGCCTTCGGGGCTAAATAATAAAAAGCCCCGAGCTTTCGGGGCTAAATAATAAAAAGCCCCGAGCCCTCGGGGCTAAATAGAAAATAGCCCCGAGCCCTCGGGGCTAAATAAAAAATAGCCCCGAGCCCTCGGGGCTAAATAATAAAAAGCCCCGAGCCCTCGGGGCTCAATAATAAAAAGCCCCGAGCCCTCGGGGCATAATGAAAAATAGCCCCGAGCCTTCGGGGCTAAATAATAAAAAGCCCCGAGCCTTCGGGGCTTAATAATAAAAAGCCCCGAGCCCTCGGGGCTTAATAAAAAATAGCCCCGAGCCCTCAGGGCTCAATAATAAAAAGCCCCGAGCCCTCGGGGCTAAATAGAAAATAGCCCCGAGCCTTCGGGGCTGAATAATAAAAAGCCCCGAGCCCTCGGGGCTAAATAATAAAAAGCCCCGAGCCCCCGGGGCTAAATACAAAATAGCCCCGAGCCTTCGGGGCTAAATAATAAAAAGCCCCGAGCTTTCGGGGCTAAATAATAAAAAGCCCCGAGCCCTCGGGGCTAAATAGAAAATAGCCCCGAGCCCTCGGGGCTAAATAATAAAAAGCCCCGAGCCCTCGGGGCTGAATAGAAAATAGCCCCGAGCCCTCGGGGCTAAATAATAAAAAGCCCCGAGCCCTCGGGGCTAAATAGAAAATAGCCCCGAGCCCTCGGGGCTGAATTATAAAAAGCCCCGAGCGCTCGGGCCTAAATAACAAAAAGCCCCGAGCCCTCGGGGCTAAATAAAAAATAGCCCCGAGCCCTCTGGGCTGAATAATAAAAAGCCCCGAGCCCTCGGGGCTTAATGAAAAATAGCCCCGAGCCTTTGGGGCTCAATAATAAAAAGCCCCGAGCCCTCGGGGCTGAATAATAAAAAGCCCCGAGCCCTCGGGGCTGAATAAAAAATATCCCCAAGCCCTCGGGGCTTGATAATAAAAAGCCCCGAGCCCTCGGGGCTGGATAATAAAAAGCCCCGAGCGCTCGGGCCTAAATAATAAAAAGCCCCGAGCCCTCGGGGCTAAATAAAAAATAGCCCCGAGCCCTCGGGGCTAAATAATAAAAAGCCCCGAGCCCTCGGGGCTAAATAATAAAAAGCCCCGAGCCCTCGGGGCTTAATAAAAAATAGCCCCGAGCCCTCGGGGCTCAATAATAAAAAGCCCCGAGCCCTCGGGGCTAAATAAAAAATAGCCCCGAGCCCTCGGGGCTAAATAAAAAATAGCCCCGAGCCTTCGGGGCTAAATAATAAAAAGCCCCGAGCCCTCGGGGCTTAATAATGAAAATCCCCGAGCCCTCGGGGCTTAATAAAAAATAGCCCCGAGCCCTCGGGGCTTAATAATAAAAAGCCCCGAGCCCTCGGGGCTCAATAACAAAAAGCCCCGAGCCCTCGGGGCTCAATAATAAAAAGCCCCGAGCCCTCGGGGCTTAATAAAAAATAGCCCCGAGCCCTCGGGGCTCAATAATAAAAAGCCCCGAGCCCTCGGGGCTCAATAACAAAAAGCCCCGAGCCCTCGGGGCTCAATAATAAAAAGCCCCGAGCCCTCGGGGCTAAATAATAAAAAGCCCCGAGCCCTCGGGGCTGAATAAAAAATATCCCCAAGCCCTCGGGGCTAAATAATAAAAAGCCCCGAGCCCTCGGGGCTGAATAGAAAATAGCCCCGAGCCCTCGGGGCTAAATAATAAAAAGCCCCGAGCCCTCGGGGCTAAATAGAAAATAGCCCCGAGCCCTCGGGGCTGAATTATAAAAAGCCCCGAGCGCTCGGGCCTAAATAACAAAAAGCCCCGAGCCCTCGGGGCTAAATAAAAAATAGCCCCGAGCCCTCGAGGCTAAATAATAAAAAGCCCCGAGCCCTCGGGGCTTAATGAAAAAAAGCCCCGAGCCCTCGGGGCTGAATAGAAAATAGCCCCGAGCCCTCGGGGCTAAATAATAAAAAGCCCCGAGCCCTCGGGGCTAAATAGAAAATAGCCCCGAGCCCTCGGGGCTGAATAATGAAAAGCCCCGAGCCCTCGGGGCTAAATAGAAAATAGCCCCGAGCCCTTGGGGCTAAATAATAAAAAGCCCCGAGCCCTTGGGGCTAAATAGAAAATAGCCCCGAGCTCTCGGGGCTGAATTATAGAAAGCCCCGAGCGCTCGGGCCTAAATAATAAAAAGACCCGAGCCCTCGGGGCTAAATAAAAAATAGCCCCGAGCCCTCGAGGCTAAATAATAAAAAGCCCCGAGCCCTCGGGGCTAGATAGAAAATAGCCCCGAGCCCTCGGGGCTAAATAAAAAATAGCCCCGAGCCCTCGGGGCTGAATAATAAAAAGCCCCGAGCCCTCGGGGCTTAATGAAAAATAGCCCCGAGCCTTTGGGGCTCAATAATACAAAGCCCCGAGCCCTCGGGGCTAAATAATAAAAAGCCCCGAGCCCTCGGGGCTGAATAACAAATATCCCCAAGCCCTCGGGGCTGAATAATGAAAAGCCCCGAGCCCTCGGGGCTGAATAGAAAATAGCCCCGAGCCCTCGGGGCTAAATAAAAAATAGCCCCGAGCCCTCGGGGCTAAATAATAAAAAGCCCCGAGCCCTCGGGGCTGAATAGAAAATAGCCCCGAGCCCTCGGGGCTAAATAATAAAAAGCCCCGAGCCCTCGGGGCTAAATAGAAAATAGCCCCGAGCCCTCGGGGCTGAATTATAAAAAGCCCCGAGCACTCGGGCCTAAATAACAAAAAGCCCCGAGCCCTCGGGGCTAAATAAAAAATAGCCCCGAGCCCTCGAGGCTAAATAATAAAAAGCCCCGAGCCCTCGGGGCTTAATGAAAAAAAGCCCCGAGCCCTCGGGGCTGAATAGAAAATAGCCCCGAGCCCTCGGGGCTAAATAATAAAAAGCCCCGAGCCCTCGGGGCTTGATAATAAAAAGCCCCAAGCCCTCGGGGCTGAATAATAAAAAGCCCCGAGCGCTCGGGCCTAAATAATAAAAAGCCCCGAGCCCTCGGGGCTAAATAAAAAATAGCCCCGAGCCCTCGGGGCTAAATAATAAAAAGCCCCGAGCCCTCGGGGCTAAATAATAAAAAGCCCCGAGCCCTTGGGGCTTAATAAAAAATAGCCCCGAGCCCTCGGGGCTCAATAATAAAAAGCCCCGAGCCCTCGGGGCTAAATAAAAAATAGCCCCGAGCCCTCGGGGCTAAATAAAAAATAGCCCCGAGCCTTCGGGGCTAAATAATAAAAAGCCCCAAGCCCTCGGGGCTTAATAATAAAAATCCCCGAGCCCTCGGGGCTTAATAAAAAATAGCCCCGAGCCCTCGGGGCTCAATAATAAAAAGCCCCGAGCCCTCGGGGCTCAATAACAAAAAGCCCCGAGCCCTCGGGGCTCAATAATAAAAAGCCCCGAGCCCTCGGGGCTTAATAAAAAATAGCCCCGAGCCCTCGGGGCTCAATAATAAAAAGCCCCGAGCCCTCGGGGCTCAATAACAAAAAGCCCCGAGCCCTCGGGGCTAAATAATAAAAAGCCCCGAGCCCTCGGGGCTTAATAATAAAAATCCCCGAGCCTTCGGGGCTAAATAGAAAATAGCCCCGAGCCCTCGGGGCTCAATAATAAAAAGCCCCGAGCCCTCGGGGCTAAATAATAAAAAGCCCCGAGCCCTCGGGGCTGAATAAAAAATATCCCCAAGCCCTCGGGGCTGAATAATGAAAAGCCCCGAGCCCTCGGGGCTAAATAGAAAATAGCCCCGAGCCTTCGGGGCTAAATAATAAAAAGCCCCGAGCCCTCGGGGCTTAATAATAAAAATCCCCGAGCCCTCGGGGCTTAATAAAAAATAGCCCCGAGCCCTCGGGGCTCAATAATAAAAAGCCCCGAGCCCTCGGGGCTCAATAACAAAAAGCCCCGAGCCCTCGGGGCTCAATAATAAAAAGCCCCGAGCCCTCGGGGCTTAATAAAAAATAGCCCCGAGCCCTCGGGGCTCAATAATAAAAAGCCCCGAGCCCTCGGGGCTTAATGAAAAATAGCCCCGAGCCTTTGGGGCTCAATAATAAAAAGCCCCGAGCCCTCGGGGCTAAATAATAAAAAGCCCCGAGCCGTCGGGGCTGAATAAAAAATATCCCCAAGCCCTCGGGGCTAAATAGAAAATAGCCCCGAGCCCTCGGGGCTCAATAATAAAATAGCCCCGAGCCCTCGGGGCTAAATAAAAAATAGCCCCGAGCCCTCGGGGCTAAATAATAAAAAGCCCCGAGCCCTCGGGGCTGAATAGAAAATAGCCCCGAGCCCTCGGGGCTAAATAATAAAAAGCCCCGAGCCCTCGGGGCTAAATAGAAAATAGCCCCGAGCCCTCGGGGCTGAATTATAAAAAGCCCCGAGCACTCGGGCCTAAATAACAAAAAGCCCCGAGCCCTCGGGGCTAAATAAAAAATAGCCCCGAGCCCTCGAGGCTAAATAATAAAAAGCCCCGAGCCCTCGGGGCTTAATGAAAAAAAGCCCCGAGCCCTCGGGGCTGAATAATAAAAAGCCCCGAGCCCTCGGGGCTTGATAATAAAAAGCCCCAAGCCCTCGGGGCTGAATAATAAAAAGCCCCGAGCGCTCGGGCCTAAATAATAAAAAGCCCCGAGCCCTCGGGGCTAAATAAAAAATAGCCCCGAGCCCTCGGGGCTAAATAATAAAAAGCCCCGAGCCCTCGGGGCTAAATAATAAAAAGCCCCGAGCCCTTGGGGCTTAATAAAAAATAGCCCCGAGCCCTCGGGGCTCAATAATAAAAAGCCCCGAGCCCTCGGGGCTAAATAAAAAATAGCCCCGAGCCCTCGGGGCTAAATAAAAAATAGCCCCGAGCCTTCGGGGCTAAATAATAAAAAGCCCCAAGCCCTCGGGGCTTAATAATAAAAATCCCCGAGCCCTCGGGGCTTAATAAAAAATAGCCCCGAGCCCTCGGGGCTCAATAATAAAAAGCCCCGAGCCCTCGGGGCTCAATAACAAAAAGCCCCGAGCCCTCGGGGCTCAATAATAAAAAGCCCCGAGCCCTCGGGGCTTAATAAAAAATAGCCCCGAGCCCTCGGGGCTCAATAATGAAAAGCCCCGAGCCCTCGGGGCTCAATAACAAAAAGCCCCGAGCCCTCGGGGCTAAATAATAAAAAGCCCCGAGCCCTCGGGGCTTAATAATAAAAATCCCCGAGCCTTCGGGGCTAAATAGAAAATAGCCCCGAGCCCTCGGGGCTCAATAATAAAAAGCCCCGAGCCCTCGGGGCTAAATAATAAAAAGCCCCGAGCCCTCGGGGCTGAATAAAAAATATCCCCAAGCCCTCGGGGCTGAATAATGAAAAGCCCCGAGCCCTCGGGGCTAAATAGAAAATAGCCCCGAGCCTTCGGGGCTAAATAATAAAAAGCCCCGAGCCCTCGGGGCTTAATGAAAAATAGCCCCGAGCCTTTGGGGCTCAATAATACAAAGCCCCGAGCCCTCGGGGCTAAATAATAAAAAGCCCCGAGCCCTCGGGGCTGAATAACAAATATCCCCAAGCCCTCGGGGCTGAATAATGAAAAGCCCCGAGCCCTCGGGGCTGAATAGAAAATAGCCCCGAGCCCTCGGGGCTAAATAAAAAATAGCCCCGAGCCCTCGGGGCTAAATAATAAAAAGCCCCGAGCCCTCGGGGCTGAATAGAAAATAGCCCCGAGCCCTCGGGGCTAAATAATAAAAAGCCCCGAGCCCTCGGGGCTAAATAGAAAATAGCCCCGAGCCCTCGGGGCTGAATAATAAAAAGCCCCGAGCCCTCGGGGCTGAATAACAAATATCCCCAAGCCCTCGGGGCTGAATAATGAAAAGCCCTGAGCCCTCGGGGCTAAATAGAAAATAGCCCCGAGCCCTCGGGGCTAAATAGAAAATAGCCCTGAGCCCTCGGGGCTGAATAAAAAATATCCCCGGGGCTCCGGGGCTGAATAATAAAAAGCCCCGAGCCCTCGGGGCTTAATGAAAAATAGCCCCGAGCCCTCGGGGCTCAATAATAAAAAGCCCCGAGCCCTCGGGGCTAAATAATAAAAAGCCCCGAGCCCTCGGGGCTTGATAATAAAAAGCCCCGAGCCCTCGGGGCTGAATAATAAAAAGCCCCGAGCGCTCGGGCCTAAATAATGAAAAGCCCCGAGCCCTCGGGGCTAAATAAAAAATAGCCCCGAGCCCTCGGGGCTAAATAATAAAAAGCCCCGAGCCCTCGGGGCTAAATAATAAAAAGCCCCGAGCCCTCGGGGCTTAATAAAAAATAGCCCCGAGCCCTCGGGGCTCAATAATAAAAAGCCCCGAGCCCTCGGGGCTAAATAAAAAATAGCCCCGAGCCCTCGGGGCTAAATAAAAAATAGCCCCGAGCCTTCGGGGCTAAATAATAAAAAGCCCCGAGCCCTCGGGGCTTAATAATAAAAATCCCCGAGCCCTCGGGGCTTAATAAAAAATAGCCCCGAGCCCTCGGGGCTCAATAATACAAAGCCCCGAGCCCTCGGGGCTCAATAACAAAAAGCCCCGAGCCCTCGGGGCTCAATAATAAAAAGCCCCGAGCCCTCGGGGCTTAATAAAAAATAGCCCCGAGCCCTCGGGGCTCAATAATAAAAAGCCCCGAGCCCTCGGGGCTCAATAACAAAAAGCCCCGAGCCCTCGGGGCTCAATAATAAAAAGCCCCGAGCCCTCGGGGCTAAATAATAAAAAGCCCCGAGCCCTCGGGGCTGAATAAAAAATATCCCCAAGCCCTCGGGGCTGAATAATGAAAAGCCCCGAGCCCTCGGGGCTAAATAGAAAATAGCCCCGAGCCCTCGGGGCTAAATAAAAAATAGCCCCGAGCCCTCGGGGCTAAATAATAAAAAGCCCCGAGCCCTCGGGGCTAAATAGAAAATAGCCCCGAGCCCTCGGGGCTAAATAATAAAAAGCCCCGAGCCCTCGGGGCTAAATAGAAAATAGCCCCGAGCTCTCGGGGCTGAATTATAAAAAGCCCCGAGCGCTCGGGCCTAAATAGTAAAAAGACCCGAGCCCTCGGGGCTTAATGAAAAATAGCCCCGAGCCCTCGGGGCTCAATAATAAAAAGCCCCAAGCCCTCGGGGCTTAATGAAAAATAGCCCCGAGCCTTTGGGGCTCAATAATAAAAAGCCCCGAGCCCTCGGGGCTAAATAATAAAAAGCCCCGAGCCGTCGGGGCTGAATAAAAAATATCCCCAAGCCCTCGGGGCTAAATAGAAAATAGCCCCGAGCCCTCGGGGCTCAATAATAAAAAGCCCCGAGCCCTCGGGGCTAAATAATAAAAAGCCCCGAGCCCTCGGGGCTGAATAAAAAATATCCCCAAGCCCTCGGGGCTGAATAATGAAAAGCCCCGAGCCCTCGGGGCTAAATAGAAAATAGCCCCGAGCCCTTGGGGCTAAATAATAAAAAGCCCCGAGCCCTTGGGGCTAAATAGAAAATAGCCCCGAGCTCTCGGGGCTGAATTATAGAAAGCCCCGAGCGCTCGGGCCTAAATAATAAAAAGACCCGAGCCCTCGGGGCTAAATAAAAAATAGCCCCGAGCCCTCGAGGCTAAATAATAAAAAGCCCCGAGCCCTCGGGGCTTAATGAAAAATAGCCCCGAGCCCTCGGGGCTCAATAATAAAAAGCCCCAAGCCCTCGGGGCTTAATGAAAAATAGCCCCGAGCCCTCGGGGCTCAATAATAAAAAGCCCCGAGCCCTCGGGGCTAGATAGAAAATAGCCCCGAGCCCTCGGGGCTAAATAAAAAATAGCCCCGAGCCCTCGGAGCTGAATAATAAAAAGCCCCGAGCCCTCGGGGCTTAATGAAAAATAGCCCCGAGCCTTTGGGGCTCAATAATAAAAAGCCCCGAGCCCTCGGGGCTAAATAATAAAAAGCCCCGAGCCCTCGGGGCTGAATAACAAATATCCCCAAGCCCTCGGGGCTGAATAATGAAAAGCCCCGAGCCCTCGGGGCTAAATAGAAAATAGCCCCGAGCCCTCGGGGCTAAATAAAAAATAGCCCCGAGCCCTCGGGGCTAAATAATAAAAAGCCCCGAGCCCTCGGGGCTGAATAGAAAATAGCCCCGAGCCCTCGGGGCTAAATAATAAAAAGCCCCGAGCCCTCGGGGCTAAATAGAAAATAGCCCCGAGCCCTCGGGGCTGAATTATAAAAAGCCCCGAGCGCTCGGGCCTAAATAACAAAAAGCCCCGAGCCCTCGGGGCTAAATAAAAAATAGCCCCGAGCCCTCGAGGCTAAATAATAAAAAGCCCCGAGCCCTCGGGGCTTAATGAAAAAAAGCCCCGAGCCCTCGGGGCTGAATAGAAAATAGCCCCGAGCCCTCGGGGCTAAATAATAAAAAGCCCCGAGCCCTCGGGGCTAAATAGAAAATAGCCCCGAGCCCTCGGGGCTGAATTATAAAAAGCCCCGAGCGCTCGGGCCTAAATAACAAAAAGCCCCGAGCCCTCGGGGCTCAATAATAAAAAGCGCCGAGCCCTCGGGGCTAGATAGAAAATAGCCCCGAGCCCTCGGGGCTAAATAAAAAATAGCCCCGAGCCCTCGGGGCTAAATAATAAAAAGCCCCGAGACCTCGGGGCTAAATAATAAAAAGCCCCGAGCCCTCGGGGCTAAATAGAGAATAGCCCCGAGCCCTCGGGGCTAAATAATAAAAAGCCCCGAGCCCTCGGGGCTCAATAATAATAAGCCCCGAGCCCTCGGGGCTAGATAGAAAATAGCCCCGAGCCCTCGGGACTAAATAAAAAATAGCCCCGAGCCCTCGGGGCTGAATAATAAAAAGCCCCGAGCCCTCGGGGCTAAATAGAAAATAGCCCCGAGCCCTCGGGGCTAAATAATAAAAAACTCCGAGCCCTCGGGGCTAAATAGAAAATAGCCCTGAGCCCTCGGGGCTGAATAGAAAATAGCCCCGAGCCCTCGGGGCTAAATAATAAAAAGCCCCGAGCCCTCGGGGCTAAATAGAAAATAGCCCCGAGCCCTCGGGGCTGAATTATAAAAAGCCCCGAGCGCTCGGGCCTAAATAACAAAAAGCCCCGAGCCCTCGGGGCTCAATAATAAAAAGCGCCGAGCCCTCGGGGCTAGATAGAAAATAGCCCCGAGCCCTCGGGGCTAAATAAAAAATAGCCCCGAGCCCTCGGGGCTAAATAATAAAAAGCCCCGAGACCTCGGGGCTAAATAATAAAAAGCCCCGAGCCCTCGGGGCTAAATAGAGAATAGCCCCGAGCCCTCGGGGCTAAATAATAAAAAGCCCCGAGCCCTCGGGGCTAGATAGAAAATAGCCCCGAGCCCTTGGGGCTGAATTATAAAAAGCCCCGAGCGCTCGGGCCTGAATAATAAAAAGCCCCGAGCCCTCGGGGCTAAATGAAAAATAGCCCCGAGCCCTCGAGGCTAAATAATAAAAAGCCCCGAGCCCTCGGGGCTTAATGAAAAATAGCCCCGAGCCCTCGGGGCTAAATAATAAAAAGCCCCGAGCCCTCGGGGCTTAATGAAAAATAGCCCCGAGCCCTCGGGGCTCAATAATAATAAGCCCCGAGCCCTCGGGGCTAGATAGAAAATAGCCCCGAGCCCTCGGGACTAAATAAAAAATAGCCCCGAGCCCTCGGGGCTAAATAATAAAAAGCCCCGAGACGTCGGGGCCAAATAGAAAATAGCCCCGAGCCCTCGGGGCTGAATTATAAAAAGCCCCGAGCGCTCGGGCCTAAATAACAAAAAGCCCCGAGCCCTCGGGGCTAAATAAAAAATAGCCCCGAGCCCTCGAGGCTAAATAATAAAAAGCCCCGAGCCCTCGGGGCTTAATGAAAAAAAGCCCCGAGCCCTCGGGGCTGAATAGAAAATAGCCCCGAGCCCTCGGGGCTAAATAATAAAAAGCCCCGAGCCCTCGGGGCTAAATAGAAAATAGCCCCGAGCCCTCGGGGCTGAATTATAAAAAGCCCCGAGCGCTCGGGCCTAAATAACAAAAAGCCCCGAGCCCTCGGGGCTCAATAATAAAAAGCCCCGAGCCCTCGGGGCTAGATAGAAAATAGCCCCGAGCCCTCGGGGCTAAATAAAAAATAGCCCCGAGCCCTCGGGGCTAAATAATAAAAAGCCCCGAGCCCTCGGGGCTTAATGAAAAATAGCCCCGAGCCCTCGGGGCTCAATAATAAAAAGCCCCGAGCCCTCGGGGCTAGATAGAAAATAGCCCCGAGCCCTCGGGGCTAAATAAAAAATAGCCCCGAGCCCTCGGGGCTAAATAATAAAAAGCCCCGAGCCCTCGGGGCTTAATGAAAAATAGCCCCGAGCCCTCGGGGCTCAATAATAAAAAGCCCCGAGCCCTCGGGGCTAGATAGAAAATAGCCCCGAGCCCTCGGGGCTAAATAAAAAATAGCCCCGAGCCCTCGGGGCTGAATAATAAAAAGCCCCGAGCCCTCGGGGATTAATGAAAAATAGCCCCGAGCCCTCGGGGCTCAATAATAAAAAGCCCCGAGCCCTCGGGGCTAAATAATAAAAAGCCCCGAGCCCTCGGGGCTGAATAAAAAATATCCCCAAGCCCTCGGGGCTGAATAATGAAAAGCCCCGAGCCCTCGGGGATTAATGAAAAATATACCCGAGCCCTCGGGGCTCAATAATAAAAAGCCCCGAGCCCTCGGGGCTAAATAATAAAAAGCCCCGAGCCCTCGGGGCTAAATAGAAAATAGCCCCGAGCCCTCGGGGCTAAATAAAAAATAGCCCCGAGCCCTCGGGGCTAAATAGAAAATAGCCCCGAGCCCTCGGGGCTAAATAGAAAATAGCCCCGAGCCCTCGGGGCTAAATAATAAATAGCCCCGAGCCCTCGGGGCTGAATTATAAAAAGCCCCGAGCGCTCGGGCCTAAATAATTAAAAGCCCCGAGCCCTCGGGGCTAAATAAAAAATAGCCCCGAGCCCTCGAGGCTAAATAGAAAAAAGCCCCGAGGGCTCGGGGCTTAATGAAAAATAGCCCCGAGCCCTCGGGGCTCAATAATAAAAAGCCCCGAGCCCTCGGGGCTAGATAGAAAATAGCCCCGAGCCCTCGGGGCTAAATAAAAAATAGCCCCGAGCCCTCGGGGCTGAATAATAAAAAGCCCCGAGCCCTCGGGGCTAAATGGAAAATAGCCCCAAGCCCTCGAGGCTAAATAATAAAAAGCCCCGAGCCCTCGGGGATTAATGAAAAATAGCCCCGAGCCCTCGGGGCTAAATAATAAAAAGCCCCGAGCCCTCGGGGCTTAATGAAAAATAGCCGCGAGCCCTCGGGGATTAATGAAAAATAGCCCCGAGCCCTCGGGGCTCAATAATAAATAGCCCCGAGCCCTCGGGGCTCAATAATAAAAAGCCCCGAGCCCTCGGGGCTAAATAAAAAATAGCCCCGAGCCCTCGGGGCTGAATAATAAAAAGCCCCGAGCCCTCGGGGATTAATGAAAAATAGCCCCGAGCCCTCGGGGCTCAATAATAAATAGCCCCGAGCCCTCGGGGCTCAATAATAAAAAGCCCCGAGCCCTCGCGGCTAGATAGAAAATAGCCCCGAGCCCTCGGGGCTAAATAAAAATAGCCCCGAGCCCTCGGGGCTAAATAATAAAAAGCCCCGAGCCCTCGGGGCTTAATGAAAAATAGCCCCGAGCCCTCGGGGCTCAATAATAAAAAGCCCCGAGCGCTCGGGCCTAAATAATAAAAAGCCCCGAGCCCTCGGGGCTGAATAAAAAATATCCCCAAGCCCTCGGGGCTGAATAATAGAAAGCCCCGAGCCCTCGGGGCTTAATGAAAAATAGCCCCGAGCCCTCGGGGCTGAATAATAAAAAGCCCCGAGCACTCGGGCCTAAATAATAAAAAGCCCCGAGCCCTCGGGGCTAAATAAAAAATAGCCCCGAGCCCTCGGGGCTAAATAATAAAAAGCCCCGAGCCCTCGGGGCTTAATGAAAAATAGCCCCGAGCCCTCGGGGCTCAATAATAAAAAGCCCCGAGCCCTCGGCGCTAGATAGAAAATAGCCCCGAGCCCTCGGGGCTAAATAAAAAATAGCCCCGAGCCCTCGGGGCTGAATAATAAAAAGCCCCGAGCCCTCGGGGCTTAATGAAAAATAGCCCCGAGCCCTCGGGGCTAAATAATAAAAAGCCCCGAGCCCTTGGGGCTGAATAAAAAATATCCCCAAGCCCTCGGGGCTGAATAATAAAAAGCCCCGAGCCCTCGGGGCTTAATGAAAAATAGCCCCGAGCCCTCGGGGCTGAATAATAAAAAGCCCCGAGCGCTCGGGCCTAAATAATAAAAAGCCCCGAGCCCTCGGGGCTAAATAAAAAATAGCCCCGAGCCCTCGGGGCTAAATAATAAAAAGCCCCGAGCCCTCGGGGCTAAATAGAAAATAGCCCCGAGCCCTCGGGGCTAAATAATAAAAAGCCCCGAGCCCTCGGGGCTAAATAGAAAATAGCCCCGAGCCCTCGGGGCTGAATTATAAAAAGCCCCGAGCGCTCGGGCCTAAATAATAAAAAGCCCCGAGCCCTCGGGGCTAAATAAAAAATAGCCCCGAGCCCTCGAGGCTAAATAATAAAAAGCCCCGAGCCCTCGGGGCTTAATGAAAAATAGCCCCGAGCCCTCGGGGCTCAATAATAAAAAGCCCCAAGCCCTCGGGGCTTAATGAAAAATAGCCCCGAGCCCTCGGGGCTCAATAATAAAAAGCCCCGAGCCCTCGGGGCTGAATAGAAAATAGCCCCGAGCCCTCGGGGCTAAATAAAAAATAGCCCCGAGCCCTCGGGGCTAAATAATAAAAAGCCCCGAGCCCTCGGGGCTTAATGAAAAATAGCCCCGAGCCCTCGGGGCTCAATAATAATAAGCCCCGAGCCCTCGGGGCTAGATAGAAAATAGCCCCGAGCCCTCGGGGCTGAATTATAAAAAGCCCCGAGCGCTCGGGCCTAAATAATAAAAAGCCCCGAGCCCTCGGGGCTAAATAAAAAATAGCCCCGAGCCCTCGAGGCTGAATAAAAAAAAGCCCCGAGCCCTCGGGGCTTAATGAAAAATAGCCCCGAGCCCTCGGGGCTAAATAAAAAATAGCCCCGAGCCCTCGGGGCTAAATAATAAAAAGCCCCGAGCCCTCGGGGCTTAATGAAAAATAGCCCCGAGCCCTCGGGGCTCAATAATAAAAAGCCCCGAGCCCTCGGGGCTAGATAGAAAATAGCCCCGAGCCCTCGGGGCTAAATAAAAAATAGCCCCGAGCCCTCGGGGCTGAATAATAAAAAGCCCCGAGCCCTCGGGGATTAATGAAAAATAGCCCCGAGCCCTCGGGGCTCAATAATAAATAGCCCCGAGCCCTCGGGGCTCAATAATAAAAAGCCCCGAGCCCTCGGGGCTAGATAGAAAATAGCCCCGAGCCCTCGGGGCTAAATAAAAAATAGCCCCGAGCCCTCGGGGCTAAATAATAAAAAGCCCCGAGCCCTCGGGGCTTAATGAAAAATAGCCCCGAGCCCTCGGGGCTCAATAATAAAAAGCCCCGAGCCCTCGGGGCTAGATAGAAAATAGCCCCGAGCCCTCGGGGCTAAATAAAAAATAGCCCCGAGCCCTCGGGGCTGAATAATAAAAAGCCCCGAACCCTCGGGGCTTAATGAAAAATAGCCCCGAGCCCTCGGGGCTCAATAATAAAAAGCCCCGAGCCCTCGGGGCTAAATAATAAAAAGCCCCGAGCCCTCGGAGCTGAATAAAAAATATCCCCAAGCCCTCGGGGCTGAATAATAAAAAGCCCCGAGCCCTCGGGGCTTAATGAAAAATAGCCCCGAGCCCTCGGGGCTGAATAATAAAAAGCCCCGAGCGCTCGGGCCTAAATAATAAAAAGCCCCGAGCCCTCGGGGCTAAATAAAAAATAGCCCCGAGCCCTCGGGGCTAAATAATAAAAAGCCCCGAGCCCTCGGGGCTTAATGAAAAATAGCCCCGAGCCCTCGGGGCTCAATAATAAAAAGCCCCGAGCCCTCGGCGCTAGATAGAAAATAGCCCCGAGCCCTCGGGGCTAAATAAAAAATAGCCCCGAGCCCTCGGGGCTGAATAATAAAAAGCCCCGAGCCCTCGGGGCTTAATGAAAAATAGCCCCGAGCCCTCGGGGCTCAATAATAAAAAGCCCCGAGCCCCCGGGGCTAAATACAAAATAGCCCCGAGCCCTCGGGGCTAAATAATAAAAAGCCCCGAGCCCTCGGGGCTAAATAATAGAAAGCCCCGAGCCCTCGGGGCTTAATAAAAAATAGCCCCGAGCCCTCGGGGCTCAATAATAAAAAGCCCCGAGCCCTCGGGGCTAAATAAAAAATAGCCCCGAGCCCTCGGGGCTAAATAAAAAATAGCCCCGAGCCTTCGGGGCTAAATAATAAAAAGCCATGAGCCCTCGGGGCTTAATAATAAAAATCCCCGAGCCCTCGGGGCTTAATAAAAAATAGCCCCGAGCCTTCGGGGCTCAATAATAAAAAGCCCCGAGCCCTCGGGGCTCAATAATAAAAAGCCCCGAGCCCTCGGGGCTAAATAATAAAAAGCCCCGAGCCCTCGGGGCTTAATGAAAAATAGCCCCGAGCCCTCGGGGCTAAATAATAAAAAGCCCCGAGCCCTCGGGGCTAAATAGAAAATAGCCCTGAGCCCTCGGGGCTGAATAAAAAATATCCCCGAGCCCTCGGGGCTGAATAATAAAAAGCTCCGAGCCCTCGGGGCTGAATAGAAAATAGCCCCGAGCCCTCGGGGCTAAATAAAAAATAGCCCCGAGCCTTCGGGCCTAAATAATGAAAAGCCCCGAGCCCTCGGGGCTAAATAAGAAAAAGCCCCGAGCCCTCGGGGCTGAATAGAAAATAGCCCCGAGCCCTCGGGGCTAAATAATAAAAAGCCCCGAGCCCTCGGGGCTGAATTATAAAAAGCCCCGAGCGCTCGGGCCTAAATAATAAAAAGCCCCGAGCCCTCGGGGCTAAATAAAAAATAGCCCCGAGCCCTCGGGGCTTAATAAAAAATAGCCCCGAGCCCTCGGGGCTCAATAATAAAAAGCCCCGAGCCCTCGGGGCTAAATAAAAAATAGCCCCGAGCCCTCGG